>JALRML010000004.1:78597-678597 GCA_026120125.1 Pseudocercospora vitis
GCCCGCCCCCCCGCCGCCCCCCCCCCCCCCCCCCGCGCCCCCCCCCGGGCGGCGGGGGGGGGGGGGGGGGGGGGGGGGGGGGGGGGGGGGGGGGCAGGAGTGTCCATCACCACAAGAACGATAGTCTTCCTCCTCCTCCTCCTCCTGTCATACCTAGGTACATGTATATAGTACTACCCCCAACACATCCCTCATCGCACCGTATACATACAAACCGTACAGAACCCTAATGAGCGCGTTCGACGCCTCTCTCCCCTCTCCTCCACATCGAATCCTCCTGATACACATTCCATCTGCAGGCCATGAATCGCCACGCTTTCACGAGGGGAGGTTCGAGAACAGGAAGGGGCGACTCTTTTTTCTTCTTCTTGACACGGTCATGAAACCTGTCAATCCGCCCAGCGCCATTTCGGCCCCCCTTCGCAACATTGCAAATACTACTCCTCGACGCGAAGCAGTCGATCGGGTCCAGAGATGCAACAATCTCGGCCAATTCTTGAGGATATGGGTAGAGCTAGTAGAAAGAAGAAGAAGAAAAAAAAGAATGGCTTGGACAAAGATCTCTCGTATTCTCTCTCTCTCTCTCTCTCTCTCTCTCTCTCTCTCTCTCTCTCTCTCTCTCTCTCTCTATATATACAAGCAATCTTCCGCCAATCTTCACAATGCGTCATCCTCGCCGTCTAAATCCCTCTTCTATCCCAACTTTTTTTTTGTCTTCCCTCCCGAATCCCCAAAAACGCCTTCGCTCCACGTAATCAATCAATCAATCACTAACTAACTCGCCGTGATCAACACATACGACGTGATGGCCTGATACCGCTCCGCACACAATTTCAACCCCACCTTCAACAACTCCCTCGCCACACCCTCCTCCTCCCGTTGCAAGAGCTCCCACTTCTCCGGCGTCAACAACCACGCCACGTTCCGCTCCGCCTCCGCATACACCGAACACGTCCGCTCCGTGTCCGAGAAGAACGGGAGTTCGCCGCACGACGTCCCCGCCACGATGCTTTCCTGGTACTGGCCTTGTTCGAGGGAGTACTCCGCGCGGAGCATCCCGGACTCGAGGAGGTAGAAGGCGTCCGGCCGGTCGTGGCGCGCGTAGAGCCGTTGGCCGCGCGAGAATTCGCGCCGCGTGAAGTAGGGGCAGGCCCGGAGCCAGAAGTCGGCCCCGTGCGTCGTGAGGTCTTGGAAGGCGTGGAGGATGAGGGGTAAGGGTTGCGCCCAGTGCGAGGTGCGCGTGGGTGGTGCCGGGGGTGCTTCGGTGAGGGTTTGGGTGGCGGCGGCGTGGCGGGCGGAGGTGCGGGGGGAGCCGAGCATGTGGTCGAGTTGGGAGAGGGGGGATGGGTGGTGGTGGTTTGGGTCGGGGGATGTGGGAATAGGCACCGGCGGGGAGTCGTCGGGGGTGCCGAGGGCGTGTTGTTGTTTTTCCGTGAGCGTGATGAGGAGACCGTTTTCGCAGGCTTCGAGCGCGCCATTGAGGTTCTCGTAGACCTTGGGTGCGGGTGCGTCCTCGGCGTCTTCAAAGAGGCCGTCCATTTGTAGGCTGCGGCCGATTTCGTCGTGAAGATTGACACCGGCCAGGACCATCTCGACATCTCTTCTGCGCAGAATCCGGTTCATCCTACCGAACGCCTCTGCTGCGGAGAAGTCGATTCCCGTGACGTGGGAGAAGTCCAGGATGAGATAGCGGATAGGAGCGGCAGCAAAGGTCTCGGCGTCGATCAGTGCTCGGACTGTCTTTTCCACGTTGACAATGCTGCCAAAGAAGAGGTAGCCGCCGAGTTTGACGACGCGGATCTGAGGGCCGACGCGATGGAGGTATGCCCGCTGTCGTGCATGTCGGCGTACGGTCGACTCGGCAATTTCTCCAGAGAACTCAGCTCGGATGACGGTTTTGCGGGAGGTCTGTACAACATACACCAGACAGGCGAGTCCGATGCCAACCGCAACACCGACCACAAAATCGTAGACTCCCATCACGAGCGCAATCGTCAGAATGGTGAAGTACTCCAGCTTGTGCAGCCTGCCGTATGTATCAATCAGAGCTTCCTTGGCCAAATCAATGCCCAGGTAGAAGATCAGAGTGCCAACGACAATGACCGGCACATATCCAATCACAACCGGTCCAACGACCCAAAGAGCGGCTGTGGCAGCAGCGAGTAGATATCCAGCCAGTCTCGAGTCCCCACCAGTGTCCATGAATAGCACGCTGTTGACATATACGAGATAGTTCTGTATACTTCCCACACACCCGGACAGCGTGTTCGATACGCCGTGCATGATGAGCTCGCGGTTGATGCTGACGTTGTCCTCTTGCATCTTCATGGCCAAGTTCGGAATGTTGATGGGCACGTGCAGAATCCCAAAGAAGGTCAATGCAAACTGCGATGGGATCGTCATCGCCACGGCTTTCCAGTCGACGATGCTGAACTTGTAATAGCTGTAGAAGTTGTAGAACGTCTTCTCTGCAGCCGGACTTTCAAAAACCCATCCAGAATTCCGGAGTACATCCATGTTCAAAGCCGGCACTGCTGCCATGACGATGTAGAAGATGACAGTGATGGCAATATAATAGGATGGGACCAGGAAAGGCTTGTCGTAGTACCGTTTGACCACGAGGAGAATGATGGCCAATGCCAAAGGTGGCAGCCATTGCGCCAGACTCATCGGTGCAAACAATTTCTCGAGAACTGCCACCGAAAAGTCCAGATTACCATCCAAGCGGACCGACACCTCGATACCCGTCAAGAAGAGGAAGATTCCCACGCCTCCTATGCATCCGACCAGAATCGAGTGCGGGAAGAAGTTGACCAACGTCCCCAGACGTGCGGCTCCCAGCACGAAAAAGATGATGCCTGTCAGAATAGAGCTCATAGCATACGAGGTGATGACTGTTGCACGGAGTGCGTCCGGGTTCGATGTCCCCATCTGACCGATAATCATATATGTCATCTTGTGGAAGAACGGCACGACCTCGATCATCTCCGACCCTACGCCGCCTCGGAAAATGCTGCCGGTTGAGTACACGAGTTGGGAAATAATGCAGCTGACATAGAACATCGACACTCCATCGGCGCCCATCTGCGAGAAGACTTCCTCTCCGAGAGGGAAGAGAATGATGCCATATGACAAGGCATCGAGGAGATTCAGCAACAGGCCGAGGAAGACGGAAGGTAGAGTACTGATCGGCCGAAATAATACTTCCTGTGCAACGGTTCGCATGTTCCAAGAAGTTGGATGGCTGAGCGTGTGGAAGGCACTCTTCACTTTCCTCGACTGTGGATAATGATGGCCCCATCGGTCCCAGATACCACCAGATATCTCCTGTCGAGATGTCGGCTGACCCTCGAGTTCGCCAGCAGTCCCATACCCTTGCTTCCGATGAGTGGACAGCCGTTCTCGAGGCAAGAGCGGCGCGGTCTCCTCGACGCCCATCCTATGGTCGTGCTCGTCAGTAACAACCACGTCCGGGAGTCGGCTGTCGGTACTCTGGTGGCTAGATCTCCTTGCCGACGGTGGCCTCGAATCGGTGTCCTTATATATCAGAAGTCCGTCTTCGGCTCCAGAAATGTGTGGTTGAAAGGGAGGCCGTGAATTCTCGGACTCATTGGGCGTGACGGGTTCACTTCGCTCCTGGATGGAACCAAATCGATCACTCCCGCCATTCACACCATCATGCTTGTCGAAGCCCTTGGTCATGTCCGACTCGCTCAAGAACGAAGACGACAACTCGGCAGTCTGCTCTCGTACTCCCGACGACGAGTATCGTACGTCTGGCATTCTGACTTAGCATTGTTTTGTGCCGGAACGTATAGATCAAGCGCATCCAACCACTCAATAGCAAGACGAAGACGAAGGAGAAGAGAAAGACACAACATACCTTGGTTTCCATGGCTGACATTGTGGATGTAAGATCTACCCGGCAAGCTATTGGAAGCCGAAGTGATGGAATAAGCCCTGGCTCTGGGCAATATCTGTGCTTGGGTCCTGGACGGGAGCGACTGGCCTTCGGTGGCCGTGTCGTCCAGCACAGCAGCAGCCTGCGGGCGATGAGACGACATCCCGCGCTTCTTGAAGCGCCGGCTGGCAGTGGAGAACGACATGGTGGTGATGTTGCTGCTGCTGCTGCTGCTGGCGAATGGCTAGTCGAGGTGCGTGAATTGCGCCACCCGTCACCAACAGGCAGAGCAAAAGCACGACACCGCGATGGCAGTGGTAGCGGGCAGCACGTCAAACCGCGCAGAACGCACGCACGCACGCACGCACGCACGAACGAATGGCGCGGTGTGCCGCTTCCTCCGCAGACGATTCGTCCGGGAGATTCGCAACCTGGCAGTTGAAGGGAACTGGGTTCTGAGACCAGCGGGAGCGGAGGCGCGGGCCCTCCAGTAGCCTCAGGACATTGCTGTGATTTCGGTATGGACTGTGGTCTGGAAAGGGAAAATTTGACCTGGCTGGGCCGATGGAGTTTAGCAGAGTAGTCCAGTCGGAAAAGTCGCCTTTGCCACGAGGATTCGAGGCTTTGGTTTGGTTTTTTTTTTTCCTTTTTTTTTCCTTCATTCACTGCTCCGAACGGACCGAGCACCTAGCAATCCAGACACCGAGACTGCTGCAGACGTGATGCTGAAGCACGTAAGAAATCTGGCCTGACTGGCGCCGAAACAAGGATCAGACTTTTTGGGTCCCTAGACGACCATTCGGACCGGCCCTTGTCGTAGGTCTAGTGAGAGGAGGATGAAAGTGAACTTGCCGTGTAGCCCCATCGTGCCGATTCTACCGTCCATACACGCTCTCTCACTCATATCAACCACGGGCCCTCCCGTAGGAATCGAGCCCGCATCTTCTCCGCCCTGCAGCAACGGGAGAAGAATGGGGAGAAGAAGGGGAAAAAAATCACCTGCAGCAGCACGCAACGACTGCAGCCCTGCACAACACAGCACGGCACAGCGTCTCGGAACGTCGGGGAGACGGCGCTAAAAAGCCGCGGACGGGCGGGACCTTTCCGCGACATGCATGGGCCACGCCTGGTAGCAAGCACGTCTTTCGAGCTCTCACCAGCTCTCCACAACAACATCTCCATCCGAAGGCGTCAGGATTGGCGGAGAACAGACAACAGCGCTCCCAGAGTGGTCTCATACAGCGATGGCATGGCAGGTGCATCACAGCCCCTCTCGAAGTGATGGGCAGGCGTCCGAACTGGCCGTGAGAGAGGTACAGTAGGTAAATTGATCACCCACATGGACCGACGAGATGGATCACAACGGAACTGCTTCCTTTTCCCCTTCCCCTTCCCTGTCGCCCTGCTCCCTCTTCCTAGACACGATAGAAGCACATCCGCCATACCTTGTTGTAGGACGGGGCGTTCAAGATCACGCTCGTTTGGACCGCCGCATGACGCGAGTTCGACTATGGGACATGACAGGAAAGGATGTGATATGTGGGAGAAGACGGGCTGTTACATTTCGGGGTAACATGACCAGGAATGAGGAGAGGGGTGATTCTACGGTGTTACTCAATCGGTGTGACAGATCTTCTCTACACGGTGGGAGAGTGTACAGCCGACGCAGATCATACAGTGAGCGTGAAACCCCAAAAGAGGTCGTAGAGTGCATATCATCCCGTGTCCGCAGTCGCACATGCTTTCATTCACTCTCCTCACGTCAGAGTCACATCCAGACCCTCCTCCGCCGCCGCACGCAAGATGTAGTCGCGCACCTTTTGATCAGGCGCCAATTGAATGGGCAACATCCCGCGGCCGTCCTTCCGGTCACTCTCCGCCCCAGCCTTCAGCAGATGCAGGGCCGTGTCGCCATGGCCTTCGGCGATGGCGTGATGCAGGGCCGTGCTGCCGTCGAGATCCGAGGCGTTGACAGGACTGCGATGGTCGAGCAAGAGCTTGACGATGGGGACGCTGCCCACGGCCGCGGCACGATGCAGGGGCAACTGTCCTCGTTTGTCCTTGACGCGCGCGGAAGCACCTTTTGCGACGAGGGTCCTCGCGACGTCGAGGTTGGATTTGGAAGAGGCGAAGTGCAGGGCGGTCTGGCCGTGGTGGGTTTGGATGTTGGGGTCGGCGGAGTGGGTGAGGAGGAAGTCGAGCAAGGCATCGCTGTCCTTCAGACTCGCCGCCATCATGAGCGCGGTCCAGCCTGCGCCATCTTGTGCGTCGACGTCGAAGCCTTTCTGGTCGGAAAGGATCTCTACGATGGGGAGGCGGTTGTACGATGCTGCCCAGTGCAGAGGGAGACGGTCATCGTCGTCACGGCGTGAGGCGAGCTTCTTGTCGGCGTGTAGAAGCGACTGTACTTTGAGCGCTATCACTTGTTAGGGAGACCCGATCTGCGCTCCTCGGATGGCTGCAGCATACTTTGTCCTTCTCTGCAGGCCGCATGTATCGCGAACTTGCTGGCCTGTTCCTCAACATCCATCGCGGACAACAATCTGGACGCGACTTCGGCCTGGCGAGCTTGAAGATGACGCCAGCGCCGGCTCCTTCCGTACCGAGCCGGGGTATGCAACCCACTCACTCTATACGTGCAGTGCGTTCGACATCGACGTGTCTGGTGGAGCAGCAAGGAAGACTCTTCCACCTGGATGGCCTGATCATGATGGCCATCAATCACTTCGGATCCGACTTGCCAAACCAGACACTGATGTCTCTTTTCTCATCAAACTTGACACGATTGCTTGCCGGATGCACTCGTAGGTTCTTCTGGTAGTACGAATCCACGACTTGCAGATTGGACGTGATCCATACTCCCTCGCGGCCATCGCCATGCAGCTCGATGTCCTGGTGTAAGGCAAGCTGGTAATCGACATGATTCCTGCTCAGCGGCGCGAGGCTGAGCGTTCTATACTTTGGCCCACTGAAAGCGAAGTCCTCGCTCGCTTCCATTGTGAGGGCAAAGGTGAGGAAGTGGGTCGAGGGGTTCTCGAGATGATATTGCACCGATAATATTTCGTTCGAGGAATGGTCGCACGTAGCGGTGCATAGTACTCTTGGCTCAGAGGTCGGGATGGTGAGGCGGGGCACTGCGATCTCGGTTGTGGCCGGCTTCATGCTGGTTTCGTGCGACCACTCGATCATGAGCGACAGATCAAGATGGCTGGGTCGACGATCGTCCAACGAGTACTTCTGCGTCGTCAGTTCGAACGGCGATATTACTTTGCCGCCTGACCCGAGGCTAGTCTCCTCGCTATTGATCGGCGCTAGTATCTCGCATGAGGCCTCGCCTTCGACTTCGTGCACGAGTAGCTCGAGCTTGTGAAGTCTGACGGACTCCACCGCGCGAGAGACCAGCTGAGCGCCGAGTTTCCAACGCTGCATGATTCCATCTGGCGAGCTCTTCGTGCTTTCACCTGAAGGATCGAAATAGCTTGGCCAGGGGTCAGAGTGAAGTCGAGGTTGAAACGTAAATTTGGTTTCGAAAGGTGCCACGAACGTCAGTTCTGCAGTCACGCTCCTGGTCAGAGGCGTGTTGGGGTCCGATGACAGGGTATATCGCAGGTCCACCGTGAGTGTGAACGTCGATGCTTCGGGCGGTCCTTCTACCACAAGGTGTGCAGCCTGAGTGGCGCCGGATGCGACCTCTTTCATCGTCAACAGTTCTCTGGCTTCTTCGTTCCCATCCCAACTAACACCAAGCACCTCACCCGATTGTCCAATTGCTTTGGGAGCCATGCTCCCGTTCATCGCTTCGCCTTCTTCGTTGATAAGCTCGACTCGCAATTGGACCGTTTCATCTGTATAGTGCTGCTTCCGCAATCCCTCGAGACTGAGCTTTACTTTTGGTGGCTTCGGTAGGACGTTGATCGCCTTGACATCCATGCGAGCCAGAAGCAGCCTATCTGAGTCATTATCTTTGGTTGTCATCCAGCTCGTGCTGGCAAGGATCAACTCCTCAGATAGTCGATGGCTGAGATCGAACTTTGGTGTTTGTACGAAAACCGCGATTCCTGTGACTTGCCAGGTCTGAGCCTTACGGAGCAGTACTGAGAATTCCAGCGTTTTCTGCGTCTGGGGCGAGAGCGTAAGATCTGTTTTGCCCTCAAAATCGCCGTGCTCCGTTTCTTGAAGTGCATCTAGACGCACAAGGATATGGCCGTCTTCATTTGCCTGCTCCGGTGTTTCATGCTGAATCACGACGGTCTTGGTACCTATGCTCATTTCAACCCTCGCCATCGAAAGTGGTTCTGCCGCCTTCGATGAACGATATGAGAGGGTCAATTGGCAATCTTGCTGCTCACCAACGTGGCTTTCAAGGCTTCTGAATGCGAAAGATGCCACTACTGGGCAAAGCCGCTGTCTGCCCGTGATTTCTAGTGATATTGGTGCCTCAAGGTCCCAAGACTCAAGACATCGGGCGAAGTTGACAGAGTTGTCAGGCAAGTCCACTGGAGCAACACAGAGCAGCTCCCATGTGATTGCCGGGACAAGCGAAGCACTTTGTGAAGACTTGTCCCGATGCGCGCAGTCCAAGAGTAACCGCAAGAGACGGCTGAATGGAACAAACCACTCGTCTTCGCGCCAGGTTGAACTTTCCCACAACCGCGACAGTACTTGGAGCGCATCAGTGGAGCGCTCCGCACCGATAAGATCCTCTGCCAGCTCGAGTTTCAGCTGCTCACCCATACGCTTCTGGCGCCTTGCTTCAAACTCCTCTGCAGATCGTAAATATGCAGCGCCTAATTCAGCAGGGTGGTCATACGCAGGTTCAGCGGAAATAGGGTTCTCTTGGTGCGGCTCGGGTACCAGGTAAACATCATACGTCTTCCATCGGTTGGCAACAGCAGAAGCTGGCAACTGGCCAGGCGGTACTCGGTCCTCTTCGGGTATTGCACTGGCCTTCTCCCAACGAGATTTGATCCTTTTCGCCAAAAGTCTTAACCAGTATCCAGAATGGTGCAACATATTCCATGGTGGTAGTCGGTCATTTGCAGCAACAGCTCTTTCAGGCTTCGCATAGACTTGAACCTCCGACCACTCGCCGGTCTCGCTTTGCACGGCTCTTCGCAGGCCACTGACGTTGGTTCGATCGACCAGTTGAGACATGATCTCCGCCCACCGGGCCTCCCAGGCGTCCCAGCCGTATGAATTGGTTCCCTTCCCTCTACGATCGATGAGGTCTCTTGTTCGCTGCTTGTAGTTATGCCACGATTGAACAGCCCCAGTGTAGTTTCCAATCCACAACTGACATCGTATGGTGCGCAGCGCAACAGTGTCGCACAACAAGCGCGCTTCATCCCATCTCGGCGACCAGCTCGCAGTCGTCTCAAACACACCTCCTTCAGAACTAAATAACTCCTCAATAGCCGCAGAGTAATGTCGCTCGGCCACATCCATCTCTTGACGGAACTCAGCAAAGACGCCCTGCTTGATCTCATACCGCACATTCCAGCCAGACGTTGACGTTGACTGCGATGCGCCTCCAACCGGCGTATTGGCCAATGGTGGTGGTCCGCCGCGCGCCTTCTTTCTCCTCGCATGCTTTGTCAAGTCTCTGTAGTACTCAACACAAGAGGGCTGTAGGGTCGACATCATACTTTGGACAAATGTGGCAATCTCTACCTGTGAGGACATCGGAGGCATGAAAAACAGTCCTGTTTTGGTGTCCAACGATGTCGCTCGCCGGATCGAACCAACACGATCTTCCAAGTCTGGAGCATGAAGAATGCTCTTGTCGCTTATCAGCACGGCAGCGAAGCGAGTCTTGAAGCCAGAGCGAGCCAGCGTCGCTTTGACTGCGTTGATATCTGTTTTGAGCTGTTCATCTTGGGCTGCTTCGTTGGCATTGAGGTCAAAGAAAGCTAGGAACATTGCTGGAACTTGTTGTTGATGCTTCGAGTACCACGCAGGTGTGAAGATGCCATCTGGAAATACCGGTGATCCTGGTGAGAGCGGCGATAGTGGGGAGTGGAGTTCGGTGTTCTTAGCAGAAGGAAGTCCTTCAACTCCAGGCGACTGTGGCATAGGTGCAGCCTTCCTGGCTGGCAGCGTGTAGGTCCTCCCGATGGCCTTCATATTGTACCGAAGAGTGCCTGTCGGTCCAGGCAGTGAGGTGGAGTTCCATGGCTGGTCGCTTCCGTCTAAGGCTCTGAACTCCTGCAGAACTGTCTGAGCTTGGTCAGATTTGGACTCCTGCGAATCGATCTGGATGCCAGCGCCATATTCTTGCCGTTTAAGAGCTGGGTCTGATAATGAAGTAGCATCCTCTCCAAGTCCGGAAAGGAGGATCAGAGGGAGATTATGTTGGACGTATTGGGGAGGATATGCCTCCATGGCGGATATATGATTATAGGACTATCGTGACATGCTGTGATCAAATCTTCTGTTCGTGATCGGGTCTATACTGAGTCCAAGTGGCCGCGTACGGTGTATTGCTGCTGAGATGAAGTGAGTTGTGGCGGGTGTGGCTGAGATCGAATTGATGGATATTTGACAAACACCAATGAATATGACCAGTTAAATGCGGAATCCAAGGTCACCCCCGAATGGTACGAAGGTAATATGTTCGAAGCTGCCATCACCACAAGACACACACGATATGAGCTGAGATGATACATGCCAAAATTTGTGGTGCCGCACAGATCAGGCGCCCACCGAGTCGCAGCCATCGCCCTCTACCGCACACTGCTTTCGCAGTGTAAACGAACGCCCATTCCGCCCATCCACGGCGAAGAACTGTACAACCTGGTGAAGAATCGCTTTCGAGGCTTTCGACATGACACGAGCCACCGCCACCTGAAGGTCGCTTTCGAGGCTGGCTATGAGGCCGTCGATCACCTGGACGCTGCTGTCGCTGGCAGTGAAGATGCGAAGGGTTACATCCTAACACTGCTGAAGCGAGCCCCGAGGAACGCAAAGATCGATCCGAGAGAGTCTCCCAAGCAGTTTCTACGGAGGTACCATGGCTACCGGAGATGGCAGGAGCCTGGGACTGATGTTGTTGAGGGGCATGAGGGCACAACTAGCGTCAGCGTGAGCATAAACAATCCAGTACAAGGCCCCAACTCAGCCTCTGAGCTTGAAAGTAACGAGGCCGGGCAAGATACAAGTGGATCTCAGGGAGTTCGGGTCCGATATCACCTTAACATGGCAAACGACGTGGAGGCCGATGTAAAATCTGTGTCCGAGCAAGGATCACGTGAATTGCGAGTACGATATCACAAACAGATGCCAGAATCTGTAGAAGAAAGTGGGAAGCGAGCATCTGGATTGCAGATACGATATTACGAAAAGGACGACAACATGTCAGACTCGTCAGGTCTGGAAAAGTCCGAGATGACATCGACCAATATCACCACAGATTCGTCAGAAACGACAGAGGTCGAAACAGCTCCCACCCAACATATTTTTGGCAATTCTGGGACAGAGCATCAGAAAACCTCGCCAATCACCAATGGTTATGGAGCCTCAGACTATCCGTTCCCTACTGCAGCCACGGCTCGCACCCCAGACTCCTCGGCAACAAATACAACCTCCAAGCGAGACATCTTTGCTGGAGCCATACCCAAAGAAAAGCTCGGTGGTACAGGCAAAAGAAAGGTACCAGTCCTCTTTAGCGCCAACAGGATTCCCGTTTTGCGCTTCAAGAAGCCTATGCCATCCAGCCTATCATCCTTCATCAACTCTCGCATCCAGCAGCGGGACAGACGCCACAGGTATCGACAAGAGCTAGAAAAGAATCTCGAAATCGCCAAAGCAGAAGATACATGGGACAGGATCGTGAAAGACTTCACGGGCATCGACAGCAGACCCGGCGTGAGCGAGCACGCAGACATGATTGTCAAAGAGGAGAAGTGGAAGCAACAAGCCGAGCACGCACTCTCCCGAGTCAACCAGCTCCTGGAGGACGAGAAAGAGAAGAATCGGATTATGGCGCAGAGGATGCAAGCCGTCGTCGACCGCGAACGAGAGCTCGCCGAACTAGAAATGAACCCAGAGGAAAGCCAGGCCCTAGGCAGCGTCATGGACGACATCACCGACCAGGAGGCCGCAAGTGAACAAGACGCGCCAGTCGTGCCTTTGAACTTCAAACCCAAGCAATGGGCCGACTGGGGCGATACACATAATTGCGGCAATAACCTTCCGCAAAGGCCCACGTACGACGACGACGACGATGGCAATGATGGCAAATTCTCGCCTTTTTAGTGAAATACCCGAATTCGTGACTTCTCTCTTCTTCTTTCACCCTGCGCTTGTTGACAGACTAGCTTCAGAAGAAAGTCAGTTCCCAAATATGAACGTTCCACAGGAAGATTCTCAATATACCTCTCTCCCTCCCGTCTCGTCAACTTTCAAGTATCTAGAGAATCTCCTCTCTAATGATGTTTTCTCCTCTTTTATCTTTCGTCAGCACAGTACACAGCATCCAGAGTCCAGCATGCGTTGCGTGGTGGGTTAGGGTATCGAACAGGATAGCATAGACAGAGAAAGAAAGAGATATATGGATCAGAACGAGCGGAAAACGGTAGTACAAGAAGGGCTTGGTTGCTTTTGCGTGTGCCTTGACTTTTACTTCCTCTTCTGTACTCTCCCTTTCTACAGAACCTCATTACATAGATCCCAAGAAGACTTCTAACAAACAGTTACTTCATACCCAAAATCGTATCCCGCTGTCTAGAATTATTCCAGCACCTCTCTCCTTCCTCTTTCACCTACAAATCCAACTTCCCCGAGCTCGCATTCAGAAAGCTCAACCTCTTCTTCAGACTGGTCGCCGAGGAGCCCAGACCACTGCCCCGCCTATCCCTCTCCCTGTCACCGTTCGTGTTCGTCGCATTCACAGCACCATTCGACTCCCTCTCCTTCCGGAACAGACTCAATCGACTGGAACTCCTCTCGCGGGTCCGAGGAGCGGCGCTGCCGGGCTCACCACGTCCCTGTCGGGACGAGGAGGAACGACGCAAAAACGGGAGCGAGCGGCGACGGGTAGCAGATTTTTCTTCTGCTGCCGAGGGGTCGAGGAGGGGTTCTTCGTGCCTCGTCATCGCAGGGCCGCCACTGGTGTCGGGAGGATGGAAGCGGCGCTGGGCCGCGAGACGAGCGTCTTCGATGGACGGACGCGGGGAGATGTCGTCGTGGTGGTCGGGTCTGGAAGGGAAGAGGAGGAGTAGTTCGGCGTGGAAGGTGGCTTCAAACCGGGGCACGAGTTCGGCTCGGGTGGCATGGTGGGCGGAGCGTTTGTACAGACCGAGACAGCGGCGAATGGCAAGGGCGTGGTCCAAGAGGGCGACTTTCAGGGCGGTTTGCATGGTGTCAAGGGGGGGCGGGTCGTCGCGAGTGTAGATGGACGGGTTGAGTTCCGAGGAGGCATTGTCGGCGAGGTCGGATTGCGTGGGGAGGAGGCCACGGTAGCGAGAGACGGAGCTCTCCGAGTCCGGGTCGACGGAGGATAAGAGGTCGTCGGTGAGGCGGCCAATGGCGCCTTCATCTTCACCACTGGCAATGCGTTTTTCCATGGCGAGGAGTTCTTGAGTTTTGCGGGTGGTGCGCTCGATGGCCGCTTCGATGGGCAGGAGGGTGACGCTTTCGACATGCGTGACCTCGCTACGGCGAAGGATGGTGGGGAATTCTTCGGCGGTGGTGTAGATGACTTTCTCGACGACTTGTTCCGTGATGGGAATGTCGTGGGTAGGGTATCGTGAGGTGGTTGCAAAGCGTTGTGGGTTGGAGATGAGGTTGTATTCTCGGACTGCCTGCGAGACTTTGGTGCGTTGGTAGACCATGTGCTCGATATCCTTGTTGGGGCTCACGGCGTAGATTTGCAGGAATTGTCCTTCGACTTCTGGCTCCACTCCTCCTCGCAGAATGGTGGCGCTCGGATGGAGCTGTTGCATGCGATCTTCAAACATGGCGAGACGGTCGGTCGGGAGGCCTTCGAAGATGAATTGCTTGTCGCGAAGCGTGGCGGGAAAGCCAAGTCCCAGATAAACAACGCGGAAATAGCGAGGATGTGTTCGTTCACCTCGAGCGATGCGCTCGTGAATACTGGCAATCGCCCGTTGTGTGCGGGCCAGCTTGCCGAAGTCAAATGTGTTCAATTCGTATTGAACTGCAAGCTCCCGGTACGCGGTCAGAGCGCGCTTCCATGACTGGCCTTTCTCAAAGTTTTGGCAGATTTGGAAGTAGAGCTGCTCCTTGCGCTCAAAGGCAGACTGAGCTGGCATCTTCGGAACCTCCGTCTCGGGAAGCATGGTACTCGGATCCCATTCATATCGGTCAGCATGCATTTGAAGCGCCAGACCTGCCTCTGCAAAGTTCCCGGACGATATCTGCATGTCGGAGAGCTGATGGACGTAGCGAATGTAGGCTTCCTCGGACTCCACATCTCGCAGGAACTCCATGAGATGGAGTGTGTCCACCAGTCTCGTGGAGTCGTTGACCGCCAGGCTTCCAGTATGCACACTCGCCAGCATGACGAGCAGATTGTCGAGCTTCGCGAACATCTCGTGCACGGCGATGTATAGGCTGTCTTCCACGGTGCGATGCAGGCTCTTAAACTGCTCCAGCATTTCCGGAACAAAGGTTTTCTGCAGCACAGTCTCGGTCACGCTTTTGTCCCGGCAGAGCTTGTCCAAGCAATCGATCATGGCGGACTGGATGATGGATAGATCTTGGTCGATTTGCCAAGCACTGACAATCATGGACCGCAAGACCTCGATCGATACGGCACGGAGGCTGGCGTGCACGCTCAGACAAAGTTCGACGATGGGCGCGATGAGATCCGGGACGAACTGCACCTGGTAGCCACCCATTCGATCGAAGCCGTGAAGTCTCTTGGTCTCCTCATCCGTCTCCCAGCCGATCGCTTCCCAGCTGCGCTTCAACAGGGCTGCGCCAAGCTCACGGACATCGCCGGCAATCTTCCATACGGCCCTTCTCTTCTGCTCCGGGAACGTTTCCATTGCAAGTGCAGGACTGCCCAGTGCCGTAAAGAGCGTGTTGAAGAACGCACGCCAAATGCTCGTGTCGAAGTCAAAGGCTTCGTTCGCATCCGGCGCATATACGTCTGGAAGAGACTCGACCAGGACCTCCTCGATGCGCTCCAGAGCAGTCATGCCATACCTATGGTGACTGACAAGTAAGCTTAGCCAGCTACGGGGAAAGGCTTCGCATGATAGGATGCTTTGGCCGACCTTGAGCGCCTCGAGTAACGTGCCTGTGACGTCGACTAAACTTGCGTCGAAGTACAGTCTCTGCTCGGACGTCAGAGCCGCGGCCAGTAGGGCTGAGATTTCCAACATGGCCTCGTCCACATCAATGTCCATGGTAGTAGACTTGGTAGGGAATGGATAGCTGGTCGGAAACAACATGCTGAAGACGCGCTTGGTCGGGCGTTCAACAGCTTTCAGCACACTGAATGACTCGGCCAGCTTGGGAACGTACTGACAGCTCTCTTCATCCAGCTGCTCCATTTGCGCCGCGACGACGGAGCAGCAGAGACGGACTTGATCCCGCCACTGCTGATCAGGCTCCGGGACAAAGCCCCAGTACGGCTCCAGCCAGCGGAACGTCTTCGCGACCAAAGTAGTGCGTACACCTACCGCCTTGAAAACGGGAAGATGGCTATAGTTGACAATCAAGATCAATCGATAAAGGATCATCTTCCCTTTCGCATGTGAGCAGGAATCAAGCAGGTCGGTCGCGATTTCCAAAATCTCCGTCGGGCTCATGACCAAGACCAACTCGGGCAACCAAGAAGAAAAGCGTTGAATCAAAAGTGTCTGTGTGCCGAGCAGGATTGGCATCGGATTTCGGAGCAACGACATGATAGCAACGAAGAGTCTCTGTAGTTCTGCCTTCACGTGCGCAACTTGTTCGGATGTCGGCGTGCCATGAAGCTCCACTTCCCTCTTGATCTGTGGATCCTGCCTGACGGTCGCCATGATCAACTTCAAGACTTGGTCCCCTACCTTGAATGTGTCTCTCAGCTTGCGTGAGGAGTCGGGATCCATGGACTTGCTGACGAGCCGCTGGTATGCCGCAATCAGGCATTTAGCCGCATCGGGCCACGTATGTCTGGTGCTGGCATATTCTCCAATGATGTCTCCGAGGTCGAAGCGCTTGTCGCGCGCGATTCCCAGGATGAGGACAAAGTTGTAGAAGATGACGTCTTCGTTTCGTTCATGTCCTTCGTATTCGCGCAGGATCTCGAAGAGTGCCGTAAACACATCACGAAGGAGCTTGACAATCTCGATCTCGGGGACGAAGACAAACCTTTCCAGGAGTTCGATGAGCTGCGATCCGTGATAATTCCGCCAGTGGAGGACGCCCAGTAGCGACGGGTCCTGTGAGTATTCAGTGCTGCACAGAAACGTCCGCACCGACACGACTGCCGCATTCTGCTGGACGGAATCGTTCTTGTCATGCCAGGGTGGTAGGGCGAGGTAGGCACCCTTGCCTCCGATGATGCTAGACGAGTACTCGTCGTACACATACAAGGCCACCTGGTGGTCTCCGTCGCGCACAAATGCCTCATGCTCCCACAGTGGTACCCACGATAGCGCAAAGGGAAAGTTGGGAGAGTCGGCAATGCTCATGACCACATGGCTGCCCGGGACCTCTTCCGCGGGTATGGCAAGTCGAATGGTCTGGTTCCAGCCTTCACCTCGCTCAATGCCTGTTGTCCGCCAGGCCGTGTGGCCCTGATGGTTTGCGGCGGTGAAGATGCAGTCGTCAATGCGCTCGCCATTGCCTTTGCGAACCTCCAAAGTCAGCTGGAGATTCGCCAGGCTAGTCTGACATCGCTGATTCAGCGGCACAGCTCCAAATTTCGAATGCGCCAAAGTGGAGTTTCGAGGCATTCGCGGCTCCGTCAAGGTGAGGTAGATGTCGCTCCGCTTCTCGCTTGGCATTCCGGAAAAGCCAAGCTTTGGAGTCATCAAGATGTTGTGAAGCATTGTCGGTGTATTCCGAATCAATTTTTCCAGATTGGCCGACGCAAATGCTTTCACAAACACATCGCAACGTTTCATGGAAGTGGTCCTGGAAAAGCCGCCTGTCGCACTACGTGAAAGTTCTCGAATCACCTCTGCCCAGTCGCTTCCTTGCTCCGTCTTGTCGGAAGGAGTCCACAGCGTGACGCTCGCTTCAAAGTCCGACTTGCTCTGGGCGAGCTTGGTAATATCGACAGCCCCGACGCCCACGGTCCGTCTGACCATCTTAACTTCGCGAGAGGCGGGAGGCTCGGAAGAAGGGCCATTAGAGCTGCTTTGCCTCCCCGACTTGTTCGACTGCGCTGTATCTGGCCGAGCACTATGGTTGGAGTCAGATCTGCCATGATCGCTTCTCGACCTCCTTTGACTGCCAAAGACGCTCAGCCTGCCTTTGGCGCTGCTTAGAGTGTTCAACTGACTATCCCCGCGGCTGAGAATGGATGGCTTGTAGGGTGGATTCCCGTTGGTGTGATTGATCCCTTGACCGTAGATAGATTGCCGCACCGGCTCATCCCGCAACAGCTTGAAGACAATGTATAGGGAGCTTTGATCTGCACCAATGCCCACATCACGACCGCTCAGGTTCACGAACAGTGTCTTTGGCTGGTCTTCCGAGGCGGTGGAAGGCGTGACGGGAACGGGGACGGAGATGGCATAGTTCTCGCTGATGGGTTGTGGTTTCTCTCCCGCTTCTTTGGTGAACAGACACATCTGCAACGTGCCCGGCTGTTCGTTGTCCACCACCAAGTTTCGCACATCGGCCAGCATATGGTAGAGCATATGCTTGTCGCTCGTCACCTTGGGGGGTCGTTCGAAAATGCTCATGTTGGCCTGCAGCTTGGTCATCTCAATGACCGAGTCGTCGGCCGTGAGTATGCGGCCCTTCTCGGAGGGGCTCCTCACGATCACCTCGTCGCTGAGCATCTTGTTGCCGGCCACCAGATCCCACACGGTGTCCTCGCGCAAGTCTGCGAGCTCCTTCTGCGTCAGGACATCGTGCATGATCAAGCTCCTCGCAGTGTCCACGCGCTTGATCAGATCTTCGAGCTTGGCCAGTTGACTGTATCCGCGCGCCAGCAGAATCTCGTGCAGTCGGGCATCGTGCCACTCTCGCAGACACGAAGCGATCTCGTCGACCAGCGGTTCCTGCGCCGATTGCCCGGTCTCGTCGCCCACCCGCAGCAATGGCACGGGCGCGAGCGGTTTCGGGGTGTTGGGAATGCGAGGCACTGGCTCATCGGGCACGAGCATCGACTTCCTCTTCTTCAGACTGCGCGTACTCTTCTTCCTGCTGAGCCTCCTGCTGGCTCTGCGCGCATGCAGCGCCTCGCTCTTGCGCCTCTCCCGCGGATCGCTGGACTCCTCTTCATCTTCGTCTTCGTTGCGTGGCTCTCGCGGTAGTTCGTGACCCTCTCCCAGATACTCGCGCACTTCGACGCAGTTGGCGGGGAAGATGCCAGAGAAGACGCGATGCTCCAGCTGCTGGCCCCGGTCACTGGTCAAGCCGGCGAGCAGCGACGGCGGCGCCACCAAGTATCCGCGATACCACTCATTCCTCCGTCCGCCTTGTTCGATGATGTAGACGTGGTCGCCGATTTGGAGCGGAAGGTCGGCTTCGGCGGTGGCGGTGAAGGGATGCGATACAATGCCGAACGCGACCGAGGGCAATGGTTTCCAAGGCATGGCGCGCGCGACGTGTCACTGTTCTCACTGCATCAACGATCGTCGACGCATCAACATCCTCCTCCGTCACGACTCGTGGGCTGGTGCGCGCGCGCGCGGGCAGAACTTCGAGGACAATCGACTTGGATTCCAACGAGCGACGCACACGACAGACTTTCGGCCGTGGTCTAGTGATAAAGTGATGATTATAATTATGGACAGGGAGATGCCACAGACTCCTGGAATGCTCGGGCACAGGCCTCACGACTATAACGATGGCAGCGTGCCGAGTCATGTCCACGGCCGAGAGACGGGCACCCATTGGCTGGTGGTGACATACCATCGCCCGCCAGCCTCACGATATGCGTCTGACTCGGTGGGGGGAGAAGAGTTGTTTGGTCCTTGTCCTGTGCGACGATTGTGCCAACATCTTCACGGACAGACGGCCTGGGGGAGAGCTCTCCACGTTGGAATTGCAGGCAAGCTGGAATTGACGGGGGGTGTGGTCGGTATTCGGCCCAGTCGGGGGGGGGTGGGTGAATGAACACACGCCAATAGTATAACCTGGTAGTGAATGATGGGCGAGACATCCACCATCTGCCTCCCCAGATCTCTGCGCGTGTGAAAATACATATATATATATGCCGAGTACATGTACAGTATGCACAGCCTTACCCCTCCCCCCACGGCGGAATAGCAGAAGCTGGTGCTGTCGAGTCGACGACCGAAGTCTTCACCCATCCCTGCCTCTGCGTAACCGCACACCACACGCACGGGTGAAAGCTCAGCTCCGCTCCAGTCTCTGCTATCAGCATTGCATTATTGACCTATCTCCACTGGAACTCTCCCCCCAATGTGACACTTCTCCCGCTATCAGTCCCTTCGCCCTGCTCTCCTCGACACGGCAATCGACGCGCCGTGCTCAAGGTTACAGAATGCTCCACCACGGCCCCCGCATCCTCCTCATCTACGACACTACGACATTGGAACAATCGACCGGGACCTGACTGTAACCTAATGTCCCTCCCCGAGTTACATCATGCCTTGCCCAATGCTACTACCCTTCGCCCATAAGGACATGGCAAGGCCAAGACCAGCCTCACTCGCCCTTCCACGCCTGTGCTTTCACCTCTGTCGATGCCATGCGAGCCGTACATTGTATAGCGAGCGGCATTGGCCTGCTGGTTCCTCTCGTTGCCTCCCAGAATGTCATATCCTTGGTCGGCAGTGACTGGACCATTAGCAATGATGCCTTGAATATCGTAAGCACAATCGTGGCTCCGCGTGGAGAAGCATGCTCACAGGCGGCAAGTCACTGCCAGCATCCATCCCCAGCTATGCTCAGCTCGATCTGTACGAGAACCAAGTCATAGGCGATCCGCTCTATGGCCGGAACAATTTTGCCCTCCGCTGGATCGTGTGGAACAACTGGACCTACACATCCGCTCCCATCGAGGGACTGCATTCGAGTGCGAGCAGCACCTGGCTCCTCTTCAATGGCTTGGACACATTCACCTCCATCTCCTTCTGCGGCCAACACGTGGCGAGCACGAACAATCAGTTCCGGCAGTATTGGTTCGACGTGTCGAGCATCCTCGGCTCCTGCGCCAACACTGCCGACCGAGTGCTTGCGATCAATTTCGGTTCGGCCGCCAACATTGCGAACGATATCGCCAACGAGCCGGGTCAAGAGGTGTGGCCGGACGGCGTGCAGAACCTGTATCAGTTCGTGAACAGGTGGTTCGTGCGGAAAGAGCAAAGTGATTTTGGCTGGGATTGGGGTCCCGCTTTCGTTCCAGCTGGTCCATGGCAACCCGCTTGGGTGGTGCAGCTCGGGGAGGAAGAGGTCCAAGTGCGCAATAGCGTGGTCGACATATACAGAGAAGGCCAGCTCAATAATCTGCCTCCGGACCAGAGCAAGCAATGGGTGGTGAATGCGAGTGTGGACTACTTTGGCCAGCCGCTCGACGATGGAGTTACTCTCGATTATATGATTACGACCGTCGACAACACAAGCACGATCGCCGAAGGTTCTCTGGGCTCCGTGAATGTGACCGCCTCCACGGTGACAGGCATGACCACAGTTCCTTCTGATGCCGTTGAATTATGGTGGCCGGTCGGCATGGGACCGCAAACGCTGTACTACATCACGATCGAGCTCAAATCTGCAACCGGTTCCACCCTCGCCACGGTCTGCAAGCGCGTGGGCTTTCGCACGATCGTGCAGAATGGCAATCCCGTCTCGGATGAGGAGCTTGCCATGGGCATTGCACCTGGCAATAATTGGCACTTCGAAATCAACGGCCAGCCGTTCTTTGCCAAAGGTTCCAACTTCATCCCACCGGATGCCTTCTGGCCCAGAGTCACACCGGCGCGCATCGAGCAGCTTTTCGACATTGCCATTGCGGGTAACCAGAACTTATTGCGGGTGTGGTCGAGTGGCGCGTACTCGCCTGACTTCATGTACGACCTCGCTGATGAGAAGGGTTTGCTACTCTGGTCCGAATTCGAGTTCGGCTGTGCGCTGTATCCTGTAGATGAAGAGTTTCTCTCCAATGTATACGAGGAAGCCGTGTATCAGGTGAGGCGTACGAACCATCACCCGTCACTCACCTTCTGGGCTGGTGGCAACGAGCTGGAGAATTTGGAGCTGCCCACTGCGAACGAGTCTGCACCGGAAGAGTTTCCTCGGATTCAAGGAGAGTACGAAACACTCTTTCTTCGTACCATCCTCCCTGCAGTCTATGAGAACAGCAAGAGTATCAGCTATCAACCAAGCTCTACCAGCAACGGCTGGCTTTCCTTGAACCACAGTAACCCGGCATTCCCCATGGTCCAGCGCTACAACAACAAGACCGAAGGCGCGGTCTACGGTGAGACCGATTACTACAACTACAGACCGGCATTCCTGGGAAACACCAGCTCCTACCCGATCGGTCGTTTCTCCAATGAGTTCGGATACCATTCGATGCCCTCAGTGCAGAGCTGGAGGCAGCAGATCTCTGAGAAGGATCTCCACTTCAATAGCACGACCATCTTGCTCCGCAACCAGCACAATCCTCCAGGAAACCTCAGTATCAAGAGTTTCGGCAATTCAGAACTTGGACAGTATCAGATGACGCAGGCGATCGAGTACTGGTACCCAATCCCCAACAAAACACATTCTGTCGCAAACTTTTCTGCTTGGTGTCATGCGACGCAGATATTTCAAGGTGAGAACAGCATCGATGAGCTTCTATCTACCGGCCACCTTGGGGCGACTGCTAACATCTTCCAGCCGAGTTCTACAAGAGTCAGATTGAATTCTACCGTCGAGGGTCAGGCCTTCCAAACAGATGTCTCGGCAGCCTCTACTGGCAGTTGGAAGACATCTGGGTCGCACCGACATGGGCCGGCGTCGAGTACGACGGTCGGTGGAAAGTGCTCCACTACACCGCCAAAGACATCTATGAGCACGTCATCATCGCCCCCTACTTCAACCGAACCACCGGCAACCTCACCATCTGGGCCACCTCCGACCTCTGGGAAGAAGTCACCGGCACCGCCTACTTCCAATGGTACGACTGGACCGGCGCCGCCCTCGACACCGACATGCCCTCGTCCCTCGACATCTCCATCGGCGCCCTCAACAGCACCCAAGTCTGGCACGGCTTCACCACCGACCTCCTCTCATCCTACGACCCCAACAACGCCCTCCTCTCATCCTACGACCCCAACAACGCCCTCCTCCACCTTTCGATCGACGTCTCCGGCCGCCTCCCCAACGACCCCGTCACCCGCTCCTTCCGCCACGAGAACTGGTTCCACCCTACCCCTCTCAAGGACGCCGCCCTCGCCGACCCAGGCCTCGAAGTGAGCTACGACGCCGACACGAAAACCTTCTCTGTCTCCGCCAGCTCCGCCGTCGCCGCGTGGGTCTGGTTGGATTACGGCGACGGCGCCGTCGTCAGTTTTGACAGTAATGGCTTCTGGTTGCTCCCCAACACCTCTCGAGAGCTCTCGTATCGCGTCTGGAAGGATGAGACAAACGGCAAGTGGATCGATACGGTCTCGGTCGAGAGTATGTGGGATCAGACCCTGGCGGAGTGAGGACGGGATGGGTGGGTTGGGTCAGATTAGGTAGGTTAGCTTAGTTGAATAGGAAGTGATTAATGAATGAATGAATGCATATGTGTATGAGGGAATAAGGTGGAGAAGAGACCCACTTTTCTTTTCCTCCGACGTCTTCGCGATTCTCGATGTGGTGAGTAAGTCAGTGACTAGAGTGTAACCTTCGGTATCTCTCAGAAACCCTATTTGTGAACCCGCATCATTACCAGAGATATATCTGACACCAACGCTGCGATAAACCAGTCCGCAGAAAAATCTTATCCTCAAATCAAGTTCGTGCAACACTCCGCTAGCACTATATCTCTTACGTGTTCGTCAAATAGCGAAAGACAGGAGAGAACAGCAGGATGCGTGTTTTCAGCTACTCAATGGACAAGTCGCGAGAGCCATATGTTCGCGTAATGCTGTGTGAGTGTGGATGGCTTGCTCTTGAGAAGTCGCTGTACTTTTGTTAAGACGGTTGTTACCTTGAGGGCATGTGTAGGGATACGGAGCAATTTCATACCGTACCGAGAGTTCTGCAGCAGCTCGCGGGTGAAGAGAAGAGACGGGGCAGAATGGTTAGGATCTATGCTCAGCCGATTAGAGTCGGGGCTGGAGATGTACTGTTGATAAACACGTGAGTGACGGCATCCTAGCGAGATGGAAGGACTTCTCCATGGACTGTCAGTTGGACTGACATGTCAAAGAGCAGGAGCGCTCTGAGTATTATCCGCCGCTCTCGAAACCTCAACCATGGAAATACCGGCTGAACATGGCGAATTCATCAGGAGTGGCCACCTGTACACTTATCCCGAAGGCATCGAGGACAAAATCGGTATTACCTTCACCACGCCCCAAATCCTCTCTAAGCCAGGCCACAACTCCTCAACAGGATCTAAATAAACATCGATCGCCCAACCCGTCGAAGCGAAGTTAAAAAGCCTACCCGCCACAGCCTCACAGCCTCGCACCTCACACCCACACCTCCACTACCATCACGTGCCATCACATCAAACCACCTCCCACCTGATACCCCAAGAATACGAAAAAAGTAAAGGAAAAAATCCGAAACACCATATCATCATCCATCCTCACGCTTCATGCCAGACACGAACTCATCCGCCCTTTCAGTCAGTCAGTCGGTCAGTCAATCAGTCAGTTTACAAACCGTCGCTCGCGACTACCTATGACTGCGGACACCTGCGCTCAAGAACAAAGTGTCGTCTGTGGTGAGAAGGTGATCTAGGGGTTTCTCGTCACATTCATTCTCTCATGCTTTCGTGAATGAATGAATGAACAAACGAACGAACGGATGACATTCATCACGTGAGAACAACAACGCGTCCAGCAGTTCTCTCTCATTGCCTTTACACTTTCTCTTTCCTCTCCTTTCCCTTCCGTTCCGTTTCACTCTCCGTTCCCTCAAATCTCACCTCCTCCTACCACGACAACCACCAGCAACAAAACATGTCCTCATCCACACCCTACCCCTACCCCTACCCCTACTCCTACCCTCCTCCTCATCACCACAACCACCACCCATCTCCCCGCCACGTCCACTTCGCGGAAAAACCCGACCCGGAAGCGCTCACGCCCTCATCGCTGACGCTCCGCATTACTCTGGGTCCGCACGCGCACCCGACGGCGGTGATGAAAATCAGCATAACGTTTGCCGCGGGGCATTTACCCCGGATTCGGGTCAAGACGAAGAGGCCGAATGGGAGGAGGCGGAGGAGGGTGTATGTGGAAGAGGAATGAGGGATGTGGATTGGGGGATAGGAGGGAGAAGAAGAGAGAGGAGGAGGAAAGAAAAGGGGCGGGGGTTGGAGCCTTGATATCGTTCAATCATGCATGGGGTATCAAGTATATCGACGTTGTCGGTCGTGCAGCGCGAGTTCAGGGCCTGTCGGGAACGTCAGAAGGAAACCGGGAGAAGGCGTCCGTCCTGGTCCTCATGCCTGATGAATCATCGCCCCGTGGTCCCATCAGTCCTGGCATCCGCTCCGCCATTCGCCGGTTCTTCCGTCGCTCCACCAGTCAAATAATCCGCCCGTTCGGCCTCCTCGTACTCGTTGATCAAATCCATGACGATTTCTCTCGATGTGTCGAATTCTGTGAATCCGTCTCGGAACGTTTCGTGGCGCTTGTACTGTTCCAGAAAGGCGTTTCGCTTGCGCAGTCTGTCGTATTGGAAGACGATGCGCTTGAACAGCGTGGCGATGCCGGTGTGGTTGGCGAGCATGAGGCCCGACACTCGAGGCGGAGCGCGGGTGGTGTAGGGTGGCTGGGTGTAAGGAGAGGTTCTGGTCAGGGCGACTTGGATGCTTGCTGGGCCCCAAGGGATAAAGGAGGCGAGATTCCGTTCTCGGATGCGCAGAAGAGACTTGTGGACCTGGACGACATTAGTAGAAGCTCTGGAGGACGCATTACTTTACTCACATCCGTGGGATCTGCTTCACCCATGATGATGTTCAGGATGGAAATGTAGCAGCTGTTTTTGCTCGGCTTGGCGGACACCATCTGGTTCTTGGGTTGCAGGAGACGTCTCATTACGTCCAATACGGTTGTCTTTCGAACCGTCCTCGCAGCTTCCACATTGTCACCTGTGAATGGCGTGTAGCTGGTCTGCAGGAAATGGCATCTCGGTGTTGGTATCAAGCTCGCCACGATGCCTACAAGGTCGTTGTGCATGTAACCAGGATATCGCAAGGTCGTGGTGGCCGCCGACATGACTGTGCTGACCAGCTGATTTGTCTGCTCGAAAGACGGCTCTTGCACATGGAGCGTATCTGCTGCTATGCGCGATAGTGCGCCATTGTCTAGGACCGTCACTGCGTCGGCATTTTGAGTCAGCCTTCGCAGCGCGAGCAACGAGTTGTATGGCTGGACAACAACATCGCCGGCGTTTTGTGTGTCAGGAAAGACAGAGTATGTCTGGATAAGCTTCTTCGGAAAGCGGTCATTGAGTCGTTCCAGAAGAAAGGAGCCCAGGCCAGATCCGGTACCACCGGCGATAGAATGAAGCAGCATGAATCCCTGTTGAAAGTCAGCCCATTGCCAATACGGTCTATAGCAAAATTGCCTCACCTCCAGACTGTCGCTACCATCCGCTTCCCGATCTATCATATCCAGCACCTCATCTTGCACCTGCCCTCCCATATCATAACCCGCCGCCCAATTATTGCCCGCTCCGGTGCCCTCCTTATGCACATAAAAATTCTCGGGGTTATAGATGTTCTTGTACGGGCCTGTTTGGATGCCGTTGATCACTCTGGGTTCGAGGTCAAGGAGGATGGCTCGGGGGATGTAGCGCGTGTCGTCAGACTGGTAGAAGAAGACATCTTTGCGGTCGCCGCCTTCGGTCGCGAAGTCTGCGAGATTCCCGTTCTGGTCGATGCCGTGTTCGAGACATAGCTGGCGCCAGAATTGCGAGCCGACTAACACATCTCGTCAGTGAGTGTGCTTCGCTCGCATCGCCGTTTCCGCCTACACACCGCTATTGCCGCACTGGCCGGCCTGTAGCGTGATGATTTCACTGGACACGCGTCAGCGCCGACGACTGGAGCGAACGGTCAGTCACGAGGGCATACCGCGGCATGGTGAGAGGTGGTCATGGGTGCAGCAATGAATGTCACAAGGAGTTTCGCGCAGAGTCAAAGGGTCTCGAGCGACGCGATCGAGGTGGGGCACGCGTTCTACCCTGCCAAGCCATCTGACCAGTGTGATGGGCACAGATGCGGGATGGTTATCATATCTGATCATCAGAACCCATGAAGCTTTTGTATGCATTGGCGTGAGCTCGTCATATATGCTAAAAGGCCCTTCCCCATGCTCCGTAGCGCCAGCGCTGAATATGTTATAGTCTATGATCTCTCCGGCAGTTTTTCTATCAATCTCGGGCTTACCCGGGGGTTGAGCCTCCGCCGGAAGAGCCAGAACAATGTCTGTATCATCATATAAATGCGCAGAATCTCCACCAGAGACCGGAAGCCAACCGGGATGGTAGGTTCTTTGCTGTATTCGTCGAACTTGTCGCACACATCCAGAAACATGGCAGGATCGTCGGTGATCACACCATCGAGCTTTCTTCGGATGCACCATTCCATGCGGTCTTTCGCATTCACGGTCCAGGCCATCAACTGCCGATCGTGCTTTTTCTGACAGTCTTCGATAAATCTCCTGCCGCCCGGCGCCATCAGTATCGGCAGGAGCATGCTGAAACCCACATTGGGTACTGTGAAGAAATGTCGAGCGTATGATATCTTAAATCCAATGTGGATCACTGAAAAATCGGGTAAGTATCGTGTAGCTAGAGGGAGATATTTCGCCGCCCAAATCCCCAGCACGATCCGCTCGCTCCACGGCTTGCCCGGTGATGGTTTTGCTTCCGCGATCGTCGAACCGATCAAGCGCATGATGTCGTCGGCGTGATTGTCGAGTTTGATGTCCAGGCAGACCCAGATCTCCTCCATGCCGGGCCGAGATAGGCAGTCGAGGAGATCTTTCAATCTGGGCATTGGCACATGAGGGGCGGCGAGCGTCTTGAGATCTTTGATCTCATCCCAGGTCTTGTCGAGAATCTTGTCGTTCCTGCCGAAACAACGTTTGAGGGTCGCATCGTGGCTCAGGACCACCACATCGTCTTTGGTCAGATGCATATCAGTCTCCAGTGCGTGGGAGCCTGCTTCCACCGCCCTCTCGAAGGCCAGGATCGTGTTCTCGGGAAATTTGGCTCTGTATCCACGATGAGCGATGCACTGAGGCATTTTGCGTTTGCGTTTGTCCAGCCGGGCCATGGAGTAGCTCGGAAGGGGGAAGATCGTATCGTCTGTCAATGTCACAGGAGAGTCGAGCTTTTCCACGCCTGGCTGCACAACCATCGGTGGGATGATCCCTGGTCGAAATGCTGGCGACGGTGCCGTCTTAGATCCTCGCGCCGCCATTTTGTTCATGGTCACTGGACACGTCCGTGGCAGGGCCGTGGTACGGCAACCCAGGGGCCGGTCCTGCGTCCGAATGAAGTTGGCCGTCCTCAAGACACCATGCCCGAGCGGGACTCGCTGCAAAGTCCTCCTAGCGAAAGGATCAAAGGTTAAAGAGTAGGTGAAAGTCGACATGCAGGACCTGGACGCATCACCACACCCACTCGGTCTTGTGAAGGCCCGAGGTGACCCGCATCCGTTACGCTGCTAGCCCGCCATCAAGCCCTGCACGCCGCACTATATCCCTATCCTTATAAGCTCTCGCCAATCCTCCTCGCCGTTGTCCGAACAAGCTCCAGATCGGGTCTCCTCGTTCAGCGGGCCGTACTGCAGTAGTTGCCCAGCCCCACCCAACCATTGATCCATCCTCCGCAAAAGACAAACCGGATAGAGTTCACACATGTGTCGAAATGGCCCACGAAAAGAGGGACCGCCAACGATGTGATGGGGACCTATCACCCCGGGACCAGGATCGGGGGAGCATCGGAGCTGGGCGAATGGCGTACGCACACCGATCCCACGCCGTTTGAGCGATTTACCGGGGATGCAGTTATGCTTACCGAACAAGCGTGATTTTGAGCTTGTGATTCGCCTTCCGACCACGACCCCCGTCGCCCGCCGACAAGCTTTCCGATCGTCTGCTTGCTCCGTCGCACGAGCTCCACCGGGCCCTGCACTTCACCTCCCCCCTCTCCGCCGGCTCTGCTATATAACACCCGGAGTCATGCTCTTCACGCTCTCCCTTCTGGATGGCTTATGTTCGAGTTCGGTCGCCTGATGGCACACCAATATGAAGGTTGGGCCCGGCCACGCCACGAGCTGGAAAGCTCGCATCCCACGCCGCCTGCCACGCGTTGGCACTTCGTCATCTTGCAGCCCATCGGCACGACGTAGACTGGCAGCAGATCTCGGCCCAAAGAGGCAATCGCGATTCGACAGACAGGTTTCGGGGTAGGAACAAAGTATGTTGGGGGAAACTGCGCCTCTGATGACGGCAACCATAAGTATCACGGGCAGGAGCGGCGCGTGTCACCGTTCTTCAATTCCTCAATTCTCGCCCAGAATCAACATCGGTATTTGCATTGCATCGAACCGATCCTAAAACCATTCCTTAAAGAACCTGGGCCTAACATGACTACCATCGTCCCACCAGCACTTGCGCCCTTCCAACCGCCGCTCGGCCCTCAGCCAGCGAGCCCAATCCTCTACAATGCCAGCCAAACCGTCCTCCGCATGAAGGAGAAGGTCTGGTCCCTGAGCGGCGATGACTTCACCGTTCAAACCATCGACGGCGTCGACATCATGAAAGTGAAGGGCAAGCTGGTGTCGCTGCACAACAAGAAGAAGTTCACCGTGAGTCGTTCATTCTGGCACCATCACTCCCACATCCTTTTCCTGACCTGCGCTGTGTATAGGACATGCAAGGCAACGAAATCTTCACCCTCTCGGAGAAGAAGCTCAAGCTCAATAAGACCTTCCACGGTGAAGCTCCTGGTGCTCACAACTTCGAAGTCAAGGGACACTTCTCTCTCGGCACCAGCAAGAGCACCGTCGAGTTCGTCAACAACTCCGATCGGACCACCGTCGAGCTGCAAGTCCGCGGAGACTGGTTCGACCGCACCGCGAACATCAGTCTCGGCGACCGCGTCGTTGCACAGATCAGCCGGAGCTATTTCAATGCCCGAGAATTGATGGGAGACAAGCAGACGGTACGCGGAACGTTCCCCCGTCACCTCGACATGTGTGCTGACTTGATTCCCTAGTATTTCGTGACCGTCGCGCCTAATGTGGATCTCAGTTTGGTAGCGGCGATCTGCGTCTGCTTGGACGAGCGCGAAAACGATAAATAAACGGCCGGCTACCAGCTCAGAAAGTTCCTACGAAGCGTGTTGTACGAAATAGTTTTCCTAGATTTTGTTTGTTGGCCCCTGCTGCCGGGAGAGTGTAGACAGCCTCTCAGCCTATCTTCTCCGTAGTCCATGTATGAGGTCCTATAAATCAAGATGTCGTCAATAATTCTCTTTGCTGAATCTCCCCTTTCCACGAGCTTATGAGCTGCTAACTGGAAAACGGATACGGTAACAGTCGGTCGATGAAACTGCCCAGACTGTTGACTTAACATTTAAGGCGTCAGGAAGTGTCTTACATGATAGTTAGACCTCACGATCTGGCGGTGTAGAAGAACAGGCTCTTTTTTATCCGACAGTTATGATGTAGGAAACAACACGTGTGGCACTCTCGTCCTCACTTGCTGTTTGACAGGCACCTTGCTGACTGACGGCCTTGTCGTCCTTTGCCTGGTGGAGTGGACCCAAAACTAGTGAATATATCCAGCTAAGACAAGTCTGGAAACATGAAAGAAAGAGAAGGCGAAGAAGTGATGGGCTAAAACAGTTGCTGTTTGCTAAGTCAAATGGGATCAAACTTCGTAGTTTTATGGATGTAAGACAAGACATGAATACCTACCGTACCCCAAATGCAGAGACCGCTGAACCTCTCGACCTTTCTCATGCTACACCCTCAACCTGTCTACACCACAACGACGCGTCCTTGTCTCATCATGAGCTCAAGAGCAGCCCTCAGAACGCGATAATTGTCCCCACTCAAGAGTTCTTGGAGCTCGTCACTGAGCTCAACTTCGCGCACTGACGAACGTTTGTAGAAGTCAAAGAGCTCGATGGTCCCCACTGCGGAAATACTCAGGTCGGCTTGAAACGTGACGGCGACCACGAATCCGTCGACTTGCGTCGGGTCTAATGGTGGGATAGGACTTACCTGTGCAAGCATTTCGAGGAGCTCTGCGAACTCGAAGTGGCAGAAGAACGGGTGCTGCGCGGCTTCGAACCAGGTTGTCGATCGGCGGGCTGGTAGTACTTGTAGTGATTGATGTGTGGACAGATGAGTCGGGGTAGGAGGAGGATTCTGTGTGGGCAAATGAGACTCGGACACTTCTTCTTCTTCCTCTTCTTCTTCATCCATTTCGTTCTCCAGCGGCACTCCGTACATGTTGACCCATGTTGGATCCAGGTCTACGTGGGCGGAACGGGCGATTTCCACCAGAGTGCGTTCGCGACTGACGGAGCCGGGGAGTATGGCAGAGCTGAACCATGCTCTGGCATGGCTGTTCAGAGTAGCAAGTCGACCCCCCGTGTCAACGGGTTGCTGTCGGAACGGGACAAATCCGATGAATATGGCGACGACACCGTCTGGTGTGTAGTCAGCCACGAACTCGACATCGTCAGGGACGTCGACAACCCATTCTGGCAATAGCACGCCCAGCCGGAGGTGTACGGTGTTGAGGAAAATGTGAGCGAATTCTGATGCGTTGAGGAACAGACGCCACGGGCGTCCATCATCGAACATCATCAGTCTTGGATGGGGCAGTCCATTGTCGTCGAAAACCGTCGGCGACCCGTCGAAGAGCCTCGCTCCATCTCTCGCTGGCCATCGGGGACACGAGCCAGTCGGATAAGTCCAGTGGCCGGAACTGTCGCTCGCTTCCTGTCCGCAGTGGAAGCAGAAATTGGTCTGGCACTGGATACAGACGCCGTGATTGCAACCGTCTGCCTGCTCGTAGAAGACCGCACAGCGCGGACACTTCTGGCCCCGAAGATTCAAGTCTGGAATCAGGTCAGTTCCGTCCTCACCTTCGACGACACATTCGTCAGAGTTCCGATGGTAGGTAGCTTGTTCATCGTCCTCAAAGGCGACCCCACACCGTCCGCAAAGACTTCCCCAACATGCCTCACAGCAGATCTGGTTAGGGTGTACATCCCGTGGGCAAGCGAACGCACCACAAGGTCGAATCTGGACGCCGAAAGCGTTAGCATGAGCGATCTGGCGCCGACTGAGCGCGAGAGTCGAAGTCGTCGCCGATCCTCGGGGTAATGCCAAACTCTGGAGAATCTTGTGCTTACAATAAACTCGATCCCGGACGGTTTCGTACTCGTTTTGGAGTCGCTTGAACCTCGATATGAAGGCCGTGTCGAAGAAGGAGGCGAAGTGGACAATATCCAGTTTTCTGCCATTCAAACTGAGCTCGTGGTATCCGTGTTCGCTTTCGATCGCGGCTTGGAACATCGGGACGATGCGTTGTTGCACGCAGTCGCGACAGGCGGATTCTGTGCCGTTGTATGTCATCATTTCTGCCATAGGGACTTCGTCGCAGCAGGCAGGGCATTCGATTGTCTGATGAGACATGGTTGTCGGATCTGATATGGCGGTAAACAGTGCTCAAATATTTGGTTGAATAGCGGTGAGCTTCGTGTTTGCAGTATCGGCCAGCGATACCTGCGTGTGCGTGCGTGAATCACACACAAGGGACAAAGATGCCGAGTCGCCATATATATTCTTTATGGGTACCATAGGGTAGCAAAAGGACAAGGAGTTGTGTACCTCCTTTGTGCCGGTGCTTTGTACATCAAATAGTGCTTTGTCAAGGAATAATGCCTTTGATCACTATATACTGTTGTCTTTGTCTTTTAGTCTATAGTCGAGGTTGATACCGATCATTGTGCACAAAATGGAGGCCGCTGAAATCCACCGAGTGAGCCGTAGAACGCATGAGAGTAAGGAAAGAACGAATTTATTTAAAAGAGCAGTCAAGGTTCCTATCAAATAGCAGCCATGGCTACAGCATCACACCTGGCACCTTGTCTTCGTCTTCTCGTACAGCGTCGCGTCGTGTCGAGACATGTTCTAAGGACCTTTCCCTTGTTCTTGAGCACTTACACTCACGTACTATCCCGCTTAGATAGCTTGAATGGACTGCGAGTTTCTGATCTGCTGCGGTCCAGTCACTCTCCGCTGTAGCTTGCGTCGCCAATACTTGCGTACCATTACACGTCATACAAGGCCTCCTCGAAGATACAGGCGCGAGAGGAGACGTGAGGATCCCGCTGCAAAGCAAGGACTGTGGATGATCGAGCAGGTCGTTGTTATCCTGGTGCATTCCGCACCGTCTGTCTAGTTCAGTGTCCATATATCAACAGAAGACCGCGAACTTGTTGACTAGCACGTCCCCTTTTCAGCCTCTGACTTTCCACAGCTTTGGAGCTGTCTCTTGCAATAGCTCCGAGGCTCATTTATCGCGAGCAAGCGCTCAAGATATGATGCTCCGTACTATAGGAATTGACAAGACCGGTACCCCGTCTGCGACAATGACTAACCCTCATTAATGCTGTAGCGTACGAAAGGCTGGCGCTCTGTTCTTTCACTTGTCGATGACGTCCGTGCGCAGCCAAGATCCGGAAAAACTGTTTCGCCGGCCCCTCTGAACGGAGCACATCTCTCGGTCTCACTCACGAAGTTTGAAAGCCGCAACAACAATACGCCTAGAGCATGTTCCTCGTCGCAATCAAGAATACCGATACGCTCAGCGCGGACGCAGCTCATTACGCGATAATGGAAGCTGCGGGAGCGGTGAGCTGGCAAGATAATAAGCCCAATTTCCTGCTGTTTCCTTTCTCTTTCCTACATTCCACTTTCCCCTCATACTCTCGTCTGTATAGCTGTGTGACACCGCTACACACACTGAAACCCTCTCTCGCCCCAGATTGATTAGGCCAAGCCAGCCAAGATACTTCACTACACTGTAAGACTTGCTGTACCTTCCTACCTCACCGTCGTCCTTAGCACGCTGGAGAGAGAACATGACACATTAGACGTGCACATATGCCCTGCAGACGCTGACATACACACAGTGGACATACGAGATCAACCCCATCATCATGGCTCCTCATGCCAACGACACTCAAGGCTATGCCACCGGCCTGAGTGCCGCTGAAGTCGGTCTTGCTGTGCCACCATCAGCAGAGTACACTGTTGATGCAGCAAACGTCAACTACAGTGATGCAGAGATCCAAAGCAAGTATCGCTATCACACCACGCAGGTGAAGCGTGTCGATGGCAGATTTGTTGCAAAGCCCTACGATACTGTCTACGACTTCAAAACCCAACGCCACGTCGGTAAAGTTGGTGTTATGCTTGTCGGTCTTGGTGGAAATAACGGCACGACTGTCACCGCTGGTATCATTGCCAATCGTCGAAAGCTCACTTGGGAAACCAAAGAAGGCCCACGTGCAGCCAATTACTATGGCTCCGTGGTCATGTCTTCCACAACCAAGCTCGGCGTTGACGAAGAGACCGGCGGCGACGTCAACATCCCACTCCAGCAGATGCTTCCTATGGTCCACCCCAACGATCTCGTCATCGGCGGCTGGGACATCAGCGGTATGGACCTCGCATCCGCCATGGACCGTGCCCAAGTGCTCGAACCAACGCTCAAACAACTCGTCAAGAAGGAGATGGCCAGCATGAAACCCCTACCCAGCATCTACTACCCAGACTTCATCGCCGCCAACCAGGAAGATCGAGCCGACAACATCATCCCAGGAGACAATGCCTGCAACGAACACGTCGAGCACATCCGTAAAGACATCCGCGAGTTCAAATCTGCCAACGGCCTCGACAAAGTCATCGTACTCTGGACCGCCAACACCGAACGCTACGCTGACATCATCCCCGGCGTCAACGACACCTCCGCCAACCTTCTCTCCTCCATCGCCTCCGGCCACCCGGAAATCTCCCCGTCCACCATCTTCGCCGTCGCCAGCATTCTCGAAAACGCGCCATTCATCAACGGCTCCCCACAAAACACCTTCGTCCCCGGCTGCATCGACCTGGCATCCTCACACAACGCCTTCATCGGCGGCGACGACTTCAAATCCGGCCAAACCAAGATGAAATCCGCGCTCGTCGACTTTCTCATCAACGCCGGCATCAAACTCACCTCGATCGCCTCCTACAACCACCTCGGCAACAACGACGGCAAAAACCTCTCGTCGCACAAACAATTCCGCTCCAAGGAAATCTCCAAATCCAACGTCGTCGACGACATGGTCGCCGCCAACAACATTCTGTACCCCAACCCGGACGACCACCCGGACCACACCGTCGTCATCAAATACATGCCGGCCGTCGGCGACAACAAACGCGCCCTGGACGAATACTACGCTGAAATCTTCCTCGGCGGACACCAGACCATTTCCATCTTCAATGTCTGCGAGGACTCGCTGTTGGCCTCGCCGCTCATCATCGACCTCGTGCTCGTCGCCGAACTCATGACCCGCATTCAGTGGAAGCGGGACGGCGATGCGGAATATAAGAATTTCCACTCGGTGCTGAGCGTGCTTTCGTACATGTTGAAAGCGCCGATGACCCCGCCTGGCACCCCGGTGGTGAATGCTTTGGGGAAGCAGAGGAGTGCGCTGATTAATATTCTGAGGGCCTGCGTGGGTTTGGAGCCCGAGAATGATATGACGTTGGAGCATAAGTTGTTTTAGACGTACGCTTTGGTGGTGGTCTCGTTTTTCAACATCGCAGGGGCGGGGGTCAGTGGGAAATGCGGGATGGTATAACTCGCAGATCCGTTTGAATAGAGGTAGCGTAAATCGATAACGTCTTTGTTAGTCCTTGTTAGTCCTTTGAGCTGATCTTTGACTCGACATAATTTGTCTTTTTAAGAGTAAAATAACAAGTCGAGCAAAGTATCCATTTTGTACATCTGCGAGCAGAGCAGCGAGTAATTCTACATATTTACAAAGCGCCATGACCATGCCGCTGAATCACAATAAGGCTATTATCATATGATATCATCATTCGTCAAACCCTCTCACAAGTCCATTCCGCATTTCTACGCCGCTTCTTCCGGAGCAACGATATCCAAATGCTCGCCACCATTTCTGATAACCACTTTCGCAACATCACCACTCTTCACAGTACCCCGAATGATCTTATCCGCGAGACTATTGCCGACCTCTTTCGAAATGAGCCGGTTCAGCGGCCGGGCACCGTATCGCGGATCATAACCTTTCTCGCAGAGCCAGGTTTTCACCTCATCGCTCACCTCGAGCGAGATGCGTCGGTCGTCCAGACGTGCCTGAAGCTCTTTCAACCGAATATCGACAATGTCTCGGAGCGCGTCCTTGGATAGTCGCTTGAAGACGATGAATTCGTCGATCCGGTTGAGGAATTCGGGCGGGTAGGACATCTGCACCACGTCCATGACCTGCTTCTTCACATCTTGGCTGATTTCGCTGCCGGAGCTCTCGTCGGCAACGAGCGCCTCGGCGCCCAGGTTGGAGGTGAGGACGATGATGGTGTTGCGGAAATCGACCTTGTGGCCTTGGGCGTCGGTGAGCTTGCCTTCGTCGAGGACTTGCAGGAGCAGTGTGCTGATATCGCGGTGGGCTTTCTCAAATTCGTCGAACAGTAGGACGGAGTATGGTTTGCGGCGGACGGCTTCGGTCAGCTGTCCGGCGTCCTCGTATCCCACGTAGCCGGCCGGGCTACCGATCAGTCGTGACACGGTATCTAGGAGATATGTTAGCAAGGAGTCATAGACAAAGACAGATGGGTGGACTTACGCTTCTCTTGGAACTCTGACATGTCGAACCGGATGACTGCTGACTCGGTGCTGAAGAGGAAATTGGCCATTTTCTTGCAAAGTTCTGTCTTTCCCACACCAGTAGGTCCAAGGAACATGAAAGACGCCAAAGGCCGATTCTCTCCGCTGAGGCCTGCTCGTTGCATCCGGACCGCATTGGCTACCGCTGTCAAGGCTTCGTCCTGGCCGCGTACCGATTGGCGAAGCGTGTCTTCCATGTGAATGAGCTTCTCAATCTCGCCGCTCATCAATTTCGTCACGGGGATGCCAGTCGCTTTCGCGACCACAGCTGCAATATCGTCCGCGGTGACCGAGTCGTGGATGAGCGTATCGCGTGGCCCAGCCTTCGACTGACCACCTTGGTCTTCGGGGAGTCTCCTCTGAAGCTCAGGGATCTTTGCATATCGTAACTCGCTTGCTCGAGCAAAATTGCCTTCTCGCTGCGCTTGTTCCAGCTCCAGTCGCGCACGTTCTAACTCTTCCTTCGTTTTCTTGATCTCTTCGATCTCGGCACGTTCTTTCTCCCATTTCTCCATCAATGCACCGACTTCGTCCTGCTTGAGGGTCAAAGTCTTCTCCAATTGTTCACGTCGTTCTTTGCTCGCGATGTCGCTTTCCTTTCGTAACGATTCCAGCTCGATTTGGATAGTCATGATTTGTCGATCAAGCTCTTGAATGGCATCCGGTTTGCTTTCCTGTTGTAAGCGTAGAGCAGAAGCGGCCTCGTCGACGAGATCGATCGCTTTATCCGGCAAGAATCGATCTGTGATATATCGGTTGCTGTACGCTGCTGCTGCAACGAGTGCACCGTCCGTAATTCGAACACCGTGGTGCACTTCATATCGATCCTTGATGCCTCGGAGGATCGATACCGTATCCTGGACGGTAGGCTCGCCGACCAAGATAGGCTGGAAGCGTCTGGCCAGCGCAACATCCTTCTCGATCTGTCGGTACTCGTTGAGCGTGGTTGCACCGCAGCATTGCAGCTCTCCTCGAGACAAGGCAGGCTTCAAGAGGTTGCTAGCATCGATGCTGCCTTCTGCCTTCCCCAAGCCCAATAACGTGTGTAGTTCATCGACAAACAGTATTACTCCCCCCTTCGCATCTCCGACCTCTTTCAGAACTGCCTTCAATCTCTCTTCGAAGTCGCCCCGGAATTTTGCGCCTGCGATCAAGCTCCCAAGATCCAACGCGATCACTCTCTTGTCCTTGATGCTTTCCGGTACATCGCCTTGCACTATCCGTTGCGCCAGTCCTTCTAGGATCGCAGTCTTTCCTGTTCCAGCTTGACCGATGAGAACTGGATTGTTCTTGGTTCGCCGGGACAAAATTTGAATCGTTCGATGTATCTCAGCGTCGCGCCCAATGACTGGATCAAGCTTGCCATCTTTCGCTTTGGCCGTCAAGTCAACGCCGTATTGTTCCAACGCAGGCTTCTCTGGCTCGCCGCTCATGTTCATGCGGTGTGTGCCACCTGGCGGCTGTGGCCTTCCATTGGCGTAGCCTCGACATTGTGATGCTGTTACCGGGACCACTTTCGATGTTGTTGCGTTGAGAGCAGATCGTTCGAGAAGTGTCGCTGTTCGCAGTGCGTTTCGTGGGAGCGGGTATCGTACGGAGGCAATGCGCCTCGCTGCCCTTCTGCCTGTTGCAGCTATCATAGTGAGAATTGGGAAGTAAGTGAAATGGGGTATGGAACAGGAAGTCGATTATACAGTCTATGGAGAGGCATTACAGAAGAAAAGCATCATGTTCACATCGATGAACACGAGATGCTACGCGAAGAAGCTCGAAGAATCTATGGCGCCGCTATGCTTGGATGGAGCGTGCCAGGGTTTTCTTGGGTCACTCTCGGGGTCTTGCAATAACCTCGTTGGACCTAAGTTCTTGGGCACTTCCAGCAGTGAGTCGAGAGTGTTATATCCCGAGCTGTGCATACATCCACCCAACTGTGGATTTCTTTGAGGTGTTGCATTGTAACCAAGAGTTCACAAACAATAGTGCTGGCACAAGTCGGCGAGAGTACGAGGGTCGGCCCGCGAACCGAGTGCGCAGGGTCATGTTGGGCTCTGTGAGTCGTCTAGCGAAATTTGTGGCTATCCCCTCCAAACCGACGACAAACTCGCTTTCTTGGTCTACACAACACCAATCTCGAATACCAAACTGATACCCAGAACTCAGAGTCGCACACATTCACAATGGGGTTCACCGATTTCGTCTCCGACGCCGGCCTTACCAGTACGTTATCCTCGAGACATTACCGCCTCCTGTGCGCGAGCTAAGATTCATACAGTCCTTGACAACTGGGTCAAGACTCGCTCATACATCATCGGGTACGTTGCGCTCACCCTCTCTCTCGCCCCCGTCGCCTCCCTCTTTTATGATGAACACAATTTGGTCCGTGTTATTGAGCAGCTTAAGACCCTGCAAATGAAACCATCCAAAGCGCTTGTCGCACCTCTGATTTCGTCGCCAACTTTACGATTATTCTGCCACGGCTCACGCATGGTCTGTCGCTGACACCCCACTAGTTATGGTCCCACCCAGGCAGATGTGAAGGTCTTCGAGGCTTTCAAGGAGGCGCCAAAGGTCGAAAAATTCCCACACGCATACCGCTGGCACAAGCACATCTCCACCTTCGAGCCAGAGTTCTCTCAGCTTCCAGGTGACCCAAGCAAGGCCGCCACTGCATACGGCCCCGAGTCCAGCGAGCTCACTCTCAACCCGGCAAAGGCACCAGAAAAGGCCGAGGAAGACGACGACGACGACGTCGATCTTTTCGGTTCCGATGACGAGGAGGAGGATGCCGAGGCTGCTCGTGTCCGAGAAGAGAGATTGGCTGAGTACAAGAAGAAGAAGGAGGGCAAGACCAAGCCTGCTGCCAAGTCGATTGTCACACTTGATGTCAAGCCATGGGGTACGTTCATGCTGGGCGAAGACTGGCTGAGCACTACGCTAACACCTGACAGATGACGAGACTGATATGAAGGCTCTGGAAGAATCTGTGCGCAGCATCGAGAAGGACGGTCTCGTATGGGGTGCTTCCAAGCTGGTCGCCGTTGGCTTCGGTATTAAGAAGCTCCAGATTAACTTGGTGGTTGAGGACGAGAAGGTCTCCCTCGATGAGCTCCAGGAGCAGATTGACGGCTTCGAGGACTACGTTCAGTCTTCTGACGTCGCCGCTATGCAGAAGTTGTAGGTGCAGCGTGCAGCTGCGGAGGCATTAGATCTTCTGGTTGTGATGGCAGCTTCTGTGCAGCATTAGCAGGAATTGCTGGCTTCATGCCGTGATGTTTTACGATAAACAGTGATACCAAAAAGCAAGGGGCATACAGCTTGCATACGAATGTCAGGTCACTGGTAGATGCGTGATACATGATACCATATCGCGTCCGCTTCTCACATGAACTGGTGGAGCTGCGTACGCCAAGCCTTGCGGCTCGAGACTCCCTCCATTGCCTCATGAAGGGCTGTAGTCGCGCTTCTACAACCACAGAAGTCTTTGAACAGCCACGTCTCGCTCGACTACCAAGATGGGATTCGCATCGAACGTGATCAATATAGCTGGACTTGTATTCCTCTCGCACGCGTAAGTGGAAAAGCTGTGGCCGAAGCTTTACAGTGCACTCACTGACCACTCGTGCATACAGAGTCTACAGCTCCTACGAGCACTCTCTCCTCCCAACATCTTCCACGCCGCCTCCGCCAAGCTCGTTTCTCCCACGCGCGCTCGATCCAAAAATCAGCATCCCGACCGACATCATCCTCGAAACACTCATCTCGGTACTTCTGCTTTGCATTGGAGTCGTTCTCGGAAGTGCGGACTTGAAACCCATACAATGGAGTGTCTGGGCCGGGAATCTGGAGAAGAGTAAAGAGGCTCGGAGGATTCACGAGGTGGGCGTCGGTGGTGGCAATCCTTATGCTGGACTGGAGGAACGGAGCGGGTTCGCGGATATCACAGGGCAGAGGAAGGAGTTTGCAGAGTGGATCAAGGGAGGAGGAAAGACTGCATGATGAGAATTCGCGGTGTGCTGTAACTCTGTACAGATCAAATACAGGAGAGAACGCTGCGTTGACAGACTCAGGCTCACCACACGTTTCGAGAGCCCTCAATGGAGCGATGGGTATATCGCATCATTCTAGGAACTCGAACTAGCGACTGGCAGCTGCAAGAGACGCAGACCTGCGGACGAGGCGGGTTGTGAGGTGGTGGGAGTCGCGCCTTCCTGAAGATGAAGCCACCACGTGTGAAACGTTTCGTTTCTCAGGCTACCTGTACACACCGTTCTTGAACGTCATCCTTCACTCTTTCACACTACATCTCGACATTGACACACCGACTTTGAGATAGCAACATGCGCTCTTCAGCAGCTGTCATGAAACGGCGTCGCAGCAACGACACCGGTGGGACCCGACGTGCACGCCCTCGAACAATATCTTCACACCCTACGAACCGTACAGCTTCCCGCCAGTCTGCAGCACCACGCGGATTCCCTAATTCTCAAAGGCAATTCGGCCATGCTCACGGCCAGAACAACTTGGAGACTCTTGTCAGCTCCCATGCTTCAAGCCAGCATACTCGCGGTGGCAGTGGTCGCGGTTCAGACGAGGATACCATAAGCGTGGCCACCACTCAGCAACCAGTACAAGAAATCGATATCTTCGATGACGAAACCTTGAACGAAGTCATCATGGCAATTAATGTGACTGACCGTGGCACGGTGTATGTAGCCTTGACCTGTAGCATTCAGCACGATGTCACTGACCTCTGCCTGTCATGATTAGCGGCTGTGCTTACTATAACGCAAGGACCGAGACTTTGTACTTTATGGAGGATGTCCCACTTGGCGGTGCTGACATTGTTGATGCTTGTGCGTGCACAGCCCTTGATTCCTCAATGCTTTGCTGACAGAGTAGTGAAACTCTTCATCGACCCGACCACCGTCTTGACACACACGAAGTGTGAACAGGAGACTATTGGGAGACTTGATCCCGAGATGCGGAGTGCCAATCAGAGAGCGGCTCCGGTCGAGGGTCGTGGCGATCAGACTCGTCTTCCTTACATCCTGGACCGCCGGCCACCTGCTGAGTTCGGCTACGAATCTGCGAGGAACAAACTCGTGAACCTGAGTATCGGCCAAGAAGGGGGGCCGACAGTCACTTACGTCGTGCCTGGCGACGTCGTCACTCGAGACGACGACCGCACGTCCCGCAATGATCCTTTCTACGGTCGCCAAACGTCTCTGCTTCGTCTCTCCGGCTGGATCAACATGGAAAGTCGATTGACAGTGGGTTGTGCAGGTGCTGTGCTCGCCTATGTTCAGCGCAGAAGAGCTACTACCTATCTGCCCGGGGACAGGGATGCAGGTTCCATGTTCAGAATTGCTACGGTCGAGATGTTCAGCCTCAGGGACACTATGTTTATCAACGCAGACACATTGCTCTCACTCCAGATCACGACGACCGAGTCGCATCCGAATGCTCAGCAACAAGGACCTGTGAAGTCTAGGGGGGCCAAGGAAGGTCTCTCCGTTTATGGACTATTCCATCATCTGGCAAAAACTCAGCGAGGGAGACAGATATTGCGGCAGTTCTTCCTCCGTCCCAGTCTTAAGCTTGAAGTCATCAATGAGCGTCACAATACTCTGAGCACCTTCTTGCAACCAGAAAATCTTGCGACACTAGACTACCTTGCCAACACCTTGAAAGGCGTCAAGAACATGCGCATCGTGACTACAAATTTACGCAAGGGCAATAGCAGTGGACCTGATAAGAAGGGGAAAGCGATTCCTGCCTCGGTCTGGGTAAGTCTTCGAAGCTTCTTATACTCGTGCTTGGGTCTACTTGATGCTCTAAACGACATGCAAGGAGCCATGAACCTTATGATTCGACACAAAGTCCACGAGCAGTTCGATCGCCGGCGCATTGCAGCGGTCGGCCAGATGATCGCTGAAGTCGTCGACTTCGATGAGTCTAGAGAGAGCATGCGCACGGTAATCAGACCCGGTGTGAATGCTGAGCTGGACGAACTGCGACGACTGTGGGCCGGAATGGATGATATGCTCTCGGAAGTCGCTGCTGTGGTTGCACGAAACCTACCAGCCGACATCAGTAGCCAGCTCAATGTCGTCTTCTACCCGCAAATCGGGTTTCTCATCTCTATCCTTCACGAAGAAGATGACGTGCCAACGCATTTTGCTGGAAGCGAAGACGATCCATGGGAGAAGATGTTCCATTCCAGCGATGCCGCCTACTACAAAGATTTTAGAATGACAGAGATGGATGAACGGTTCGGGGACATCTACGGCCAGATCATCGACCTCGAAATCGAACTTGTGCAGAACTTGGCACAACGCGTGCTAGAGTACGAAGAACTCATTATCGGCTGCTCTGAAGTCTGTGGCGAGGTCGACGCATTTGTCGCATTGGCTCGCGGCGCGAAGCTCTACAACCTTGTAAGACCTCAAATGACTGGAGACAACATCATCAAGATCAAGGATGGTCGTCATATCCTGCAAGAGCTGACTGTTCCAACTTTCGTGCCCAACGACACTTACATTGTAGGTGGCAGTGGCATAGAATCTTCTCCCCACTGGAGCCCATCTTCACCCCCCAACAGACCTCAGAGCACTCCACAACCTCCACCCCAAGCTCCCAGCATGATTCTCCTCACGGGCCCTAACTATTCAGGCAAAAGCATCTACCTCAAACAAGTCGCCATCATCGTCTACATGGCACACATCGGATCATTCATCCCCGCCTCCGCCGCCACTGTCGGTCTCACAGACAAAATCCTCACCCGCATCGCCACGTGCGAATCCGTTTCACGTATCCAATCCGCCTTCATGATCGATCTCCAACAAGCTTCTCTCGCCCTCAATCTCGCCACCCGCCGCAGCCTCCTCATCATCGACGAGTTCGGAAAAGGCACAGACTCCCACGACGGCGCCGGCCTCGCCGCAGGCGTCTTCGAACACCTCCTCCAACGCGCCGATTCGTGCCCCAAAGTCCTCGGCGCCACGCATTTCCACGAAATCTTCGAATCCGGATTCCTGCCCGAGCGACCGGGGTTGAGTTTTGCGCATATGGAGATCAGACTCGCTGAACACTCGGATGGTGTTCGTACTGATGATGATGATGATGAGGAGCAAATCACGTTCTTGTACAATTATCGCGTGGGCCGGAGTACGCAGAGTTTCGGCACGGTGTGCGCGGCGATGAACGGGATCGATCCGAGGATCGTGGCGAGGGCGGAGGAGTTGAATCGGTTGGCGGCCCGAGGTGAGGATCTGGTGGAGGCGTGCTGTGCGAGGATGCCGGAGGGCGAGCTGGTGGAGTTGGAAGAGGCTGTGAGTCGGGATCATAATCCTTTTGCAGAGTGATGTGTGCTGACCAATTTGGGCAATAGGAGAACGTAGCCAGGGAGTTCCTTATGATGGATGAGTTTGAGAATCCTCGCAGCATCTTGAGCGATCTGGTGACGGTGACCAATACGGCGGACTCGGTTTCTGGGAGGAGTGGTATCGAATCCTGAAGGGCGTGATGGCGTGGGAATTAGATTGTGGAATCGCTCACCATCGCTGAACTTTATCTGACTTCGCGAGTATGAGGAGCCGGTCCTTCCAAGGACACTCAGCATATCCTTATCATCTACAGCTGTAGAATGCTAACGCGAAATGGTACGCACGTCAACGTACTGTATCCAAGTGCTCCTTTGACGCACAAGGTGAACCCGTCTTGTCATATGCTTCAGCTACCTTTGTAACAGATTCAGATGAGCCAGGCTCAGTACCACGAGGTCAACCGTCGCTACTTTCGCTGCATACTATGAGCTATCGCGACGATACGAAAATAATTATCGATGTCTGAGACAGTTTTGGGCAATGGACGTGCGAAGTGACGTGAGTCATGTACCTAATGTCGTGGAATAAGGTCGTGCAGCGTCGTCTTGTAGTAGGAAGCGCCAGGGTTTCGGTGTGCTCAGCTCGTCGCGCCTCGTCGCGGATTCCGCAGAATCGGCTTGTTTGAGATGGGGATCGGGGTGCAGCATGGGCGGTATACTTGAACAGTACGGATTTTCCGTCAGATCACGAGCAGCGAATGGGTGGTCAATTCGACGATGTCTCAACACGGCTCTACGATCTCGACGAAGCTTGCTCCCGCAAATACTGCGCTACGCTACCATGGCCATTAGCTCCAGCCCGGTCGATGGCAAGAAATCCACGCGAGTCCTTGATATCGAGCCTCGCCCCATGGTCGATCAGCAATCGAAGCACATCTTCGTCCCCCATGGCAGCGGCGGCGTGGAGAGGGGTCCCGAGTCCGAAAGGCTCGCGCATGAGGTAGATCTCGGGTCGGTTCTGGTACATGACTGCATTCACGGGAGCGCCTTTTAATAAGATATACTCGACCATGGTCTTGCGGTCGTCTTGCTTACGCCAGATCGCCGCGTGGAGCAAGTGTCCTTGCTCGACATCGCCGCCGTGGGCGAACAGCATCTCCACCACAGCACGAGGAGCATAATGCACGGCGGCCGATAACGGGGTCTTGTCCATCATGCAGCGGGCGTTGGGATCAGCGCCGTGAGCCAGAAACCAGGCGGAGAGCTCGGCGTCTTCAACGGCATATCTGGACACTCTCCTGTGAGCAAGTCTTCCATGAGAGAAAGAAAAGCGCTTTCGACGATGCCTTACGCAAGTGCTGGAGGATCGTCCCATCCGAATGCCTTGTTAATATCCCAAGCTTTCTCGAACAACAGCTGAAGTATGGCCGTGTTTTTCGTTAGAGTGGCTTGCTTGACCTCGGAGAAGGAGATATCGACGTGTTCGGACAACAGATATGCGACGATCGCCTGATGCTGACGCTCTATTGCCAACAAAAGAGCACGCCCGGTGCGGAGGTTGCTTTTATCCGGTGCAAGTCGGCGGAGCGCTGCGAGCGCTTGCTGTACGGCAAGGAAATTCCCATCTTGTGAGGCATCTTCGAGGCTCTGGATCAGTGGTAATGCGTTCGGAGGCAAGCTGGGGGTGTGGAGGACGGATGATTCCAATTTTGCGTCAAAGTCGAACTCATCTAGTGAAGGCGGTGGATACGAGGCCAATGCGGCGTCGAGGTCCAGGTTCAGTAAAGCCATTTCGGGCGAGAAATTACTGAAAGTGGAGGATGGTAGAGGTATAAGCTCGAGCTGTCCAAAGCTGCAGCTCGCTCTGTCCAATCAGTACGAGTGGTGTTCTGAGATCTTCGTCAGCGAGCGGCCTCTGGAGATATGGTAGTCTTCAAAACGTGAAGATAGCCTGTCTCACAAGTGGGTATTCTGATTTACGCCTTGCATCTAATTCGAAACATGGCCCTTACACTTGGACAAGGTTATGGCCACAGAAAGGATGAATGGGGACGTATCACCATACTGACTCTCTTCGACGAGGCTGGCATACTTGCGCACGTTGCCCGAAGGACGCGAACCGCCAATGGAGAGCAACATATTTGGCCTCTTGTGCGGTTAGTCGTTCAACAGTACAATACAAGAAGATGGGAAGGACTTTTTCCCAGACTCTGCCGCCAGCATTATACTCGCCGCTGTGTAATGTGATATTGTACATCATGCCAGGGGGAAGTGTCAGAAGGCAGTGATAGCAGTGATATATCACCGCTTCTGCCCTGCCTTCTTCTCTTCTTCTTCGACGGTCTTCTTCACGCCTTTCACGAAAGCCTCGACCGCGTCTCCGCCACCCAGGGGGACGCTTCCGCCTTTGATATGACCGCCGTTCTCGATCTTGACTTGCAGGGCCTCTCCAATCATTGGCAGACCGCCGTCGCGTAGCGCTACAGTAAGAGAGCCAAGACTCTGGTGGAACTGAGGCGAGCGTAGCACGCGAGTGAGGATATCCTTCTTTTGTCCTGTGGAGAGAGCTTCGATGGCGGCTTGTGCTGCGGCTGGGCTTGGCTCAGATGCTGAGGCCGATTCTGCCGACTCCTGATTGAGCAGGAATATCTCTGCAGGCAGATATGTGCAAAGGTGGTCGATCTGTTGAGGTGTGGCAGAAGACAAATATGCGGTTGTGGTGGAAGAAGGAAGGAGGTCCGGTAGAGTTGTGAACGGCTTGTCTTGACGTTGCAGCTGCTGTGATCCGCTGCCGCCCTTGAGAGAGTTGAGGAAATTTTGTACGATGGCGTTCGTATCTTGTGCACCTGAGGAAGCACTACCTGGGTGAATACTGTCAGCAATGGCTCTGAAACACGAACAGCCAACAAAGCAGAAGATGCAAGTGAGAAACCAGACAGCCCATGAAAGTAGCAACGTGGTATTAGCACTGTCGTACATGATGCATTCTCGAGAACGCCATCTTCTCTCCATGTTCGCTACAATGAAGCTGCATCTCACGCAGCTGATGCAATCCGCCTCCAGCGCCTCGCTGACAACGATGAGAATGCCAAGTGACTTACGCTCTGCCTCCATCCGCGCCGCCTTCTCTGCTCGCCTCACCCTCATCACGTGGATCGCCACCTGTTGCATCAGCACCAGCACCGCCAGTCTCTCGCCGCTCTAATGAAGAACCTCCATGGTCGATCTCCATAGCATCCGCATCGCCGTTGGGACCAGCACTGTCCTCGTCATTCCGCAAGTCCTGAATCTCGCGTTCGACGTCCACCCCCTCTCCCTGAAGCAGTGCATCGACGATCTGGCCAATGCGCTGATCACGCTCGCTGAACCAACTCAAGCTTCCGTCTCTTGACTGTGACTTGCTCTGCATCCAGAAGTAGTGCTTCTGACTGCTGGAGGTGAAGCGTAGCACAAAGATGCGTCCGGAGGTCGGAGAATGCAGGTCGTCGGCGCCTTGTTCTTTCAGTAGTGGGTAGAAGTGGCCATCTTGCGGAAACATGATCAGGTCGATCTCCGGCTCGGTGGATGGTGCCGAGCGAGGCCGCCAGCAGAAGTGCAGCAGGTCATCTTCGTCGTAGAGGTAGACATATCCGGGTGTTGGGTCAGGTTTGACTTTGCGCTGGCTGAAGTCGCACTTGCCGGCCTTGAAGGTGATGAGCGGGGTGGCCGCCATGATGGTGGGATAGGGCGGTTGGTATAGGCGTGTTGGAAGCGGATGTCGATGTTTAGCTGGAGATCTCATGGCTTCACATGCGAGGCCAGACGCGAGCGGGCAGAGCAATGACGCGGAGCTGCCTCAGGCCGCTTTCCACCTTCGACTTCTGGCAGGTGCGGCGAATTTGGCTGGGGAAACGTAGAGACTGCCAAGCCCGCACCACTTGAGAATATCCGACAGACGCAGCTTCACACAATTGCGACGCCCAGCGACAACATCACCCAACTAACCCGCAGCATTTCCTTTTCTTGGTACGGCCGACCAAACGCACGAACGATATTACAGCAGTACTGATCAGAAGGCAGTAGCTGGCCACAATGTCTGCTCCAGTGACCAAGAAGTTTGCGAAGGGCGAGCGCACCATCACGCCTGCCGACCAGAAGGCCTCGAGATACTACCCGACAGACGATGATGCACAGGCAAAGAAGGTATGACTCTCAAATGGAACGGATTGGAGAATTGGAATGATGGAAGAGGGCGACGATGAATGAATTCGTATTGAGAGCATACACTAACACAACAAAACACAGTCCCGCAAGGCCCTCCGCCCATACAAGCCACGCGCATCCCTTCAGCCAGGTGCTGTCTTGATCCTCCTCGCTGGCCGATTCCGCGGCAAGCGTGTCGTGCTCCTCAAGGTCCTCGACCAGGGAACTCTCCTCGTGACCGGCCCATTCAAGCTCAACGGTGTCCCACTCCGCCGCGTTAATGCCCGCTACGTGATCGCAACCAAGACCACCGTCGACATCTCCGGCCTCGACAAGGCTTCCGTCGACAAGGTTTCCAGCGAGAACTACTTTGCCCGGGACAAGAAGGCCGACAAGAAGGGCAGCAAGGAGGCTTTCTTCCAGCAAGGCGAGAAGCCACAGAAGAAGGAGGTGGCAGGTGACCGTGCAGAGGACCAGAAGAAGGTGGACAAGGCCTTGCTCGCCTCGATCAAGAAGGAGCCTCTGCTCCTTGGATACCTTTCGACCAGCTTCAGCTTGCGAAAGGGTGACCGGCCCCATGAGATGGTCTTCTAGATGATGGCGTCGCACAAGCGAGAGAATGGGTAAAGACTGGGGACTCTTATGGCGATGGGTCATTGGCGTTGCAGCGTACTCTCGTGGTACTGAATTTCTGCGTCTGTGCATAGACGAGGTTATGGAAAGACAGCAAGCTGCATGATCTGATCCCGCTGACCCAATGGAAAGTTCGTGAAATGCAAGAGCAATTCCCCAATGAAATGACAAGATACGATTGCAGCCATGGTCAGAGCCAATCTTTGTCCAGGATATTGGCAAGATGGTGTCCATCCCAATGGTCAGACCCAAATACGCCTCGAGCCGTTGCCTTTCAACTTGGACATCCCGTCTTGCGCGCCAAGACTTGTATCTTGCAGACATCCAGATCTCCAACCACAACACAAATACCCACGGGCCTCCTTCACCCCAACCACTAACACCAACTTGTAGGCGGCTTCACCTAAAGCACATTCCTAATACTACAGTAGGCTTAATTCTTAACCTCTCGATCTACGACACGCCTCGAAGAAAGCTGTCGCTGGTAAGGTCGCTCATATGGAGCGCACTGTGGCCCCAGACGGCAGTAATTGTTGCATGAGCGATTAACTTCTGTCGCGCCCCTGCCAGGCCATGGCAGCACTACCTAGCGAAAACCCAAGACGACGGAGCTAGAGCCTTGGCTTATTTCTGCTCAAGAAGAATCCTATCTTACTCGGAAAGGACGAGAGGATAACGTCGCGTAGAAGCAACCTTCCGCAAATGTCTACCACAATCCGGAGAGCACTTTATGCAGACGGAACTCTTGCCCTGTGATGCGGGCGCGCTCACGAGATTTCAGCAACCCCATCGGTATCCCTCAGTGCGGTGGCGGTCATAACACTGTAGTTTGTACGAGTCCACCGGACCGCTAATTTTCCCAAAGAGTCCGACTTTCGGATTTTAGCAGTTCCAGTCTCGTCAACTGGGTGGAAAGACTCTATAAAAGCCTCGAGTCTATGAGATTACGAGTGGCTCGAATGGGATCCTTCTCATTCAACCACGATCAAAGCACTACTATAAATACACAATACATATATGTACAAAGCTAATTCACGACCCCATCGCCTCCCCCCGAGATCAAGACTCTCCATGGCCTACCTCATGCTCCTCCTCGACCGGACCTTCCTCCTTACTTGTCCATCGATCCTGCCCATATTCATACACCACGCCGTACTCGTCCTTCGTACAAACACAGCCACAACCGGTGGGGCAAGAAAATTCGTCCTCCGCGTTTTCGAGCGCGGCGAGCACGCGATCTAGACACTCGGGGTGCGTGGTGTGCAAGCACTTGGGACACAAGTGCTCGGCGGCCAGGATCAAGCAGAAACAGATGGCGCAGGTGGCGCGGCGGCGTCCCGGCTCGACGTGAGGCGTGACGCAGGACTCCGGGACAGCGGCCGGGGAGTCTCTGAGGCGGGTGGTTTGGGTAGGGTCGAGGATATTCTCCAGCTCGGTGGCTTCGAGGAGCAGATCCCACGAACGGAGCTGTTCCGCGTAGGTGGTGCGCCAGAGTTGGCCTTTGGCGATGTGGTCATCGGGGAGGAAGGCATTGGGGAAGGAGGTCGCGGGTTCGTCCCAGAACAGGGTCCCGTGGGTTTTGACGCTGACGCCAGTGCTGGGCCTTGGAGTGTGTGGCAGGCTGGCATCGTCGATGGTCCGGTCGCTGTCGTAATCGTCGTCTTCTTGGGCGAGGCTCGGGCTGCGTGGACTGTTCTTCGCTGCGTCTGTGGCGGAAGCGAAGGATACAGACTTGCTCCAGCTCCCAGGGGTATTGTTTGGTAGGCTGGATGATAGCTCGTTGGCGCTCGGGCTGGCGCTGAGTGGTTTTTTGAGTGGGGGCGATGAACCGTATGAGGAGAGTTTGTCGGTGATTGTCTGGGCGTAGTACTTGGCAGCAGAGCTGAAGCTGGTTCGTTGAGTCTCTGGACTGATGGACCCTGAGGCTGATAGTTTTGTGCCTTGTCGTTGAAAGTATGGCATGCCTAGAGGGGGCGTATTAGAGGATGAGTCAAGATATGGCGTCGTTGGTTGGGACGGATCTCTCGAGGAGGTCTGAGAACGGACTTTCGTCAAAGAATCGTCGGAAGTGCTGACTTCGGTGAGATCTGTGGTAGCACGTAAAATAGGAATTCCAGGAGGCAATCTCAAAGGATCCACTTTGGCTGGAGCGAAGTCTGCAAAGTCATGGCTAGCAAGAGAAGGCTGGACGTTCATTTTTGCGTCGCGGTCAAGGGCCTCAGAAGCTTGTACCAACAATGCTGAGGCATGGGCGAGCAATTGCAGGTCAGCTTGATGCTCTGCACGCTGCAGCACCTTTGGAATGGCCCAAGCTTTACCTAGAGGATGTCGTAACCAGGACAATCTTGCTACCGCCGATTGCACCATGCGCTCAGCATAGCTAGATGTCATGGACGGGTTGCGAGAGAGAACAGGTCTCCAAAGCAGGTGTGGCTGTAGAGGCTCACCATCATTGCCCGGTACCACTGGATTAATGGCGCTCTTCAACTCCGTAATCATAGCCAGCAGACGCCACAGCTCTGCAACGTCTTCCAAGCCGGCTTCGTCTGCCGAGTGCGCATTGATTTGGCAAAGCTCAGCAATAGTCTCTTCGCCATCAGGCTGAATACGATATCGCTCAGCTAGCATGCGTTGTGGTTGCAGCTCACTTCGCAGCTCACGGACAGCCACGAACACCTTTTGCTGAGCAGGGAATGGTCTGAAGGTGTCTTTAGTGGGCGAAACTTTCGTTGACCATGACACTTGGGAATTAAATGCGATACGCTGAGGGCGGTGTTCCTTGTTCAGGTCTGCAAAAGCTTCATGATCACTCTCAGAGGTCATGCTATTCTGACGAGCAGCCTTGGGTGATATGAGGTTTCCGAAGCCTTCAAAGAGCTGTTGCACCTCGCGGCTTCGCATTCTAGGCAGATCTGTCTGGGATTCAACGTCGCCGTCCCCCATTGGCACGATTGGCTTCATTTTGGACGGAAAGAAGGTTAATAGTTGGCCGTTCGGGGCGAAGGCTGCTCCGCACGTCCTTGGCAGTGGCACGTTGACTCCTCCAGGTAGGAATGAGCCGCTGCCCTGCATAGTTTCTCCGAATGTCTCGTCGTCAGAGTCACTGTCGTGTTCTGCAGAAGTGGTGACGGAGTCGAAAGAGGCTCTGGGTGGAAGGCGAACAACTTCATCTAGCGGCGTGATTGAAGGTGGAGGCGGAGATTTCCTAGCCGGGATACTTGGCGAGAGAAAAGGCATGTTCGACCCGCGCTCAGCCTCCCCATTGAGTGGCTTCGGCAGCTCCAAACTCGAGTTCATCGACTGAGGCGTAGGTGTAGCTGATCTAGATGTCTCGCTGTAAACCCTGTGCGGTAGCTTCGACCTCGGAGCTGGTTGATGCAGGGATCGTGGTGGAGGTTCAATCGCATGCCTCAATATTGGTGGCGGCTTCGCGATGCGTTGGTAGAGACTTAGCTCAGGCCTCATTAATCCGTACGGCGACAGAGGCTCCCGGATCTCCCTCGAATCCCGTGCATAGTGGGCATTGGCAATAGCCATTCCGGGTGCCCAGCCCATAGCATCGAGCACGGGGCCTGGTATCTCATACGCGTGTGCCTCAACGTCAAAGCATGCCACGACCTCCACTACATCTGCACGGTAACGAAGCGTGAAACAATCGACTTGCGCATCCAGGCGCAGACGCCAGAGTTCTGTAGGCCCATCTTCATCCGCCATGAAGATCACGAAAAACAGGACATAACCCTTGTACGGAAGCACAATCAGCCCATGGCGGCCCACGAGCAGAGCTTGACTGACCCGCCAGCCTAAGTCGAACGTGTTGGATGGCATACAGCCGAGATCATCGAGCTCGCCAAAGACCGTATACTCATCATCGCTGTCCTCTGTGACTTCCGCCGCAGAGGCACTCGCTCTGAATGTCTGAAGTGCATCTTGGACATTGTATATCGAGACTAATCCTGTGAAGGAAATCCCGATGACTCGTTCAGGCGGACTGGAGAACCAGTGCAGGGATTTCAGGCCTGCTTCTTTGGATTTTGTGACTAGGACTGGACGCGTGCTGGGGAGTGACCAGATCGTTACGCAATCATGGTGGCATCCAGCTAGAAGATTGGCATCGAAGTCGCTGAACACAACATGACTGCAGGCACCATGAAAGGCGCGAAGATGTCGGATTGGCCTCGTCGGATGCTTCAGTGACCAGACGCAGATGCATCCATCGACATGGCCAGTAGCAAGAATGCTGGATTTGTTTTTACAGAATGTAACAGACGTGACCACTCTGCCGTTACCTTTCAAGGCATGAACGACCCTCCTCGAGTCGACGTCAAAGACCAGAATCTGCAATCCTGTCGCAATGGCCAGCAGGTTCTGGCGAGTGGAACAGAAGGCCAGGACCGGCTCGAACCACGGCCGGCCCTCTTCGTATCGAAAGAGCCGACGGTATGCATCTCGGCCGGAGAGCTTTCGTGCAAAGACGCCCCGATGGTCTGAAAAAGCGGTATATTGGGCATTCACGGCATATGTCGCGGGTCGCGTTGCGGTATCTTTGTTGTCCGGGAGTAAGGCCAAGTCGTTATCGAGCTCCACCATGCGCGGACTCCCCAGCTCCATCGACACAGAGCAAAGCAGGCGACTCCCTCATCTCGTTCTGCGGGCGCCCAGTGATGTTGTGCGGAGGAAGTTGATGGCAAAGTGAGGCAGGTCGGTCAATGAGAAGACGCGACTGGCTGGCTGGCCTTGGCATCTCCCGGGCTCGGCTGGGTGGTGTGGATAATGACGCAGATCCTGGCTGTACAGCGGACAGTCAGAGGGCGTTTGGAACCACGGCCTCGTTGATACCTCATCTCTCCGCCAGACAGCAATCTCCCACCCACTGCTTGTGTCTGTGCCGCATTACCATCGGAATCTCCCTGGCCTCACATCTTCCCAGCGAATAGACCGTGCCTCGCCCAGCGCAATACCACTGCGACTACAACCACTGCGACTGAACATAGTCACGAGAGCACCTCTCAGACACACCAACCTACCGCATTCGCCATGGCGGCACCGCTGCCGAAACGCATTATCAAAGAGACGGAGCGTCTCCAAAACGAACCAGTGCCGGGCATCTCAGCGATACCCCACGATGACAACGCGCGATACTTCGACGTAATGGTGGAGGGACCTGGTGGTAGCTGTTACGAAGGTACTGTCGTGATGGTCTGAGGCATGATACCACAGCTCTGACCTCGATTTCAGGTGGCGTGTTCAAGCTCGAGCTCTTCCTTCCCGACGACTATCCTATGTGTCCCCCACGGATACGCTTCTTGACCCGCATCTACCACCCGAACATCGATCGGCTAGGACGCATTTGTCTGGATGTTTTGAAAAACAACTGGTCGCCTGCGCTTCAGATACGAACGATTTTGCTCAGCATACAAGCATTGCTGGGTGCTCCGAACCCAGAAGACCCTCTAAACGAGGCTGTTGCCAAACAGTGGAAGGTAGGTCAGCGGTAAGGACACTCACAAAAGGACTTGATCTGATCTGATATCCAGGAAAATCAACCCGAGGCTATCTCCACTGCTCGCGAATGGACCAAGCTGTATGCCCAGCCCAGTCAATGAGCCAGACAAGATCTCGGCAGGGGATCTACTAGCATTGGAGCCCGGCGCATGCATGGATGGCCCACTTTTTTCCTTTGATAGATCGCTCACCGATGACTGCATGAGATCAACGACCAAGCGATTTATGACATGAGATGAGTACAGAATGGTTAGCTGAATCGGCTGCACTAGATAGCATACTTTCGAGCACGAAGCAATCCACTCCGTTGAAGCGAATGGTCGAGGCTGACATTGGAATTCGTACTGCTTCAGAGTCGAGGATGCCACCAACGACCACGACTTCACGATGGCATGCCCACCACTGATAACGTGCATATCTGCTGTGGCTCGACACCTTAGATGACACTTCGAATTGGCCTGAGGACGCCGACGAGGAACACTTTCTCAGGAGGATGGATTAGTAGCAGCAATGCCATTTGCATTAGTACTCCCGATGTCACTCGCGTTATTGGGTCCTTGCGGAACACCACATCTCTGTTCATGGGCAGCTGAGCCCAAAACTGGGTGAGGTTGAGCACTCCTTCCTTTCTGGGTTGCTCCAACGGCATTGCATGTGAAGCCGCCATTTTGGGCAGGACCCTTGACTCGCAGGAACCCACTGACGATTGACGTTTTCGCCATCTTTGCCTTCTTCCCAGAGCTACGCAAAATCTTTTCGATCAGGAACCCATCGCAAATGACAGCCGACCACGAGTCGGACAGTCAGGTCCTTCAGAATGTTCGCACTTCCGCAGACCACCTGCCGGGACAATGCTAGAGGTGAGGTTACAATAACGGACGCGCGCTCGCATAACATGGCCTCACTTCTCACTTCGACTTGGACACTGACAACAACACAGCTTCCATGAGCCCAATGGCCGGCGACGACAAGCAAGCGGCGGCGCAACCAGCGCTGAAGAAGAAGAAGTCATGGTTCACTCGTAAGAGATCTCTCACACGCTGGCTGGAAGACGATGAGCTGACCATGTCGTAGGCCGCGCGACAGAAGCAGATGAGGTCGCACCACAGGTGCCCGCAGTGCCGCGCACAGCACCACCTCCGCCACCAGGACGAGGTACGGCGCGAAAGTCTGACGACACTGAAACATCGACATTGGTGGAGCGTGAATCGGCGAAAACAAGTGAGGATCATGAAATCAAGGTAGGCAAAGAGCTCCCCTTCCCTGGCAACGGTAGTAGCGGAGCGGTCAATGGCAGGCAGGGAGGAAAAGATGTGGCATCCAATGTGCTCGGAGACGGGCATGGTAAGGTACCAGACAGCCCTTCGGGGGGCACTAAGTCCACGCAGAAGAGCAAATCTATTTGGCCATTCAGAAGTCCTAAGCCTGCGCCTGATCGGTCGGTGTCGAGCCCATTTGCTGTTCTTAGCCACCCGAGATCCGGCAGCGAGTTCCCAGGCACGAATACACCTGCGAGCGCAGGTAGACATGTGCGCTCTAAAAGCAGTGCGCACGACCAAAGCCGGAACATTTCAAGCCCCATGGCCCCTACCTCGCACGTCGTCAACCGCACCATTCCGGTATCAACCCGAGGATACCCAAGCGAAGAGATATTGGAGCGTCCTGTGATATCGATCGACACAAATTCGAATCCAGTCGCCGCTCCGGTTGACCGAAATCGGGGCGCTCAAGACCATGGCAGTCCACATACGTTTCCGCCATCTTCCTTACCTCCCATGGACTTCGGCAGACCCTCACCGACGGCAGCGCGACGCGAGCGGGCCAAAAGCTCACCAAAGCGACCAGAAATTTCACCCGACTGGTCTCCCGGTGGCGGAAGCCCACGTCTCATCAACAGTCCTTCCATTGCCTCTAATACGCGGGAGTTTGCGCCAGCGACACCTTCCTCTCTCCGCAAAGTCAGTACACCATCTACCGTGGACCATGTGCCTGCCGACCCAGGAGAGGCCTTTGCCGATTTCCTCAGTGATCAAGGGGTCTCAGGCTCCCGAACAACAAGATCTTCCGTCGTCAGTGATCCCCTCTTCGCGCGAGACGAATCGCCCATTTACGGCAAAGAGCCTGTGCCAATCTCGCTCCCAAGATCGGGCCGCAAGGTGAAGACCGAGAAAAAGGTGTTGGTCAAAGATGGTTACTCGATTGACCAGTTCCGTTCTGCGGTCGATCCCGACTCACCCGGACTGCCTTCGGCCGATCTGGCGGCTCATGACCCTGACGCTTGGGACAGAATGGTCGGAAACATCAGACACCAGATTCAACTCGACATGGAACAAGAGCAGAGACTAGCTGAGGAACTTCTCGCCGCCGATGGATCTCCAGACAAGCACAAGGCCTACAACGAGAAACGCAATGTCTACGAGAAACTCCAGCATCAGATTTTAGTCAACACTGGCAATGACCTTGCTACCCGTGCAAGCCAATTCCTTGGGCTCGACTTGGACGATCAATACCAAAATGAGACTTGGTACAGGCAACTTGGCACTGGCTTGCGCAACATAGATCAGGACAAAGCCGACTTCAGCACGAAGATCACCAGTCTTCTTAGCAAGTTCTTGAAGAGAAGCGAGAAAACGACCGAGACCCCTACGACACCACCAGTGCCAACGCAGGCCATTCCACGCAAGTCTTCTCTCCAACATCTGGCATATAAGCTTGGAGTGTCCCCTAAGCCTCCAGGTGAAGCCAATGTTCGGCACATGCTAGAGTCTTGCCCGGAAGTCGAGGAGAGATCCAAATCAAAGTTACAGTCGCAGCCACCATTGCGCGACAACTTCGATGGCAGTTCTTCCTTTGCAGCTAGCAGCGTTGCTGATGACGATGAGCTGGCTGGTTTGGGAATCACGACGGTCGAGACCTGTTCTTCCGGCGGTACCAGGACTCCTTATGCTCGTTATCATGACGATCTCGCCAGTGCGATATCTCCTCCATCTTACAAGGCTGCTTGGGAGACAGAACACTTCACTCACAACTATCCGAGCCCCAGACATGTTACTGCTCACGTCGAGAGCTTCCAGCGCAGCATTGATGCGCTCGGCAAGCGCCAAGCCCGCGACGACGGCATGCAAGGCACGAGTGATGCCGCTCATACTGGTTCAAGAATGGTCAAGATGCAGAGACCTTCATCGCGACGCAGTATCCATAGTGGCGACACGGAGTATGTCGACGCCGATGACTGGGAGACTGACAACGAGGGTCTTGCCGAAGAGGAGGACGATAGTGATACAGCTCAGGTACAACAGCAGCCTAACGCCAACGAGTTCGAAACCTCACCAAATCGGATGGTGGCCAACACGCTTAACGCAGCACGCAATCGCGGAAGCATTCTGGGTCTCGATCGGGATCCTTCTCAGTTAAGTACGACTCTCTCACGCGCAGGCTCGATCGATCGGAAAGGCTTCATCAAGACTGTCCAAGGCTTTGCGGAACGAAGACAAGCAAAGCAAGCAGCAAACATACAGATGCTGATGCACCCTGCTCAACGAGGTCAATCTGGCGACGCACCGACACCGACCAGAAGTGCTCACCCATACGTCCGACGCTTACTGGGCGAAGGATTCCCGTCCATACCACCAAAGAGTGATCTACGTAGCGCCCCACCAAAGTACGCTGGTCAAATCTCACCAGGCAAGCGTTTTACGCCTCCAAAGGACCGCATGTTTCCCTCGGATGGTAGCTCTAATCTCAATGCAATTCCTCTGCCGCTCCCGAGACCAAATAAGCTGGCGCCCAGCGTCAATACCACGCCTTCCGACCGACAGTCTACCACTGCTCAAGTCGGTAGTGATGATCAGTATCAGGGTCTGTTCGGCGCCATTTCGCCAATAGAAGAGCAGATTGACACTATGGTGGACAAATGGAACAAAGCAACGCCAGATTTGCCCGACTACGCTACTTCCGAAGAGCGTAGAGACTCCCAGGCCATTCTAGCCAGCATGCCTGGACTCCAGCATCTGCGCCACAAGCTCGGCCTACCACTGCTGCAGAAGAGGAACGACGCCGATCGGCCACACCCAAACCACCCCTACGTCTGGGACACAATCAACATCATGTGCTTCGCCATCCACAGCGCCATCAGCCGCGAGAGCAGCGCAACCACCACGACCAGCTCCGAAGAAAGCCCTCTAGCTCGCCTCAGCAACACACGCCCCGCCCTGCCCCTCACCCATCGCAAGGGCCAAGACTGCTTCTACTGCGGCTGCACCTGCTGCTTCTATAAAGAACAAGTCGACATCGCCACACTCGGCTTCACCCGCGATGCGACCCTCAAAGCGCGCATCGAGCAAGCCCGCCACCACGTCTCCTTCCTCCGCGACCACTCGAGCTACCGCTTCGGCATCGAGCACTACGACACCAACCTCGTCTGCTCCAGCTGCGCCCGCGTCTTCTGCCCCGAACACGGCGATATCTGCGAGTACTTGACCTGCCGGGCCCCACTGTGCGGGAATTGTCAGGAGGAGACGAATGGTGGGTACTGCGAGGAGCACTTTTTGGTGAGTCCGACGAGGATGGAGAAGGAGATAGTGGGTGGGGAGGAGTAGGAGATTTGAGGTCTTGGGGAAGTTGGAGAAGAGTAGGAAAGTGAAGTTTTTTGATACGAGTCTTGTAGGTTTTGGGAATGAATTGATGCTTTACTTACCGATTTGCTTCTGATACGTGCTGTGGGCTGTGCTGGTCATGTTGTTCCTCGACTTTTCTCGAGATCTAGAGTCGGCGGAATCATTCATGTTGATGCTCATCTGAAAGCGAGCTTCGGTCGTTCACGCAGGTCTTCCACTCTAAATATCCTTGACAAGCAATGCTGATGGCGTCACATTTCGAGCGCTCTCGGAAACGAATGGATCAGGGTCAACGAATCTTGAGAAAGTTCCTAGGAGAACTGGAGCAACACACTTAGACCTCTTCCTGGAAGTCGCCGTAGTCTACAGCAACGAAGTTGGATCCCGAGTATTTCCAGTCATCAGAGACGAAAGAGTCATTGATCCCAAAATCAATAGCCGGTAATCTCTGCGTATTCACCCAGGCCATGCGCTCGAGCGCCCTGCGTATCCTACGCGAGCAGCGTATCTTTGCGAATGCCTGTGCGAAGGAGAGACAACCGAGTCGCTAACATGTATCCCGCACCCAGGAGAAGCTATAGAAGCTCACTTCCTCATTTTCTCAAAGTTTGGTCCACCCGTCGCGACGGACTGTACTAACGATGTCGCAGCTCGAAGATTCCCGGATGCTGGAATATGACGGAGATATGGAGATGCAATATACCTCAGGCAAGGTCTATAAGTAAACCAACTACTCAAAGCCCTTGACAAGGATGTCAGTAGCAGTGTGGATATCGGAAGGCAGCAGGTGCCAAAGGCAGCAGGATTGCTTGAAGACACAGTCTAATGCTGGACCTGTTGCGTGCTGTTCTATTCGTCAAAGTTACAGTAAGACCAGCCGTGCCCTCTGGCTCCTCGCGAAAGCTACACTATCAACTTCATGCTTCGGCCACTTTCGAACGACATCGAGAGCGAAATCATGGTATCAGGATGCATTTTGGGAGAGTTGGGCGGGCTCACTTGGCCTGTTTCTCCAATGCCGTCTGAACTGATGCGGAAACTGTGCTAGCAATGACGGTTCTGGAAGCATTTGGAAGAGCAGATGCAGTGGAGTAGGCACTAATCCTTTCGTCTCTTCCTGCGCTATCTGAGAAGCTTACTTGAGCCGGTTTGGAGGTATCTCTTGACTCCTGACGTGGATGATGCTCGCGAAATCGGTTCCGGGGCATTTTTAAGTAATATTCTCGCGGAGGACTCTGGGAAGGACTTGGTCCTAACTTCTGAAGGCCTACATGGAACTAGGATGGGTCAAGCTAGTCAGCCCTTTTCTCGTATCTTATCACCGTGCTTGGGTACGGAGATACAGGTAGATAAATATTTTGTGGTAGCGCTGGAGGCGTTCGTGTAGAAGGCTCGGGCTGGTTTTGTGGATAGTATGATCATGTAAAAAAGGAGAGGGACATCTATGCGAAGAAGATGCGCGATGGTGTCAGCGTTTAGTCGCTTCTCCCCTTTATTGTTGGCTTGCATCTGGGTTTCGCGGAGGTCGGGTAAAAGAGGCGTATCAGCAGAATTCGTTCTCGGAAATCTTCGCCAGATCAGCGTGAAACGAATAAGGTCCGCTTCTCGCCTGAATAGCTGTGATCTACCTTTATATCATATGCTACACTCAAGTTCTTCTATACCTTACCACAGTGCCCTGCTATATCCCAAAACCAAACATCCTCACGCTATTCCTCCAAGCCGCCTCCACAACCTCTTCTATCGGCATCCCTTTCAACCCCGCCACAATACTCGCTACCTGCCCAATTGCACAACTCTCATTCCTCTCTTTCACCATTAGCCCCAGCTCAAATTTATCCCTCTTCTTACTCTGCGGCAAAGCGATCGGATTCGGAAACTTCTTCGCCAACCCCCCATTAGGGTTGATGTAACCCCAAGGAGCATCCGTTTCGATCTGTAAGCGATCGAGTGGAATCGCGGCCACCATATCCAAGTGCTCCGGCGTCGTGAATGAGAAGCCATTGACGCTGATGTGGAGGTTGTGGGAGAGGTTGAGCAGGGATTGGAGTTCTTGGGTCGTGCCGACGAAAGAGTGAACAAGGCCACCGCGAGGGAGGGCAGGGATGTAAGGTTGTAGGGTTGAGATAAAATCGGCGCAAGAGTTGCGACAGTGGAGGAAGAGTGGTAGATCCCATTGTTCCGAAACAATCATGTCGAGCTGGGCTCGGAAGGTTCTCATTTGTATCTCTTTCGAGGCTCGGCTGGTCCGATCATAGTCTAGGCCGAGTTCGCCGAAGGCTTTGAGGGGTGTGTTGGGCTCTTGGATAAGCCCATGCATCTTGTGTTTCAGGCTGTCGAGGTATTTTGATCGATCGTCGTTGGAGTTCTCCCAAGGCTCGGAGGCATGATACGGATGGACTCCGATGGTCATGGTGCAAATTTGGGATCTCTTGCGACACAGCTCCAGATTATAGTCGACGTCATTTAGGCTCATGCAAGTGAGCATGATCTTCTCAACACCAGCAGCTTCGGCTCGGTCCAACACAGCATCGAAATCGGAGTCATGTTGTTTTTTGCCGCGATATATGCCTTGAAATTCTTGGGCTGTTGGTGTGACTGCAACCTGTCTCCCAGATCAGTCCCTCCACCATTCTATTCTGATTCATGAGGGCAACATACATCTGCAAACCGCATTCTTGTGCTTCTCACCTCTGCCATGAATGGTTCAGTCTTACCTTGGTGCTTGGCGAAGTGATGTTGCAGGCACTTGGCCTGCTCAAATGGGGCGCCAATATTTAAACGATAATTTCACGGGCTTGTCCATCCTGCCGGTGATCGTTCTCGTGCTTCCGCAGGCCCAGCCATCACAATTGAAGGTGTGCCCTACCATAGAAGACTAGTAGCATACATGAGTTTTCCCTATAGCCTAGTGAAAGTGGCTGATGGTGTGTGTTGAAGGAGTTGCATTCCATTAACAATTGCTTGGCCCTGGTCAAACTCAACCCTCTGCCTCGTGACTTCGCGTTACCATCGTGCATCCCACTTCACCTCCAATCTCTCGCTATGCGACAATGGCCACAGCTCCTGAGAACGAGAACGTAGCTGCCGACCCACCTGTTCGCCTGTCGTTACCGCTCGAGTTCCAGCAAGACGTGTTCCACGAGCTGCGTGAAGAAGACCTGCTACTCGTGCTCGCTCGCGGACTAGGTCTTTTGCGCCTGGTCACGAACTTACTACACAGCTACGATGCCGCAGGACACAATCTGGTAATCCTGATCGGCGCCGACGATCGCGAGAATGACTGGATTGGCGAGTCGCTAGCAGAACATGCGGCCATCAGTGGCAGCCCAAACTGTCGAGGCATGCAACTGGTCAATACCGACATGACCAATGTCGGGTCCAGAGAGAAGATGTACAAGAGAGGCGGCATATGCAGTATCACAAGTCGGATATTGATTGTGGACTTCCTGTCTGGACTTCTGGACCCGGCCACAGTGACGGGCTTAGTCGTTCTGCACGCAGACCGCGTCGCGGCCACAAGTCTCGAGGCTTTCATAGTACGAATATATCGACAGAAGAACAAAAAGGGCTTCTTGAAGGCTTTCTCTGATCAACCAGAGCCTTTTACGTCCGGCTACCAGCCACTCACCAATATCCTGAGAAATCTATTCCTGCGAAAACCGATCCTATATCCTCGCTTTCATGTTACAGTTGCAAAGAGCTTGGAGGGGAAACGCAAGGCAGAAGTCATTGAGCTGGAGGTACCGATGACGGATGCTATGCGCGACATACAGAATGCTGTGTTAGAATGTGTCGAGGTCAGCATATCAGAGCTAAAGAAGATGAACACTGGCACGATAGAGATGGAGGATTGGAATCTGGACTCTGCATTACATCGCTCTTTTGACTCAATAGTACGGAGACAACTGGACCCCGTGTGGCACAGAGTTAGTTTCAGAACGAAGATGATCGTGAGAGACTTGACTATGTTGAGGACAATCCTACATTCGCTACTGACCTTGAACGCTGTTGATTTCAACAAGTACCTGGACACCGTTCTTGCAGCTTCAAGTCCGCCACCGAATTCATCGAGGAAGGATGTTTCACCTTGGCTGTTCTTAGACGCCGCGCACACTCTCTTTGACTCTGCAAAGCGCCGTGTATATACGGGCAAGATTGCGGACGGTCCAATTGCTACTGCTGAGAGAGATGGTCTGCACCCTGTTCTGGAAGAGCTTCCGAAGTGGGGAGTGTTGGCTGAGATCTTGGAAGAAATCGAGCGAGATACGTACTTCAACCCACGCCCGGATGACGAGTCGAGTGGTGCCATCCTCATCATGTGTGCAGACCAGAGCACGTGCAGACAGCTGCGGGAGTATTTGCAGACGATGCGGCAAGAAGCGGAAGAGGATCGACGAGCGAGAGAAGAGGACGAAGATAACGATGGCGATTTCAAGCCCAGTGGTCGGTATATGATGCGACGTAAGCTGCGACACTACTTGCAATGGAAACGGGACTTTGCAAGGGTGAGCAATAGTCTCTTTGCTGCTAACGAGAAGGAGATTGATGGTACTGCGAAAAAGCTCCACGGGTCACATGCTAATCGTGGGCGGGCCCCACCAAACAAGCGACGACGGATTCGAGGTGGCGGTGATGTTGGTGCTGGGCCTGGAAGGACTGCCATGGGAGCAGTCGGACTCGCGGGCGATAAAGACTCTCACATACAGGCTCTGATTCAGGATCTCGACCGGGCCAACTTCACCGAGGATCAAGCAGCAACAAAAGTGGATCTTGGTGCAGATCCGCTTGACGACATGGACGACTATTACGAACTTTACGAAATGAAAGACCTTGTACTTATACATCCATATGATGGCGATATGGATGATCATCTGCTTGAAGAAATCAGGCCAAGATATGTGATAATGTATGAACCGGATGCGGCGTTCATCCGAAGAATAGAGGTATACAGGAGCAGTCACAGCAACCGACAGGTCCGTGTCTACTTCATGTACTATGGCGGCAGTGTGGAAGAGCAGCGATACCTTTCAGCCGTGCGGAGGGAGAAAGATGCGTTCACGAGGCTGATCCGCGAGCGTGGAAACATGGCCATGACCTTCACTCACGATTCTGACAATCTGGATCCTCAAGAATCGTTCTTGCGCACAGTCAATACCAGGATTGCCGGTGGTGGCAGACTGACCGCCACAGCAGAGCCCCCTCGCGTGGTCGTAGACGTGCGAGAGTTCCGCAGTAGTCTGCCATCCCTATGCCACGGTCGCAACATGGTTGTAATCCCATGTATGTTGACGGTGGGTGACTATGTCCTTACGCCCGACGTCTGCGTGGAACGAAAGAGTATTGGCGATCTCATCTCATCTTTCAACAACGGCCGTCTCTACAATCAAGCAGAGACTATGCTCCAACACTACAAGTCTCCCATGCTGCTCATCGAGTTCGACGCCCAGAAGGCCTTCACACTCGAACCCTTTGCAGACCTCACATCGTCTATCGGCAACAAAGATGTTGTGGGCACCGACCTACAATCCAAACTTGTCCTCCTCACTCTCGCTTTCCCACGCCTTCGAATCATCTGGTCATCTTCTCCATATCAGACCGCGGAGATCTTCGAAGAGTTGAAGAACAAGCAGGAGGAGCCAGATCCCATAAAAGCTGTGCAGATCGGGCTTGAAAATGGCGAGGATCCAGAGACCAGGACATTCAGTCAAATACCACAGGACATGCTTCGATGCGTGCCAGGAGTCACAAACAAGGCGCTGAACAAGCTGATTTTGGAGTTCGAGAATGTGCTTGATGTGGCGAATGCGAAGGAAACTGTGCTGGCGGATCTCATTGGCAAGGAGAATGCCAGGCAGATCCGAGCATTCTTTGATCATAGTGTTTGGGAAGACGGCGGCGCAGAGTGAGCTATGATGGGGTTGCTTGACGATCACTGCAGGCTTCACCTGGCACCCTTCGGTAGCGAGTTGCTTATACCTGCGCCCAATACATATCCATCCAGATTTTCATCTAATCTCTACATTACCAGGACAAGCTGACATCCATGCAAACTTCATCCGCCTCGATCGTCTTCACGCATCAATGCCGTAGGCGTGAATTTCACGATCACAGAAGCGCGGCAGCCAATTTCTATTATCAGCGCGCTGCACCCACTGCAGGCTGTATCTAACGCTCTGCCCACAAGAAGCAGCATCAATGCAAGTTCCCGACCTTGAGTTTAGAGAACATCACGATATGCCCTCATTCAGCGTCGAGAACGTCACGTCCATAAGGCCACCTAGTCCATACACTATTTTCACCACGTCAGGACTAGGGACTGCGAAACGCAGCGAGAGCGAGGAGGATGACAAAGCGAACCACAATCATATCTCCACCCAGCGCGAATGGTCCCTCGAGGCACCCAAGCAAGAAGACGAAGTCATGCGCCAAAGGTTCGACAATCCAGTATATAACATCAAACACAGCAGCACGTCCGCCACCCCCGTAGCACAAGCCAGCGACTCCACGCCTCCGTGTCTCGCGAACAAAGACAATGAGTACTTCGCATACCAAGCGCGAAACGGCAACAACCGTGCTGCCATCGTGTCCTACATCGCCACCAAAGGCGTGACGAAGAACGGCCCTCTCGAAGGCAGAAAAGGCGACATCATCGCTCACAAAGATCGTTGGGACCTGCTCAAAACCTGGCGGAACGAAAAGCTCGATCATCTCGAGGATAGCAGACACCGTGGTAAAGGTACGACGAGAGAGCTCTTCCCGCGCTACTACGATGAGGAGAAGGAGATGGAATGGCTGAAGAAAGCTTTTGCGGCTTGGTTGTCGGAGAAGGGTGAGGGTGTCGCGAAGACTCGATTTCGCTGTGGCATGGCTTACGGCGACCAGGTCGAGGATGAGCGTCGTGATGATGAGGAGGTTATACCTGTTAAGCCAGAGCCGACAGACGATGAAGATAGGCAGAAGTCTGCTGCGCACAGCGATTTGGAATTTGGCTGTGTGCCGCAACGCGAAGCGGCTAGGCACACCATGGCCAATGGCTCCATACGAGAGATTAGTACATTTGATAGCGACAAGGTGTACTTCGATCAGCAGCAGGCCCAACACGTCCTCAAGAGGAAGCGTGAGGCTGCGATGGTCTACGGACACAAGCGGGAAGAAGGGGCGAGGTCTGAGTGCGAGAAACAACAACTGAGGGACTACGTGGTGGTCGATGCGAATGGTCCAAAGTTGGAGGTCGGGTATACGGAGCGTGCTTTGCCGAATGGGAAGGTGATGAAAGCTGTGAGGAGAGCTTGGGTCTGGAATGAGAAAGGCAGGTTAGTGGTCCAACCTCCATTCGAGCGTTGTTGACTTCAGCATCCACATGGGAGAGATGCGTAGAAATGTGGAGGTAGTGCTTCAAGCGGAGATAAGAAAGATTGAATAAGGCAATCCTGCGAGGAGAAGAATAGCAGAATTTCATATTCTTCGGCAGAAGCCACACTTCCACCAGTCCCAGTCTGCAATGAGTTGATCTTCGCTGAGCTTTCATCAATACATGCCAGATCCATACTATACAACCCATCACTCCATGAACGCAGATTCCTACTCCACCCCCTCGGCGGATTTCCCACGTAATGCCACCTGCTCACTTCAAACTATTCTTGACCTCCGCCCTCCTCTCCTCCTCCTCCCTCCGCCGATCCAACTCCTTCTGCACACCCTCCTTCCTCAACCTCGCCGCCTCCTCCTCCTGTACCGCCCAGACTATTAGAAAGAGAAAAAATTAGCAATCCCATTCACACAACGTCCATAAAAATTTGAACAGAAACCCCTCCCCGCCTTTCTGTTTCCCCCAACCCCAAACCCACAACACGAAAAGGTATCAAGAAAGAAAAACTCACTATGCTTCTCACTCCGACTCAACCTCTTCAACTCGCCGACGAAGCGATCGAAATCCTCCTGCTTCTCGCGTCGCCGCTCGAGACTGCGGCGTTGCAGTTCCGGATTGTATTTCAGGAACAACTCCTCTTCCGAGGGCGTCACGTAGTAGATGAGGGCGGGGCCGCCGATGCACATGATTCCGCCTCTGGAAGAGACATACACAGAGAGATTAGTGGGTGGACGCAGGGAGAGAGGGAAAGAAGGAAGGAAGGGGGGACGTACGCGGCGGCCATTTTGATCCAGGTGAGGGTTCGCATGGTGGCTCGCCACGGGGAGGGCGTGTGGCGCCGGCGAACGGTTCTTTTCTGACTGCTTGGACCCTGCTGGAGAAGATGAGAGGCAACGGTCGTGTTTCTGGTCGTGATGACAGGATCGAATGCAGGATGGGGGAATTGATTTCCTGGCGTTGGGATGACTGAATAATAATAGAAGACTTGGGAACATCGATTGCTTCATCAGATATCTGAAGTCCAAAAGTCTTGGCTCCGCTAATCCGTTTTCGGCAAACAGACAGCCATCACATATCTCGCGAGGGCCTCACAACGAAATACCTAAGTTTCAAAGAAAGGGATTTGTGTTTCTTTTCTTTTCGAGCGATACGAAAAATCCGCTGATGCTAGCAATAAAAATCTCCGTTCCAATTTCAGATCCAAAACAAGTCATAGTCACAGTCAGCCCTTGCCCTCGTCGTCCCATACCCATTTCCTTCCTTTGCACGGACCGACTCTCCTGACGCGCCTTTCAAAACGCCATACATGGAAAGTGCAAAAGGCCAGTAAATTTCAATGGTATCTCGGTAGTCCCACGTCAGAAAAGTGCACTCTCAACACACATATCTCCCACGGAACGAGCGTTTCCTCCGAAGATCATGGGCACACACGCCCGCGCATTATGTACAAAAGTTGTGTGGTGGTCGAAGAGATTGTCATGTGTGTCATCCATCCTATCGGCCCACCCGAGTGCTCGATCCTCTTCATGAACGGAAACTGGTATCAAAAGGTAAAAGAAAGCCTCCTCGCGTTCTTCTCTATTCTCGTGGATTTTCTAGCTTCGTCAGATCTAATCGGTGGCGCTAGTGTCATCGCCGCAGGTCGTCCGATATGTCTCTTCTTCTCGACGCCTGATGGGCACTTTGACTGGATTCCACTCTGGCGAGATAGGCTGCAGAAGTGAAGTCTCGGCTTGCCTCAAACGACGGACGCGTGCGATCCATGCTCGATCGTAATCGGTCGAAAGACGGCCGGGGTCGATCGTAACTGGGTCGTGTCGGTGCCTCGGCGAGATCGTAATCCTGCCTCGTGATGGTCGGGTTGGTGGCCGACGCATTGGCATTGCTCGCAGATTGCGAGTAGGTGGGTGGGAAGGCTCTGTCGAAGCGTTCTCGATCGCCCATGGAAGATCGGTGCCCAGTGTAATCGGTCCCGTCCGACCCATTGTGACTCCTCGGATTGTTAGTCGTCGCAGTTGCTGCTACGCTGGGCGGGTATATTGGCCTCATGTCTTCGTCAAATGTATGCCGGCCAGGTCCATGGGGCGGGCTTCCCCCTCTCCTATGGCCCCTCTTGTCTCCATTCTCGCCAGGCTTTTGGCTGGCCTCGCTACTAGTAGTACTTTCAGCAAGCTTCTCTGCTTGAGGACCAACCTTGTGCGGGTCTAACTCTTTTAGGTAGTCGAATTTACCCTGTCGCACTTGCTCACGAACAATGTCGATGTCGTAAGGCATGTACATCTTCTGGTATGCTTTTGCGACAAAGCGTGGCAGTAGACAAGCAATTACAGTCAGGAGGTTGATTGCCCAGAAAGACAGCGCACCATACACCTGTGGCGCGGCTTCGTAAAAGGTGTAGCCAGCCGTGAAGGCGGTATAGACTCCAGTCCAGAAATAGATGAGCAGGATGGAGATGCCGGTGATGAGACACATGAACCAGTCCCAGCGGTACGTGTTCATGAGGATGTAAACGTTGACGATGAAGACGACTGGGTTGACAATGTACGCACCCAGGCGCTTGTAGTCGTTTATGTTACGCCCCGTCTCAGACTCGAAGTTGGCGACCTCAAATTGGAGGTAGGTAAAGTAGAAGGCGATCACCGATTGGTAGAATCCGTCGAACATGTAGATCCAGAACTTGGTTTGTGTCCATTCCTTCTGTTCGATGCCACGTCGGTAAAGCTGAGGCACGGCGAGAGAGACCTTGTCGTCAACATCCTGGTCCAGAATACCTTGGAAGATGATTGGCAGGGACGTGAAAGCCAAGTTGAACAGCAAGATGTAGGTGTAGTCGAAGGCGTACGAGCAGTCGAAATTGGTGTAAATCTGGTACCAGAACAGGGCGAAGACCCAGATGATGTTCTGTGTTCACGTCAGTAAGAGCAGCGACCTGTACCCCATCACACACCGTACCTTGTAGAAGAAGTTGGCGACACATTCGCCCATTCGTCGATAATCCCATCGACCATGGACCAACAGCAGCCTTGTCAAGAACCGGAACTGGCCGATAGCGTAGTCGGAACTCATGACTGCCTGTCGACCCTCTTCACCGGCGATACCAACACCCACATCGGCCTCTTGGATCATGGCAACGTCATTGGCACCATCACCGATCGAGAGTGTCATGACCTCGAGCGTGTGCTTGACGAGACCTACGACGGCAGCCTTCTGTGAAGGGCTGACGCGACAGCATAGCACCGACCTGCACTCTTTGCACAACAGCAAGAACTTTTGACGAAGCTTGTCATCAAGCACGATCTTAAGCGTATCGCCGTCGATGACGAGTGCGTGGGTAGGTGCTGGGGGCTCGTGGTTCTTCTTCGCAGCCTTCAACTCCTCATCGGATCCAGTCTTGCCAAATGCCGCCAAATGCTTGTCTAACTCAACTTCCGCGGATGCGAGGTCCTCATCTTCGGTCTTTAGAACGATGAGGTCCATGTCATTGTCGAGAAGGTTGCACGAGAATCCGATGTTGATGGCAGTCTCGACCTTGTCTCCCGTCAGGACCCAGAGCTTGATTCCAGCCTGTGCGAGCAGGGCGATTGCATCTGGCACGCCGTCTTGAAGTCGGTCCTCGATTGCAGTACCGCCAAGCAACGTAAGCTCTCTCTCAATCCGATCAGCCACCTCTTCGAGCTTGTTCTCTCGATCTTGGACAGCAGCTGCTGCGAGCTCATGGTCAACGTTCCACTTTTGGTACTCGTCTTCGCTGAGTTCTCTCTGGGCGATGCAGAGAGTTCGCAGGCCTTCTCTGGCGAACATTTCGAGGTGCTCGGCCGTAGTTCTGCGAAGTTCAGGCTGCTCTCCTCTCTGAAGACGGGAGTATATGATGCTATCTGCACCTTTGCAGAAAAGGATGATTTTACCGTTGGGCATCCTGATGATTGCACTCATACGCTTTCTGGTAGAGTTGAACTCCAGTATGTTGAGCACTTGGTACTCACTCTCCTTGCCCATGATGTTGAGTATTATTCCGTCGTTGGAGCGACCGACCACGGTGTAGCCAACATCTCGGGCAGTTGCAACGAGCGCAGCTTCGTCAGGAGATTGCGCCTTGAATTCTATCCGCGGTGGATCGCCTGGTGTCTTCTCGGTGATAACGCTGTGACACAGCGCGAGCGCAAGCATGAACTGCTCGACCGCGGCCTTTTGCTCTGGACCGCTCTCACCATCCAGGTCTGCGACATAGTCCGGGGCTACAAATGTGAGGTCCTCGTCGCGCAGATATGGATTGTCGTGCAACTTGCGCAGATGCTTCAGCATTACTTCACGATCTTCTGCGATACGCTGCCTTTCTTGGGTCGCGACTTCTTCGACATTGATCCCTTGGCGTTTCTGCATACCCGCGAGTGCTTCCGTATATGCCTCGCCATACGGGTGGCCGTTGACTGTGCATTTCTTGAACTCCATGACGTTCTGAGTCAATGTACCAGTCTTGTCGGAAAAGATGTACTCAATTTGGCCCAGGTCGTCCGAAATATTCCATGACTTTGGCGTGCACGGATAGTCGATCTTTTCGTAGTACATGTACGTGTCGGAATAAATGAAAAAGGCCTGAACGGAGCGGACGATTTCCAACGAGATGTATAGCGAGATGGGCACCAAGTTCTGGAACAGGATGATCGCCGCCCAGAACGTGATGAAGCCGTTGAGACCTGGGGTGCCTCCGTAGCTACCGAATTCGAAGAAATCGAGAGAATTGTCTCCTTGGCCCCAGGTCACTCCGTTCACCAGTGCTGCCACCAGACACATGACGAAGAGGATGATGAAGTTGTAGAGGACGTTCCAATTGAGATCACGCATGATCTTTGGTCGCTTCGAAGGTGTAATTCCGGAGTTCAGCATGATCTTCGTATCTTCGCCAGTGAAAGCAACAACTCCAAGGACCCACTCGGTATTCCTGACGGTGCAGCCACGGAGCAGCAGATTGTTAATGCTCACCGGTTCGGCCATTTCCTTGGGTTCGGCGGTGGGGTTCTTGACATCGTACTGGTTCCAGCGCACCACACCCGAGTATGCGTACAGGTTAGCATGAGGGGGCTCACTTTCGAGCACGAAGTCAGCTTGTTCGCAATCTCGCGCTCGCTTCACCTGGCGGCCAGAGTAAAGCGCAGTGCGGACCTTCAAATTGGTCTCTCCATCCAGGTTTTTCGTCTCGATGTAGCATGCGCCATCCGCGTCACTGGTAGAGAGCACGATGATATCGGAAGGAATCTCCTCGTCGTTGTACAGGCGAACGAAGTCTCCCACTCGCACGTTCTTCCAATAGTCCTTCTTGAAGCGTGCATTCTCCGGCCGCGGCTTGTTCGGGTTGATCAAGCTCCCGTAGAATTTCTTGGGCACTGGCAGATTTCCGACCTTGCCATCCTCACCGACGCCGGGCACCGTGAGGCTGTCCTGCACCAGCTCATCCCTCTGACCTTCATGTCCATCTCCCGTTCGCTGTTGGCCGGGTGTTGGAGAGGGCACTGGCGTCATTTCCACATCGCCTTCCTCATTCTCGTAGGGGTTTCGTTCTTCATCGTCGAGTCGCGCGGTCAAAGTGCTCATGCGGCGTTCGTCGACTTCCAGCTGCTCATCCAGCTTCCGGTCCTTGTACGACTGCCCCTTGCCCTTCTTCGCCTGCGATGCCTCTCGCTTGTTCTTCCACCATCGCCAGGTGAAGAGAATCGCACGTGTGTTCGCCTTCTTGAATCTCCGCCACAGGCTGATTGTCTCCTCTGAAACGTTGACATTGTTCCAGTCGACCAATCTGTGCACCGGCGCATTGTTGAGTTCGTTATCGAGGACTGTTCTTCGCCAATCCTCGATGGCGTCCTTTATGGCCGTAATGGTAAGAATGACGATGATGGGGACTGCAGCCAGTCCAGGATTTTGCACTCCGAATATGCTAAAGATCTAGATGAGGATTAGTGGTCGGCCGAGTAGGTACTCCATGGCTCGTGGCGGTGCTTCACTTACACCCAGGATCACGATGAAGATGAAGTACACGTTCGCGATGTTGTGGAGCTGAAACCACAAATTCTTGGGTATGAAACTGATGGGCGTGTACTTTGCCGTCCGAATCTTGTTGCGCTTGAACTGTTGCAAGGGCTTGCCCTCATCATCGCGTGCCGAATCGGGGAGGGGCTGATTGAAATATACGGTCCGGCTGGTCTGCCCTTCCGCGGGCAGGTCGTTGGCAATCTCTTGTGCTTTCACCTCGCTCGCATCGGTCCCGGTGGAGTCTCGATTGTTGTGGCTGCCACTCAGTCGCGCAATGTTGCGATTGAAGATGCTCCGCCGTTTGATCGTGCCCTTCCGCCCCGGTTTTCGCACGGTGGCCCACCGCATGCGGTTCAATGGCGTACTGCGCTCCGCCTGGGACGGCGGCGTCTGCTCGGTGTCATAGGTGACGGCCATGACGGCGACGGGATGGGTGTCGCAGACAGTCACCTGCAGCGACTCGCACGGTGTCGTCGCTCATGCGCTGCCACGCGCGCTGTTCTTCGTGGGCTGACAGCCCGCTGTCTCCCGCACCTGGCTGTCCCTGTGCTCCTCTCACGCTGGCATCGAAGGAATGGTGGGTGGCTGCTGGAATGACCGTTCGGTGGGGCGTGGAGACTTGCACGCTGCTTCACGCGTACCCGACCCGCCTCGACTGTTGGCGGTGCGGTGTTTGTTGTCACTCGATGGCTGCGGTGCGAAAAGCTTGGTCGGGGCGAAGGTCAATGGTCAGGGTACAAGGTCCAGCGTATATAGAGTTTCGCCTGTTTCGAGATGTGCAGTATGAGTGCAGCGTCGCCTTGCCACGAGCCCCTATACCAATCCCGCCCACGCGTGATCGGCCACTCTGCACACCGTGAACAATAGAGGGCGGCGCCGACGATGGGAACAGCAGCGAAGGGTGGAGGGACAGCGGCTGACACAACGCAGTAGTAGCAGCAGCAGAGAGAGAGCGGCAAAGCAGCGGAACTACAGGGCTCCCGTATGATGCGCCTCCATCGCCGTTACCTCAGCAAAGCTGCAAAGCTGAGCAGGGATGGCACTACATTACAGTACGGGAGTGGATCAATGAGATGCCGAGTGCAGCAGGCCACAGACAAATGGCGGCCGCCTCGCACCAAATGGTGTAGCGTGGGCGGATCTCGGCGGCAGAAAACATCATGGAATGAATGAACTTCGGGCCATGTCGTCAGGACGGACAAGCCTATACACTTCTCGACGTGCAAAAGTACAGTTGTACAGTTGTACACACGTCGTGCTGCCCGTGACGCGGTGCCTGAAGCTCGGGAACTACTACTGAGCGTGCTCTTGGTCGGTGTTTCGCGAAGCACAAACCACCCGCAGCATTACCAATCTCACCCTACGGCTGCGGCCAAGTTGCCACCGAACGCCATCCTTCGCGCCCTTCGCCTGCGTGCACATTGTTGTTCGGGGATGCTTTCCACGCTTATGCATCGCCTCAGTCATCGCTGACTGCGCTGCCACTGCCCGAGGTTTGGCAGGCTGCTCCGGGCATCGACATAAGCCTGGGTGAGGAAACGAAATCTCAAGACTGCCTCCGTCATCTCTCTGAGGTGTGACCAGCACCATCGTGGCTATGTGCGTTGGAGGGACGAAGAGGGATCGGAGTTAAAGCTGGATGCAAGGATGTTTCGACCGAGACGGGCCGGCACTTCATCCGAGCTTAAGGGTCTCTTGGCGATGTCACATGCAGACGCGTTTGTGAGAGGTGATGTGAGGTACCTGTAGTTTGGTCTCATGTCTCACATAGCGCACTTTCATATCATGTCCACTCCTTCTGTGCCTCAATGGCGCCGACGAAGCCTGACAATGGCGGCAGGCAGAAGATTACTTCCTTCTTCAAAAAGTTCGTGATCCCACAGGAAACACCACCGGATCCGACCATAATCGAGGATGAGATCATCGTCGCGTCGTCGAGAGCGCGCGCGTCCACAGCGGCAGTGTCGCCCGAGCCGCTGTGTTGTATTTGCAGAAGAGGCGAAGATGGCGAAATGATAGGATGCGACAATGGCGATTGCGAGAGGCGAAAGTTTCACTACCAATGTATTGGTGTGACAGAGCAGCCCGAGGGGAAGTGGTTGTGTCCAGAGTGCAGAGACAAACCCATACAAGAGCTGCGACTTGGGATGGCGGATGGGTCCAGCAGGACGCAATGCAGTGCGCGGAAAGGCGCATCGCAGACGAGCACACAGGGTGCGCCACGCAAAAGAGGCAGGCCGCGTAAGGAGTCGACAAGTTCGCTGTCGAGCCGACAGAACTCCATCGACACCCCCAAGCGTGGCAGAGGTCGGCCTCCCAAGTCGCGCCTCGCCCCATCGTCAGAGACTTCGCAAAGCAGCCGTGCGCACGCGAAGACTGCGACTCCCACGAAATCGCCTTTGCGATTCAACCGGAACCCAGTGACGGGAGAAGCAGATGTCACGCCGACCGCAGATTCACCTTATAGAGCGCCCTCACTTACGCCCTCCAAGCCGCGCATCGCACTCGGCGTAGCGCTTCCATCCTCGCCCAAACCAGTATCGCCGACACATCATCCTGCATCCTCAGCCTCGATGGCGGCTCCACCCGTACCTGCCCCAAAGCTGGACTCGAACACTGCAGGAGCGCCGGCCACCTCGTTCTCTTCCGTCTCGACGCTCTCAAGTGCTCCGCTCAGCTCACAGACCACCTCGGTCCCCATCAGCACTTCCTCCTCTAGCAAACGCGTAATCACCGGCGGTCTCAAAGGCGTCACAAATTCGGATTCCGAGTTCGAGGGCAGTGACGACGACGACCTTGCCGATGTATCTACTTTCTTTGCTAGCAAGAAGCCGAAGCTCTCGCCCCCTGTGGAAGCTCGAACGAGCAAGGCTGCGTCATCGTCGACGACGCCGCCTGTAAAGAGCGATCGACGAAGACAGCAGGCAGGGAAGAAGTCCCAGCAGCCGCGCGTAAATTCTTCCCCTAGAAAGACACTCAACCACAGTCTGAAGAAATTGGCAGCACAACACGAGGCCTGGCAGCGTTCCGAGGCCAATATTGCCAGTCTTGAACAAGCAGTAGCAGATTCCCAAAGACGGGAGGAAGAGGAGGAGCAAGAGGATGCCTTGAACGAAAATGCAGATCGCGGTACAATCATGGCAGCGACGGGCAGTGATGATGAGCAACGAGAGAGGATGAAAATGGCATTGGAACGAACTGAAGCGCTTCGGGACCCTAATCGATATTATTTCTTTCTGGACGACCGTCCGCAGTTTGACGACACCCCGTTTCCCCTCGACTCGCTTCCAAATGAACCGTGGGCGAAACTATACAGCGACCACAAGTCCAGAAGACAGGCATGTGTGTCTGGCTTTGCGGCGGAAATGGCCGCCTACCACTCACTCCCGGTGGCTGTGACAAACTGGCTCGCACAGCAGCTGCTCTACGAACAAAACGAAACGCTCTGTGAAGCATATGTGAGCATACTGGAGGTGGCAAGTCACGATCATACGTCGGTCTCTGATACTATCGCATCGTTATCATCCATGTACAGAACTCGGTCCTTCTTCGAAAACGGCCCAAAGGATCAAGTCCGGCGAGGCCTCCCTCCTGGGCTGAAGTACTTGGTACGAGTAGTCCAGTTCTGCGCGCCAGCATCAGACAGTATTGTACCGGATGCAGTCCCTTCGATATCCACAGCAGCTTTGCTCGATCTCGCCATGATGAAGGTCGATGAGTTTGTCAAGCAAGACATTGGCCTCTCGCTCAACATCGCATCTTGCATCGAAACCATGCTTGATGACCTCCCTGAGCACGCCTTCCACATGCTCGTCACAGAAGCAGTCGGGACGCTCTTCCTGCCCAACCACCTCACACCAACACTACGCTGTCGAGTGATATCGTCCCTTCCTGCTGGGACTGAGCGCGCGAACCAATTACGTCGCCGCCTTGCATTAGAGCACTTCTCCACCACACAAGACCCCAAAGTATCCGACAGTCAGAACTGGCTACAATCAATCCTCACCTCCCTCCGAACCAGATCGCAATTCGACGTCTCCGAACACACCGATTACAACCTCCTCGGATCACTCATGGAAGTCCTCGACATCGCCATCTCCGCCGGGTTCACACCCTACTCCTCCCTCCATCCCCCTCAACATCCCTCTGGTCCAGGTTCCAACTCCTTCTTCTCCTCCAATAAACCCCCCAAATCCACTCCCGCTGCCAAACTCCACAATGCCCAAATCGACGCCATCGTCTCCGAGCTGAACTACATCTCGTCGAGAATCCGGGGTGCGGGCACGACTCATTTGCGTCGGATGGAGGTGAAGAGTACGATTGAGAAGTTAGTGGCGAGACTGGAATTTTGTGTGAGGACGAGGCCGAGGCCGAAAAAGAGTGTGTTTGGAGCGCCGATGCTCGAGCAGACGAGGTTACGGGCCCCCCTTCCTGTTGCGAAGAAGGCGGACGTCAAGTCACCAGTAGCATCTACCGAAGCCTACATGGAGCCACGAGCCAATACGCCGAAAGCTGCAGATGCGAGTTCTGTGAAAACGCACAAGGCTGCCAAAGCGTCGGATCACAATACAGAACTCGAAACTGGGGAGACGAGTTTGCCGCAGCCTGGAAAAGACGACGAGCACGCGAATGACCAGGTCGTGGAGGATGCAATGGAAGAGAATCTCAGCGACCGCGAGGAATCCGAAGAATTTCAGACTTGTGTCGAGTTCGATACACCGTCGCAGTAGAGGTCATATCTTAGAACAGACAAACGTTTACAACGAGTGGCTGTCAGCACAATACCCTAAAATCTGCGAGTAGCGTGATTCCCATCAGATACAGGTAGTGAAGCAGTTCGGACCGCTCACTCCGAACATAAATTATGGTGAAGAAAAAGAGAATCCATATTCTGATTTCTGCCGGAAATCCACACCAGCAGTTCAGCCCATCTATTCTGACCCACAACGCCTTGAACTGCCACTCGCTCAACGCTAACTCTTACTCGCCGGTGGAGGGGGTATCACATCTATACTATTTCTCATACCTTCATACTTTGTGCTCGCTCTCCTCAACCCAAAACTTCAAGCGGTGCCATTATCATCATCTCCCTTCCCCTTCCCCTTCTCCCCCTCCCATCTCCGCGCCTCATCCCCCCAGCTCCTCTCCTCATACCCGACCAACTGCTTCACCCTCCCCATCACCTCGGGATCCCCCATATTCTTCCCACGATCATCACTCAACTTGACCGCGGGCCGGCCGTCGGCGGTGCTGACTTTGATCACAATATTCAAGGGCACGCTCTTCTCGCCCGTCGACACGTGGAGGAAGTCATTGGTGAAGAACGTGCCGATGCCGAAGGACGGGGTGAGACCGAGGTTTTCGGTCGCGGTTTTGTACTCGATGCAGCGGGCGAGGTTCAGACTGTCGGAGAAGACGATGGTGCGGGGGAGCGGGATGGAGTGGGTGGTGTAGAAGTTGTGCATGCGGTGGATGAAGAGCAGGGGATCGCCGGAATCTTGGCGGACGCCGGGGAAGAGGGAGGCGTAGGAGGAGTCAGAGGAGGCCGGGGCGGGGCGGGCGAAGGCGTGGAGGAAAGAGGGCGTGCCGAATGTGTCGGTCAACGCGATGCCGAGCACGCCGGGGCCGAAAGTGGCGAGCCAGTATCGCAGGCCGAGCTCGTTGGCGTTCGCATAGTCTTGGGTGATGGCGGCGATGGCCATGAACCACTCGTGGGCGACGGTGCCGATGGCGGGGACGCCGTGGCGCATGGCGAGGTGGACGTTGGAGGTTCCGCTGAATTTTCCGGGCCAGTTCTGGCCGTTGGACTCGGCGGCGCGTTGTGCTTGGACGAGGCCTTGGAGGACGAGGTCGTGGGTTTTGTAATCTCGTCGTCGTCGGCTACCGAATTCGCTGAAGACGCACCCGGCTTCGAGCAGCTTCTCGCCTTTCTTCCGAGCTTGCTCCAATTGTCCGTCGTGGTTCCAGTCCGTGTCGACGAATTTGAAGTAGGCTTCGGAAGTGAGTGCGAGCAGAGGGATCTCGTAGAGGATCGTCTCTTTCCAACCACCGTGCACCGTCATGTGGAGATCTCCCGGAGTTGAGTCGTCTGCATCGAGAGTGGTGGTGGGCGTGAATGTGATTTTGACATGCTCTTTCGGTTTCAGCCTGAACGTGCGCAGGTATTCGAGGTACTCTCCGCTGAGGTATGGACATGTCTTCCTCAGCCAGTCCAACTCGGAATCTGTGACGACGATATTCTCGAGCTTGTCAATCTGCTCCCGCAACCAATTGTAGGCTTTTTTGGTGAGTCGCATGTGAGGAGTGCGATTGGTGAAGGCGTACTCGACATCGACGTTTGGAAAGTGCTTGAGCACGGCGCATTGCATCGTCAACTTGTACAGATCCGTGTCCAGCAGGGAGAATATGCCCTCAGGATGGTCTGTGCCATTGGTAGTCGCCATTGTTGGGAGACCTGGTGCGTATATCGGATGACTGAATCGGGAGTCTTGGAAATGCAGTTCTTATTCACCATTCAGGTGGTCGTGCGACGATGCGGCCGCTGGCACTGTTTCCAGTGTGGGGCAAAAGGTCGGCAATGGGACGGTGAACCGATGTGGTCGTAGTGAAGCAAGCGGGTGAACGCCAGGGCCGCACAGAGACGAATCTGGACGTTGGGCTAAGCTGTCACATGCTTTGGACGTAAGTGAACAAATGGTTACGCGTCCAACCAACAGATGACGATACGTCAGGATGTGCGTCCACCTGAGCCGCAAGTCGTGCGTCTTCCATGCTCCGTCGACTGGACAGAGATGCACACGAGAGTCTTTCTGCCAACCCCGTCAAGAATGAAGCAGCCACGGCAACGGATTAGTATCAGTCTTCACCATGACCCCTCCTACACCATTGTGTAGATCCGCGTTGAGCACATTGCTCAGATTTGAGGTGCGGGCAGCTGCCACGTGGGTGCGGGCCGCGGCTTCACAGACCTGAAATGACATCTGGAGTTCTATTACATCTTCGTGTTCCTGGAAGCGATATTCACGACGAGGCGAGTTTGTGTCGGAAAACACCAGCACCTCTCGGTCGGATTTCCTTAATGATTATGTCCAATGGCTACAGACGTCCAAGGCGCACGGCAAGCCTCAAAACCTTAATCCTGAAGTCGATCCTACACACGAGAGTACACAGCAAGAGGCACTACTGTGAGGGTAGTTTTGAGCCTCTCCGAAGAAAAGACACCAACCAGGGCCTCGCACACAACTCTTGTTACGCCTAACAAATGCAGGGAGAAAGCAGGTGGTCCATATTTAGTTCTCACAGTCTCTGCTGAGGTGTCCAGTGCTAGGTCTTTAGCATCCATGCTTGAACATTGTTTGTGTAATTATCTGTAGGACACAATTTCCTGTGCAGATCTTCACCCCAATCTCTATGGTAGTCTATCTTCTGTCTCAACGGCGAACTCAGGACAATAACCGGAATAGAAAGATCTTGATTGTGTTCTTCGTCTTCACCACACTTTCCCCTGCTATTGTACGCGGTAGACGACAGGACTATCCAGGTAGGAAAGTATCCAATCGATAATATCCGCTACTACCTCTACCGTCACAAAGTTATGCCATTCCGGAGGCAAGGTCGTTATCCACAGTGAAGCTCAAAGTGCAGAAAAGTGTCGGGGTGCAGCAAGTTTCCCTGCACATCTTGATTGATGTGCATAAACCAAGAGAAGGTCCTGCCTGAAACTGACCTCTATACAATTCGGTGAAAATGAATTCGGTTGTACTTGTGGTAGGCAGACGAGCTTGCGATGAGACGTCCGTGTGTCGAACGTTGCTTCGGCGAGACAGGATCTCCTTATATAAGAGGCCTTCCCGCTAGAAGGACGCGGCTTGATTGCTGTACGGCATGGCAGACCCTGGCGTGGTTGAAGTAGTACGTCTGGAAGGCAATCGCTTCCTGCAAAACCTCCATTTCCTCCGTACAGGAGTGTACCATAGGTGGTGAATCAGGAAATCCGAAGAGATGGATGATCGACGTCTGAAGCGGAAGTGTGGAAGCTTTCCTTCCAGGGTCCAGTGACATCAATGCGCAGTAGGAGAAGGAGCTCTCGCAGAGCCTCAATCTCGAATTCGTCCCGCAATTTATCCAGAGCTTCGGTAGAAGCAGACATTTGCAGAATACCTGCCACGGCGGCCGTAAACCTGACAGACCAGTATTCTATCGTTGTACTTTTGTAAACGCCAAGACCAACCGTTTCCAGGAAGCAGTTGTGAGCTGTGCGACGCGCACCTGGAGCCTCACGTTCCCTGAAAGAGCTTGACCGCTCCAGACCATTGAAGATGTTGCGATGGTACGAGAGAATACCGTGATTTATCCTTGTACTTACCCTTCTAACAATGCTGGCGACAAGGTACCAAGCCAGATTGGCCCAACGGCCGGTCCTCACGCAAGCCGTCACAACCGCCGTACTGTTCGCGACAGGAGACACAATGGCACAGCAACTGGTTGAAAAGAAGGGGATTCAGAACCAGGATTACGCACGCGCAGGCCGCATGGCCCTCTACGGTGGCTGTGTGTTTGGACCTGCCGCAACGAAGTGGTTTGGATTCCTACAGAAGAAGATTGTGTTCCCAGGACGGCCAAACACCGAGATCGTCGCCCGAGTCTTGACGGATCAGACTGTGTTCGCTAGTACGAACCTGTTTGTGTTCTTGAGCTCGATGGCGCTTATGGAGGGCATCGACCCGAGGGACAAGCTGAAGCAGAGCTATGGAACGGCTTTGCAAAAGAACTGGATGTTGTGGCCGGTCGTACAGTTCACCAACTTCAAGTTTGTGCCACTGGAGCACAGAGTACTGGTGGTCAATGTCGTCTCGCTGGGTGAGTGCCTGATAAATATGGTATACGGGTTTGATGATGAAGGTTTTAACGATGTGAATTGCAGGCTGGAACTGCTACCTGAGCTACCTCAACTCTGCGCCTAGTGGAGCGCACCTCAAGGATGGCGGCGAACTTCCACCCCTGTAACGGCCTTCGCATCTCATTTACCCTCCTACGACACCTATCGAAAGATCCCGCTCGGATCCAAGGGCCATTGTATTGAACATGGTGATGGCGTTGGGCATAGCATGGCGTTTGGCATAGATTAGCTCGGCTGGAACAGACCGCCACGAAGCGAAGAGAATCATGTCATGGTCAGAAGCGATGTTGCAATCACTTTCAAGTGGCTTCTTTAGTCTTCAGCCGCTCCTCCTCTTCTGGCGTTCTTGTCGTGAGTTGAAGGGCGTGTATGCCACCTTCCGCTGCCATCTCGTCCTTCATCAGCTGGTTCACCATCCGGTGTCGCGCAATTTGAGGCTTGCCCTTGAAAGCCTCCGAGATGATCTCTAGTCTATAGAATGTCAATATGCTGAACACGTTGGTAGTCACCTGTGGCGTATACCTGAAATGAGTTTCTCTTGAAGTAGATCCCACCATAGCTTTGTGGTGTGCGTGCTTATGTGAGTCATTGTGTATGACCAGTGATGTAGGCGCAAGCTGCTCTGTGACCTATAGACCTAGCAGTAAGCATGTGGCTTCTTCCATGTTTAGATCATTGACAAGACTAACCTTTTGCCGGATGGCATCTTCCATTGGCGTCTGAGATGTCATGGCCGAGTATGCTCTCCTCTGCACGAAACGCACAGCTTGTCGAAACATCTGTCTGTTGTGAGAACACGTTGAATCCGAAGATGTCGATGTTCAAGCTTCATCAGATTGAAACTAGAATCCCAAGATTCACTTCGAGCAAGCACAGACATCTCCACTTCCCGCACTCCCGTCTGCACGCGTCTCGCCACACCTTCCACCTCGCGAAGCATCAATGACATTCATGTGAAAGCTACCTCCTACTTCTCTTTCTCCTTCTCCCTCGACCACAACAACCATGTAAACAGCATCAAGATGGCGCCCATCCGCCGTTACCTCCGCATCACCCAATACTCCGTGCTCGAAGTGCGCATCTACCTGCACAAACCCTCCGATGCCTCCTGGCTCCTCTCCTCCCGCGACAATGTCTTGCAGCGGATCATCGCAGAAGTCCGACCTAAAGTTCTCCCGAAACTGCGCGAGGAGAATGAGAACGCGAAAAAGAAAGGCAGCAAGAAGAAGCGCGGAATCAAAGATGTGGCGAGTCAAGAAGATTTCGAGGTCGCAATCTTCTTGAAGGACACGAGTACGAGGCATTCGTTGATGAGTAAGAGTAAGAGTTTTGGAGAGAAGCCGCGATTGAGGAGTAACAATGGAGGGAAGAATTTGACGGGGTATTTGAGGGAGGATCCGATTCATGTTGGGGATGATGAGGAGGTGCCGGAGGTTTTGCGGGAGGATGGTATCGATGAGGTTGTGGAAATGAAGGACATCCCTGGGAAGAAGCGGAAGTCTACTTCTGGTGATGGCGAGGCTGATGATGATGCGCTCTTCGTATCCTCCTCGGATGAAGACTTTTTTGCGACTCAGCGCGCGAACCCTAAACCTGCGACAAAGAGGCGGAAGCGGGATGATGCTCTCCCAGCTGATGATGTGCCTGCGGCTGAGGATGAGGACCAGGATGACAAGAAGAAAATGATGATGGATACGAGTTATGATGGGTTTAGCATCTATGGGCGGATACTGTGCTTGATTGTCACCAGAAAGGGAAGACGTGATCCTGGTGTGACAACGGCCACTGCGTCAGTGGGTGGTAGTCAGATGATGGAGCAGTGGATTGGGACGCAGGCTGAGGGAGGGAACGTTATATTGGATGATGAGGATGGCTGAAGAGTACGGCTGAAATAAGTCGAACGACTTGTGGTCCCAATGTTGCCATATGTCAGGAATTGTCACAGTCGAGGTGACTACTGTGAGCCCCTGCCATTGGCCTTGTTCCCGCGCCGGAGGACACCTAAAAGCCCATCTGCTTCAGCTTTCACCACGTTGCATATGGAGCTCGACTTAACCTCGACTTCCACAACCCTGTAAGGGCATGCAGGGCACGTGAGACTCCTGGTAGGTGCCAAGGGCTGTATGGGCGCATTGCTGGCATCATGCGAATGGCGTCTCTCCCGAGGTTGACGGGAGGCATCGAAGCACCTTACCTGTACGTGGGTGCGGTCATGCCGCTCACCAGGACTAGTGCAGGGCGAACTGTTGACTGGACTTCAGTGCGCGTATCCCTGTTACGAGCATGCGAAACTGAGGCTCGTGATATGCTTTAGTTTGCAGTATACAACCATGCCTTTGGCCGTGACCAGAGCTTCCAAGAAAACTGCCATGGCAGTAATACACTATCCCTATACTTACAGATACGGACGAATATACCGAGTCCTCAACTCACCAAGCCGCATTTCGAAGCCTGACAGGTAAACTACGACAGGCAATTCCCACAGCTGGGTCACTGGGAATCTTGGTGTCTTCATGTTGCGAAGCAAATGAGAACAATTGACTGATCATTGGAGGGTCTACCTCGCCGTAGGCCAGTAGTGGACACAACACTGGCCCTATTTGGCGGCATCACGTGCAGTCACTCGACGAATTCCTTGGGAACTCACTCGGGTTTATTGACAGATCGGACCAGCTACAGAAGGTATGCGACGGAAAGCAAAAGTTCTTGGACAATCAGAAGCAAAATTGGGCATATACCAAGGAAAAGAAGAATGAGAGGCTGAGGACGTTTGGCAGATTTCCTGACTTGAGAAATAATCTTGACCAACGTGTCGTGAAAAACAAGAGTCTTCCCAAAAGATTGTCTCGAGCCAGCCGAACTCTTACTTCGCACCACGAATTACCCCTTTTCAAGGGACTTGGTTTCGCAGGAGCCTGGCCATGACGCTCCCGGACCACCTAGTATTACCGATGCTCGTCATCAGACAGCGCCAATACACCAGAGAGACTCGGCTGGCTTCACTCTATAGCTTTGCGCTATGCTGAGCTGACGACTGCACAAGCTGCCAGCGACCTAGACCTTTGTGCAACCATCTATAGATGTGATATGGGAGATGGGCTGCACGCCAAGGTACTCCAATATGGAGCTGAAGAAATTCTGTAATAGAGCAGAAATTGATTGAGCTTAATCCAGTCGTCCAGTCCGAAGCTTCCCACCTCGAGACGTAGATGCCACGGAGTGACGCCTTTGTGCATGACCATCGGGCGTAGAATGAAGATAGGATATCTCTGCTCATGAACGAGCGCATGCCAAGTGCGTGTGGCATCCGCAATAATGGTACCTTTCGGCGCGGACGTTAGCAGAAAGCTCGCAATAATCTGTCGTCATAGGCACGACGTGATGCGCGGAGAGCTCGACGTCTAGTCTGGTCGTAGATGTGCGGGATCGAGGACTAGTCATGTTGATAGACGGCATCCGCGGATTTCCTATCTACGGGCTGGGTCAAGAGCAACGAGCACCAAGCTAAAGTACTCATGGTCAATCCGAGTGGCATGCTGCTGTTACTGCATCGAATCCAGTCTTGGGGTTTTTGTGGGTCTCATCGGAGCTCTTAACGATCGTAGGCACTGCTGATGTTGTCTTTGAGCTGGGCATCATGTGTTACGAAGCCAAAGCCGAAACAAGGAAAAGGCCATCACAACGACTCGTAGCCATCGATGCTGCCGATTGGTATGGTCGAATATGGTATGGTTTCAATACCTGCGACACCCTACCATCGATGTCGCGATCAGCTCGTGTTGCGCTGAGGTGATGCTTTTGGCTGACCACCACGTGCGAGGGGCGGGTTTCGCATGCGAACATTGTCTGAATAGAGCTCGAATTTCCAGCACCATCACGACACGAGCGCTTCGGAAAACTCTTTCCACGATGGCGTGGACACTGCGATTTATCGATCACCGCGCCTCTCCGGCATGAAGCCCTGCCAATGCTCTGCCCAGAATCAAGGGTATGCTCGCCAGCAGCGGCCACACCCATCGACCGCAAAAGGGGGTCACATCCTGGGATTGGCCAGGCTCTGTGTCATAAAGCCAGCGATGGGCAAGCAGTGTCGCGAACACCTGTTCGGTCATGTCATGAGGCCACTTCGGTGTTCGATACGAGCACAGTCAGCAGACTGTTCTTCGAAGCATCACGCCAAGCTGAGGAAGGAATTGAAAGGATTTCGGGTATGGAAACCCAGTTTCGGTCTCCGAGGAGCAATAATCTCACAAACCATACGCGTTCGTTGAAGTTCTCCGGCGTTGAGGATTTAAGGCTTTGGGGCTTGGTATTTGGCGGGCTACTGTCTTACTTTCGTGGTTCCTGCATTGGTATGGTGAGGATGTGTTCCTGCAGGTGTTGTGCATGGACCACAAGGCTTGGGGACTTCACCTTGTGGGGGGGCGGCTTTGTGGGGCTTCCTACAACAGGCATTTGGGCAACCTGATCCGCCGTCTTGGGGTGTGCAGACCATGAGACTAACAATCTGGTGTTCATAATAAGCTTGCAGTGAACGAGAGTCTGATGGGCAGCCCCCGCAGCATAGTGGTGCAAAATGCTACTCTGCCTCTGGTACACTTTTTCGGGCTGCATCGGGGACCAAGATATGTGCGAAAAAAAGAAAGAAACCCTTGTTTCCTCTGATGATTCAATGCGACCCTACACCAGGTGGTTCGTGGCTTCGAGCTCTCCATCGCACCAATGGTTCGTGATAGAGGACTGGGCTAGAACAGATCCTGCTATCCAATTGCCCTACACCCCTTAGTCCGCCGATCCTGCAGCACCCAAGATCCGAAATCTCGATTCTCTTGGTAAGGCCTTTGCTCCTTCGCGGAGCAACAGTACTCGTCGCACTGCAAATACCGAACATGGAACGATGTCTAGAGGCTGTATCTCCCGTGGTACACGATGCCGGCTCGCGCGATCGCAGCAAGAGTTGCAGTACTATACGCATCATTGCTTCCCAAGCTCCTTTTTTTTTCACTACCTCTGCGCCGATGATCTCCCGTCCAACGCGTGTGCCAGTGAAGGAACTGCGAGTCAGTGCGAGCTGTCGTCTAGAACCATCACGATCTCATGATCTCTGACGACATTCTGCAATCGTCGTCTTCCAGCATGAGGAACAGGGCGTTTCGAGCCATGGGCCCGCTGCTCTCGCTTCGACAGCCGCTGCGATCTGGTGACGCGGTGCAAGACGATGCCGTGCGCGCCGCGGAGGTTGCGGAGCCTGAACTTTCCAGGTCCCGGCGAATGCTGTGCTTTTGCGTGCTGGCATGGTCGAGATTGTTCATCGCCATGCGACGCGTGGCATGAGTGATGCGCTGTAGTCAGCAGCATGATAATAAGCACTTTTACTGAAGCCGTGTGCGTCGCACTGCCTCGTCCGCTCATGTGGACGCATTGGAGCACAATCACTCTACAGATGAAGGATCTAGGCAGAGCCAGGCAGGAGGTGCCTGTTCTGAAGGAGTGCCGGCTGTGAGCCACCACTGGAAACAGCGCTGAGCGAAGGAAAGTGTGTCCACAGAACCACGTCTGGCGAGGTTGACTGCACAATCCGAGAGGTGGGTGAAATGCTCCAGAGACAACACTGCATTCAAGCACGCTTTCCCATCCCGCACTTAGCGACCCTCTATACCGCGGAACGCCGTGGCTGAAGCCTCAGGCCAAGTCCCGAGTTTTGACCCGAGAGGCGTGTCCTTGCCCCCTTACCAGCATGGGAACATTTCGACATGGAAATTTGTGGACGCATCTTTGTGTGGTGCGATAAGGCCTGTGGCCTGACCTCCGTGACTCCGCACCTGGGATGACGAAAGCTCGTGCCGTCACAGCCACAGCAAGCGACGAGAGAACCTGGAAAGCCGGTCCGGCTTGCGTCGCCGTGTCCCTGTCAGCTACCATGTTCGTGGAACCGACAGTCGGCTGCTTGAATCTTGCGTATGGAGCCGTGACGGCTCGGGCGTCCATGGCCCCTTCAACGTGCCTTACGTGAAAGCCGCCTACCCGAGAACAATGGGACGAAATTTGATACCTGCAAGCCACATCATAATGTGCCCGACGCCAGCTCCGGATGACATCTCTAGCTACCGCAGAAGGAACTGGTGCCAGTGGAGAAGGATCCGGCACGCGTATAGTGAGGTGTTCTTAACGATGTGAGGCAGCAGCATGCAGCACACAGGTCTCAATGTGATGTGAAACATATATAGAATGTCAATTATGCCATACAGCCAGATCGAAGCGAGGGGTGATCAACGCTGATCATGTACGCCAAACGTCTGCACTCCTGCAGATCATACGCAGGTACGCGGCATCCTCGACGATGAATGTTGGAACGCAGAGCATCATGATGGTGGCTTTTGGGCTCCGCGGGTGCGCTCCGCTTCCAATCCCCAGCCACTGTAGTGTGTGTGACATCTCTCGGAATATGCTTAAGCAGAGTGGTAGCTTTGGGAAGAGTGACGCAGGACAAAGGAGGGGAGTTCGCCCAAAATCGGTGGGAAGTGATGCAGACGTCTCCATTCGGAGTGCACGGGAGGGTGGCTAGTTAATGCCACGTGGGAGTCAGCCAGAAAAGCGTCTACTGGTGGCGCTAGTCTAGGAGAGTTCAATCTGGGTAGAGTGCGTTTGGTGGTCTGGCTGACGCGTGCAGGAGCACTTGGTGCGACGGCTGCGTTCGAATGTCCAAAACCGTTTCGTGGGACTCATCAGTAATAATAATAGTAGTGATCTGGCGGGCGAAGTGGACTGGGGGAACAAGCGCCGCGACAGGCCGCGGAACGAGGCGCCAAGACAATACGCCCCCAACGCCGTTCGAGTAATCATCAGGTACGACAGGCACTACCGGCAATACAGCTCCAGGTACATGTGATCAGCGAAGTCTCGTCTCGCATGCGGTCATCGTGACATGGCGGCCAGAAGCATGAGAGACAGGCCGTGATCGGCTTACCGCGACTTGCGCAAACGCGAGCTCAGCGGGAGGCTGCCGACTAGCAAACGTGTGCCTTCTACGCTCTACCGTTCTTCTTCCGGCCTTCGCTGCCTCGATAATTTCGCTTGCCGGGGGGGGTGTGACGGCGCTCGAGCGTCAGTTACAGGAGTGTGCCTGGAGCATAGCGTCGAACAATTTGCCACTCCGCACGAGTGCTCGTTCGTTCTCTGCAGGAAAGAAAATTCGGTCGGGCCTCTGACTGAAACAGCCGTACTACTGCATCTTGTCGCCAGGTCGTCGCAACACCTGCACCGGTTCATCTAACCCTCACCCCTGCACGGAAGGCAGTTTGGAAGCTTCGCTAGCCACTGGGGAGCGACCCACGCCAGCGCCGGACAGCCTTGAGGCGGTGTCCCGCCTCGCCTGCGCAGCTGTAGCTCGTCCAGAATACCAACTGTGGCTTGACCGACGGCGGGAGCTGCATAGGAGTCGCGGGCTTCGCCAGGCACACTTGCGCGCATGTCCGGTGCACTCGGGGGCGGGCTTGTGCGCGCGCGGTGCCCCCAATATCGCCGTACAGATTGCACGAGTGGGACAGGGAACATCGATCGCCTTGGTATTGATGATGGAGCGTAACTGTCGTGACGAGATCTCCAGCAGGGCGTCGGTATCCTCGCGCGTGCATACGAGAGCCTAGATGAAACAGGCCCGAAGCTAGTTGCCCGAGGCGGAAAGTGGTAAGGATGCGAGTAGTAAGGCGGGCGCATGATCTTTTCCAAAATCCACAGCCCTGTTTGTCCGCAATCATGCTCTCATCATCATCAATTTTAGCTTTCCGCCAAGCGCGAGTCTGATTCCTCCTTTCTTAGGCAGCTAGCTGCCGTTAGGCACAGACTCACCGCCGGTCAAGGATATGCGCGGATTGGGCGGCCGACCGTTTTGCATCACGGGAAATGACCCATGGACATGGTTTGCGTATGATTGATGATTTCTCATGCTCGCTGCCGACATATAAGCATCTGCTCCGCCTCGCTCATATCTGCTCTCATCGATCAGCAACCACCTCAGCCAACATCTCAGCATCTCTTGAACGTCTTGACGCCCGGAACAAGCAACACTTGTCGCATCACCGCAAGCAGACAAGACTTGAGCCACACCAGCCCGCCACACCTGGACGATCAAACACGCAATCATGCCTTCCTCGACATTCCCGCCATGCCCAGGTCCACCACCGACGCGACCATTGCCTCCCATCCCAACCAAGTGATGGTATGCCGCAGCTTTCCTCTCACCAGGGCATCTCGCTGCCACGCATCTGCAAGCCATCTCCCACGACAACGCAACCTCATTTCCCGGGTGCAAACGGAAACGCCAGGGCGCAGCCGCACCTGTTCACACTCCACATGAGCGATTACAGCACATCGGACAAAGCAGTCCCGCATGATGCTGTAGCCGAGAACCGCCTAGCTCAGCCCACCCACGTTTTCCAATATAGCTGAGCGGAGGCAGCTCTCGTCGCTTCCATTGGCCCCCTCGACCACAATGCTCTCGACGATCCCACATCACGATCACGCGGTGGACAGGCATCTTCCTCCTTCACTCCAGCCCATCGACTCCACTCTGGTGGCGACCACTACACTACTGCTATCCGACTTGACCCTTAATCACGACACTGAATTGTCACCCTCCCCACGTTCGTATTTCTTTCGGAGCTGCTGGACGGCGGACTTGTACTACTATTGGGATGCATTGGGTTTGAATAAACACATCATGGGTATAGGATCCCAGACCTCGGCTCAAGGAGCTCTGGTTCGATGTTGGTTAATGTACACGGCGTCAGATCTACAATCTTGCATGGCACTGGGGCGCTCTTGGTTTGGGCTTACTGCGAGCATGATTTGGCATGGAGGCAGGGAGGAGATATACCCAATGGCAGCTGCAGATGAATGCGCGCCTAACTACTGTTTTGATAGCGACGACTTATTTCGGGTCTGAAATTCCATGATCTATTGCATGGCAAGCATTACTCCATCATCTGACCCGAACCCATTCCTTCTCGGTTCTATTGCGCCATAATGCAAGCTGTATACTGCAGTCTGCATGCGTGACATGCTGCAGCTCGCCTTCTCTCCGTGCGGACTATCGCTATGGGTTACGGCAGACCTCACCGTCAGTACGGCTGCCGTAGGGGTCAGCAGTGGAGAGACATTACTATCGTTGCGACACTATTCTCCACTTCCGATACAAAGTTGTCGCACTGTGCCCGAGCGCGACGTGCATAGTAATCAAATGTAACACCGACAGCAGATCAGACAACCGAAACGCACCGTCTGCAACAATAACGTTCCGTTGGCGCCATCGAGGAGCCGAGCGGTGCTTTGCTGGCACCGCCAGTTGCCTCGAGAGATGATAACCGCCACTCATTATCACAGCTACCTGCATGCTCCCCAAGACCCTGCATACCGAATGATCATGTCAATAAGAATGAGCTCTGGGACGTTTGGAGCATGCCGCCGCAGGATCCGTGCTTGCGGCTGGCCATCGTGTATGTGTTGGCACCTCCGGACAGCTGGCTTCACCGCATCTGCTCTTCCTTCGAGCAGCACAGGTCGCGACGTTTCGAGCTTCCGCGTCTGCCGCCCCGTAGAATACCAACGATGATATACAGATTCTGTAACGAGCAGTCGTATCATGTCGTCTGACGTACCGCCGGCATGGAGGGCCTGGGCAGCGACTACAGTACCGCTGGCAAATCGACCACGACTGTCAACGGGAATCTCAGGCATCATATGCAGGGATGCCGCTCACCGAAGAACGCTCAATCGCTCATACAGGAGGACGGTTTCATTGGAAACGCTCACTGCTAGCAACGAACAATCTCATAACGTCTCCTTGGTCGACCTGACACTGCTTGTTGGCACATTATTGAGGGAAGCGGTGCATGGCGCTGCCCGCTCTAGACGATCAACGTGCGTCCCGATACATCAGTACGTCTCCAGTGGCAGCGGTCACGAGTGACGCAGCCTGCCAGCCCAAATCATCATCTACGCCACATGACAAACTTCGGCTCCCGACCTCGACTTGCACTCGTAGGGCTATGAGAACCTCCCGCGAGCATGTCCGAAAGGCTGCCATCAGCCTTCAGGATCCTTCCGATGAGCGTCCATCTGACAATTTTCAGCTGAAGAACGGCTGACTGTCATCAGCGGCACCTTCTGAAACACATCGGGTTTGGCTCCGTGTGAAAGACAAGCTTCTTCAGACGGTCTGGGATACTCCTTGAGGGGACGCACACTACTGGGACGAGGGTATGCCCGATATGAAGCAATTCCGTTTTCTCGGCTAATTCCAGACGAATTTCCCCGACCACGAGTCCTCGGTGTTCCTCAAGGGAAGGCCCTATCCGCCTCTATTATTATTAACAGAGAAAAGATATGTCGTTCAGGAGAACTGGAAGCTGGAAGCCATGTGATCTCGAGATCAACCTGAGCCATGCTTGCAGCAGTCACGTGTAGGTCGTTCTTGTCTGAGCCTGGTTCAATTTTCTCCGTGACCGAGGCCGATTCGTGTGCAAACAACGCTTCCTCAGTAATGCTGCCACGCACGTTCGCCTTGCCGGATTGAAGAGATATGGAACTGTTTGAGGTGCTTCTAGAAAGTATGGGAGGTGTTTTTTCTGGTAGATGAACAGCACGGGGTCTTGTTTCCAGTGTACTAACATTACGTCTCTCTCGGCATTCGATGTCCTCAAACAGCAGCAGCAAAACTGCGGTAGCCTTGAACATTTTGCGCCCACGGACTGTTGGTCCTCAAGCTAACTTTAGCCTGTCATACTGGCGATCGAGATCGACAACTCTTTTCCTAGGACATTCAATTTACGGCGCTCGGTCTGCCTCGTGAGCCTATGTTACAGCAAGGACAAGCAAGACTTGTGCAATTCCCTCATGTTTCACGGTCCTATGTGGTCGACGGATGTGGTCGAACGAAGGCCGAACGAACCCACGTTAGTGAGGTCCCGCCGTCAACCTGGTTGAATGCGCCAGAAGACCACTGCGCGTTCCTGAACGCACTGTGATGAGCGAAAGCTGGCGGCAAAAGCGATAATAATGACAACACATGGCACGTGGACCTTGCTCTCACTTGATAATGTTGTCGAAAAGGTTCATGCCGCCTAAGTGCACAGGAGTTTCTTCGGGGTAACCTGTCAAAGTCGAACACGCTTTGGGAATTGTGCACAGCTGCTCAGCTCGTAGCCTGCCAGGGGTGCACTTCTCGGGCCAACCAGAACTTTGCGAGCGACGAGAATGCTGGTCCGAGCATGGTACCTGCGTCTGTCAATCCTATCACTGCGGTACATGGGAGGCCGGTCGATGTTTCACAGCCAGAGGTCGGCAAGTCTCGTCTTTCTGCGATTGCAGTGCCTGTTCTTTCGACCCAGGCTCGGGAGACCGCAAGCAATGGTGGCTACCACATACGTATGCGAGCAACGTACCTGCGCAACGATCATGTTTCGATGTTGGGCACCCTGTCCGCTGCTCCAGCACGGCTGACGTTGGTCGACCGGGCAGGCAGCCTCAGCTCTCCGAACACAAGTACCCGATCAGGCCAGTTACAAGCTTCTTCATTAAACCTACCGTCCGAGCGTCTTGGGCCCGACGTGAAGGCAGCAACAGTCCAAAATATCACCTCACCGCTACGTCTTCTGTGCATCTTCTGCTTATTCTGGACTGGACGCTTCTCGAGCTGGCTGCTTTCATAATCGTTTGGTCACCTTCATCCCATTTGAGAACAGCGAAGTGCTGGGAGCTGAGCTCTCTGCCTGATCGTTCTCCTATCGCAATTGTAATGTCTCCGGGAAGCAAAGACTTCAAAATGAGCACCGCCGCATCGCCATCTTCGACCCTGTCAATTGACGACTACTTGCAACGCTGCTTTCAAGCAATCGACGACCTCGCCAACAACCCTTACGTCAATGGCACCCTTCCAGGCCCCGACGAAGGGTCTACAATTCAAGAGCACAAAGGCTCGATTCAAGAGAGCCCGGTGCGAAATTTCAGCCACAGATGCCAAACCCAGGGCTCTCGCCAGCAGAGTAGCCAATACCTTGATGCGAGCAGGAGCCAGAGCCCTAAGATATCGGAGCGCCTACCCATGAGCTCACGGTCGACCACACCTGTGCCGAAACCACCAAAGCACAACGCGGACTCGAGCTCGAAAGCGGTGAAGCCCCCCGTGGACCACTTGTATCTCCCTCCAGAGGCTGCGAAGTCCGAATCTAAGCCGAAAGGATTCAAAGCTTTTATTCGACCTTCTTGGAGATGATGGTACGTTGTGGATCACGTTCATGTCACCGATGGGTGGAGACTAATCGTCCTACGTAGGACATTTCTCACTCGTCGACCATGCGCCTTGGACTGCTGGCGGTCGAGAAGCTCTTCGACGACCAGACTGCGCGGGACGCATAACGACCTCTCTAGACTGCGACGCCGCTCCCACATCGACTCGCGGCCGCTGTACTTTCCGATGTATTTCTAGCTGAACGCGACTCACGGCGAATCTTGTTATCTGGAGCACCTATCCCTATGAAATACCCTGTTCTAGTAGCGCTTCCTCTGTACGAGATGTATATCTTGCTTGTGTCAGCGTTTGCTTCAGATGTCAGTGCCGCTTGGCAGGCTAGACTTTTCCGCTCGAGTATTCTTTTTAGTACTACTACCTACAAATTTCTATTCTCGGTGCTGGCAAACTGATCCCTGGCTCAATCGTATTCTCCCAATGCTGTCATCATGAACCGTGGTAATGGACCCCAGAACGACACATCCGACCATCCCGACGCGCGCATTGGTAGTTTCAAGGGCTTTTCAAAGCTCACATGCTCATCAACATCAACGAGGACTGTCCAGTGCAGTTACGTCACAATGTCTGACTAGGCTACCTGCCCCAGCATAGTATACATCGTATCTTTTCTGAAGCGGCATCCACTATGATACTAGCGCGCAGTCCAATCCGAACCAACATCAACTTGTGCCCAGAACTTGGCATACCATTGGGAGCCAAAGTGCACCGCCCTCATTGAGAAGGTACCGCGCCATAGCCAGTCGTCACGTAGGAAATTTGAGCCTCGTGGCAAGCCTGCTCAAGCTCCCTCCTTAACACCCTCGCATCCAGTCCGAAGTAGCCGTGTGACCCTGCCAGGGCAAAGTTCAATCAGGTACACCACCCCTACACCGCGAAGAAAACATCGTGGGCTCCTCGTGGGAGACAAGACAGAAGTTGTCGTTCTTTGACCTTGACAAACTCTCCACGTGCGTGATAAGAGACACTGACCAGTCCGTTGACTCGCTGATCACGATCTTCGACCAGCAGCTTGATGAGCTTTATGCACGATAACTCACGACTTCACGGAACTTGTTGACCCGTCCCTCCCCCCGAAGGAGTCTCCAGCTGTCATCGATACGAGAGCGACGGTCACAACTTCGTGAGGGCTTCGGAAGCCGTCAACCACCAAGAACGACATCCACCATACCCCCAGTATCATCTTTCTCAAGTCTTTGCGGGGCCCGAGGCAGTCTTCCCGTGTCCGCGCAGGGAGAAACTAGCCTTGACAACCCCGGACCGGACATCAGCCTGGCGAACTTTTTAGTGATAAACACATTCTACCGCCCGGGCTCCGACGTGAGACATACACTGCAAGATGGCAGCATCTGTGACGATGGCGATGAGTGATAAACATTGAAAAATTCTTATCAGCCTCCAAGCAAGTCACAAGCTTCCTTGATGATGAACCTTCCACCATGCCGCCCATTTCGTATGGATGATGATGGTGATGACCAACAACGAACACGCAGGGACTTTCCGGACCACCACCCAGGCAAAAGCTTATGTGTCCCTGACAGCTTTTCATGCAAGGACAATCGAATCCGGAAACATTTTTCTTCATGGCGTGGAGGTATATACCACAGCACACACAGCCACTTCCAGGTTTGTAGGACAAAGCGTGGGTTGTACTCGATCGCGTCAAAACCCGGCACTACTTTCGTCGGTGGTTGCTGCCCGACGCTATGCGGGTGTTGCGGTCAACGGCCATGGACATGCGCAGACTTCACGGGCAGCGAAGGCATGCTTGGATGACAGTGCTTGGGAGAGGTCCTGCTGACCGCGAGCGCCGAAAATCAAAGAAAGAAAGACGTTGGGACCGTCATATGACTTACTACCATCATGACCGCAAGAAACTCCGGTGCAGTATCAGACACCAGTTCGTAAACTTGTTTCTTCACCAAAGGACGAAGTAAACAATCCGCCGTATACACACGAAGCTCATAGCGCCACGACGTACTTTGTGTAATAAGTCACTGCTTCTCACGACACAGACGTTTCGAACAGAGTCCGAGATCAGTAAGTACCTCACAGCTCTAGTCTTCATCCAAGACAACTTCACAGTCCGAAACCACCCGCAGCAAAATGCTTCGATCATATACCTCAGCAACGGCAGATAAGTAATCCGCCAATTTCTCGGAGTAGTTACATCAGATACGAACTCTCCCATTTCCTCTCACATTCGAACCTTGATCGATCACATCGACCGGATAACCGTATCTCATCTTCACCTCCGGCCTGGCATGGTAGAGAAACAGAAGGAAGCAAGAAATCGACACGCATGGCTTCGCCGTCTTCTCTCTCTCTTTTCACTCGCCTCAGTATAATGAATGTCAGACCCATCCAGCCCAGCGCACTCCAATGCAGTATCACACCTCCTTACCCGGGACAATTTCCATCCTATCCCATCCTATCCCATCCCATCCCATCCCATCCCATCCTACCACGCTACCCTCTCATCTATATCAAAATCCACGCCTTAAGTCTACCAACCAACCAACCAACCAGCCCCAACCTCCCTCTCCATTCCATTCCTTTCCCTAGCAATCCCCCGCTCCCATATTCCTCCTCACCAAAACCTTCCCCCAGTATCCCACTCAGCTCAGCCAAACCTCTCCCTTTCCCCCCCCCTTAAAACGCCTCATCCCTGAATTTACCCTGACGTTTCCTCTCCGATCGTGATGCATTCCACAGATATCCCAAAGAGACAAAAAGAAAAAGCCGCTCCGAATCAGAACCAGAACCAGGTTCTATCCTCCACATGCGAAAAGCACATATGTATCGGAGCTTGAGATGATATCGTAGGGAAGGAGGGCGGGGATGTGTGGATGTGAGGAAGAGTGTGGTGGTAGTATGGTGGTGGTATCACTCTCTTTTTGCCTCTTTTCCCTCTTCTTCTTTCCCTTAAACTGCTGCTGCTGCTGCTGCTGCTGACACCACCACAACAAAGCACCCAGGCCCGAACATAGAAAGTTGGATATTGAACAAAAAAGCGGAAGATTTTGCATTACCTTGCCTTAGCTGACATGACCTGACCTGACCTGACCTGACCTGACCTGACCGCATTACGATTCATTTCACGATGGTCCAAAAAGATCCCCCGTTGATCATTGAAGCAGGTCATGATGATGAAACAAAATCTAACCTTACCAACACGACGAGCACGAAGGACAGGTTACCCTAGTATAGGATCAGGATCGCTGCATGACAGGACGAGAAGGATGCATGCGTGTATACAGATATGTTTCCACTCTATCGCCCAACCTCGAATTTGTCCATCTATTCCTTGCCACTGTGAGATGTATATGTGCTTGCTAGCTATATCGAGGCATGACTACCGTGCGACTGTGCCTCGGGAAAACCTGTATCGTATGTTTAAACCCCCCTCTCCCCCACGCTCTCGTTTCCTGACGCAGAAGAGAGGAGTGCATCCGGTGTAACACCGCAAGAGATATCATTATCCTCCTCATCATTATCACTCCACCCTCAGAGCTGGATCACGCGTCCAAGACGGGAATACGAAAGACCGATCGATGATCTGATTCTTCGCAGCAGCCTACAAATCGGGGAAAAGGAGAAGAAAAGAGAAAGTATTGCCAAAACCGTCCGTACTAGCGCGGGTTCCTGAAGGCTACCCGGACCGGTGCGAGGCGGAGCTTTGACAGGACACAACGCCGAACAATGCCGAGACGCTTCTGAGATGTAGGAAGAAAGGGCCGAGATAAGAACTCGCCGCGAACGTGGATGCGGTCGTGAAGAGACGGGGATGTTCTCCAGGTTGGCACGGACCCACGGACCGAACACATATGAACACGGAATCTCATATCCAGTTTCCAATGGTGCGGACCAGGATCGGGAGGAGGCGTATGTCAAAAGAAGCGGGCCGAGTGGTCAGACAGTCAGGCCGTTCGCGATGTGGTCTTAGAAATCCTTCTCCGGCACAGCCGGTCTGTCGTCATCGCTGGAGCTGTCAGAAACGAAGCGGATGGTGCCGCCGGATACCCTTACGCGCGGGTTTCTTCCCCTCGTCAGATCACCGTCTTCAGTCGGCGGATGGGATCGCAGCGGTCGTGGAGTAGAGTGGTATGGCTCAACGCGAGGTGACGGAGGATCGGGGTTACCATCGAGATTTGATATGCTCGGTCGGGCGGTATCGGAGGGAGAGGGTGCGGAGGATCGCGGAGAGGGAGGTGTTCGCGGCAGATTCTAGCTTGCCGGAGCGGCCTCCTTCTCGTCGTGTTTGTGACTAAACCGATGACGTTGCTCCTTCTTCTTGTCTTCCTTCTTCTCACGCTTGGCGGTGGCTTCGGCCATGAGTTGCTCGAAAGCCATGAAGTCACCCTCTTCATCTGGATCACGCTCGGCCTGTGGGAAGTATCAGTCAGTACAGCTGTGCATGAGTTCAAGCGTGTAAGCACTCACCCTAGCGAACGTTTCTCCGATGATGAGGAGCGCATGCGCACGCTCCAGACGCTTTTCAGGCTTGACACGCTTGTCGTAGAGGACCTTGTCGCAGACGTCTCTGAGCACACCCGTGATCTCGAACTTGCTTCCGCGCCATGCTGCAGCGAGAATCTTGCCAGTGACTCGCTTCTCGTATTCCGCCTTTCTCTCGTCCGTCCAGTCCTCGCCGCCCTTTTCCTCAGCTCGAGCCATTTCTTCAATCTCCATCTGAGCGGAAATGGCGCTCGAAACAGTCCCCCAGGTGTCCTTGACCATATTGCCCTTGTCTTTGAGCCTGCTGAAAAAGCCACTGACGCCTCCAATGAGAGGCTTTTGTGATTTGATGTAGGTCGAGGCCTTGGTGACATAGGTCTGTCCAATAGCATGCAGTATCTCAATTCCAAACGACTCCATCTTCAGGTTCTCGGCCTCCAACTTCATCTTTTGCTTGAATGCTTCGGTCACGCCTGAGCCCTTGTCGGTCTCCGTCCACACACTCACGCGGTCGATGAGCTTGTTGGCGAGTGTCTCGACACGCTCGTCGCGGATCTTCTTGCGCTCCATCTCGAAAGCTGCCAACTCTTCGCGCTGTTCCTTGGTCAGCCCGCCTTTGCGCTTCTCCTTCTCACGCAGTTTCTTCTCCTCTTCTGTCATACCAGCCGCGGCGGCAGCGGCTTCCTCCTCGGTCTTGTCGGTCAAGGCCAGCCGTGTGGGGATTCCTTGTGGCCGTGGAGTAGATGAGCCGGATGCCGACGCTGGGTACGATTGCGGTTTGGTATCGCGGATTGGGATCTCATGGGCTCCTTCAGGAGGCGCGTTTTCGGAGTATGCTGGAGGTGGTGCCGCGTCAGCTGGCTGAGCATCTTTGGCTGCCTCTGCTTGCTTCGCGGCGGCGGCGTCAGTCGTGGCAGCAGCGACCTCAGCTGCCGCAGCCTGGCCTTCTGCCTCCTCCTGTTCTCTCATAGAAATTTCCATGCTCTTGGTGAGATCCTTCATCATGGAGATCTCGCCGATCCAGTCCTGGAAGGCCTCACCGCCGAAGATCATGGTGAAAAACTCCGCCGGATCCTCGAAACCCGAGTCTGGTTTTGCGCCTTCCTTGCCATATTGGTCATATCTTTTCCGCAGCTCCGTATCGCTCAGAACCTGGTATGCCTCGCCGACTGTCTGGAATTTCTCGTGTGCTGTTGGGTCGTCCGGGTTCTTATCTGTACCGTGTCACGCGTTAGCTGCCTGCAGTGGTCATTCTCCACTGCACTCTGCTGTCGGCGCACCTGGGTGGAGTCTGATGGCCAATTTCCGGTAGGCTTTCTTGATCTCGATTTCCGTCGCCGTTGGCTTGACTTCAAGTGCATCGTAGTAAGAAGTATCAACCACCATCTTGGCGGCTGTCTGGCGTGACTGTTGACGTGTCCCAAGGGTTGTGAGGGGATGAGCAACGGGGGTGACAATGCGCTCTGTATACTTATATGAGCCTCGTAGACGTCGACGTGGCAGCGACGAGGCTACGAATGAGTTCGTGGGCTAAGGCGGCGGTGCTCGCGGTCGCTGGTTGACGCCAGGCTGCCGAAAAGCGCAGGGACTTTCATTTGAGGAAGCCGATTTCGTCATCTCGACGCTGCCACTCCCAGCACATGCACATGCACCGTTCATGTTCGCTTCACCCAAGCAGGTTCGCATGTGACGGCCAACTAAGAGATCCCACCCGCGAACAGTGATGTGTGTGCCATCTGCTTGACGAACCCATAGCACTACATATGACTACATCTGTATTCTCTCGTGATGAATGTTGTCCGTCTCTACGTTCGCCGGCTACGCTGCCTTCATTCGACTTGACATGGAGCGGCCTGTGAGCAGCCGGTTGAGCTGTCCGCCATGATAACATTGTGCCCTTGAATTGCTCCATCTCGATCGAGTATTGCACCCCGTACACACCGGCATATTCTACCGGGACCATGGCCATCTGCTGGCGTAGGGCCACGCAAGAGAGAGAATCCATCTTCCACTCGGATCACTCCCTCTTCAGGGCAAAGTCGGATAAGTCGGACAAGTTGCCGGCGATGGACCCTGGACACAACTACGATGACCTCTAAGAGATATCAATGCCATTTTAGCTGCCCCAATGACTACTCACACGCGATAACTGCGGCTCCCCAAATGTCCTGAATATCCCCGGCAATGCTTTTCCCCCGTCCACTCTTTCTCAACCCACGCGCTTCATGTAATAATCTTGCACACAGCACTGCCAGAGTCACTGCCCAAGCATCTCGCGTTCGCCACAGCACGCGACCCACCACACGCTCATTCACCACTACCATGACCTTCGGACAGCTGCCCAGGCTGCAGAAGAGTGCATTCACCGAAGCCATCCAGAAGCATGACCCAGACTCGACAGCCGTTGTACATTCTCTGAGCGGACGGAGCTTCAAATATGGCAGTTTGCTGCAAGACATTGCCTTGCGTAAAAACCAGATCTTGAACGAGACGGGCAAGGATGAACAGACGATTGTGGGGGAGCGGATAGCGTTCTTGGTTGAGAATAGCTACGACTATGTAGGTGCGCAGAATTCCACGCCAAACTCTTTTCCCCGGCAGAAATAGCTAAGGTGGTCCTCTGTAGTCACTCTCCTCAGCTGTCTCGCCTCCAACGCCATAGCCGTTCCTTTGGCGCCCTCCTTTCCGCCGGGGGAGCTAAGGTACATCCTCAACCACAGCGAAGCTCTTGCGTTACTTTACTCCAAAAAGTTCGCAAAAAACGCTCTGCAGGTATTGGAGGATGGGTTAGACAAGGTCCCAGTCAGCATTGCCGTAGACAAAATCCTGGAAGGCGCAAAGTCGCGCGAGCAAGTCCACCTCACCGGCCATGTGGAGTCCGCAGAGGGTGGCATGATGCTGTACACGTCAGGCACAACAGCCAAACCCAAAGGCGTCTTACTGCCTCAGCAAGTCCTCACAGCGCAAGCAAAGAGCTTGATCGAAGCATGGGAGTACACCCCCAAGGACCGCCTCCTCCACGTCCTCCCACTCCACCACATCCACGGCACCGTCAACGGCCTCCTCACCCCCATCCTCGCCGGAAGCAGCATTGAATTCACGTACCCCTTCAACGTCGACAACCTCTGGAAACGCTTCGCCGCCCCCTTCCAACCGGACTCCCCCAGCCCAGAGTCCTCCAAAACCCCCATCACCTTCTTCACTGTCGTCCCCACCGTCTGGTCCCGCATGCTCCAATCCCATCCTGACCTGCCCCCGGACCTCAAATCCGCCGCCAACGAAGCCATCCAGCGCAAGCACCTCCGGCTCAACATCTCCGGCTCCGCCGCCCTCCCCACCCCGATTAAACAAGCCTGGACCGACCTCTCCCACGGCAACATCCTCCTCGAGCGGTTCGGCATGACCGAAGTCGGCATGGCCCTGTCCTGCGGTCTCGCCGACTGCGACCGCATCGACGGCTCCGTCGGCTGGCCCTTACCCTCCGTCGAAGCCCGGCTCGTTGACACCGACACCCAAGAAATCCTCCTTCCCTCCGACGACCCCACCCCCTCCCCCACCGCCAAAGAACGCCCCGGTGAAATCCAACTGCGCGGTCCCACCATTTTCCACTCCTACTGGCGCAACCCCAGCGCCACCGAGAAAGAATTCACCTCCGACGGCTGGTTCAAAACCGGCGACATCGCCGTCCGCCGCCCCATCCCGCCTCCATCCGGCACCGGCCTCAGCGGCTCCTGGGCCCGAGGACCCGCATACTTCATCTTAGGCCGACTCAGCGCGGACATCATCAAAACGGGGGGAGAAAAAGTGTCCGCGCTCGAAATCGAACGGCACCTCCTCTCCCTCCCGCAAGTTTCCGAATGCGCCGTCGTCGGACTGCCTTCGGTCGCGTGGGGCCAGAAAGCCGCCGCGGTCGTCGTGTTGACGCCGCAGGGCAAGACGGCGGGTCGGAACGGCGGGCCCTGGTCGGCGCTGGACATGCGTCGCGCCCTGAAGGATCGGTTGGTGAGTTACAAGATCCCCCAGGATTTACAGGTCGTGGAGAGTTTGCCCCGGAATGCGATGGGGAAGATCAACAAGCGGGAGCTGGTCGGGGTGGTGTTTGGCGATGTGGAGAGGATTCGGCGGAGGAGTGTGGAGATGGCGAGGGAGCGGGCGTTGAGGAAGGTGAGGGAGGAGGCGGAGACGCAGGCGCAGGCAAGGGGCGGGGCGGTTGAGTGAGTGAGTGAGTGTGTGAGTGAGTGAGGGGGAACGACAGGCAATATCTAGAACTCGAAGCAAACTGCTCAACCAGCCAGCGCCACTCGCGGTCCGAATGGACTTCATATCATATGAAAAACATGCATCGCAAAGTCACCTTTGGCCCCCTTCTCTCTCTCTCCCCCAATCCCGCATCAACCATTCCGACGACAACGCACACGCATCCCAATCTCGAGCAGTGCACAATCTCGACAAACGTAAGCAACTCATACAATTAAACTATCTTTCTTTCTTCAACCTATAACAAAGGGGTAAACCAGAAAAAATTCACCCAAAGTCACACTTTTTCTTTTCCCGCATCAAATCCCATCGCTGTCCGCACACTCCCATACACACGCACAACAAGAAATGGCAATGATCCATCGAAATCTGTCCCCCACCCCTGTCCCTTCTCGCTGGGAGGCTCGATTCGAACTCACGGAAATTCTCCCTACCCTCTGAGCCGCCCACTTCCCTCCCTCGGAAAGAAAGAGAGAAGGGAAAATTGGGGGGGAAAAAAGGAGAAGAATGCGGATAAAAGGATACTGCAAGATCGTTCTTTCCCTCGGCTCCCCAGTCATATGAGAATAATAAAAAAGAAAACGCCATCGCTGTGTGATTCTCTGGGGACAACCTTCTGAACCCTGAGCCTGAGCCTGAACATGAGCCTGAACATGAGTGAGCCTGATTGGATATACAAAAGAGAGCAAAAAAGAGCACGAGAACCCTCCGCACACCCCGACGACTTTAAGCAGTCGTCCCAGAGTTGGTGTTGTTGTTATTACTCTTGAACCAACCCCCCGCCGTGGCCCCATAGATCAAGACGATGATGATGATGACGAGGATGATGGCGACACAGATGCCCAAGCAGATCCACTTCTTCTTGCGCGCGGCGCGGGCGCTGCCGATGGCCTTGTCGACGTGGACGTTGCCGGCTTCGAGATGGGTGTGGGTTTCCTCGGCTTTCTGCTCAATGTCGACGACGGCGGCTTCCTGCTGGACGACGATGGCGTCGAGGTCCTGGAAGAGCTGTTGCAGTTCGATCATGGTGCGCTCGATTTGCTGGATGGCGTCGTGGCGCTGCTGCACGTTGCGGAGGGTGCTTTGGGCTTGGCCGCGACGGTCGGCGTGGAGGAGGGCTTGTTGGAAGATTTGCGTGTCGCCGCCGCCTTCGGTGGCTTCGCGAATTTCGGACTCGGAGGCATCGGGGCGGACGATGAGGTATTGTCTTCGCTGTTGCTCTTGGACTTCTTTGCGGAATTGGGATTCGATTTGTTGGTACTGGTTGATGGCTTTGCGTATCCTTCGGTCGAGCGCATCGACTTGTGCTTTGTTGCGTGGTGCGGAAGCGTCAGGCTGGCCCTTGATGCGCTTGACGCGGTCTGCGAGGCCTCGATACCCGGACATGATGTCTGCGCTGAGGGCGTCGACATCTTTGTTGGAGGCGCCGGTGCCAGACACGAAGTTGCGTTGGAGGCGTTGTAGCTCTTGCAGACGGCTCTCGAGGTCGTCAATGGCTCTACCCACAGCGCGACAGTCGTTCAGGATCTGGTTGGGATCGCGAGGCTCGGGTGTGGCCGACGAGTAGGGAGCGCCGTTGTGTGTGAGGGGTTGCATTTCGACATTGTTGTGGCCGTACGCTGGAGGTGCTTGGTTGTAGTTGTCGTATGGGTTGGATTGGCCGTAACCACCGCCGTAGTTATTGTTGTACTGTGATGCCGCCATGGTCAGCCTGGAGTCTTGTTGTGTGTGTGTAGGTTCTCAACCACGCCAATGCCAACGCCAATGCCAATTCCTCTGCGTGTTATATGGAAGGCATTCGCTGTCGCCTGGGTGTCATGCGATGCTGGGGTCCGTGATGCTGCTCGTGACTTACCGCCATTATGCTGGGGCCTGACTGCTGCTCCTGAATGCCGGTCTCCGCGTTCCTGACCGAGACAGCTGGGGATGGGTTTGTTGTGGTAAGCAAAGGCTGTTGAGTGTATCTCTGCCTGCAACGGTGTACCAGAGAACGATGATGGTGTGGAGGGAGGTGTGGGTGGGAGAAACCACGGTCACAATGTGCCTGTCCGTGTGAGTGGTGTTGGCACCACCCTTAAACATCAGCCAAACACACGGGGACCGTTTCAGCAGCCCGCACAACCTTCCAGTCCCTGCGCCTGCAAGCGTTACGTGAGCTAGCCTGCGGCTGTGCACATCAAAACTTTAATTAACGCCGACCAAATTAGAAGTCCTTGCATACATTCGCCTTCGACCTCAGCAAGTTTCCTTGCGCCGGCCATGCCTATTGTCGGCGCTACGTGCGGCCGTGAGCACGCACCCGTTCATATCCTGCTGCCTCGCCTCGCCACGTCTGAAGAATGGCCGTTTCCGGTACAGGAATGCCTGCGAGGCATCTGCGCCCGAGAAAGCTCATGCCTGTGGCTTGCTGACTGTGCTGGGTTTGTGGTTGCAGGCAAGCTTGATGAGAATGAGGGCCACTCTACCTACTCATACTCCGCTACGGCAGTCTCGAACTCGTCCAATTCAATGAAGTCGGAGCTGATCAGAGGTGCATCCGCAATCTTCATCAATTCATCCGCCTTCGCCTTTTCAACCCCATCCGGCGTGACATCTGCCGGAGACGCATTTCCCTGCGAGTCCTTCTCAATGGCAGCCTGACTGCAGTGCATCTCCGACCTAACGGTTTCCGGCATCGGCATCCAGTCCATAATCTTGGCGTACTGTCCGATCAAGTCCCTCAACCCGCTCCTCTGCTCCCACAAAATTCGCCAGCCATACTCGATGTCGTCTGCGCTCATTTTCAGCGCCTGCGCTAAGCGGCTTCGGATCGTGTAGTCAGTTGCCATTCGGGACTGGTTCATCGTTGTCAGCAAAGCAGAAGCATATTGCTCCGCGTCTCGATCGAAAGACAACGCAATATCTGCTGCGGCGTTGTGTTTGCCAGTGACACGGCTGGCGAAGAGAAAGCATGCGGCACTGAGTTTATTCATCGACAAGGCAGGGTTCCAATTCTCCTCTTTGATGATATGGTCGATGAGGTTGAGGGCGATGGTTTCCGTGTCGGCATCTGTCTCGAGTAGGCCGTGGTCGATGAATGCGAGGCTGTCCGGCGTCGATTCCCAAAGCTCATTGTACAAACGTGACACTTTCTCTGTTCCTTCAATGCCAGACTGCGGCTCTTGCTGCGTCACTTCGGCATGGGGCGGCTCCTGAACCTGTTGTCTCGGAAGTTTTGGTCCTGCCTGCTTCTTCGCGCCCCTCTGCATTGCCGCAGTCTGTCGTGGAGGGCGTTTCTGTTGGCGATGAGGTGCCTTTGGCTTCTGCACTCCACCATGGGCGGTCTTGTCGCCGCGTGAACTCTGTCGTGTTGCTGGCATCCTGGTTCCCATGAGACTTGTTGTCGCAGCAGGAAATGGCAGCCATCGGTGTAGACTCCTGGGAAATTGGGAGAAGTACTTGCTCTTTGTTCGGGGGCGGTGGCCATTTGCGGCGAATGCGTCAAACCTGTCTTCACCAGTTCAGTACATGTTTGGAACAAAGCCCTTGAGAACGACAAAGGGCGCCTGGAACTCATGGAATGCCATCTGCAATGTAAGAAATCGTTTCGCCTAGGTGGAGGGCCGTGCGCTCTTCGGCCTACATATCTGCCCTTGATAGGTATTGTTACACTGTTTTCAAGTTTGTCGCACAACCTCGACCTGGGCATATAAGATCGAAGGACGACAGCATGCTCGCGATGCGATTTGGAAGAAGCGGGCGGATGCAGTTCTCCGATCGTGCCAGGAGGTGACTTCGTCTGTTGGGGCCGCGCTCGATGTGAAACTGAAACCCACGTGCCTCCGATGTGAGTGTCGATGTGAGGAGAGAAGAAGACAAATGATAGTAATGAAGCCAACAAACACCACGGCGGCATGCACAGAATGGGAAAACGCGATAGAGTTTACTTGCCATGTGTCGATCCCTGAAATCCAGATTGCGATGACAATTACCTGGCAACCAAGAAACGCACCTCACATCACACACCCTCGTGCCCAGCTGTCATCAGGAACGCTTAGCGATAAAGGCCAAGTGCATACGAACGTGAGCCTTCCAGCACCGCCATTAGCGTTGTTTGGCCCATCGTTCTGTGCTATCGCCTACATGCAAATCGTATGCAGCTAATGATCTATGCAGAATGTTATATGTGTGCGTCTTACTTTCCTCGCAGGCCGTCAGTGCGGCGCTTAGAAGTCTTGTCTGTGCCTTGAAATCGATGACTTCGGCCAAACTTTCTTCACCTCCCTCCATGTCTACCCCAAACGCCTTTTTCGATATGTCGTATACGGTTGTCTGAAACACAGCTCGTACAGCTGACGATGAATGGTTCATGTCTCTTCTAGCAATGGTGCCTCGATCGTGAGTCGATTCGTGGCGAGAGCCGTGACGATTCCCAGGCAAGCTGCATCAGTCTGGAAGTGCTGAGGCCATGCTGGGTCTGTACAGCGGCTGTTTTGGAGTATGGAGTCGAAGGGGTGAGCTACGCGAGATCATTCTCCACGGATGATGAGCTCGTGTTCCATCGTTCTCAATAGTGTCTCTCAGCTGACTGGGATTTGAGTAGACTGTAATTTGTCGTAAAACTGTCTGCACGGCTCGTCCAGGAAGCTCCCGGGGTATATGAAGTCAAGCAAGACATTTCGCACTTGCTCCCAATACTGGAGCTGCAAAGCCGACATTAAGTCGTAAAGCAGACGGTGAAAAAAGTTGAGGGTGGACCCGCAAGTCACACTAATAATGAAAACAGCCCAGAGCGCCGCCTCTGCGGACTTGGGCTCCTTCAATGCATCTTGGTCCAGGATCATAGCTTCTTCCCAAGCGGCGTCGAATCCGAGATTGTATTTCTGGTTACCAGCGAAAGTGGCTCCGTCAGCCCGTTGACCTTGGAAAATGGTCAAGCACGTGCAGGCCAAGCGCAAGTGACTCTGGATGGGATGGTTGGCGGCTTGTCCAGGTTGTGCGACAGTCATCGTAGCAGTTGTCATGACGATGTCGAAGAGGAGGGAATTCAACCGATTCTCGACCCCCGAACTTCCGTAGTCAAAACATGCGGTCCGACTCAGCAGGACGAGGAAGCCATCGGAGAGCGAGATCCGCTTCTGAAGCTGGGCGAAACCCCTGGGCAAAGCAATTGGGAGCTGTCGACGAAGCAGCCCACCTGCCACTTCTATCTTGTCCATCGCCAAGCCGCTGTCGGCAATATATCCATCACCTGATGAGTCGTTTGCACTGCCCATGCTCGAGCCTGAGGTTACCAATGCGGCAGCGCTTGCAGCAATCGTTGCCGCGGAGAGATGCAGGATATTGGTGATCCAGTTTACCAGGGGTTTGAGCTTTCCTTCGTCGTCCTGACTGTCTTGTTGAGAGCTGGGATCCTGGCTTCGACTCTGGCTCCGAGATGGATACTGGAACGGCTGTTGCTTGTACTGATGCTGCTGCTGCTGCTGCTGCTGTCCTTGACTGCTGGCTCTGGCCAGCGTACTAGATGGGGGTCGGGCCGGGTTTGTCGGCACAGGCTCTGCTGGTGACTGTGGTCCGTCCCGGCCCTCTCTGGCGTGTCTGTCCTCGCGGTTGCGTGCTCTGGTCTCTCGGCTCTGGGCAGCACTGGCACGCGCTGCCTGAGCGCGGACGATGCGTCGCGAGGCCTCGCTATGTCTCCCACGCTCCGAGACAATTACCAGAGGCGGATTCCGCGGCGGAGCATTGCTGGCGGAGCGTCCTGGAACCGTGTCATGGCCTGCTGTGTTGTCCTGCGACGATGACATTGGGAGAACACATCAGCCTGACTGCACGAAATCAAGAACGCCCGCGCCCTGATCGGTGGTGAATGCTTTTCATGTGTCACACACGGATGGAGAGCAGGGAATGGCGCAGAGTAGGGGCAAAGGAAAGGCCCGGGCACTGACGGGACGAGAGGGCTGGGTGCCGATGGAAAAAGATGCGTCCAAGATTTAACCGGCTCAGCACCGCTGGCAGTGGTGGTTGTCAGGCGCGGTGATGACTGATGTGAGGTCTGGTGGGACGGGGGACGAAGCAAAAGTCGACTAGGTAACGTGCTCGGGGCCGAAGCGAGCCAGCAGTTACATGTATCAGTGGTGGTGGCAGGTGGCAGGTGGCAGGTGGCAAGTGGGCAGGTGGCAGGCGGGAGACGGCAGGTGCGGTGGTGATGGTGCCTGCCTTGTCGTTCTACGTGCTCCGGTCTCTGGGTCTCGAGCTGCACGGCCTGAGAGCGACATGTCATACACGTGAGAAATGCCGGCGTGTCGACATCGGCTCGGAGGCTGCAGATCAGCGTCCAGTGGCCCCCCAGTGCATTTGCGCGATATGGTCGGCGGCTCGAGATAAGGCAGCGCGCTCCATCGCAAGATCGAAACAAGATGACCGCCTCCGAGCAGAAGGGGCAGCAGCAATTGACGACGCCAAGACGAGGCGTTTCCCTGCGACTGGACCTTTCTCCTTAGCCGCATCCACGCTGCCGACCACGAATTGGAGGGAACAAAGCTCTGCCCGGCGAATCACACGATGGGCTGGACCTGCGAGGCCAAAGCATGCTGAAGAAAGCCACTGCCCCCCACAGTGGCACTTTCCCAAAGACTACATCGCCTTCCACGCGGTTTCGTAAAGTCGACGTCATTTGCTGGCATTGACTTCCGAACTCGCACCGCTGGATTCGATGTGCTGGCCAGGTGAACCGTTCCCGGGAACCAAGCGTCGGACATCTGGCCGGGACTCGATCTCTCGGTGCACGGCTCATCGTCATTCGGGCCAGTCGAGAGCCTTGGCCAGCATGATTACTGTACTGTACGGCTTCGTGCAAACACTCTTGCCTTCCTGCTGAGCCGCAAGGTCTGCTACGTCGCAGCTAGCCCCGATCCGGGAAAGGTATGATCCTGACCCCCCCAAAGATGCACAATGCCCAAAAGCAGCCTCATTCTGGACATGAGCCGCATCTGCGATCATGACCCACCTCCAGCACTGTGCACCTAGCACCGTGACCTCGATTTGGAATCGTTCAGTCGGAGATTCCGGACCGGAGCCTCCTCTGACATCTGCGGCATGCACCATGCGGATGGAGACTGGTAGAGAGGCACGGAACAGGGAGCAGACGGAGAATGACTCGCTCAAGCTGTTTCATAGGAAGAAAAACACCTGAGCTGTGGGAAGTGCAGCAGACCTTCTGCATGTACCTCCAATCGGGAGGTCGGCGCCGTTGCTGCCAATGCCGTTGACCAACGAAACCTTGCAGCTCTCATACATCAGCTTCATATCGAGATCGCACATGACGTGCTTGAGATCGCACTATAGAGGCCGAGGCTCGTTGCAACATGATCGGCGCAGTGCAGCACCTACTTCACCAAAATGTCACTGGGACGGTCTCAATCGGCATTCAAGAAAATGGTAATGCCTATAGCCTTGAGCTTCCAGGTTCCCACCGACTATAGCACCAATACAGCCAATCTGCACCTGGCAATCACATATGCAGCGTCTGGTTGGAATCGCCCGAAATACTTCTCCATGATCTGTATCGGTATTTCAGACTGGATAACACGATCTGCAAGGTGGTCACGTACATCACGCATGGCAATCTCTGATGCTGCCGCAATGAGTTGGCCGGAATGGCCTCCGCCTTGCCAATGAGCGAGCCGGTAGTAGAATCCGTGGGCGGCATGAGCCTTTCATCCTGTCCAGATCGCGTTTGGGGACAAACCTTCCTCTCGAAGTCGTGATGATAGCAAGTATCGCGGACTTCACAGTCTTGTGACATGCTCGACATGACCAATCAGACACCCACAGAGCGACTTTCCCGCATCGCGTGCGTAGCAATTCTGGTCATAGTCAGCAGATTTTCCAGCTTCGACAATCCTTCATCGAGATCGCATATGCCTTCGCGTATTCTGCGCAGCTTGCCAAGCTCCAGTCTTCGCCCAGCAGCTCGCGTGGCTTCATATATTTGCAATCGACTGACACTGACTGGGAGCAACCGAAGAGCCCAGAACTGCGTTGGGCGTATCAACATATCACGATCCGCCAGTCCCTAAAACCGCTGGTAGCCTTTTTATTCGTGTGAGCTGCTGCTCATGAGCTTCCTCATCACCGCCCTGGACAAATCTGCATCCTCCGAGTCGCGATGCTTCCTTGTGCATGCCTCGCATAGGTCTTTACTGCAAATATCCTGCCTCATCGAGGATGACGCGGCGTGGCAATCGTGCAGGGTGAAGTAGGCCGTAGCAGTGCGGTGTCCAAAGCTCTCGTGGTTTCCTTCAGCCATGTAGCGAACACGTCCCTCTATGTGCATCTGGCTGATGAGTCGCGTCGACCCCAGCTTTCATTAGGCTCGATCAGCCCCATGGTTCCAGCCGGCATTTCTTGGGGTGACCTGGTCACTGGGTATGCGAGCTCGGCATTCGGTATCTTCTTCGAGTGATCGGAGTGTTGTGCGCGATGCGGTGACTCCATACAGATTTCGAACCATGCGTGAACTATTGTGGCCTTCTCTGTATTACACCTCTACATATCGAGCTCTCCCAAGCCATGTGCGCCGATCCGCAAGGCACAAAAATGGCCGACGTCATGCACCTTGCCGAAAATGAGCTTGTCGGGTCATCCCGCGCTGCTAATCACAAGCTCCTACACAACCCCCAAGGAACACGCTCGTGACCCATCACCACATCCCATACAGAACCACGCCACGAGCTGGGCTCCCTTTAGCGTGTCAGACGACCCTTCCTTGCCGCGTAGTGTTGGGTTCGGAGGGGTGTGGCCGAGGCTTGTCAGGAGGAGACACGGGAGCTCCGGCGTCTCGAACACGTCGTCCAGCTCCCTCTCCCTCCGGAACAGCGCCTGCATTATTGCCCTGCCATCGTAGACTCTTTTCACCCACAGTCTTGATCATGCGTTCTGCCAGTCTAGTGGCCCTGGCGGCCAGTCTGCTGGGCGGCCTTGGCGCAGCATCGACGCTGAAACCACCTGTGCTACCTCTCATTGTGCGCAACCCATACCTATCCACATGGCTGGCCGACGCGCGAGAAGAGCCGTGGTCGAAATGGCCAATGTTCTACACGGGACAAAGCGTACGTAGAGAACCCCGGGGTTGCGCTGAACACACTGCTGAGCCCTCGTAGATCGGCTTTGGCGTGTTAGCATACGTGCCAGAGACCTCGACAGTCTACCCTCTGCTGGGCAGACCTCATGATTCTTTGGATCGCGAGAGTAGCCATTATAGTATCGCATATCCCAAGTATGTCGGCGCACAGTACGATGCCTCAGTCACCAACCTCACATACACGATCCCAACCGCGAAGAGCGCCAATGGCAGTGTGGACATCGTCTTGTCCTTCCTCTCGCCTGTCACGCCGACATCGACCCTGCGACAATCCATTCCAGCCAGCTACTTGTCCATTCATGTGAAAGGCACTCTGGATGTTGACATCTATGTCGACATCAATGGCCAGTGGGTGAGCGGAGATCGTGGGTCCAGAATAGAGTGGTCGCTTCACCAGGAGGACCGCAAGGACAGACCGAAGCTGAAGACTTTCAGAATCCATAGAAGTCAGGAGCAACACTTCACGGAGATCAACGATCGCGCCGAATGGGGCACCTTGCACTTCACCGGGCCTGCTGATGCCCACCACCAAGCGGGGACATCTGGCCTGTTGCGCAATGGCTTCTCGAAGACTGGAAAATTGGAGAATGCTGTGGATAATTCATTCCGCCAGATCATGGATGAGGAGCCTGCATTTGCGTTCAGCAAGAAGTTCAACCTCAGCTCGAAGAAGGATTCCGACGAAGCTGTAGAAGACAGCGTGCTCTTTACCATTACTCACATCCAATGGCAGGTGACCCAATTTGCTTCGAGCAGGGGACTGACCTGGATGAGACCGCTCTGGTTGTCTTATTTCTTCTCCGACGAAGCTCTGGTGAGCTTTCACTACCAAGACTTTAAGCATGCTCAAGCTCTCGCCTCCGACTACTCCCGCCAGGTGGCCAAAGATGCTTACGCTAGTGGTAGCGACAACTACAAAGACATTGTGGAACTGAGCGCTCGTCAAATTATGGGCGCCACCAGCTTCAGCGGCACTCCAGACAACCCGATCCTATTCCTGAAGGAGATCAGCAGCAACGGCAACTGCCAAACGGTTGATGTGATTTTCCCCGCGTTCCCATTCTTCCTCTACACCCAGCCAAAATGGCTTGCGTACCTCCTCGAACCACTTCTCGAACATATGCTCAGCGGTCAATATCCCAACGACTACACCATGCACGATCTCGGTACTCACTTCCCGAACATGACCGGGCATCCAGATGGAAGAGACGAGTACATGCCAGTTGAAGAGTGCGGAGACATGCTGATTATGGGCCTTGCGCTTGTGAACAGTCTGAAGTATGGAACTTCCAGCGAGGCACAATCACCTTGGAGTGCCATGGGGATGCCAAAGAGCACGGCTGAGATTGAGATGCAGTCCGACGATGTCAGCCCTTTCGCGCTGCCAGCTACATTGGAGACCAGAGATGGCATTCCTGGATTGGATGACCAGTGGGGAGGCGTTGCCTCGGAATCCCAGGCCAAGAAATGGGTGTCGCGCACATATCGGCTCTGGAAGCAGTGGACGGGATATCTTGAAGAGTTTTCGCTGTATCCGCAGAACCAGCTCTGCACGGATGACTTCGCAGGTTGGCTGCCACTCATGACAAACTTGGCCTTGAAGGGAATCATCGGGATCAAAGCCATGAGTGAGCTCGCCGAAGTCGTTGGCGAGAAGGAGGATGCCGAGTACTACCGCAATCTTAGCAGTTCATACATTCGGGAGTGGGAGACTCAAGGCATGAGCCGTGATGGAGGTCGTGCGAAGCTTGCATACGACTGGTACGGCAGCTGGACCACGTTGTACTCGCTCTACGCAGATGCTCTGCTCTGCTTCCACCCAACCCTCAACGCCACCCCAAGTACATTGGAGCAACACCAAACGGGCACTCAAGAACCGCTCTTGCCTGGTGGCAGTTCATCTTCTGGTGACAACTTCATCCCAGATCGCATCTACAAAACACAGTCGGACTGGTACCAGACTGTGATGCAAAAGTATGGCCTTCCACTCGACTCGCGTCATTTGTACACCAAGAGTGATTGGGAGTTCCAAGCAGCCGCTGTCGCCGGCAAAAAGACCAGATCGCAAATTTTGGATAAAGTGGCCAATTGGTTAAATGAAACCGCGTCAGACCGTCCATTCACAGACCTATACAAGACCGAAGGGGATGGTGGGTTCCCCGGACCCAATTTCTTCGCCAGACCCGTAGTCGGAAGTCATTTTGCATTCTTGACTTTAGAAAGAGCCTGTCAAGGAAAGGGGATGGAAGCGTTTAACTATGAGTAGTGGAACAAAAAAGGAGGGACGTTGGGGTGGAGTGCATGCATGGTGCATAGATGGAGAACGTGAATGGAGAAAGCAGGCTGACTCGCCATATAGCCGACGGTTGGGGTCGAGAGATTGTAAAGCTATACGGTTGCACAGCAAGCTATGAACCTGGCGATAAGCTGCATATAGGCGCTGCGACGGATGAATCTGTACCTGAAGGAAGCGAAAAAAGAACGCATCATGATCAAGTCATCTCCTCTATTGTGCCACAGTTCCGTGAGCTCCAACCCCCAAATATATCTGCTGAAAGGTCCTAGGCCGAATTGACTTCCGGGTCGCGGCTCTTGCCGCGCCTGGTCAGCAACAACCACGATTGGCTGTAGGCACGACCGACTACCTCACACATTGGAGCTCTCGCCCGACAGATCACTGAACCCACCGCGCGGAGGGCCTTGCGATCATGTCTTCAGGTTACGGACTGGCTGGAGGTATGTCCTGCGATCCTCTATATTCTCCCTTCTCCCACGAGCGTCCTTCACGACGCCGTCTCCGAAGAAAGAAAGCTGATCAATGCCCCCCTTCTCTCCTCTCCATAGGCCCATCGCGCTGCTTTCCCTTCTGGCAAGAAGTCCTCGCCTGCTACATCGTCAACACCAACGCCGAAGACGCCTCCGGCAAGAAGAAATGCCAGCCGGTTCTGGAGGATTACTACGAGTGTTTGCATCACAGGAAAGAGGTAGGGACGTTACCGATTGCCCCCCGCCAGGAGGGCAGGGTGCCCCCCAAAAGATGAGTTTTGACTGATGGTGGTAGGCTGTCAAAATCGCCGCCCTCCAAGCCGCGTATCGGAAACGCGAGATCGCGACACCCAGAGATGATGCGCCCAGCGCCGGGCAGATTCGGAGTTTGGGATTATTGCGGACGGAGAAGGAGGAGAAGGATTTGAAGGCTGCGCCGCTGTTGCCGACTTATGAGAGTAATTTGCCGAAGGCGTGAGGTGGAGGGGCAGGTTTGGGGTGGGGGCGGAGCATAGGTGTCTATATACACTGTGTATGGATTACAGACGAAGGGCGGCATGGAATGACACCAGGACTGGCTTGAAGCTGGGACTATTTTGCGATGATGAGGACGCCGGGAAATGTAGGCTCCACTGTGGTCAAGTGATTAGAGGGTCAGGATATGTCCTTCAACCTCCCAGCAGAGTCGTATTCGAACGCTGCCCAGCGACCATAGCGTCCACCACTCCGATCATGCACCACCTCCAGCACATTTGCCATGTGCAACGTCCCCTTCTCGCCAGCCTCCGTCCCCTTTCTCGGCAGCTTGTGCAGGTACAGATGCGTATCTACCAACCCGCCGATCCCATCCCCAAACGCCGAACGCATCGTGCACGACTTGAACATACTCAACGCCTGACCCTCCTGAGTCGGCTTCGCGTGCGCGTTTCCACACACCAGCACACAAACCCCATGCAACTTCGCCAGATGACCGAGCATGCGCAGGAACGTTGTCAACGTCGCTTGCCCCTGGACATAGCTGGTCTTGAGGATCGGCGAAAGGATCTGTGAGAAATTCGTGATGATGAGGAGAGTCGTGCTCCACTTCCTCTCGGCCTGAGCAGCGTCATCAGCTATCTGCTTCGCTGGCGATGTCGAAGTCAGTAAATCCTCCCCGTCCTCCTCATCCTCACTATCCCCCACCGTCGTCGCCCGTGGCGCTCGCTCCAGCCTTTCGCGCACTTCCGCCACACCCTCGACGAGCCCGACGAAATCGAAAACCTTGATCATCTTCACCCGATCCAGCATCGCCAGTGCAGTTTGCGCAGCGTCGTCTGGTTCCAGCGACGCTCGTAACGCGGCGTGTAATTTCCTCACGTCAAAGCCCAGCGTGCAGTCGATGATGGAGGCGGAAGCGTCGGGTGAGGACGGGAGGTGGGATGTGAGAAGGCCGCGGATCAGGTCTTGGGTATCACTGTCGTTTGCGGATGTGATGAAGTGAACTTGGCCGAAATCTAGGCCTCCGTTGAGAGCTTGGTCGAGGGATTTGGTCGAGGTGGGGCAGTGGCGGGCTTGGGAGGGGTTGCTACGTTGTTGGTGTTTTGATGTTTCGCTGAGGTAGATGTTGGAGGCCAGGATGGGCTCGGCTGGGGATGCCATGATTGACTTGTCAAGAGGTGTGAAGAGCTGGTTGGCTTTCGTGATGGCGGAAGCTGTGACGGTGGTCTGCTGTTGGAGACGCTTGGCAAGAGGCTATTCGGATGTCGTAGTGACTTCGGATCTCCATCGTCCCTTTCCTTGACATTTCTTTGATGCGCGTCTCGGCGATGCTCAATTCCTACAAACGGTTGCTTACATCAGTCCTCAGGGCGATTTGTGGAATGTATGAAGCTTCCGAGAATGTCGCTAGTCGCAGAGATCGTCCATCTGCCACGAATACTCAAAAGGCGCTTAGAGATCACTGTGCGACACGAGACGGTCGCGTCCTACAGCGACTTGACCTCCGTCCGAGAAGGACGCACGAGCGGACAGCATGAAGTAGAGAGAACCTCTGGTGCTTGAACGTGGCCTAAACCGAATATCGCTAGATTGGTAATAGGCGAGGTCCGGCTCTCGGCCTAAGAGCTACAGCGTTATCGCGAGGACACAGGACATACATACAGGTTTCCTCATCATATTAAACAGCTTGCAAGCTTCAAATGGTTTTTGGTAAACATCTTCTTTACCCAGATCATCCTTCGCTTAAGAATCATTCTTTGTCAAACATCTTGTTCTCGAGAACAATCTTGGCAGAAAGACATCTACAGCAATACCTCTCAAAACCATGGCCGTCGGGAAGGAAATTCCTACCATCGATATCTCTGGTTACCTCGATACGTCATCTCCGCCTGAGACCAAAGCCCAAATCATCGATCAAGTCAAAGAAGCGTGCTCACATTACGGCTTCCTCCAGATCGTGGGTCACGGTGTTCCCATCGAATCTCAGCGCCAGGTTTTACGATGCTGCAAGACCTTCTTCGAACTACCTCTCGAGCAGAAAGAAGCATTGTCATTGAAGAACAGTCCTTCTCGCCATGGTTATGAGCGGATGCGAGAGCAAGTGCTGGATAAGAGAGCACTGCCAGACGACAAAGAGGTGAGATGCTGTCGAGTTCGATTCATGCCCACCACTCACCAGCAGGCAGGGATTCTACTTAGGCAAAGAAGTACCGTTCGAGAAAGGCTTTCGACAAGGCCCAAACCAGTGGCCTGCTCTCGCACCTGATCAGTTCCGAACTCCCGTCACAGATTACTACAACCACATGCTCCGACTCGCACGAAGCATCTTGGAAATGCTCGTCCAGGGTCTCGGCCATCCAGTCTCTGTGCTTGAGAGATTCACTCGCGACCCGATTCAGAATCTGAAGCTCCTCCATTATCCACCGCATAAGTCGAATGATAGCCGACAATTCGGAGCCGGTGAACACACAGACTTCGGTGAGTGACGACGGACACAACACCCTGCCGTCCGTGACAAAAGTGCTGATGATTTATGCCGTCGTGAAAGGTGCCATCACCATGCTCCTTCAGCAGCCCGGCAAAGATGGCTTGCAAGTCTACTATGCACCTGACGACGAGTGGCTGAACGTCCCCGCTCGGGAGGACATCTTCATCGTGAACATGGGGGATCTGGTACAGAAGTGGACGAATGGGAAGTACAGAAGCACCGTGCACAGGGTGGTGAACCGGAGTGGAGACGAAAGGTATTCCGTGCCTTGCTTTTACGAAGGCGACTACGAAGCGACGAACCCGTTTGACCCAGACGACGCAAGCACGGAGACGGTGGAAGACCATATCCGGAGGAGGTTTGATATTAGCTATGGGTTTAAATCCTAAGTACACATAGGTATATGATAACGAGAAACTTAGAAACGCTGCTCTCCTTGCGTCGGGATTCGCAGGGAATTTCGGTGAACCTGCCCTTTGACCTCCCATTTGGTCCTCTGGGCCCGGATCCAGCTCGTCCTACGAGATTCCTGGTGAGCTCGTTGGCTATGTAGCTCCACGGTTCCCAGGCATCAGGCTCTGGTGGAAGTTCCGGTCCCGGACTCTATAAAGGTTTTAGGAACAGCTTTGAATCCTCCCACGGTCTGGTGAACCGAGGGCAAGCCTTTCTCCAGCGAGTCGTCAACTGCTTCCACTGGAGCACCCGTAATCGCCACCACGAGATCTCCAGAGCCAGATTGGCCATCGCAGGGATGGCCTGCGAACATGATGCCCTGGTCGTTCCTTGCTTCAACCTGGACGTCCCTAGCTCACTCATAAGCGATCCTCAGGCGTTTCTCCGCCCGAATGAGTGCTGTTGTCAGGTTCATGCCTCGGCGAAAATGCTGAACGTCAAATTCGGCTTTGGTCCGCGCAGCGCTCGTGAATGCATGTCCTTCGAGTGTCATCTTCAGGATCCCAGGGCCGAATAGGTTGTGAGGTAAGGTCTTTGTATTGCTGATCTCCAGCGCTCTCTGCCCCCTATTCTGGCTTATCGACTTCCTCGACATCTTTGAACAGCAAATTTTGGACCTCATCATCGCTGGAGAGACCTTTCAAAAGATCAGTACCTTGCAGCGCTTGCCTGGCAGCTTTGATGGTAGGATTGTCGCAGATTTAATGATACCGCTTGTGAGCGCCCAAGATTGGCTCTGACAATGTTGAGTATAACTGCCACGTCGTTCATCTCCATAATAGTAACATCCACGATGAATTCCTTCTCAGGACCCTTCTGGCGATCTTCTGCCTTTGCTGAGACAACATCGTCCAGACGAGAGTTGAGCTTATTGTACTCTTCTTGGAGCTCATCTTCGACATCGTGGTGCTCGTTGATGAGCTGTCATGCCCGAATAGAGATAGCCATATCTTTCACAGAGTTTCCGGGCAGGCGAGAAATGTAGGCAAGCAGCCGCTTGCCCTGTGACTCACTTGTATGAGTCTATGCTTGGACATGGGTATGTCTGGCCAACCTTCTGTCCATACGACTCTCAGTACCCTGCTTTTCTATAGCCTATGATGATGCTCCTAGGCCATTCGATTGATCTGCAACTGCGTGGTTAACTATGGCCCTAGGTGGCCTTGTGAGGTAGTACTCTCCCGCACTAAATGCAGCCATAGCATGAAGCACCTAGATCCCGCGCCCACTAGGCTCGTCTAGAAATGCTGGCATCCGTCCCACAAGCTGTGGCGCTAGCCAATAACCAACTACACCTTATCGAGAATCGATAGAGAAGAAACCACGTCTGGAAATATCCTCTCGAGACTCTTGATAGTCCTCAAAATATCTTAGTGGTCGTCGATAGTACTGGTTTCGATTACTAATCCTTGCATCGCCTGCGCTTCCCGGCCCACAAGCTCTCGGGTTCGAACTGAACTGGCCAGCAGCTGCGGAAAGTCCCCTTACCAAACTTGCGATACAAGCCTTTGTCTGGCATGAGCGGCAGAGGTGTGCCTTTGAATCGATCGGTTAGGAGCTAGACTCGGTGCTGAGTGGCGAGGAGACTGACGGGTATTGAGGCTGGATTTGTGAATATCTTGGGCAACGCATACGAACTGGAAGTAGGTGCGTTATGCCCATATCCTGAACCACCTCGAGGCACTCTGATCCGGTGATTATTCCCTACAAACCAGTTGTAGAGACGTCTAACGGTCGGTAAAAAGCCTCGGATTGCTGCTGCCATCTCGAGTTCACCATGTCAGTCTTTGTCATCGAATTTGATTTTATCGGACCCGATTGCTTGGCGAGAGTGCACGATCTCCAGCCAGCGTATGATGTAATGATCTGAGAGCGCTAAAGATCGAGGTTTACAGCCAGTGTTATGCTGTAGTCTTGCTATGTGCGTTCAAATTGTATCCTGCGACCTTTATTCTCCCTAGGTGGTGCAGTATGCCATGAGGCCCTTTGCCCCGTCTCGGGTACATGTGATCTAGATATCGTTGTATGTCCTGGCAAATGGCAAAATCTCTGTACCTGTGAGTCGCTGTGAGAATAGAGCTTGTGCTACGTTCCCGATTAGCATGCTCTCGAACATGCCGAAGGGAGTCCGCGCGCTTGAGGCGCTTCAGGAGGAAGAGTGCTCCAGCAGGCTTGCGGCAAGAGTATTTACGAAGCCGACGTGCTCCTGGATCGCAAGATCGGTACATTTGTAATTCCGGAAACATAACAGCGCAAGGACTCCGATACCACTCAGAGTACAATAACAAGGCACGACGAATGAATACCACAGCATGTTTCCTCTCAGCAATATCCGGGTGTTTTCTACAGCACAAGCAAAGCAGCATAGCAGACTGATGAGAGAGCCTGAAATTGCCAACGGCGACTGGCATTATGTACTTTTAGCCTTTGCTGACATGACCACGATAGCGAGACAATGAGATGACATGTTGCCGCGGTATTCAACTCCAGGCTGTTCCGTGCTGTAAAGCCCATGTCTTTGAAGGCGTGGTCCTTGTGAAGTATGAATAGTTCGCTGATGAGAGCTCACGCCGGAATGGGTTTTCGAATAACTTCTGAATCCAGGTGGGGATGTTGATATTGTGAGGGACTGAAGATCGCTACGGCGCATATATGGTATAATTTTATGTCTTTGTGAATTGAAGGAGACTCAGGATTTCAGAACTCACCCTCCTGCTTTGCCCTTCCAATAGGGCGCGGCTCGATCTGGTGGCGAACGCATGTCGCTAATGGTGATGACATGTCGCTAAAATCGGCCGAAGTGGCAAGGTCGTGCCGAGTGAGGCCGTACCGAGTGAGGCCGTACCGTATGCTCAAGAGGCTTCAGTAATGGCTCAGAATGGCGTCGACCTCCCTGCTCACGCATGGCGACTTATCATGTGCTAGGTAGCGTAGTGAGGGGGAGCTACTGATGGCAGAAGTTGGGTGGCATACAAGGAAGCAGTGGCTCAGCTGTGGTGAGTTGACAAATTCATGTTTGACTTGGTTGTATGCTGTGTATCATCAGGCGCCGTGATCCCCAGTAGACACCCAATTCGGCGTGGAAAGCTCTGCATGGTGCTTCGTCTCCATACGGTAATGGCAGAAGTAAGGTGAGTGGTGAGGTGTGGTCGGCAAGGTGCTCTCAAATCCCCGACGCGACGGCGAAGCATCACTCACAGTGGTGACGTATGGAGAGGCAAAGGTCCAGGTGATTCCAAAGACACGATTCCATCCATTCTCTACCCGTTCTTGACCACCTTCGCCACAACCAAATACCATTCGAATGCGTGCATTCTTCTCAACCGTCGCCCGCACTCTTTACGCATTCTCCAACAGCACCCTCCGTACGGCTCCAGGACCCTTTCATTCCCTCGCCAGACCAGCATCAGCTTTCCGAGCTTCTATGCCCATTCCGTTCATCGGCGCACTCTTCTCCACAGCCGAATCCCGCAAAATGAGCTACCCGGCAGACAAGCCCGCTTCAGAATGGCAGGCGCAGTTGAGCAAAGGTATGGAGAATGGATCGAGGTAGCTGGGAACAGCCAATCTCAGCGCTCCATCAAGGTACAATACATCATCACACACCATCTAACATGATTCCCTAGAACAATTCCGCATCCTCCGCGAAAAAGGCACCGAGGCCCCTTTCACCGGCAAATATGACAAACATATGCCCTCAGCAGGCGTCTATACTTGCGCCGGCTGCAGCGCACCCCTCTACAAAGCGAACCACAAGTTCAAATCGGGCTGCGGGTGGCCTGCCTTCTTCGACGCGGTGCCGGGCGCGGTGACGAGGCATACAGATCGCACGTTTGGTATGGAAAGGACGGAGATCGTGTGCAGTAATTGTGGAGGACACTTGGGCCATGTGTTCAAAGGAGAGGGATATGCGACGCCGACGGATGAGCGGCATTGTGTCAATTCGGTGTCGATAAACTTTTCGGAGGACGATCCGGTTGTGGACAAGGCAAAGGCTTAGATGGGGTGACGTCGAAGGGGAGGGGACGAGTGCGAACGATGTTCAGATTATACGAGGAGTGACGAAGCAGGAATGATACGAGTAGATGATGCTACAGAATGCATGACTTCCTACCTTCGGCCTGGGTCTGTCTATACTCCATGTCCCGTGTGAATCCCAGGCCACAAAGCAACTATTCCAGATAGGCGATATCCATCCAAATAGGACTTCGCAAAAGTAGGCGGAGCCTGCCATGATTAGACTACTGCAACGTCGTGCACATGCGGCATCGAGCAAACCAATGACAGGCAGGCGGTGTGTATTTCTCGTTGCGAGCCGCGTAACAAGATGCTTCCCCGAAGAACGGATATGTTTCAAAGCAAGGATCGCCAGACCGCAAGTTGGCCCGTAACTCCCCCAATCTGCCTATTTTGCAACTCCCTTCGGAGCATTAAGCTTGCCACAGTGGCAGTTGACGGCATTGCGTGATAGTGAGACCGAGTAACGAGTCACAATAGTCAGGAGACATCCAACAACAAGTTATAAAAAGGCCCGCCGTCTCCCTTGCAGGCCGTTCAGCAGTGATTCCATGGCTTCTGACACCGACAATCATGCCTCTCGCTGTCCGACGAGACTGCAGCGAGGATCGAATCGGTCAATGGGGTGAAGGGCGGATTGGGGGCGCGGCCGGGAAGCCGAACGGTACGTGCATTCTCATCGCCGTCGCGTGTCATAATCCTGGCCTGATACCATCGATGCCCATACACGAATGGCCACGATGGAGGGATCCTCCTCCGTCAAGCAAGCAAAAAGGGATTCCACCAGTGCAGGAAGTTGTTTGTTCATGGCAGAGGGGAATGCGGCACTCTCATATGCGAGAGACTCCAAAAGCTTCCGCATCCGTCTCCACTTCCACTTCCACTAGGGATTCAGGTCCACAATCACGACCTGGGCCACTCCCTTCATGTCTCCATCTCCCAAAAAGCACAAGAAAGTGCCGAGTGATGACATCAAACCACTGACAACCTCCATCCATACCACAGGTTCCGAGACATCCGACCACGAATCCATCCACATCCCGATACGGGAGTCAATCAGTAGACAGCCCAGCCAGGACCACGGCGATCCGAACAATGCCACGCCCACCCTCAGCCAGCGACTTCGACACACCTCCTCCATCCTCTCCATAACCCTCTCCGCCGAGCATATCTATGCGGGAACACAGGCCGGCGAGATCCTGGTGTTCGATCTCAGCACCTACGAGAAGAAGGCCGTGGTCGAAGGACACAGGAGCAGTGTGCTGGGGTTGGCTCTGTCGCGTGACCAACGACTCCTGTTCTCAACTTCGGGCGACCGGATCGTGAACATCTGGGACACGACGACGCTCAAGAGGCTGAATCATTTGCACTCGCAGTTCGACGTGGGAGATGTCTTCTGTGTCGCCTACTCGGATGCACTGGAGACGGTCTACCTGGGCGCCCAGAACACGACCATACAGTGGTGTGGCATCTCGAAGCAGTCAGCGAAGAGCCTCCCCGCCGCAATTCGCGACGACGACCGCTTCTTCGATTCCAAAGGTCCAGGTGGTGTACGGACACCGAAGCCTGCGGGTTCGGGTCTCGTGCCGAGGCATGCGAGAGGAGGCGATGAGATTGTCATTGACAAGGCAAGCGTGAAGCACTTCGCACATTACGGATATGTGTACTGCATGTTCCTTGCCCGAGATGGAGTGCCAGAACGACATGGGGAGGATACGCTGATTACTGCGGGAGGAGATGGGGTGATTAAGCTATGGGAACTGGATGCTAGTGATGGGGGTTCTATCAAGGAGTTATATTCGCTGGACGATGGTCGTGAGGAAGGACACGCCATTCTTTCCATCGCCATGGACGGCACGTTCGTCTACTCTGGACGAAGTGGAGGCGAGGTCGATGTCTGGGATCTGGAGACGAAGCAGCTCATGCGGAACATCAAAGCTCATCGAGACGATGTGCAGTCGCTGTCGGTCGGAGGCGGGTTTCTTTTCAGTGCCGCCGTCACCGGCTACGTGCGCAAATTCGATCGACAGTATCAACTCAAAACCAGGTTCAAGGCCCACGATGGGCGCATTCTGGCATCCGCGTTTTCTTGCCACAAAGGCAAGCCCGTGTACGTCACCGGATCCAACGACAACCATATTGCGGTCTGGGACGCTGCAGACTGTATCAGGCATAACATCGCACCCGGCAAGACCAGTAACGAGCAGCTGGTAGAATCGTTGCGACGGTTCGTGGCATTTAGAACTGTCAGCTCGGATCAGCGTCATAAAGCGGACTGCAGAAGGTGCGCTTCTTACCTGAGAACGGTGTTCAAGAACTTTGGTGCCGTAACCGAGATGCTTCCCACCGAGGACGGCTACAATCCCGTCATCCTGGCTCGCTTCAGAGGCAATCCAGCGACCAGGGCACAGCGGAAGAAGATTTTATTTTATGGCCACTACGACGTGGTCCCTGCGAACAACGAAAGCGGGAAGTGGATGGTCGATCCCTTCACAATGGAAGGCATTGATGGATGGCTGTACGGTCGTGGGACATCTGACAATAAGGGCCCGATCATGGCAGCCATTTTCGCTTGCGCCGAGTTGATGGCACAACAGGCCCTTGGCTCAGACATCATCTTCCTGATCGAAGGAGAGGAGGAAAGTGGTTCGCGAGGCTTCGAGAACGCTATAAGGGCGCACAAGGACAAAATTGGCGATGTGGACTGGATCCTGCTTGCGAACAGCTACTGGCTCGATGACCGCACGCCGTGTCTGACTTATGGCCTTCGTGGTGTCATCCATGCGACTGTCTCCATTGAAAGCAATCATCCCGACTTGCATTCTGGCGTTGACGGAAGCACACAATTAGACGAACCTCTCAAGGATCTGGTCCACTTGTTGGGCACACTGACTGGCAAGAATGGAGATGTGAGGATACCCGGCTTCTACGATCCGGTGCCTGAAGTCACGCATGCAGAAGCGATGCTATACGCGGACATCACAAACACTCTGATATCATGGAATCCTGATCTTGGTGATCCTGAAGCCCTTGCGACGTCGCTCATGCGCAGATGGCGTGAAGCCTCTCTCACCATCCATCGATTTCAGACTTCCGGACCCGATAATGCTACCATCATCCCACACATAGCCAAAGCGGCTCTTTCCATCCGACTTGTGCCAAACCAAGAGGCAAGCAAAGTCGCTAGTGCGCTCCAAGCCTACCTCAATACGGGCTTCAAGCAGCTCGAGTCAAACAACCAAATCAAAGTCACCATTGATCACAAGGCTGAGCCTTGGTTAGGCGACTGGACGAACGACCTTTTCAAAACTCTGGAGGAAGCAATCGTGGCTGCCTGGGGACCGATCGATACTCAAAGAACCCACCGTCGAGGTTCTTCCAAAGCAGTTCCGAGGCCTGACACCCTCAGACCACTCACGAATGGACACGTGCAGGGAAAGCCATCCCCAGCGACCTCGACCACACTCGCAAACCAAAGCGTCGAAACACCTTCGCCTCTGACACCAATGGCCGAAGTGTCCAATAAATTGGAAGAAATCGTCTCGCCACAGCCCAGGCAGCGATGGAAGCCTTTGTACATCCGCGAGGGCGGCTCCATCCCAGCAATAAGATTTCTGGAGAAAGAATTCGATGCCCCCGCCGCGCATTTCCCCTGTGGTCAGGCTAGCGATAGTGCGCACTTGGACAATGAGAGACTGAGACTGCAAAATCTCTACAAGGCCAAAGACATTTTTGCGAAGGTGTTTCGGGATTTGCCGCAGAAGTGAGACGTCTTGGTCGCATGTGCTTGGGGAGTGGTATTTGAGGAGTTTTGGCATGGGTTGGGCACTGTATGTTGTAGTGTAAGACTACGTGAGGGAGCAAACGATGGGCTTTGTTGGTGGTGTGAGACGAGTCGGGAGGCGCGAAGGTGAGGAAGCATAAGAGGCTACCTGAACTGCGTAAAGAACAAGAAGAGTAGAAAGCAGCACTGCCTACTTCTCACGGCAAACAGAACCACTGCTCACAGTCAATACCATGTCACAAACCGCATATGAGAACGAAAAGGTCAAATACCAGCAGCGTTTTCTGGGCGCATCCACCACCGCTCGTTCAGGACGAAACGAAGAGATCCGAACCACGCCTCTATTTTCCCTTGCAGTCAAAAGTTTTGTTGACCCCGGCTCTTTCGACGCCTCTCCTACTGCAATCAGTGAAAGTGATGACTCCAGCTCTACTTCAAGCCAAGAAACCCTTCTCGAAGTCGGACGCACTGATGACAAGAATCATGAGCCTCTTCTACCACAATACGGGTTGCTTGGATTCCACATCGGCGATGACGAGACCATTGGGTATGAAGAGCCCATCATGCTGAACGTCGATGCTCCAAATTCTGCATTCATCTGTGGCTCACAAGGCTCGGGCAAAAGCTACACTCTCAGCTGCATGCTGGAAAACTTCCTCCTCAAAGGTTGTGAGGCGGGCGATGTCGAAACTCCCGTCGCCGGCGTGGTCTTCCATTACGACCTAGACTGCGCTGCGTCCGTCTCGGAAGTCGCTCACTTATGCTCCAAAGGCATCCATGTCAACGTCCTCGTATCCCAAAGCAACGAACGTACCCTGAGAGAAGCATACAACAAGATCGGCAAACAGCATGGCGGGAATCTCACCGTCCAACCTCTCCTTCTCCGCTCCGCCGACCTGAGTATCGAGCGCATGAACAAACTCATGGCCCTATCCGAAAAGGAAGGCCCCGTACCTCTTTACATGGAAGTCGTGCAACGCATTCTCCGCCAAATGGCCATCTCCGGCTCCACGAGCTTCAACTACAAATCCTTCCGCAGCCTCCTTGCAGCGGAAAACCTGACCAAAGACCAAACCAACCCTATGAACCTCCGCTTCGGCCTTCTCGAGAGTTTCATGCATCCCGACGACATTCCCACTCCACCATCATCCTTCCGCCACGCAGCATCCAAGCAACGTCACTCCCAGAAACCCTCGGCGACCGCCTCCCACCTCTTCGCCCTGCAACCCAGCACCCTCACCATCATCGACCTCAGCGACCCCTTCGTCGACGCCTCCACCGTCTGCGTCCTCTTCGACATCTGCCTCTCCCTCATCAAATCCCACCGGCCCGGCGGCGGCGGCGGCGGCAGCAGCGGCAGCCTCATCATCGCCCTCGACGAAGCGCACAAATTCCTTTCCAACCACACCGCTGCCTCCGCCGCCGCCTTCTCCGAACGCCTCCTCACCACGATCCGCGAACAGCGCCACAACGCCTCCCGCATCGTCATCTCCACCCAAGAACCTTCCCTCGACCCGCGCCTCCTCGACCTCTGCTCCACCAGCATCATCCATCGCTTCACCTCCCCGGCGTGGTTCGCGGCCATCAAAGGACACTTGGCCGGCGCCGCCAGCAGCAGCAGCAGCAACGGCATCCTGACAGAGCGGAATCCGAACCGGATTTTCCAGGAAATCGTCAGCTTGGGCGTCGGGGAGAGTTTGGTATTCTGTCCTGAGGCGTTTGTGAAAATGGGCAGGAAAGGTGAGGAAGAAGAAGAAGAAGAGGTGAGGAAATTAGGCGCGGTAGCGATGAAAATGAAAACGAGAACCAGGCTGGGTGAGGATGGCGGGATGAGTATTCTGGCGAGTGGGACGTGAAGGGGATTTGGAGATATCTCCTGTGGGGCAGGTCATGATCGATCTTCTGCTCTGAGTGAGTATATGAGAATGCCATCTTGAACCGTGCCCTGCTGCTGTTCATCGGGGTATAGCGGAGCGTAGTCGAATTTTGTGTCCGTTTGTCGCTATCTCGAGATTCATCATGTCCCGTACCGAATAACCCCGGCCTGCTTTATACTGGACAGTTACTCACGAGTTCTCTCTCTCTCTCTCTCTCTCTCTCAAAACCTTTTACCCTTTCTCGACCATGATCCCTCGCGTGGCCTCGACAGCTCAAATTCAAACAGAGGCTTGACAGGTAAAAAAACAAGGGAAAGAACCAAAGCTCTGCGAGAAGTCCAGTCTCATCCGCCATGGATGGATGGATGGATGGATGGATGCATCGATCCCGATCGCTGGCCGTGTTCGGATGATTATCACTTCCTCCTTTCTGTCACCCCTTTTATCTCTTCCATATCTTTTCCTGTCTTCCAATCTCTTTCACACGAGCTCCTCTGGTCCGCGAGGGACCAGAGCAGACCAGGAAATTTCGCAGTATACATGAATGACTTCGCTAGTAGTCTCCTTGGGATATGGCCGTGTTGCTGGCCTGGTGCATCTCGACCTTTTTTCTTCGGGAGTGCAGGGCCATCGACGTCTGATGATTTGTTCTTTCGACACGCTTTTTTCAGCGCTGTAAGGTCTAATGTCCGAGTGCTTGGATGATGATGATGATGATGTCTTTCGACCTGGTATCTCGAGCTGCTTGGGTGCTTCTGTGGTGGACGATTCTCACAAGCTTTTTAGGTTTAATGTGGAAGTGAGCACAATTATATCACCGACGGATTCAATGATAGTTCCATAACATACGTTTTTGCTATCTTTCGAGTGCTCTTCCAAGATCATTCTGCGAAATGTCCGTCTGACTGGCTTCAACTCGTCACAGCCGACAATAAAAGGCCATTCCGGGCCCGTGTAAATGACCAAAGCGGCAGAACTCTCTAACATATATCGATCAGCATCCTTCTCCACCAGTTCTCCACTAGCTCTGCCCTTGCCTCCCGCTCCCTTTGCCTTCCTGATACGTAACAAGTGCTCTTTAGAAAGAACTCTATCTCGCCAAGTCCGTGGGGTGGGGAGAAACTCAGATTTCTTTTTAAGCATTCTTCACGCACAGGAGGAGGAGGAAGGGGGAGACCACCTGCCCTGTGATCTTCCTGCGCGGCTCCAGTCGGCATATACCTTATGCACCTAAGCGAGTGCACTACCTCCCTCGTCTACTTGCATCCGAGAAGAAGCTATTCGGATGCGTTCCTTCTTGTTGGTGCCAATCGCGATCGTTGGAGGGAGGTGATCCGAGAGGATGATGTCGATGTGATGCTTGCGTTCGTGGATCAGAGCATGACTCGTCCGGTCTGGGACGAATGCTGAACGGTAGGCGGAATAAGGGCAGCCATGTGACTCCCTACGCCTAACGTGAGATGTGTTCAGACGCAAGTGAAGAGTCGCGCTACAAGAGCTCCCGATAATGTCACAACGGCCATGTCACGATACCCATCAATACGATCCGCCTTGTCCTCCACTTCTGCTGCAGTATTATTACTCCGGTCATGTCAACATACGTCCGGCGATAGCATATGAGAGTGAAGCCGACTGAAGCTGAGCTCAGAGGCTGTTGGGACGCGCTCCCTCACCTGCACTCCGCAGCTGATCTCGAAGCCGAACATGCTGCGCACCAGGCTGTCGGGTTCTCGCATACGATTGGATCCCTTGGTGGTCACCCACCCCAGGGCCGAATGCAATGGTACCTGCATATAGACTTCCGCCAAGCGAGGACTACCCCACGTGAATGCCGCCGTGCTGTGGCGCCACTGTTGCAAGTCGCAGTGCGGGAAAACTTTCGCGCTTCTTGAGACAGACGCTGGGAGGAGGGGTTGCGGACGGCCAGACGGCATGTCTTCGGCACAGCCAGGGTCAAGTCTGCTGATAACGCGCATCTGCCTTCCAGGAACGGGCTGAGCAGAAGTGCGAATGGCGATGGCCTTGGTGCACCCGAGACATGAGCGGGATGCATACGGGTTTTAGCTTTATTTTGATTAGTTCTGCTATACACGCTTGTGTCAGTCCACTGGTCAGGTGGGGTGCTCTTCACGTGAAACAGCCGCCCTGCTCTTTCTGCGCCTTTTGCAAAGCCAAGAATGTGAACTCGTCGTGCCCGGGGATGATCTGTCCGCGAGTTGTGCGCTCAAGATGCTTGAGACGCTGAGTCGATCTGAACCACGCTGGATGATCGCGAGCAAGCCAGCCTTGCGGAATGCCATCGCGCCACTGTGGTGGTTAGTCATGAACGATGCGTGGGACGTGGCCGGGGTGCACTCACATTCTCGATGACATGGCAGTGATCCGATATAAAGATGAAGGTACCATTTTCAGGCATATTGATCTGCATGCCGATCAGGCCATCGGTGTGGCCTGGCAAATGATGAAGGGTGATACCCTGGCAGAAGTCCAGCGTCCTTTCGTCGAAGGTCTTCCAATTGCTGTCATTGTGTCAGCTTGTGCCCATCCACAGTACTCTGCCGCACACTGACAGATCAAGCTTCATGTAATGCTTCAGATATACGCCGACATCGGCGCCCGTCGCCACGGACCAGAAAGCACTCCTGAGCTCCAAGTCGTGCACCCAAATTTCAATGTCCTTGCGGTCGAGGAATAGGTCGAGACCTCCAGCATGGTCAAGATGCATATGGCCAATGATGATCTTCTTGACGTCCTCCAGTTTGTGACCGGTCGCTTCGATGGCTGCATCGAGCTCGTGGTGCGGCTCGTACTTGACTCTCGTGAACACGTCAGCTGAGTTTCAGTCAGCTTTGCGATGCGTCTTCTGAGGTCTTTGAATCGTACAGAGCTGGGGACCCCAGACGGTTGGATAGTCCTTTCCGCATCCGGTTTCCCATAGAATGAGTCCTTCGCTACGCGACGTCAGACAATCATCAATGTCACACATCCTGTCCAGGCCTACTCACATCGGGTGTTCAATCAGGACACAGTACATCGGCAGCTGTCGGCGTTTATTCACGAATGCCTGATCCTCTGTGCTCTTGAGTGATGTGTTTCCGCCTCGAATGACGAAGCCTTCGTCGGCTTCCAGCCTTTCGGGATGTGATGTCAGCGAGAGGTTTGGCATATACGACGTCCTGCCCGACGTACCAGCCCACCTCCAGCACCCAGAACTTCGTGCCCCGTGGACAGACGTTGGAGACGTGATTCGGCACGGCGCCGGCATCGATCTGACTCTGAATGGCTGCGGACGCCATGATTCCAATGGCTCGGGATGGGTTCAAGGTCGTCTATCAGAGCTGGCCCAGCTGGCCCCCATTCCGTCCCATCCTGTCCATTTCAATGCCTGCTGGTCTGACGTTTACGTCTCCATCCATGCTTCACATCGTCACCCGGCGTCCTGTTGCAGTCTGCCCCTCTCTGAACAGGTGCGGGGAGCAGGATTGCAGGACAGGGGAGCAGGACGAGTATTGGCCCAAATCGGCGCAGGATGATCAGCTCCTCTCCCGGTCGGAAGGGGAGCCAGTGAGGAGCCACGAAGAGTAAATGGGCACGCGACAGCTCCAGCAGCACACGCGGAATCGTGATGTCGTACCAAGTCCGAAGGACGATGATGGCGATGTTGAGGACTGTTACGGTGGCACAGACGGTGCTATCCCAGACACGCGGTAGATCTCGCACGCTACGACCCTACCCATCCTAGCCCTGCCGCCGGCGTCCCTCTGCCGCTCGTTGCTCTAATGTGACTGTGCGGTATGTATCGGGGTCGGCTCCCTGGGAAACGGTTCCCGTGGGGGTGGCAGAGCCGCCGACCTCAGCTGGTCCTGGAGTCCTGGCTGTGTTTGTGGCCTCCGGACTTCGGACTTGCACGCTATCCACGATCGGGGGCACGCTGACTTCACTTGTGGCCATCCACAGCAGCGCACGCTGACTCTGCGCAAGGTACAGGACCCACCGGCGCCATCTGCGGGCGACCTGGTTGTGGGCTAGGCGATCGGGCAGCGAAGCCTGGTGGCCAGCGCGGCACAGGGCACATACCTTCGTCGTACAAGTTAGCTGAGACCTGCGCATCATGGTTGGTCTTGTGCGCTTCCCGTGCTCCCTTCACAGGCATCCTCCACGCTTTCATGGCCTGCACTCCGCAGTGTGTGGAGTCTCGCCAACCGCGAATAGCACTCGGCACGCGGTGCATGACACAAGCGTTTGTCTGCAGATGGCAATACAGCGTGGGATGCTCCTCGAAAGCCAACTCCTTTACCATTTCAACAGGCTGACGTTTCTCCTCACGAGGGTCATGCCGCCGTGGCCTCATTACTATATAGACCCACTGCCGTCACCATGCCCGTCAAACGTCTTTCCTGCCGCCGCCGTATCATGTGTAGCAGTCGCGCACCCGCCATCACCATTTCCCGGACCTCTTCATATTGCTCGGGACACTTCCTCGACCCTCGGTAACCTTTGCTGTCGTCCTCCTCGACTCCATCGTCGTCGCAGGGGAAGCAGCATCGCCATCGTGGGCACAGGAAATCAAGGACCATGTCTCCGCTCATTCTGGATAACTACCCGCAGACCACTCCATCACGGCGCAAGTCGCGAGCCAGGTCTTTTGCCGTGACTTCTGCCAAGTATGAAGACATCCGTCGGCTTGTAGACATTGAGTTCTTCGCCTTTGAGAATGAGAAGACCAATCATATCCTCTCCTACCGAGACTACAACCAGCCGGGGCACTTCGAGCGAGCCGTACGATCCTACCAGTCCGCCATGAACAACACGGAAAATGTGCGGTGGAGAAGAAAATCCATTTCCGCACGTCGATCGGGAAGCAGGCCCCACACGGACCTTGTACGCTTTCGGAAGGTCACTGATGCAGACTCAGGTCTGATCATTTCCTGGGCCAAAACCGAAGTCAAGACGTACAGCGAGGAGGATCTGGCCAGCCCCGCAGACATTGGGCATGAGACCGAAGCACCGATGAATCGCGATTGGTTTGCACTGAACGAGCAACTCCGCCGAGATTACATGGGCTCCACGAGACACTGTTGTAAGTCACTCCATCAGTCGATGCCACCCACCTGAATGTTGTTATGGCGAGCCCGGAGACTAATCTGGGGAACTATCTCTGAAGACATTGGCATGGTTGCGACTCAGCCCACCTACCAACATCACGGCGCCGGGACGATGCTTCTCGAAGACATCCTTGGCGAAGCCGACGAGCTGGGCGTCGAATGCTATCTCGAAGCTACTGACACGGCCAAGCCGCTCTACGAGAGACACGGCTTCGTGACGGTGAACGAGCTGCGATTCGATCCGGCGGCCTACGGGATCTACGGATTCAACATCGAGCGACAAACGATCATGGTGCGAGGCGCACTCGACAGTCGTGGGCAGAGAAGAGGTGTGAGGTCATGGGAGGAAGCTGTCGGCAGTACCCATGCTGTGCAGGCACAGCTCTAATAGGCGGCCGCTTGTCTTTCCGAGATGACCTTTCAGACAAAGAGCTGCAGGGTGTGTGCGTGGGTGTGTCCGTGTGGTGGGTGCTGCAGCACCTCTCCACCACGTCACGTTTTCGGTTGTTGTGAGCGTACTTGCGTTCTTGGAAGCAAAAAAAGCTCGGGTTGTCCATACTCAAAAAAGGGGAGGCAATTTGTGCACGCCATTGGGAGCATATCATCCAGCATTCAGGATCGCGGAATCTTGGGATACGGCGCAGCAGATGTGGGGTTCCAGCTTGGAGCGACCGGGGTCGGCGGAGACGAAAGAATGAAGTCATTGTCGTTATATCCTAGGTCATGCGCAAAGATACTCCGTTCAAACATACACAGGACTAGCTGGCCAGTGCAGCTTCGTGATACGGGTGGGGTTGGTGTGAGCATAGTCCCTGGTGCGCGACATCGATCGCCCACCGCCTACGCTCCCCCAATAGTGACTGAAGATCGATCGAACAACACGGCTGGCCCACCATGTGACAAGAGGCAATCATGCCTACCATTATTTCTCGTGCGGCCGTGCACATGATGCCACCCCAATGACCGACCAGCAAGCGACTTGGCTCATTTCGCAGCACAGCGCACCACGATGCAATGCCAACCACCACCGCCGCCGCCATCACCGCCACTCCAGACCGCTGTTTGTGCAATGCCTCAATGCGCCATGATCTGCCTGATGGTTTTGTTGTGCATCCTCGCCAGCCAGGTGCCGGCGAAATACCGTCGGATGCGCTTGCCGAAGAACAGGAACACGAAGACGCACAGATTATTGGCGAACAGCACGGCGCAGAAGACACCGGCGATGATGACCGCATACCCATCCTTGGCCACCCAATCCAACAGCTTCTCCCCGAATCCGAACGAGATCAATTGCTTGCCCACGCACATGGCGATCAGCATCTCCGAGACATTGGCATTGTACGAGTCCACCGCGTACGCGAGCGTGCCGGTGAAGAAGAAATCTGACGCGTGGAGTCAGTCACACGTGTTCCCGTATCATTGGCAGTAAAGCAACGGGAACATCAGAATTACTCCGACACCACCAAAAAGAAGGAAAGCAAGAAAAAAAAAGACACTTACACGCTCCCCAATTGCACATGGCCACGCCCGCAAAGTACCCGATCCAGTGCAGTTGATGCTCCGCCGTCATGCCGTAGACAATCAGACCCGCAGGCGCGACGAACGCGGCCGGGAGCAAGACCCCCAACCGCATCTCCGCCTCTCGGATCCCATCGTTGCGTCTCGTCAGGTACGCGGCCAGACGATCGAACGTCGTGATCAGCGGCGCCGCGAGGAAGTATCCGAGCACGCTGCCCACCGCGATCAGACCCGAATTCGTCTGACTCCAATTGTACGGGGGCTCGACGATGACGATCGGGAAGGTGTAGTTGAAGACCAAGGCGCCCAGACCGATGAAGATGCCGTACGTGCACACGACCCACACGACCGAGGGGACGAGGAAGTAGGTGAAGGAGCGGAGGGCGGTGAGGAAGAATTGTTCCTCGTGGTTGATGCGGGACCAGGGCTTGAGGGTTTGGACGAAGCTTCGGCGGGGAGGGATGGTGGTAGATTGCATTTCGACGTGCATGGGAGCTTCGTCTTTCTCCGTTCTTCCTTCTCTTTCACTGCTGCCGCCGAAGAAGTTCTTGCGTCGTCCTCGCTCTGATGATGGCGCTGGGGCTAATGGGCTGTCTCGACTGTAGGCTGTCTCTTCCACGAAGAGGAATGCGAGGATGAGCAATGCCCCGGCGAACGCGATCTCGACGTCGAAGTATAGTCTCCAGGACTTGCCGCCGGCGAGCATGTAGCCAGCGTATAGTGGTCCTGTCGAGCCGAGACACAGGCAAATGGTGTAGATCCCAAGCTTGGTGGCTCGCTCATGTACTGCGAAGAGCATCGCTGGGTCAGCTTCCTCGACTGTGACAGCGCGGCGACAACCTACAAAAGAAGATATCATTGACAAGCTGCACAGGCAGAGCTTCGCAAACGCCACTGGACAGCGTATGGAACAACCGCGCAGTCATCAAGCCCCCGTAAGACGTCGCTTGGCTGCACCCAATCAAGCCCGCCAGGTATACGACCATACTCAACAGCATCACCGGCCGTCGTCCAAACTTCAGGTACATCGGCACGGTCACCAGCGTGCCGACGCCATAGAGAATATTCGGGTATGAGATTAGACCCGAGGCCTCCGTCGGCGAGATCCCGAACTGCTCGGCGAAGATGTTGATGTAGACCGAAGGACCGAGGAGTGCGGTATTCGAGAAGAACGAGTACAGGGAGCAGATGACCAAGATCGTCGTCTTCTTCCACGCCGGCCATTGCAGTCTGCTCGACCATTTTCAGCATCTTTTTCCCATCCTTCACGGGAGGAGCCTGCGAGCAACGTACGGATCATTAGGGTCTTCCGCAGGAACGGGAAACAAAGCTTGGCCGAAAGCCGTGTCATCGCCCTCAGCGGCCCTCAAGTTGACCGTGCCTGGCACATCGCCTTCTTTGGCGTGACTGTATGATACGCGAGTCAGTATCGTCGATTCATCCCAACGTCGGATGGCATGTGTGATTGATGAATGCTCACCTGTGGACAAGATGTCCCACATTCGAAGCCATACTGTCTGCCGTTCACGTTCACGTCCAACCGACAGCCTCTTTTGATACCACAGTGAGGGCAAAGTCGAAAGACCACACAACCCGAACTTTTTCCCTTCCCCCCCTCCCGTACGACCACCCAAGCCATGTATTAGTATGTCTCTCCCCAAGCCCGGCACATACATGTATCACAAGAGCCGAAAACCTCCGGCGCGGTGGAGCAGGAGGAGTTCCTCGCAGCACAGTCAGCACGTTCTTTTGCCCGTCCCCGTACGGCTTGATCCATGCTGGGCCACCAAAATCGACCAACCCTTCGTGACAGGCAACCTCCATAGCGTACAGCAGAGATCAAACGCCAAAAAGGGCCCATCACACGAAGAAAAGAACCCATGTCTCGACCCCGCGCGCCGCCTGCGTAGCGTGCTGAGAATGTAGGGAAAGGCTGGATGAGAATAAGCCGAGAAAAAACGTGGCAGTGCAGTTGCAGTTGCAGTGCCCATCGTGATTGATTGATTGATTGATTGATTGACTGACAGATGATGATCGAGAAAAGGCATCTCTTCGGGATCGCATAGATACATGTAATCCATGCTGGATCGTTCGAACCCCCTCGTGGCAGCCACACAGGGCCTGGAAGAAAAAACCCTCCCCCCCATGTCTCGACCCCGCGTGCGAAGTCTGCGGAGTTCTCGTATAAACTTGCCTTTCCCCATGGGGGGAACAGCACAACTTCAGGGATTGGGTGTGACGCGTCGCTGATCGCAGGATAGGAGGAACTTGAAGTTCGGCAGTTGAGAAACGACACGTGAAGCTATCGCGGGACGCCGCGTGCTTTCCCTTGTTCACATCACATGCGTGCGAGCGATCCGGAGTGAGGATCGATGGGCACCCTCGCCTTTCCTACAAAGCTCCAACCACAGATTCTCTTCCTTCCAACAGCACTGAGATTGATCGTTGCACTATGCCCGACAAAATGTGGGTATATAGCTATCCAAATCCGTCGCTATCATCGCACATGCTGTGGGCCATGAATGGCAAATTCTCTAGAACGCTGCCCATTCGAGCCAGCTTTTGACCAGACCGCGAATTTCACCCCGAGAGTCTGCGACGGTGATGCACTCGACTTCGTCGTATGACAGCCGCCCTGGTCCGCCACGCTCATCCATTTCTCGCTCGAGTCCGTTTAATCGGGATAGGTGTGCAAGGCGCTGTTTGCTAGGCTGAGGCTGCTCGGGAAATGTGTGGGATTCAATCGCAGCTTTCTTGGTATGTACGTTTGGGTCTTCGCCCACTGAGGTAGGATTGTTTTGAAGAAGTGTCGGATCGGTGCTATCGTCTTGTGAGCCCCCAGATGTAGAAGGACATGTGATGGTACTGGAATCCAAAGTGTCCGAAATGCCAGTTTGTGAAGACGGCGGAGAAGGTTCGGAGGCAGCGGCATCATCCCGAAGACCGTAGCCTGTGGCGTTCAAAAGGTCATCCACTGAGTTTTTGCGTTAGTGAAACTGGGATGAATTCGTGGCAGTCGAAGGACTTACAAGACGCATCTGAGATTTCAGCTTCCCGGCGCGTCAAACCATCCCAATCGGTGGGAACGAGCTGATCACGGACCATCTCCGGACGAGGACGCTCAGGAAGCTCCGGCGCTTTCCTGTCACTGAGTGCGATGCCGTATGAGTCCATAGCTGTGGCCATTAGTGGATCGGCGGCAGCTGTCGTCTTCAGCTGCTCAAGGAATCGGCGCTCAGCTTCTGCATGTGCCTCAATCTGTTCACGCCACTTCTGCCTCTCCTCGCGAGTCTTCATGACCATCTCATCTTCGTCCTCTCGATCCTTGAAGAGACGATCCAGCAAATCGTTGAATCCTTGCTCAACAATATGCCACAGAGCGTCTTGCATATAGGGTTCTTCCACTTCGTATTCATGGTGGGAGAACAGGCCCGGAATGTTAAGAATCTCACACACAGCTGTATTTTGTTCCCGCTGACTTGCATCGTTGGCATCAGTATCGCCGCCAGACAGCTCGCCATCGTCTGACTGTTCGTCCGAATCACGGACGCCGTACATCATGTCTTCTATTCGTGAGAGATGTGTTTGAAGTCGCTCATGAGCCGCAGGAATGATGTTTGTCGGAAAAGCGTCGCTTTCGTCCAGAAGGGTCTTCGTTGCTGGAGTTGGCTGCAAATCGCCGAATAGATCTGGTTGCTTTCCTCGTGGCTGCCTAACCTCGCCCGGGGGTATGTCTTCTTGCGTGAAGATACTGCTGATCGGTTGGTTTGATCGTAATGTTTCCAAGCCTGCCTGTGTGCGCTCCAATTGCTGCCCTTCGATTGAGTCATGCACAAGCTGCTTTTGAATGACGAACTTGGCATGCAACAAGCGCAGAAAATCGTGTCGATCGACATAGCCGTCCCCGTCAATGTCATACCCTTGTAGCGTTCGTGCCAGAGTCGCATAGCGTCTCGGACCTCGCAGGTAAGCCATTCCACTCAAGAACTCATCGAAGCCGATAATGCCGTTATTGTCGGTATCGTAGAACGCAAACATGCGATCAAACATGGCATTAGTTGCGATTCCACCTGGCCAACGGTCGGAGGTCAAAGCTTTGTTAAATGCTCGTCGGTCGATCGCAGCCTGCACCTTTGTAGGGTCCTTTTCCCAAGGTACATTGGCGACTGTGAGGAACTGGTCGTAGAGCGCATCCATCAGTGGCTCCTCGAAGTTGTGCTCATTGCCGAGGCGCTTCCTCATAACAGGATCTAGCGACGAATGTATCCTTCTGGGATCGCCGGGATACCAAATCCTGTATTCCTTCGTAGGCTGTGAAAGGATTGGCAGAGGGATCTTGATCTTGGCGAATACATGTGTCTTTGGGTGCCTCGTGTGTGTCTCGCAAGAGGAGCACAGGTCGTAGTCAGGGCAGTTGAGGCAATGCCAACGAATTCCCGTGATGGGATAGAGGTTGCACTCTTCACAATGAATTCCACGATGTTCGTAGGCGTTGCGCTTCGCATTTTCTTCAGCAATGTAATACAGTAAGCCCCGTAGACCTTGGCTTGGCTCTCGGTTTGCGGAACTCATGGCATCCAGGTCCTCTGTCTCCGCAGGATCACCAGCTTCCCTATCTGAATCTGAGCTTGAACCCGAGCTGTTTTCAGAAGGGCCAAGAACAGATGCCATGATGAAGTTAATTCCTTCCTCGATTCGCTCGGGGTCCAGTGCATCCAGATTCATCACTCGTGGGACATCCCATGCTGCACGCAAGATTTCTTGTTTATCGCGTGGATTAGCATGTAGAGCCGACAACAAGTCTGAGAAGCCAAAGTTTCCTGCTACGGACCACGTCTGAGAACCTGGTCTGGCGTTGGCAAGGCTGGTGATCAGGGTGATAAGCGCCAAACTTTGGACATCGCGGCGTAATTCCTCTGCACCTGGCCCGAACAATGATCTGAATTGGTCCGCGCTCGGAACGTGGGTGGTCGCCAGATTGATCATGATTTCGTACCCGTTTCTGCTGATCAGAACTGTTCCCAGTGGTGCATCAGCTGTCGCTTGAAGACTTTCGATCCGATTGGGCCTTTCTCTGCGTGGTCGATGGATGGCGTTGCTTCTGTGAAGACTACTTGCGGAGGGTCTTTGACTGTATGTTGTGTATATGGCCCAGATGCCATAAGCTGCGCCGATGCCTGCAATAGACAAGACAGCTGGATGGTAACGTGACAACTGGGACTGCTGAGCCATGATCATGTTGTCATATGCTGCGCAATGTCGGCAAAGCGAATATCGGCGAGTGGCCGTGACAAGTCACGTTCAGGAAGATTCCGCGTGACTGTAGTCTCAAGTCTTTGGTTTGAGAATGCGGTATTGGTAAGGAGCCAGAGGAAAGGAAGAAGTTGCTGGTGCGCCCTTGCCGTGTTTTGCAGGCTTTCAGCATCGTGAAAGGCTTAGCACCTCGCTCCATGTGCTGTAGTTTGAATGAGGTCCAATATAGACATCGAAGGTCAGAGTCTCGTAAGTATGTCAGGGTCAAATGTATGCATTGAGCATGAAGGTTACCTTAGGCGGCGCCATTCCATAAGCTTCAAAGCGAATTGTCATGGTATCCACAGGCGCGTCGACTTTTGTCACAGGTTCTATAGTACAAGTTATGGCAGAGCCACAAGTCACGGCGACCTCGTCAGCAATTCAGCATAGAGAAATTTGGAATAGGGCAGCAGCTGTAGGAGTAAGTGAAAATGCCATCGAATGGCTCGTCATCGTCATTTATCCAATGAAGGTCTGGTATCCTGTACAACACGAAATCGCTCAGACGCCAAAGTCCGCTCACACCAAAAAGCTGCAAAGTCTGTCACCTCCCTTCCCGCATGTCTTTGATCCGGGCGATGAAGCTTTTGGGATATTGATCAACTTCATCGTTGGAAGGGATCCCACGTTCCCTGCATCTGCCAACAACTTTGTAAATGATCTGTTTGAGCAGGTGCTCATCCATCAAGACCGCGTCTCCAATGTTATCGGGATACAAGAAGCTGTTCGTATCGCTCAAGAGTTCTTTCACTGTTGGCCTTTTTTGTGGGTCACGATTCAGACAGGCTCGTAGAGTGCTCTTGACGGATGATGGGATTATGGCTCCGCCAACTCCGGTCTCCGGGTACTCGATTATATGTTTCGGATTCGTGATAGCCACGACTCTCGGGATCGGATTTTGTATATGCGCAAAGGGTGGGCGTCCATAAGCCATTTGATATAGTATGCACCCTAGACTCCAGACATCGGAGGACTTGCCGACGCGAATGTCTTTCATCAGAGGACGGCCATGCTCGTCGGTTCCGGCACCGGCGTTTGCATCTGTTATACTCTCGGGAGACATATAATTGGGGGTACCAACGTTGAAGTCTCGGTGCACGTTGCAAGTGTGATCGGTCTCGATGGCGTTGGCGATACCGAAGTCAATAAGTTTCAGGCGACCTTGAACAAGCAAGAAGTTGGCGGGCTTCAGATCCGAATGAACGATATCGTAGTCGTGAACTGCTTGAACGCATTCAAGCATTTCTTTCCAGTGATATCGCGTGAAGACGCTGTCGAAGCGAGCGCCAGCTCCATTAAGATGTAGGGCTAGCACGCGGTTGAAGTCTGTGTCGCCCTTTTCCATCAGAACAATGAGTTCCTAGCATGATGTTAGTTCCGAGGCAGTGCAGTTTGCGAGGGTCATGCTACGAACCTGCTTCTCCTCGTTCATCTCCCAGTCATAAAGCCGCACAACTCGCTCGACGTCTGTAAGCTTCTTCAAGAGGTCGATCTCTCCTTTGAACCCCCGGACAGCGTTCTCATCACAATTTGCTAACTTCACTCGCTTCAGAGCAAAGGTCTTGTAGTTTTCGGCCATCACACAATAGACTCTGCAAGACCCGCCCTTGCCGATTTCTCCCATTTGCGTGAAGAGCTTGCCTTTGACTACAATGTGCTGACGCTTCTTCCGTGACTTGGTCGTCGTGGCGCCCGCGGTTGCTGTGGCAGCATCAAGAACACTCATCTTTGGCGGAGGCGCAGGCGCAGGGCGGTGAGGCGTATTGTTGCTTATGGCACCCAGCGCTTTCCTTTGCTCTTGCTGCGGTCCTGGCACCGGTGTCTCCTCGGCAAGACGCCTTCGAGGTTTCTCTTCATCGGACATCATGGAGACAGACGTCTTGCCCAAGTATTTGAAGTCTTGATCCTTGTTACGCTTGAAAGTGGGTGGTGGGACATTTTCCTGGTCTTCTGAAGCGTCCCCATGTGCGTTAGCTGCAACATACCGATATGTGCCACGAGCAATCCCAGGTCGCTGCGCTGGCTTCTGATCCAACATTGATTCCGGAAGTCCTTGCTCGACGCCATGGACTCTAGGCTGCTCCTGTTGCATGGCCTCCGACTGCTGTATGCTCGGCCGTCTCTGTGCTTGGTACCGCTCTGCACTAGATTGTCTGCTTCGCGAAGCTTCTCCACTTGTCTGGCGAGACGGCGGTCTTGAGTCCTGGCTCACTTGGCCTCTGGAGAGATAGGCATTTGCTTGTCTTGACGCTGGCCGCGATTCTTGCGACGCATGACTTCGTTGGGCAAAGTCGTGCACTGATACCGGTTCCACGGAAGTTGCACGCGTGTTCACACTTCCACGTCTGCTTCGTGCACCATCGATCTGCGAAAGGCTGCGTTCTTGGGGAGTGTAGCTGGATGCACTTTGTTGTGATGAAGAGCCGTTCGGGAGATCGTCGTTGGCGTGCAAATTTTCCTCGCTGTCCTGACGCCTAAAGCCTCTTCTAACAGGGCCATTCCGCAAGAAGGAACCAGGTACGCCAGGTGGCCGCTTGACACGCTGGGATCCTGGTGCGGCCGTGGGCTCTGCAGAAGTGTTACGGGATCTGGTCGTGTTGCCGTATCTAGATACAGTCTCTGGTGGGTAGTGTGTTGAAGTGCTACGAGATAAGTCTGTTCCATTGTTTCTTCGCTCGTTTGTGCTAGGTGCTGCTCGTGAGCCAGCACGCGAATTCGGTCTGCTGATAGATGACCCAAGATTTTGTTGATCGTCCTGCGACTGAGATGCATTACTGCCGGCCCGTGAACGCGTGACTACTCTGATGGCGCGGGGCTGCGCCGGCGTAATCACTTCTCGTCTAACATGTGTCTCTGGAGTTGGGTCTCTTTTCATTGCAGCGCGTTGGGTGTATGGTCCAGATATGCTGATGGAGCGCTTGGTCGCTGAAGACCCTTTCGTGCCAAGATGAACTATTCGTGGTGGCGTATTGCCTGGAGGGCTGCGCCGGACAACCTTGAGGCCTGGAGCTCTACTAGGTGTGTCCAATCCTGCGGTCCCCGCGCTGGTTGATCTGACGAAACGTGGTGCCTCTTGCGCTTGTTCCTGCTTTGGTGGAGAGGCTATGCCCGCCTCCGCCAAGAGTGCCTGGGTCGCCTTCGAGAACTTGAGTTGAGGCGGTGGCTCGCCATCGGTGTCGCTGTCGTCGTCGATACCAATGCGCTGCATCATGGGCGCGTCCGCGGAGAAGCCATTGGGGCCGAAACCAGACAATGGCGAATGGCGGCGCGCGCGGCCAGGATGAGCGACTGCAGCCATAAAGCGCTGGGCGGTACGTATTACTCGGTTTTTCTTCGAATGGGTACTATCGTGGTGGTGTACTGGTCGTTCAAGATGTCCGTCCCGCGTCAGTAGTGAGTGGTTGTCGTGTCCATGTCGTGCCACTAAGTATACTGTGGTATCTCGCGAGCCTTTGAGCGACGCAATCGCTACATGCGATCCGATGCTGGCCGTACCAAAGTATGGGAGGAGGAGTGGGAGGATGCTGGACGCCCTCTCATACGAAGTCGCGCTCGCTGCAAATCGGCAGCTGTTGTCGCGGTCGGCTGTTGCCGCGACAACCATATCAGAACCCAGGTTCACGCTAATGTGTAAGTTCCGGCACTAGTGCCCCGTTCATGTCGGCACCTTTGACTTCGAACAGGAACATCTGTATCAATAATAAATATATGGCCCAAAAACATCAAACACTCTGATACCAACCTACAAAGTTGTACATAATGGCAGAAGATTCTGTTGCCAACACTTTGGCGACTGAGAAGCCCGTTAGCGACCTTGTTGCCAATCAACACTACTGCAACATCTGATCGCGGGCTTAGTACATGATCCTGAAGCAGATCTAGCATCTCTCGTGCTTGCTGCGCACAAGAGCAGGCCAGCAGAACGCAAGGTAAGGAGAAGTTATTCCCCTAGCTGCTTCAAAAACATATGCGCTCAACAGAACGAATCGCGATGCTATGTTGTCCAAATACGATAAGACCCGAGACGCCAGCCTCCTGGAAGCGTTCTCGCCATGTTATGCATCAGATCGCAGGAGGCGGCTGAAGTCCGCGCAGAAGCCAGACAAACAGGTGCGGCTCGATTCAGATAGAGATGACGACGACTCTGAAGAGGACGACATCGACCACCCACTCTTCACTGACAGAGTCCGTGTCGCGGCTGATTCTCTCAAAACTCTTGCAGCTCTCTGGTCAGACGTGGAACACAGACTGCAGCATACCCGGGCATAGTCCTAGGTCACCGGACTTTTGAGGCATTTTTGCATCTCTTCCGAAGTTCGAAGTGCATCTAGATGGGGCAAACGGGCGTTCGACTTATACTATGGTCACGAGGAATCGCGATCACGGTCATTAAGGACCACGAAAGTAACCACCACGTGCCTCTCAAACTTATACGCTGACGTGTCCCGGTTTGCTGGTAACACGCTCATATGGTTTGATTTGGCTAGACAAACAGTAACTCCTGTTTACAACATGTGTCCCCAGTATAACACTCGAGGAAATATACCCCAATCTGGAGCCAGCTCATAACTCTCGATGACAAGCGAAATGCACGACATAACCTGGGAGAATAGTAGGAGACGCCAATCGTGATGGTGGCCGATGGGACTTGTCAACTGCAGAAGATTGATTGGATGAGCGCGACATCCACGAGGAGTTCCGCCCGAGCAACCCTTCGATACTGTCATGGATTTCGAGAACTTCGTGTTCTCATACAAGCGACTATATCACCTTCTTGAGATCGTTGCTTCCCCTTCTAGACTCAACGAGGAGTTTGCACACACGCACACCAATCTGCGTCCAGCTAATTGTATAGTCATGGCGGTAGAAACAGATGGAAGATCACCGGTATCGTAGGTCGAGAAGACGCAATAATGCACGCACGGTATTGAGAAGCTGTCAAGTCCGCCAAGACCTTCATGACGAACAGCGTTTTTGACTCGTATCTCATGCAACCCAGGCGCATCGCTCCATCAACATTCTTAAGTCAGTGGGTCGTCAATCGACCTTGGGAGGACATGAGCGCACGGCTCAGTCACTCCGGTACGAACCCGCGGTCACAAAAGAAGGTCTCCGAGAGGCAAAGGCGACAAGATGAACTGCAGAGGAAGCATGAAAGAGTACTGCTGGTACTGGCCTTCGGACTTTGTTGCTACGCTCGGAAAGGAGATAGTGACTGACATGTCTGACGCGGTCTTGGTCCTACAGCCTGTTGATTGAACCGCAGTGTCGGGCGCGACCCAGGTTCGCCTAACGATTCATACCGCGAAACCGATGGCATGAGAATGTGCAATGTCTTAGGTACCGTACATCGCGAGACCATGCATGCGAGTGCCCGACCCACATTGATGTCGGAGGTCGACGCTCACACATGTCTTACACTTGGAAGCAGCATGTATCTGAAGCCCACTGCTGATGAAGCCAACTGCCAATATATGAACTGATGAGTGATCGAAACCAGCAATCGAGTTAGATGGAAGTCATTTCGGCCAGAATTCATGATATAACTGCCATGCCTGCCGACGATCCTGCTGCATATGTTGCTTTCGTTGTACTTTGCTTCGCCGTGGTACTGGTGATGATTCTGCTCTTCTACACATCCCGACGTGCTGCTAGAGATGACCGCAACTCACTACAAAGACGTGATCGATATAGGGATTGGCAGAGAAAAGCACAAGAGCTTTTCTGGCCCAAATGGTATCCTCCATTCCCGGACTCGCCAGCTTCAAGTCCTGCCATGTATAGTTTAGCACCCAGTAGCGTTTCGAGATGCATTACTTATCAGCCGGTGGACACATCTGAACACCGACTTGGATCGACAACTATCGCACCACCACTATTGCACTCTCACAGTTCCCCAGCGAATGTCCTGCACTCGACCAGACCAGACTTTCTCAACGAGCTACCAAGTCAACACCGAAACTCGCGTCCTCATCAGAACCAGAGCATTCCTCCACCAAAGACTTCTCTTCGAGCTTCTCCTTTCCCAATTCCCACGCCACAGCAACCAAATGGGAAGCGCACTCGAATTCCAATTCCAAGAACCAAGTCCCACAGCACGATCCCACCTGCACCGCACCCACAATACCCGCCACACGGGAATGTATCAAGGAACCAGGGCTCAGCATACCCACCCATTGCAATGCGAAGTGTAAGGCCAAAGCTGGAGCGAGGACAAACACAGCATCCGGAGACAATCCCAACATGGTATCGGATCCCTCGACAACCACTAGCTCGCCCTCCATCACTACCACCAATTCGCGAGGAAGCGTCTTCCGTGGAAATGAGCCCCTCACGAACATATCACCGTCTCGAGCGAAGTCTAACGTTGGGGGATTTCGATTTCGAAGTCGTGCCTGGCGACGAGCGGTGGAAAGATTGGTTCGAGGGCGAAGGGGATCAGTGGGAGAGAGGAATTGTTGAGGGGTGACGTGGGACGGGAGGAGAGTGATGAAGATGTGTATGGCAGTGACGGCGAAAGGTTGTCGATGAACAAGGCATGCTCCTCTACTGCCGGAATGCAGATTGCCTGCCACTGGATAATCGGAAGTCTACGCATCGCCTTGAGGAAATGAGAACATGGTAGGGCGGGCAGTGCGAACAAGCACACGGCGAAGCATCTCCCACGAACCATTCGGCTGACCAGCACGTGAAGGAAGCGGTCGCCAATTTCTAACAAGCATGTTCGGAAATATTTTGTGTCTCACGAATTGCCGTCGAGGAAGGGACATGTGCCGTATGCCTCTCGGTTCGCCTCGCGTGGAACACCTTCCTTCCGCTGCTGACTACATGTACATGTACCTCACGCGGGTCTTTCATCATCACGACTGGAGTTTGAGCGGTAGTGGTCAGTGAGGGCCTTTGTGACAGGTACGTAGGCACGCTGTCCATGGAAGGATGACGACGGAAGGGGAGCAGCAAGGATTCGGTGCAGCCGGTGCCATCCTACCGTACAACCTTGATCAGGGTTTGAGACAGGGAAGTACAGTATGCTCGACAGGGTCCTGGTTGACGGAATTATCTTCCCGAAGTTCGTTGTTTGCACGACATATACGACGTGTTGTTTACCAATAGAGTAGTTGATGTAGAGGTCGTATGGAGAGCGGTACACATCCGGAGTGATCCATGCCTGCGGTCGTCGTACGCGTACTTTCGTGATTCAAATTGAACGCTTCTCGCAATGGTCAGGGAAATAATACGTTGTAGCACCGTACCGTACACGCCGGTTTTGCGAGCGGCAGTTGTGGTCGTTCAGAGGACGATGGCTCCCCTCGCCGTTGTCATCACGGCAGCATAAGGATTCCTTCCGGTCCAGTCGTGTATCCGACGCCGATCTTAAGAGTGGTGCGCTGTGAGGACCTGCGAAGTTTCCACCCTCGGGAAAAGTAATGTTACTCGCTACGTCGCCCGCTCGTTCTCGTCACACGGAAGTCGCATCATACATGGGCGCCCTTGCAATTCCCGCCAGCCAACCGCTTCTTGTGCGCGAGCTGATTCAGACGCTCTCACATTCGCGACTCAAACGTGTGGGAGGGAGAGCGAAGTCCATCAGTCAGCACGTCCAGCCCGTGTAGCACAGATCACGCACGGGCAGATACAGAAGGGCAGTGCAGACCACGCAGGATTGTTGTTATTATTGCGCGGTGGCTACTACAGTTGTACTGCATATATGGGTTGCAGGACGCTAAGGTATTATTACTGACTGCGGCTGGTGAGAGAGAGAGGCGGCGGGTCCGAGGGCCGAGACGAAGAAAGCATGGGAGGAGGCACTGTGAACCTTGAAGCTTGATGAGGCTCTGGATCTGCGTTGAACTCCTATTCGAGGCCGATCGGTCAACGTGTTGTTGGTCTGACACACCTGCCTCAGCCGTGGCGGCACGATGGCTTAATACAGGCTCGCGTCCGTTTGCGCGGCGCTCCTCGACACACGATGCGACTTGCTGTGTGATACACATGCAGTTTATCGAGAGCGACATGTGCGCTGCTCATCAGTAAGGTAGCAAGCGGTGGTCTGCCTCGGTCTGCACGCTACTGTACCCTTTCACCGACACGGGCCAGACCGGAGGTCATGCTGGCTCCGCCGACTCGAGCGCCACCGGCTCCGCCTGTGAGCAGCGACTTTCATCATCGCGACTCGAAGCGTAATGGCGTATTACTTGGCGGCTCACCTCTCGCGGCACGTGGACCGAAGCACCACCAGAACCGACCTCTGCATCTGCTCTGCGATGGCTGGGACGATGACCAAGGCTCCCCTCAACTCGACGCCGTAAACAACGGCCATCCTCCGCGCAGGCCACAGCACTCTTGGAAGCCCATCGCGCGACAATGGAGACTCGACTTGACCAGTGATACCAGCCCGTCGCTCAGCGCCTTGAAAATGGAGAACGTGCATGGCGTGGATGTGAGCTGGCTGCATAACCCGAAGACACCGAGAGGTATGCGATTCGTCGTCGACGTGCATCGATACGTCCGCTGAGGTTCTAATAAATCGCATCGCAGGGCAGGAACACCGCAAAACCCCCTCCACCTCAACGACATCCACACCCCGCGATCTCAAGCCTTCGCACGCAAATGGCTATTCGCAGAGCAAAACCTCGGCTTTGCCGCAGCCGGGCCCGCAGGCGCCTCACGATGCCACTCGCACTTCCTACTTTCCAGGACCCGTGACCCCGCCAGCATTATCTCAGCCTCAGAAAGACACCACGGCCGCCATACCGAGCACACCGACCCCAGCGAACAATGCAAACCCGAAGGGACATTCAAAGCGGCCGAGCCTACTCAACCGAAGCAGCCAAGAGAAATTGAGCGGCGATAGCAAGAATGGCCCACGACGCACATCATGGATCTCCAACATCAGCAGCAAGTTCTCCTCGTCTACCTCCCCGCCGGAGCGTCCAGGTGGAGGCCCTGCACCAACGCTGCCCTCACAAGCGCAGGTGAACGCGGGATCGGCAGCTGTGAATGGAAGTACTGCACCGCGCCAGCTACAGACCGTGGACGGAGCAGAAGTCGCAGAGCCACATGCACCATCTGCGCTCAGGTCAACATCGTCGTCATTCTTCTCCAGCCTGACACGGAAACTGTCTGCAGGTAACCAGGTGGGAGGCATCCCCAAAGTTCAAGGCAAAGGGGGCATGTGTGAGCGGAGGGTACTCAATGTAGACCCAAACCGCGAACGATGCCTCGTACCGGAGTTGGATCCTTCCAGGCTTAGGAAGGTGTCATTCTGCGTGGATGTCGAAATTGCTGGCGGACCGAAGTACAAAGACGACGAAGAGGACGATGAAGAGAGGAACCAGAGGAAGAAGAACGTGAGATTGAAAGAGCGGGCAGAAGGCGAAGCGCTGAAACACCCAGAAGCCCTGAAGGAGGAGAAAGACGAGGAAGGCGAGGTCAAGGAGACCAAGCGAAACCCGCTACCCATCCCCAGAGACATTCCGAACGACAGTAATGAGTCTATTGGCGACGGTGCGGACGGAAGCCCTCCAGTCGGTAGTCTTGACGAACAGAGCGGGACAAGCAGGAAGAAGGAAAAGAAGAAGCGCTCCGAAGAGGAGCGAAAAGAGAGGAAAGAGAAGCGTCGAAGACGCGCCGAAGAGAACGGATCGATACCCGTTGAGCTATCTATGGACGCTGACAACGATCCGGATCTCGACAAGCTTCCTTCCGCAGTACCGAGCAGGAAGCCCGTACCCAGGAATGACCCAGCCAGCGGAACTACTGACAGCGCCTCGAAACGTGACAGACCGACGACAGACCCAGTGCGCATATACAGAAGATGTTGTCAGCTCCGAGAAACTCCTATTCTGAAGCGAATCACCGAACAACTCATGTCTCCTACCTGCTGTGTCCCTCTAGAACCTGGGGTTGTGCACTGCCTGGACCTGACGGGATCACGACTGCAACTCGCAGATATGGTCACGCTGGGCGACTGGTTAGCGGTTGTGCCTGTCAAGAAGCTTCTTCTTGAGGACGCCGACTTGAGCGACGAAGGTCTGCGCTGCATCTTGGCTGGACTCTTAGCTGCAACCAAACCACGACCTACGAAACGTAAATCCTCGGAGCCACGACATCGCCAAGTGGAGCCTGTTAGTCCTCATCAGGAGCGGAGTGGTGTTGTCGAGAAACTTCATCTGAAGAACAACCCACGCATCACACGGACTGGCTGGAAGCACATCAGTTTGTTCCTTTATATGTGTCGATCGATCAAGGCCATTGACCTGTCAATGATCCAATTCCCCGACACTATGCCCGCGAACACGCACGCGACTCCGATCAAAAGCCCACACAATGCGCCTTCAGGACAGGGCCTGGAACTTGATGCCGCTGAGACGCTTTACAAATGCCTTAGTCAAAGGTTGGGAGGAAACAAGCTTGAAGAGTTAATCGTGTCCGACTGCGGGTTGACTGCACCTCAGATAAGGAAGATTGTCGATGGCGCCATCATTTGCGGCATTAACAGGCTTGGGTTCGGTGGCAACCAGGTGGATGATGAAGGTTTGGAGTACATTCTCCACTACCTACGATCAGGTGTCTGCGGTGGACTTGACTTGGGCGGCAATGACCTTCGCGGGAAGCTCAACCTGGTCGCAGAGGCCCTCAATGACAGGCCTGGCACATCATGCTGGGGTCTCAGTTTTGCCGGCTGCAATCTCGACACTGCGTCTGTGAAGCCCTTGTTCTCGGCTCTCTCGCGCCTGCCAAACTTGAGGTTCGTTGACTTTAGTCATAACCCGGACCTCTGCGGCAAAGACAACGGGACAATTTCTCTGCTGCGACGATACATCGGCCAGATGAAGTATCTGAAGCGAATCCATCTTGCTGATGTAGGCATGAGCTCGAAGCAGGCAATCGCGCTGGCAGATGTGTTACCCGAAGGTCCTGCGCTGGCTCATGTGAACATCCTAGAGAATCCGGAGCTGACGGCGCTTGTTGCTGCGAAGGACGAAGAGAGTCAAGAAGAAGCGTGTGCGTTATATGCCAGCTTTATGGCTGCGGTGCGCGTGTCGAACACTCTGATCTGTATCGACATTGACGTAAGTACACTTGTCTTGGCATGGGAAGAAACAGTTCTGAAACTAACCCTGATTAGGTGCCGAGCGCAGACAACAGCGAGGTCGTCAAAGCCTTGGCCAAACAAGTGGTCGCGTATTCGCTGCGGAATATGGAACGCTTCGCCATCGCTGAGGCCACCGGCGACGCATCATTGGCCAAGGGCGACGCAGCTGCTTCTCTAACACAGCCTCATGGCGGAGAGCGGGAAGTGAAGGAGATCGCCGTCCCAGACGTTCTGTACCACTTGGTCGGCCATGTCGATGGCAGCACCGAGAATCACGACAACGACGCTCCAGCTCCAGATGGTGATTACATTGTCGGCGGAACCGGTGTGGTAAAGGCGCTTCAATATGTGCTTGGCGAGAAGGCGGATGACCTCCGTCGCAGTAGCGTTCCAGGCTCCCCCATCCCAGGTATCAGAACAACGCGAGACAGACCTGGCTCCTCTGCCGGCCTCCAAGAAGAGCAGCGTGGAAAGGCAAAGAAGATGTCTAAGAACCTCCTGGAGAGTGCACGCAAGATCCGGACACGACTCCAACCTGCACTGGTCAAGGAAGCAACGCAAGGCGGCGATGAAATGGCCTACCGCCGACTTGTCTTCCTCGATCAGACCCTGCAAAGCATGATCTCGCGCTTCGAGGAAGAGTATCCGGAAACACGTATCACACCCACCTCTCCGCAAGCTCCATCCACCACATCATCCACCGAACCCGCCCCAATCTCCCTCGACACCAGCATCATAAACAAACACTCCGACGACGAAGACGATCTCGACGACGAAGACTCCCGCTTCCGCCCCGCCATTTCCCGCCACAACAGCGACGTCTCGCTCGCCTCCCGCGCCCTCGGCGCCGAAGAAGGCCACCTGCACCGTCTCGGCCAACGCATGCGCCGCGAAGTCTTCGACTCCCCCGCCACCCCCACGCAAACCAACACCCCCTGGACCAAAGAGGGAGAGGCCGCGCGCCTCAAGCAACTGCAGCACCGCATCGAAAGCATTTCCGGCCCGGAACTGAAGAGCCTGGTCGAGCACGACGGCTGGGATTCGGCGTTGCGGAAGGTCGGCATGAACCTGAACGATTTGAGACAGTTGCAGGAACAGGACCCGCAGGCCTGGGAGGAATTTTTGGATTCTCAGATGAAGGCGCGCATGAATGTCGCGAGGGAATCGAGGCCTTTGACACGGTAGGCGGGATCTTCGGAATCCTTTCTGTTTTGAAGAATGAATCCAAGCGAAAAGAGATGGTACGGCAGACCCGTTGTGTATGTGTGTGTGTGCGGGTCACGAACATGTGCTGATTACAAATTTTTTGTCCTTTCGTGTTCTATTATGGTTTATTGTTGTTGTTTTGGTTTGCTCCGGGTTTAGCAAGCGAACGAGCGAGCGAGGGAACAGCCACGACGACATTTTGAGAGACTTCAACACTGTTTGTTATGACCATGGGACGATGAGAGAAATTGTCCTGATGCACCATCATTGTGCAGAACACACATGAGGACCGGGCGCGAGCTGTATGCGTAGGCATGGAAATCATGTTTCTCGGTCACCTTTCCCGTCCACGGAGCTCGTGGTGGTTGAATATGAAATGATACTAGAGGGAAGAATGTATGAGAGGGAGAGAGAGAGAGATTGTGAGATCACGGAAAGCTTTTTGCATCGTCACACATTTTCAGCGGTCAATCGTGAACGTCTGGTGCTGAACGCCATGCCCCATGCTACTGCTGAGATACATACGCCTTTCCGTGAAACCACAATGGACGCCGTCGACACTTCCCAACCACTAGAAGAGCACTTACAGCTCCGCAGCGAGAGCCTGGATCTTCTGGCTGACGCGCTCGCGGCGTTGCTCGCGAGTGAGCTTCTTGTCCTTGTGCTTCTTGGACTCGGCCTTCCAGTGATCCTTGCTCTTCTTCTCGCCCTCATCCTCGTCCTTCTTCCACGGGTCTTCGCGGATCTGCTTGTGCGCCTCGCCGTACAGCTCTTCGAGCCCATCCGCCTCGATCTCGTCATCGATGTAACCCTTGAACTGGGACTGGTAGCGCTCCTCATCGTCGTCGGCGAGGGTCTCCATGTACTCGGCGACGTGGCCGCCGAAGATGTACTTGCGAAGGGTTTCGGCGTCGAGCTCCTTGGTCTCGATGTCGTAGCCAGGGAAACGCTTCTCGCTGTGGGGCACGTAGAGACCTCCGTCCGATGCACCCTTCAGGGCGCCGAAGACACGTGCGCCGGTCGACGTGCGAGTGAGACCGACGTCGAGGAAGACTTTGAATGGGCGGCGCGTCTCGCCGTCAACCTCCTCTGGCTCGGTGAGGCCGAACTCGCCATCGGCCTCCTCCACACCAGTGAAGGTGTCGTCGAGCTCGAGCTTGTTGAGGGCACGGCGGGCGATGAGGAGACCAACGCAGTATGCGGCGGCCCAGTTGGTCAAGCCGTGGGTGATGCCGTAGCGCTTGAGTTCGTGGCCGTAAGCAGCGACGAAGACCTTGTCGCCGGTGAGCTCGGAGGTGACGATCTGGGCGATGATGTCCTTGTTGGTGAAGCGGACGACCAGACGGTACTTGGGTGCGTTATACTTGTTCTTGGCCTGGGTGATCAAGCGCTTGCGGGCATAGTAGTCGGTTTTGCCTGACTGGCGACGCTTGTACTTCGTCTGGTAGCGACTGAAGAGATCGTTGTCAGTAATGTCGCAGGTATGAGAGCGGTGGTTAGATACTCACCTGAAGTAGGCGTTGTTCTTGACCAGCTTGGTCTGCACACACGTCCACGGTCAGCAATTTGCGCTTCAGATTCCCCTTCCGAAGCAACTTGCGGCGACCTCTCAATCTGCCGACGCACCACAGCAATTGCATACCATAGCAATGCTTGCGTCGGCGCCGGTGGGGAGACTTACGAAAGGCATTGTGTCGTTGGGCGGTCTCTGGTGTCGAGCGTGGTAGAAGAAAGCTCAACAGTCTGTGTGTCTGCTGAATTAATTCTGGAGCGTGCGAGGTGGGCGGAGTCTTGGCAGCTGTAGAGCGTGGGACTAGTTCGAGCGTGAGTGACCAGCACCGAGAACATCATTACAACCATGCGTTACGCTCCATCACCACTGCATCCATATCGCCGTAGTACTGTTGCGCACATTTCGATTGTCACTGTTGGGAGAGCCGGCCGCGACTATCTTCGATTGAAGCGCTGGCGACTTTTCACCCGGTTTCCTGCGCACCTAGAATGCTTCAAACACTGATTACAAGCGGCAGCGTCTCACATCGGCGAGGGTAAATTGCTCCACTGGCCTTGCTCTCTTCACCTCAGTGTGCTCAATGCTTCATGGACTGGGAGGGTTACGAATGTGGTGTCTGCTTGTCGGAAGGGAAGCAGCTGTTGAACACGTTTGACCTACTGGCTTTCGATATACTAGGCATTGAGGACGACAGCTATATCATGGCTCCTACCTTTCTACGGCATTGCTGGTTGATCCTAGTCGTGCTTATGTCTTCGAAACTGAGCAAGGCGTATCTCCGCCCCATCCCCATACCAGGTCTTGATCAAGTCACAGATGAGTGGCAACCGTCCTAATCCTCCATCTGTTTGGCTGCCGGGCTGGTATCAAGAGGAGACAATCTGAACCCGGCAGTCCAGATCTGTATCCAGGCCTGAATAGCACGGATCATCATGTCAGTCCGGCTTGTGCGTTTAGCATATGGTAATGTCGGGAGTCTAAAGGATCACAGGGCTGCTCGTGAAGGGCGCGAATCCACATACGTTGAAGGTGCTCCGACACGGTGCAGCGATCATCTCAAGTTTCTCCTTTATGAATTCCTTCGTCTGATCGTAAGAGAGCGCAGGCCTCAAATCTGGATTCAATAGTAGGTTCCCTCGCATCGAGTCTTCGTTGATGTGCAACTTAGTCTATATAAGTCTCACCCACGACGCCTTCGTTGTCTCACAGCCATGTGTATCTCTAACGGCACAACCGTATACTCTGGTTCACGTGCAACAATCCTCGAAATCATTCGTCGAACAATCCCGACAATCGCTCTTGCTGCAATGGCATCAGCTGGGCATCATTGACGCTGTCTTTGCCAGCATACATCGACCAATTGTTGTCTATCTAGCCATACAATAACATTACTGTGAGCCAGGAGAAATTCTAGTTGGGAAGAAATAGCTGTCCCGATTCGGCGGCCAGCAACCCAAACCCGCACGGGCGTACACGCTCTTATCCGCTTTCGATCTGGATTAAGAAGCAGCGACGGCTTGGAAGGCTGCTGCAGCGAGTGCAGGTACCAATAATGTGCTTCTCAGTGGACCTCACTTCCCTGCGGTTCAAAGGAACGTCTGTGGTCGAATGATCCCAGGGTAAGCTCTTAAATTCTGGCCCAGGTGGGGTATCCAAGGACGATGCGGGGCATATAAAAGATCATAAACAGAGGGGAAGATCGTAGCAACAACACCGAAGAGAAGTTCCAAGAGGCTCGCCAATAGAAGAGGCATTGATCTTTTGCGTTAACAGTATCGATCTTAGCCACCTTGTTTGCAACTTGTCTCGAGCACAACAAATCATGGTCAATCAGAAGGCTCAGGACGCTGTCCAGCAATCGCTCGACTCGGTGACTGGCAACAAGGAGAATGGCGTGGCCGGTCTGGTATTTGTAGCCGTCGACAAAAATGGACAGCAAATCTGTGCCAATGCCTCTGGCAGAAAGGGTCTGAACAGCCAAACGCCGATGGACTTGGACACAGTGTTCTGGATCGCCAGCTGCACCAAACTTCTTGCGACTATGGCTTGCATGCAGGCTGTTGAACAAGGCATTTTGAACCTCGATGATGCTCAACAGGTTTACAAATTATGTCCTGAACTGGAGAAGGTCCAGGTGCTAAAAGACGATGGAGCTCTGGAACCCAAGAAGAATGATATTACACTGAGAATGCTACTCAATCACACTTCTGGGTTTGGGTATGAGTTGTAAGTCGTGACGCGGAGTAATGAAGGAGAAGTATGACATTGTTGACCATGCCATATCAGCTTCAATCCTAAGCTCCGTGACTACGGCCGCCCTGTTGGATTTGATGTTTTCCATGCAGACATTGGCGACATCAAGAGAATGCCTTTAGTGAACCAACCAGGTTCGAGATGGGAATATGGTATCGGCATCGATTGGGCTGGCATCGTCCTCCAGCGCGCCACAGGCACCGGTCTCAACGACTGGATCCAACAGCAAATCATGGGTCCTCTCGGCCTCAAGAATATCAATATGTTTCCCACCGCCCACATGAAGGAGAACCTGGCCTACATGCACCAACGCTGGCCCGGCTCCTCAGCATCCGAAGAACGCGACCACATCTATCGCGAACCCATTCTCGCGGAAACCGATGAAGAAAAGCAACGTATCTTCCACTCCGGCGGTGCAGGCGCCTACGCCAAACCCGTCGAATACGCTCAAGTCCTCGCCACACTCCTCAACGACGGCAAGAGTCCCACGACCGGCGCACAAATCCTCAAACCCGAAACCGTCGACGAAATGTTCAAGAACCAGATCCCGCAGTTCCCCGACTTCGCCAGACAAAGCATCCCCGCTGCCAAAGCCGAGCAATCGAATGCTGCTCCTGAGCTCTATCCTCAGGAAGGCAACCCACCGCAGGGCTGGGGATTGTCATTTATGCTTACGGTCGAGCCGGGCGCGACGGGCAGGGGAGCGAATACGGCTTGGTGGGCAGGCATTGCGAATTTGTTCTGGTGGTGTGATCGGGAGAAGGGCGTGGCGGGCATGATTGCGAGTCAGATCATGCCATTTGGGGATTTGCATGTCATGGTGAGAACACTCTCGGAATATATCTTTCGTCTGTATGCTGACCTTACTCCTCGTTACAGGGCCAATGGGGCGCGTGCGAAGCTGCTGTATATGCTTCCCTGGATTCGTGATGCAGTATTCGAACTTTCCTCGACAGAAGGAGTGAGATGCCTGAATGTAATACAATGGTGGTCGACGTACAATTTGTCGCCACGTGCGAAATATCTGTTCGAGCTATGCAACCTCCGATATCGTGCTTCCGAGCGCGCGAACATGCGCTGAAACGATGATGAGCGTCCCACATAATCCACGTTTCTCAGTCATCCTGCTCATACCATTGAGTGATCCTAGTCCACAACCTCCATCTACCGTGCCTTGTGGTCTCCTACCTATCTGCCATCCATCATCGTCCAAATCCTTAGGTCTATACTCTCAGTTTTTCAACCTCCACCTCAGATCGGAAAACAGCCTAACCTTCAACTCACATCCTGCTCTTCCCTTTGCTCCCGCCTATCATTCAACGCAAGATCGCTTCTGCTTTCGATAACATCAACAAGCAGGAAGTATGAAATTCGTACTGAGAGGAGAATGCATAATGTTCTTGTGACCAAGGACATGTGGCTTGCATAGGCGGGTGAGTGCGTCGAGGAAGACGGGAGGAGAAAAAGGCTCGATGGCTATGAAAGTGGAAGTCTGGCGATGAGCTGGCTGGTGAGTGTTGAGATCCCGGGTATGTGGAGGTAGAGATGGCTGTCAGGAATGCGTGTAAGGAGAACGAGGGAGTGAGAGGAAGGCTCGTGAGAGCGCTGGAAGAATAGATGTATCGCTGCGAATTCGGGAATTTGGTCCTGGTGGATAGTGATGCTAAGTAATGTCATACCAACATCCCTTCAGCGGGCCTACGTATACATCCATCCATACATACAGGCAGACAGATGGAAATATTCCACACGATTCGCTTGGGCTCGTATGCGAATACTAATGTCTCCACCCCTTAGGCGCATAAGGCGTGGTTGCAAACATTCCTGAAGGAACGTCCAGAATTATGGTGGGAGTTTTGCGAATGGGAGTGTCGCGCTTGATATTCTAGGCCAAGCCGCCATCCGCATCCGCATGCCATTCGAGCTCCTCAACAACATCTGGCAACATGCCTTCGACGTCTTCTTCGCGAACACCGAGGGCGCCGGTTATGAGGCGCTTGTATTCCGAATGTTTGTCACCAAGTCCGGCCACCGAGAGGTTTTGCACAATGGTCTTGAACAGCTGCCGGCGCTGCTCGACTAAGGAGTGCAGTTCGCGAACGAGAGCGAGTTTGTGATTGACTTGGTCGTCACTTTCGTCATCCATCATGAGGTCGTCGTCCGGGGGCCCGGCGTGGTCTTGCTCTTCTCGGCTGAGGATCTCCTTCAGCTCCGCGTCGTCTTCGGCTTGCGTCAGGTCTTCGCACTCTTTCATCAGTGCGTCGAGTTCGGCAAGGAGATGATCATCCCCTTCCGTGCCGTCGAGTTGCTCCATTTCCCTGGTGCGTAATTCGTCTACCTGGCGTTTGAGGATGTCGAGTTCTTGAGCCCGCATGGCTGCGACGCGTTCCGCTTCGTTGTGCTCGAGCTCTTTCTCGGCAATCTCGGCTTCCAAGGTATTGGCCAGAGACTTCGTCTTGTCGAAAATGGCGGGGATGATGGCCGATGTGAGAGTCATGGCGGCTTCCGACTTGTATACGCTGGAGGATGTGCTCTCCAACGACGACTGAAGGCCTCCATTCAGTGGTGCCTGTGCCAACATCGGATCGAGTATGACGCCATCGCCAATTCCAGAGATATGAGACTGTACAGGTCCGCCAGGAATCATGTGGCCATCGGGATGGTCACTTTGAAAAGGTGATGAGGACATCTGACGTTGGTGATGGCGCTCTTGCCGTCGACGGTTGAGCTGCACAATTAGTTGATCTGCTGTCTCGCCGATGTTGTTGGGAATGTCCACCGCGGCGTTCCTGCCAATAAGACTACGCACACATTTACGCGCGCCATTACGTGCCGCGATGGTAATTGCAGTGTCTCCGTTCTGGTCTTGCAGGTTCAAGATGCGTTCGATTTGGTCGGGAGACAGCAAACCGGACATCTTGTTCAAGATGCAGTCGATGTAATATCGAGCACAGGCATACTTGCTCTTGCGTTGAGTGATACCGGCAATGTGATGGAACACGGTACTTCCGTACCACTCTTGCATGTTGACAGTCCTGATGAGCAAGCCTGCCAGCTTGTCCATGTTCTGTTTGTCGTAGTTGTTAGTGAAGAGGACCGCACGCATCAATGGTGTCTCGCCGCTTTTGGAAGGCACATCAACCGCAGCTCCTTTGCTGATGAGGTCTTTGACCACCTCGATGTCACCCATGGCTGAGGCCCAGTGGAGGGCAGTGTGGCCCTTCTCATCTATCGGACGATTCAAGTCAATTGTCGGTGGAGGCGAGGGTGCCCTTGGTAGTGCATCCATCTGATTGTCTGCCAGCATGAAGTAGTCGAGCAGCTCCTCCGCCCAAAGCTGGTGCTCCTTGTCGGCTGGACTCAGAGTGTCTCCAACTCGGCGGCGCTTGCGGGAGCCGCCTGTGTACTGTGCTTGGTCAAAGTCGTCAAAGGCTTCTGAAATGACCGTCACATCATCGGGAGTGCCGCCATCATGCATGTCCATCTGATCGTAATCGGGCACATTTGAATAGACTGCGCTACGCTTAGTGCCAGCTCTCGCGGGCGGTTCCATGTTGTCCTTACCCGGCTGTCGTCTGGGCTGTGCAGGAGCTCGGGGAGCTCGTGGCTTATTGGAGGCGGCCGTAGCATGTTTGGGCGCGGGAGGCGGAGTTCTATCACCTGGAACAAAGTCGAATATGGGACGCAGCTTGTCCAGGACGCCATTCTTTGTTGCCAGTTCCCGGCCATCGGGCAGTGGGATCCACGTGCCTAGAATGCCATAGCACACAGTCAGCAAACTGTCATGTTGGCGTAGTCTTTGCCGGGGGAACATCGCCATCACGCACCCTGGTATTTCCCATATCCACCCTGCACCTTCTCATGCACTCCCTTCTGCACTTCGCGCTCAAGGATCCTGGTGCGGGCGGGCTTATCGTAGTCGGCGACTTTCAGGATATGCGTGGCGTTGATCCAGTCGTCGGAGCGGCGTCGCATAATATGATTGCCATTGACATTGTACTCGTACACCGGCACCTACAATGACCCAGTGGTCAGCAAGAGTTGTACATCCGCGGTCGGACTCGGGCTTACGTTGGAGTAGGTTGCGCTGTAGATCTTGTCACTGGGCGGCGCCATGATGGCGAGAGCGTCGCTGTATGAGCCCAGAATGCGATGCTATTCCGCTCCCACATGCACAGCCCGCGCACTTTGCATCCATACACCCGCGGCGTCGAGTTCGGCGTGCTGAGCGGAGCTGCGATGAAGTTCGACGTGTATCGGACGCGTTGCTTCGCGCTTTCTCCACCACACCGGCCCGCTGCCGCAATAGCCAATCGTGTCTGTCGTGGCGGTGCGGCGATGTGGCGTCGATGTAACCAAAACTTCGAGACCCGGTATGGCATTGAATAGATTCACCCCCTCGGCTGAACCCAGTGAAGTGATTGCCAATAAAGTGACTGAAGTTGATGGCGAGACCTAACTAGTCCTGAGAAAGCGCAGACGGAAACGGACAGCTTCCCAAGTCTAGATCTCGGGTAGAGTTAGTTCCTTGTGTGACTGTTCGCTACAGTACACCGGCTATCTACTTCAACTCACTCAGCCAAGATGCCGGCGCTGGACCTGACAGACCACTCACCACGGCATCCGGACCCGGCTGAGCCGGTTGCAACTGCTTCCAATCTTGTTGTCATCGACAACTACGACTCCTTTACCTGGAATGTCTACCAATACTTGGCTCTCGAAGGCGCAAAGGTCGGTAATGGAGAGGATACATGAGCGCTACACCTCGAGAAGTGTCGGGCTCTCTGAATCCATAGAGGCCCTGAGTTCTCGGCGCTTTAGCTACTTCCTCTCAAGCCTGATGTACGGAGTGACCAGCTGACCATGTGCCTAGGTGACAGTCTTCAGGAACGACCAAATCTCGCTCGAGGAGCTGATTGCGTTCGAGCCGACACAAGTGGTCATCAGCCCTGGCCCTGGACATCCAGAAACAGATTCCGGAATCAGCAAAGATGTCATTAAGCACTTCGCTGGAAAGATTCCCGTTCTTGGGGTCTGTATGGGCGAGCAATGTATCTACTCCGTGTTCGGCGGTGTTGTTGACCGGACGGGTGAAATCCTACATGGCAAGACCTCGCCACTGAGGCACGATGGCAAGGGCGTTTACACTGGCCTTCCACAGGATCTTCCTGTTACGAGGTACCACTCTCTCGCAGGGACACATCCTACGCTACCTGCGTGTTTGGAAGTGTCCTCTTGGATAGCCACTGGTCCAGATGGCGGTAAAGGTGTTATCATGGGGGTCCGTCACAAGGAATTCCTTGTGGAAGGTGTGCAGTTCCATCCTGAGAGTATTTTGACAGCCGAAGGTCGAACCATGCTCAAGAACTTTTTACATATGCAGGGCGGCACCTGGGCAGAGAATGCAAGGTTCAAGACTGAGTCGCAGAGAGTGGTTCCGAACGGTATGAAATCTCAAACCAATGGCAGTGCTACCAAAGGCGACAAGAAGATTTCTATCCTCGAACGTATCTACGACCATCGTCGGACTGCTGTGGCTGCCCAAAAACAGATTCCTTCTCAGCGTCCGGAAGACTTGCAAGCTGCGTATGACCTGCAGCTTGCCCCATCTCTCATAAACTTTCCGGAGCGATTGCGCCAGTCACCTTTTCAGCTGTCACTCATGGCTGAGATCAAGCGTGCGTCTCCCTCAAAAGGCATGATTCAACTATCAGCATGCGCTCCATCGCAGGCTAGGACGTATGCGTTAGCTGGAGCAAGCACCATCTCGGTGCTGACTGAGCCAGAATGGTTCAAAGGCAGCATTGATGATCTCCGAAGCGTCCGTCAGGCTTTGGACGGCATGCCGAACAGACCTGCTATCCTTCGAAAGGAATTCGTCTTCGAGGAGTACCAGATCCTGGAGGCTCGTCTTGCAGGTGCAGACACGGTCCTACTTATCGTGAAAATGCTGGAAGAGGAGACCTTGACAAGACTGTACAAGTATTCACAGTCGCTTGGCATGGAGCCCGTGGTCGAGGTGAACACTGTGGAGGAGACCGAAATTGCCGTCAGACTCGGATCCAAAGTGATTGGTGTCAACAACCGTGACCTGACCAGCTTCGAGGTGGACATGGGGACCACAACACGATTAATGAGTATTGTCCCAAAGGACACCATTCTCTGCGCGCTGAGTGGTATCGCAGGCCCGAAAGATGTGCTTCCATACCAGCAAGAAGGCGTGGGTGCAGTGCTTGTGGGTGAGGCTCTCATGCGCGCCCCAGATACTGCCCAGTTCATTTCGGAGCTCCTGGGAGGCAGTGAAGCTGCCATCAAATCTAAGTCACAGAAGAAGCTTCTTGTCAAGATCTGCGGCACCCGCAGCGCCGAAGCTGCCAAAGTCGCCATTGAAGCAGGAGCAGATCTGATTGGCATGATCATGGTGAAAGGCCGGAAACGATGCGTGTCTACCGAGACCGCCCTCGAGATATCAGCCACCGTACACGGTACCCCGAAATTGACAACCCTGGTGACTGATGCTTCTGGAGAAGCTGGTGGAAAGGCAACTAGCTTCTTCGCCCATACAGCACGACATCACATGCAGCATCCTCGTCGCGCGTTATTGGTCGGAGTGTTCCTCGACCAGCCACTGGAGTACATCCTTGAGCAGCACAAGCTGCTCGACTTCGATATTGTGCAACTTCACGGCTCCGAACCTTTGGAGTGGGCCCGCCTGATACCAGTCCCAGTCATGCGCAAATTTAAGCCTGGGGATGCTGGCCTGGCAACGCCCGGTTATCACTCAATGCCTTTGCTAGATCCTGGTTCAGGAAGCGGACAAAGACTGGACGTGGATAGCGTCAAGAATCTTCTTGAAAGTAACGAAGGGCTCAGAGTGTTCCTTGCTGGTGGCTTAAACGCAGATAATGTGGCTGATGCTGTTACTGCACTCGGCCCTGCTAAGGCGAGGCTTGCGGCGGTAGATACGAGCAGTGGCGTGGAGACCGATGGGCAGCAAGATCTTAAAAAGATTCAGGCGTTCGTGGAAGCTGCTAAAAGTATCGATTTGTTGTAGACACGGCACTAGTCGGACGTTCTGCCAGCACCGACCTAGTGTGATGAGAAGGGCTTTCCAATGCACTTCGAATATAGATCTTTAGTCTGGAGCTTAGAAAATGGAGCTGACAAGAATGTTTTGACTATTGCTGGTTGCAGACACGCTATCAGTCAGCGTTGTGCTTGACGAAGTGATGCATTAGCGAATTCTTCGGTTGTAGTATGCAGTCCGCAGCACAGAGAGATGTGCATGGACGCCACTCGTTGACCATTTTGCCCAGCTTCTCAACCATGTGAAAGTAAAAGTGGACCTCGCCTATCACATGCATAACGCAGCGTTGAAAAGCTCACTTCATGTGATGGCGTGACTTCACTCTCCAGGGCCAGTTCATACAGCTCGACCATTCGACAACGATCTGTTCCAGCAACAACACCAACACCCTGGAAGGACAACGACAACCGCGGAATCTTTCACCAATCTAACTATCTTTCGGTACCAACACAGAACTCTGTCGCTTCTGCAACACCTCGACGATACCTTTCACTTCACAGAACTCCCGTGACTTGCAACATTCGCGAACTTTTATCCAGCATGGTTCACAGCGGACTGAAGGGCTGTCACATCGTGACAGTCGGTATGCACGAGGACTGGACCAACCAGAAGGTCAGAGACTGGGTCAAACAGGGCAGCGGCAACTATGAATCACGTGTGACCGAAAATACAACCCACATAGTCATCAGCAAGAAAGAATGGGAGAAGAAAGGCGCTACAGTCAACGACGCACTGCAGCGCAAGGAGGCTGGCGAGCAGGCGATCGAGATCGTCAGCTTCGAATGGCTTGCCGAAAGCTTCAGAGATAAGCGGAAGAAGCGCGAGAAGGTATACAGATTCATTGTTCCCAAGTCCCATGACACGAAAGATAATGGCGAGCCTCGTTCCTACACCGGTCTTATGAAGCAGCTGTATGATGATCACACTCTGGGACCGACCACTCAGGAAATGGCCATTATCGAGAAGAGACAGAAGGAAGAAGAAAAGCTCGAACAGGAGCGTCAAGAGGCTCGAATGAAGGCATTCCAAGAAACGCGGATGAGTGTTCCCGAACTTGCTGCAATTTTCAAGAAGGGGAGCCAGAAGGCGAGGACTCACCTGCTGTCCGGTAAGCATGCCACTTCCACGTTTCCAAGACCAGAGCTGACTTTCGTATCTCCTAGATAACCACCACATTTACCAAGACTCCACCGGATTCTACTACGACGTTACCCTCACCAAAGTCGATACGAAACATAATACCAACGAACGCTACTCTCTGGTCGTAAGTAAACCATATCCGGCTCAGATCCTATGGAAGCGGCTAACACTAACCACCTCAGCTCCAGATCTTCGAATCCAACGATACCCCAGCCACCTACGCCCTCTGCTCCTCATTTTCCGGGACACGACTCACCGCCACCGACCATGTCATCGTCTCCATCGGCTCACCCTGGCCCACCGTGTACCGCGCCTTCTGCAAAGTCTTCCGCGAAAAGACTGGGATCGAATGGACCGAGCGCGTGGTCGCGGCCGAGGAGCTTCGGCGCGATCAGAAGGCTGCGAGGATGAAACCTTACGCGGCGGAGAAGTGGAGTGGTGTGAAGCCCAAGATGGGTGTTGAGGATTTGAAGAATCAGGGATTCCAGTACTTCCCGCCCGCGTATGGCCCGCGAGGAGAAGGGGTGGAGCAGGTGGGAAAGGCTGCGCCGCAGGCGACTGTAGACTTGACGAGGGAGGACGAGAATGAGAGTTTCATGATGCTGGCGGGCAATTTCGAGCAGCAGCCACAGGAGATGACTTCAGGCGAGGGTACCACGCGCTCTGCTAGTCCGATGCACCAGCCGGATTTCGGACCTGAGGAGGTGGAGAACTTCAAGACTGCTGTGATGGACGAGGACATCAATCCTTACGATGAGCCGTTCAGTTCCGGTAACTACGACTTCGGCAACCGTGAACTGGACACTGGCGCTCAGCTCGGTGATGAAAATTTCGGCGACGGCGTGCCTGAGCCCCCTTCGCAATTCGACATGAACTTCCACCCGGAACTCGCCCAGGATTTGGGTGTTGGGCAGACGCAGGATGGAGGATCCTGGGGTAAGCTGTCAGTGGAGACTGGAGGCGATGAGTTCACTCAGACGCCAAGTTTCCAGGCCATTCCCAACTTGCGTGCGCAGAGTGACACGGCAGCGCAGACCCAGGCTACGAGCTTGCCGGACATGACGGAGCTTCCAGTGGGGAGTGGCTTTGGCGAGCACGCTCAGAGCGACCGCCAGGTACTGGGCAAGCGGAAGGATTCTGCGACTGCCGGTGAAATGCCGGCGGAGAAGAAGGCGAGGCTCAGTAGCCAGGAGCAGGAAAATGCGATATCAGAGCAGGACTTCGTGGCCCAGCTCTGCGACGCCGCTGAAGCTTCTAGCGAAGAGCAGCACCCTCTCGAATCTGGAGAGGATGGCGAGGATGGCGAGCAAGATGGGATGTGGGACGACACCCAGCTAGGCGAGTCACAGGCAGAGGTGGGTAACTGAGACGAGACTGCCATTGTGACAAGAGGGTGTTGCTACGGCAGAACACAAGGATGTACCTGCGAAATCAAAGGTCTTCTGCTCATCTGGAAGCATTTCAGCCTCACCGGCTGCCCGTGAGCCGCGGTCGTTCTGGCGTCCTGGAGGCTGACCTTCTCAATACAATATGGCGGTGCCTATCCTTGACATTTGGGTTCGAGGACATGGGCGGCCGTCCAGAGATTTCTTCTTTCTCGGACGTATGTACAATAGCAGACAGAGAGCCATACGGGTACCAAGCTTGAAGAAAAGCTTCCCTGGTCCCATGCAGTTCTCCAGCTTAAAATGGTCTCTCGGAGCACTTTCCACTCCAGCGTCCAATGGCCCACGCCGACACCCGCGTCTTGATTGTGGGGCACATCAAAACCTCGCCTGCTTAATTGCTCCTCGCCCCTCCTTTCTCCGCTCTCAATTGCTCCATCTTCTTCACCCGCAGCTTAAATTCCTCATACTGGCATTTCTCATAACCATGTCGCTCGTCCTACACACAATCCCAATCAGCCCATGAGTCTGTACTGCACATACCCTCCCTGTCATATTTCCCCCATCCTTCAGCCCGAGGCTTCTGCACTTACCATACACCTCCATGGCAAGTAATAGTTATCACGCCGGCATTGGTTCAGTGGAATGAGAAGATGTGCGCAGGAATCGCGGTATGCGAGAGGCAGTTTGGCGTCGGACATTTCCTTCCGGGTCGCCTCTGCCAGACACACAACATATCAGTACACATCCGTATCCTTCAGTGTTTGCGACTAATGCGCGTTATGCCATTGGGTAGGTATGGGACGTACGTCTGGTAGGGGCGCCATGGCTATGACCGAGACCGACTGCCTCCTTGACGTTCTCCGCGGTCTCTTTTATGCTTTCGGCGACGGTCATGGTGTGTGTGGTCTTGACTGGGCGAGAAAGGTGGCAGTCAATGGGTGGTAGCTGGCAGCAGGTGAGGTGTGGAGGCAGACTGCGGAACGAGCCGCGGAGCTTCGAAAGCCTGTTGCGGGAAGCGCGTGAAGCTGCGCTCGCGCGTTTGCGTCAAGGGAAACATTCTAGAGACCCGTCGACTATCGAAGCGACACCCCCGGCGTACGATATGGACGGCCACTCGATACTAATCGCTGAGTCGATGCGATAGAATCGACCTTTATAGACCTCGCCTCCGCGTTACCAACTGGCGATTGGACGGCATTCCGCAAAAATGTCCAACGGAGCAGAGTCCAGCTATTTTCCAGCCCTTGACAAGTGTCTCGCCGGCGAGGTACCTCTGATCTCATGGCGAACTGCATACCGGTCGGTATGTGACGAAGAAACGGCGGAGGACAATAGCCATCTTGAGGCATTCTTCAACGACAACGACACCATTGGCTACCTGAGCAATGCTCTTACACCCTTCCCCGAGCCGAATTCAAGGACTGCGAGTGAGCTAGACACGAAGACCGCACCAATAAATGTATCCCAGACTCAGAATGGCGATTACAATCTGGAACAGATTAAGGCGGATGCAAGATGGCTGTCGAAGGAGATGAAGGTGGAAGAGCTCGCTGCTTTGCGTATGGCTATAGTAGAGTGGCAGGAGCGGCCGGCGGACCAACTTCTGAACACAGCATTCAATGGCGCCAGTGGTCTCTCTGGCTCCATGGACCTGGCAAGCTCTGCTCTAGGCAGAAGTATTTTGGATACCACTCTACCTCCCACAGCAACTGCACATCCGCCGTTACGGTTTGATGATGAAAAGACACGACGCGAGCGACTGCTCAACGTCTATCTGAGCGAACTGAATCATATGCGCAAGCTGAGTGCGGATCTTGTTAGTCGGAGCGCCGTATCGAAGCCGAACTTGCAGAATGAATCTACGGGAGCTTTCAGACAACTCACCAGACCATCGTGGATTGACGATGCTGCAACGAAGGTCGCGGACATTATGTGCCCGGGAAGCAACAGAGCAGTGAGCGAGGCGTTTATTGGAAGATGTATCGCGAGGCTGGACAAAATCTTGGAACAGACGGATATACACACGGGATGGCCTACGATATTCGCGAATGACGAGAAGGCACCGGCCTACATCGAGTCGCTTTACGGCGAGCTTGTATGCGCGCTTCGGCTGTTGCTATCCGCCCTGTACTCCTTCGACGGCATTCCAAGCGGCTCAAACGTCCGCGCTTGGTTCAGCCTGATGCAGAAGCATGCATATATGCAAGCTGGCAAACCTCTTCTCCTCAACACTGATACTTCGGTGCCTCAAGTGCTCATTTCCATAGTCTCGGTCGACATACTCAAGGTCCAACTGGCTGTGGGCGAGATCATGAGCGCAGCAGGTGTTGATGCGCCAGCATTGAAGGGCGATCACTATGTCAATGATGAGCGATGTCTTTCCGAAGTCAACATTGATTTACACAGAGCAGCGGTGAGCCAGATCCACATTGCGGCTCCTGCGGTGCTTGCTTGGAGTATTATTACTTCAGTGATACGAGACATTGCCCAGATACATCAGGATCTTCGCGAATCGCGTGAAGATGGCGAGGCCCTCGCGCTGGCACGGCGTTCCTCACGACGAGCTTCTCGCGATAGCTCTTCCGAGTTCGAGAAGCTCTATTTTCTCTTGTCTAGCCAAACAGAATTGGAGAACTATCGAGAAGATCCGCCGAGGCACTTCCTGGGAGACGCTGTAGATGGTATGCGCGTTTTCGCTCTGATCAGAACGCTGAGCGAGAGCGTAGGTGCGACCTATAGTTCTACGACCGAAACAGGAACTGCGTTCATATGCAAGGAGACTTTGCTCGATTTGACGAGAGATGGCATACCTTTCGTGCAGTATGATGCGGAAATTTTGGAAGCAATACTCTCGTTCATCACGCCTTCGAACATTTCTCCAGAGTCCCAAGATCAGGCCGCTGTGCTGGCAGAAAAGCTTTTACTGGATGACGATCAGCTGAGGCCAAACATCCTCAATGAAGCCCTCAGACGATATCCGTACGAGCTGGAACCCATGCTGAAATTGTGCACAGCGCTGGCAGGAGCAGAAAGCAGACATCGATCTCCGGACGGGCTACCGATTATCGCAGAGCATTTACAAAAGCTCTTGCTCTTCACCCAGGAGACTCCGACCAGATTCCAAGACTACCAGCTGGAGAACGAAGAGGACGGCACGAATGCGATGGTCCTCACAGAACCACTTCCTATATTCGTGTCACAGAGCGCAGCATTGAGAAATGGACAGCAGCGTCAATTGACTGCCGGAGACAGTGCTGATACTCCTGCGGAGCTGGATATCCCTGCTGGAACTCAGGGTACCATAACCCGCGAGCAACGACCTCTAGTCTTGACGCTCCAATACGAGCACTCTGCGCTCGAGTACCTCAGCACCCTCCTCTCAACTTTCCTACCCAGCAGTGAGCTCTTGCCATTTTCGCAATGTGCCACACTGGACCGTATTACGGCTGCCGAGATTGTCTCGCTTTTCACGGCACTGCTATCAGCCTCCCTGCAGCGTGATGGGGGACACGAACTCGCCAAGGAATTGCTCAGTCGGATGAGCAGTGCCTTACGCCAAAGCCAGGACGTGGTCTCGGTCATTGCTGATGTCTTCGAGCTGGAGCTTCTGGCGAATCTCGATCAACTAGCGCAAGAAGGCTCGTTGGCGCTTGTGACGGCTTGCGCGGAGTTCTTGAACGTCATTGCGATTTTTGCTCAAGAGCGAGTCTGGGCAATCCTGGCCAGGAGCAGTCTGCTCGGCATCGTGGATGGCGCCACATCTTTGGCAGCAGTTGTTGGAGCGTCCGAAGTGACGTGGGGTCGATATCGCTTCCTCAAGGCGTGTGTCAAACTTCATTCGTTACTGCTAGATGATGCCATCTCTGGTCTCGTCAAGCGTAAAGTCAGACCTCAGAGCAATTCGCGCATGCAGGAACATGACCAAGTCGAAATCACACCAGAGCGGACGATGAGTGTTGTGCTGAATGCTTACCAAAGGATTTTGCTGGATGCGTTCCAGAACTTCCCTGACTGGAAGTTCGTCAGCGGCGAGGAGCGATGTGCCATCACTATTTCCTTATTGAAGTCCTTCACGAAGCTGTTGAAGAGCACTTACGGTATTGATGTGGGAAAGGAGCCATCGAAGCGTCTCACATATGTCTTGGCACCTGCCGCACAATCATTACTGAACACTTGTTGTCCAGAAACAGGCAATAGTCCGTTGATCAACACTTTCAGCAGGACGATGTTGGAAGCTATACCTGTTGCTCGAGACGGCTTGCCAATTCTTGGCCGACGGCTTCTCATCGACCAGACAAATTCCCTGTTTGACTTCGTTACAGTACTCCTCCGGACTGCCAAGAGCGGTGTCGACTTGCTTGCCATAAATAAGACCAAGGAAACACGACTAAGCTTCGATAATCAGAACTTGCAGGATGCGCAAGATGAGGAGACAGTTTCGGTAGAGAGAGGCAAGCTAGGCCAACATCGCGCATTCAACCTGGCCAGCGGCGTGCTCAAGAGCATGCCAACGCTTGCTTCACTGCTCGCGAGCGATCATGCTTTCAAGGATGGGCTTTTCGATTTGCTTTCGGAGTTGGTGAAAGCGGTCGGCACTGCGTCGGAAGATCCGCCTTCGCTGCTCGCACAGCTGGATCCGATCGCAGCCAAAGCATTTTTGCAAGTTGTAACGCAGCTCGATCGACCTATCTGCAACCTGCAAACTGAACGACGAGCTTGGGACTTCCTTTCAGCAGTCATGGACAACAAGCAGCAGTGGTTCGCCATATACCTCCTTACTGGGAACTTGCCCAAAAATCGCACCCACCGCCGAAACTCCGACCCTATCAAAGGCAAGCCTATCCTCCGATATGTCCTGGACCAGACCGCACAAGTATCGGATTTGGCTCCAGAACGTGCTGCAGGAATGCTGAAATTCCTCACCATTGCACAGCGGACGTGGGTCTGGGCAACGAATGAGCTGCGATCTCATCCGGACTTTCTGAAAAACACCTTAGCCTGGCTTGAGGCGCTGCAGGAGCCACCAAGAAATCCTAGTGCTGCGATCATGGTGATCAGTGCACGAGAATGTGAGATGGCGTCGTACTTATGCGAGATCCTCGCCATCAATCTGCATACCAGCCTTGAAATTGGCGATAAGACATTATTGAAGGCATTGATCCCCAAGCTCGCTTATCTCAGAAAGCACGGAGCAGGTGTTACTGCTTTTAACAAAGATCTGCATCACGGCCTGGCCACAAGTCTGAACAAGGTCTTTAGGGATGCTGAACTCAACGACTTCAAGCGCACTGAAGTCAATCCAGCGCCTCTTGGTGTTGAGTACTTCTATGACAAGGAGATTGCTGAGTCGGTCTTTCAGCACTACAAATCTTGGCACGGCATTGGCAGCAAGGCTGACCAAGGTTATGCGAGCGAGTTCTCGCGTGCCAATGCGAACATAAGCTTCCTTCACGCGCAGATTGCGCTACTCAAGAGTTGGAAAACCCTCGCCACGACGTTATGTGAGTGTGCCGACAACGAAACCACGCTGCAGATGGAGCTTGCACAAACAGCGGAGAACTGCCTTTTGTTCAACGCGCAGTATGACACTCGGCAGCCAGGTGTTGCAGATGTGCTACAGATGCGAATAGAGCTTGTTTTCGTACTCATCTCAAAGCTGATATCCCTCAAGTTGCAAGACGAATCGATGAAGAAGCTTTTGCCGGCCGCATGGGATCTGGTCGCACGCTCGCCGGTGGACTATGATGTCGCCTCTGCGCCTGAGGACGTTCGTTATTATCGACAGCTCCTCCAGACGCTGTATCTGACCGTACAGCCGCACAACTACATCAAGCAGCCGAAGACCGAAATGCAGTACCTACCTGCCCAAACAGCAACCTGTCTCGTCAGTATCGTCAGCAAGACGATCGCTCCTGGCTTCCGTGCTCTCTGCGGCAACCTCCATAACGACATAACTCTCGCCCTTCCCGCCGATTTTGCGCTTCTGACCGCCCTGCTCCAAGCCATTACCGCAGTTCCCGGCATCAGCTCAGTCCAAACCATCCTGTCCAACGACGTGGCCGAATCCAACCTCATCCGTGGGGCCCTCAGTCTTTATAGCTGGTCTGACCAACTCTCCGAAGCCACCTCTTCCGACCCGGTCTACGGCGAGATCGCCATCATGTTCCTTCTCGCCCTCTCCACAATTCGTCCTATCGCAGAACAAATGGCCCTCCAAGGCGTCCTCAACCATCTCGCGTCCGGGAACCTGTCCAATTATTTCCGCAAACCCGGTGGCAAAGGCCCCTTCGACGAACCCCAACGCATGTTCGTCATCTGGACCGAAGGCTTCTTGCCCCTATGCCTCAACCTCCTTGACGCCGTCGGTCCACCTGTCGCTGCCGAAGTCGCCCATTTCCTCAACTCCTTCCCCGAACAACTTCGTCGCGCCGAAACTGCCTTACAAAACGAAACTCCTTCTCCTCGAAACCCCCGTGCCGGCGCCGTCACGCTTGGTCTCGTCGCCGAAGCCCACAGCTTGAGCATGATATCTATGATCCTCAACTCGGATATCGCTCGGGCGGCGGCGGAGGGCATCGACGCGGCAGAGCTACCCGCACTGCAGTATGATGTCGAGACGGTGAAGGGTTTGGTCGAGGCGCTGAGTCGCAGTAAGAGGAGTCTGAACGATCGCATCACGCCCAACAACGAGATGGAGGCCAGGTGGATGAAGAGTGAGGCCGGCGCCGCGGCGGGCGAGAATTTGCTGGTACAGAAAGTTTTGAAAGAGGTGCACAGCTTTTTGGAGTGCTTGAGTGATGGGGTGGAGGCGTGAGGGGTTTATGGAGAGGGAGAGGATGGACGGAACGGTTTTGAGGATTTGATGCATAGCGAAGCGAGTGGGCACAGCGAGGCGTTCACTGTTGTTGATGCTGATTGTGCGTGAAGAGAGAAGATCCTTGAGGATCAGCCACTGCAGAGCCGACAGGAGATGTTTGGACATTACGAAAGTGACATCGAATGCTTCATGCTTCTTCCGTCACCTCTTCTTCGCTCCTGACGTGCCTCACGGTTCTTCTCTTCCCCCTAATGCCACAAGTCCAGGCGCTAACCTTCAAGGGCATCTTTGTCCAGATGCTATTAGGAGGTGCTTGGAACAGATGTCACACAATCTGCGTTCTTTCTGTGATCGTCTATGGATGTGATCCTTTTTCTCTAATCGCTACAAACGAGAAGTTAGCGCTAAGCTGAGGGAAAGCATTTGGTTGCTGCGATCGCCCTTCGTTTGGCCATGATAGCTGCTACACCAGAGTAACACTTCCTGCCGAACAATCACTGTAACAGTTCGACCGCTAATGTTGGCTTCGCAGAGGTGACTCGAATTGAAGTTTCGAGATCTCAGCGGGATCAGCTGTAATGCTATACAGCGTCCGAATGTGCAGGGTGATTCATGCACATGGTTGCTGTGCTGCTCGCGGAAATGTAACAAGTGTTGACTGCCACACAGGGCATGAACATGATATTGAGTCCCCCGTTCTTTCTCGAAGCTGGGAGCGTGCTTGATGCAGTACACAACAAACCCCCCTCTCAAATCCCTCTCAAGTTCCTCTCCAATTCCTCTCCAATTGCCATCGTGGTGTACACCTTCTGACATTACTATAAAATGCACTAATATCGGCACCGATGGCATTCCATCTAGGAGCAGCATTCCGGCGGACCTTGACTTTGGTGTCTACACCACTTTTAGTCACTGTTATCATCGGATTAAGTTGGTCCTTACTATTTCTGGAGTCTGTCGACATTCATCCTCTGGCTTCTTGGAACCGAATGATCCTCCTTTGGTGTTTGCTCTAGCCACCTTTCCATGCTATAATTCAGACTTTGGTTCTTGGCTTTGACGGGCCTCTTGGGTTGCTCGTGGCCCTGACAATCGATCTTTCGTCCAGCAGACTTGAGCGTTGGCTTCGAAATGGCTTTGGCCGTAATATCGTCAAATTGAGAACCTATGCCGGTGAGCAGAGTCTCGTCCATGGTTTTGGAAGGCCTTCTCAACGGACAGATGAAGTGAATAGGTCAGGTTTATCAAATGACCTGTTACAATGTCGCCACCCCTTCCAACCCGACATGCCTGGCCATATATAGCTAGGACGATACGATGTCTTGCCGCTTTGCTCAGATCTGGAAGAGGCATGCCTGGAAATCTTTTCCAATACTTTCGCTCTGTCGAAGACGAAACGGGGCTGAGGACGTTCAGGACATGCCTCCAAATGTAGTACAGGCCCAGGATGCCAACTCTAGCCTTACTACGGACCGTATCTCTAGATGATCCCTGGCACACGGCGAGGGACACCTAAGATTCGGAAGGCTGCGGGGGCCCACTGCTGGACCAACCACCAGCCTGGCAGACACCCGCTAGATGAGGCATAGGCTTGACCCCAAATGTATCTTCTCGCTTGGCTGAGCGAATGATGCTAGAGACGCACAATGCCTCCGCTAACGCATCGTCGCCCAAACTTGATTGGCTGGTTGCAGAGCTCCAAGCCACCGTTTCAAGGAAGCGAGCTTTAGGAAGCTAGCAGAGGCATTACGCCCAGCTTTCACGTGCAGGCGGCCTCTGTCATCACATCTTAGTATATATCTTCTCTGGTCCTTCGCTGTCGAGCCTTTCTTCTTCATGGAAGTCCGCACCTAGGGACCCAGCCTACTCTGTAGGTAGCTGGCCCCGAACACCTACAGAACATCTGTAGAGGTTTGTCGCCCGGAGGCTCTGTCTTCGGGCGCATTTAATCTCTGCACAACGCTACGACCATCGTAATCAGTTACACGAAGAGACTCCTGGCCACACTTTTGTTAGTCCTTTACTTGTTGAACATCAGTTGAATCCTGTTATTTACCCCAATCGAAAAATTATCGAGACATACAACACATCTACCTTACCCATCATCGTTCCGGGAAATCACGACATTCAAGCAACTCTCAGGCGCGCCAGATCTCACCATCTCTCACGGGAAGCCGAGGGCAAAAGCAATCGAGATCTCGAAGAGTGTAGCAGCTCAGAAAGCCAACGACCAACTACGCCATCTGATTCCGATCAGCTTCATTCATCTTCAGACAGCTCGCCAAATCAAGAACATAACTCCACGCTCTGTGAGCAGAGTCCGGGTTCTCCATTGCCTGAAGCGTCGAAGAACGGACATCCTTCACCAGCCACAGCCTCCCTGCTCTGTGAGAGCTGTGACAAGTCGTTCCATTCAAGACGAGATCTCATCAGGCATCGCAATCAAGTTCATCGCAGGAGGTATTCTTGTCCAAATTGCGACAAGAGGTTTGGTCTGAGTGCCGACCTGAGGCGCCACGAGCGGCGAGCGCACGGAAGTGACCTACCTCACGTGGAGCATCGCTGTCCAGTAGTGGGTTGCAGTTCGCGTTTCGTGGATCGCTGCGACAACTTGCGCCGACATCTGCGTACTGTGCACGGACTGGAGTTGATACCTTTGCCATAATATTTCTTTCACCATCCTGCTTCTACAATGGCAGACCAAGCTACGCCTTGGTGGAAGAGAAAGACATACCTATTGTATGGCTCGCCGTATGAGGAGTACCAAGAGGCATTGCAGAACATCGAGACGACGAAGATCAGGCTCCAGTATTCTTTTGGTCCTGGCGGCATTGGCAACGCTTTTCTCAGTGCGAGACGAGTTGCTTTACGTGATGAACTGGAGAAATTCAAGGATCTCGCGGAAGAACTTCGTCAGAACTGTCGTTCTCTGGGCTACTCGGTGTCTATCTGGCCTCGTAATCACTATGGCCCTAAGTCGGAAAGCCCAGCAGAGTCTCCCGAGCTTGCTGAATCGACGTCTCCATTTGCTGTCGAATTCTTTGCTCCAGAGGACCCGTATACATTCCTGCCAAACTTCAAATCTATCTTTGTCAATGATGACTCTGGCTCAGTGGCAGGTCATAGATGGCGAGAGGCAGGCCAGGTGCTGAAATACGGTATTCCAATCTGCAACCAGCACGACACAGACGGCGTAGACCTCTTCTCCCTAGACTACCCCGGCTCGACAATCATTCCTCCCGAGACACTCCAGACTTTACGACACCGTGGCGGGACTCCGAACGAGAGGTTGCTTGAAGACACGATGAGGTTGCTTAAAGACACGATGAAGCCGCTTGAAGACATGATGAAGCCGCACATGCCACGCAACGACAATGTGCTTGTGTATCATCGTTTCGATCACTCAGTTTCGTTGTCTCGAGAATTAATCGATTGGGATTCTGCGACCCATGGCCTTATAGGCTCCAGCAACTTCCGACACCATCCATCATGGCGGTGGCAAAGAGATGACAGAGCCCGAGGTCTCAATGCAAGCCTCATCAAGAGAGGCTCATGCAATATACGACATCATTCAGCACATCAATATGGCTGGGGCACATTCATGGATGACTTAAGATCTTCCACTGTCACTGGCTCGACCAACTTCCGGCATCATCCAAGCCCATGGGGGTGGGACGCGAAGATGCTTGGTCTCAATGCAAGCCTGATCAAGAGAGGCTCATGCAACATTCGGCACCACCCAGAGCCCCACTTAGAAAGAGATGGATATCATCATGTCATGAGTGACACGATCATCCAAATTCATGGTCTCTTGTGGCCTTGCGCTCAAAGCTTGAATGGCATGGCATTCATGCTCATCAAGCTGAGCTCCTGCAATACCCGGCACAAACCCCCTGCATCCGAGAAACAGTCACAAATTCATAAGAAAATCCTCAGTACTTAAGCAACTCGGATCGCAGCCGTAGGGATTCAGCCAGGAGTCTCCGAATGGGCCCTACCATGGTCATCGCTATGGAGGTGGGCGACTGGTCACCTCATTATATCTTTGGAATTCTTTCGGTTGTGTCTTCGGACACTTCCACCGGACCCAACTTTGTCTTGTGCCAATTCTTTTCCTCTCAAATGTCGTATAACATGCCACTCTATCCTCGCATATGCAAGTGTAGGTTCCGCCGTCTCAGTGCGGCGACGCGATTGTACGCTGCATGATCCTGCATTAGCTATCGAGGCACTCTGAGCCGCTTGACTTGTTGTGCCGTAGCTACGCGTTCAATCTGATTGAGAATGACAAGAGCACGATCTCAAGCTCTATGGTAATCGAAGTGGAGATGAGAAACTGGGGTTTCGGCTTTCCTTTGACCAGACATGGCTGACGATCTTTCTACACAACAACGCTCTTCTCTCTCGCGGCGCTCGATCCAGCGTCGGCTGGTAGGGAAACCGACATACCTACATTTCAAAGCGATTCGCAGAGCTCGACGGGGAAGGGGAATGTTCTCCTCAACTGTGTCTACGAGCATTCTTACGTGGCTAACATTTAGGAAGATCTCTGAGCCTCTATGCCAGCCAGGACTCCGGTCAAATTCACTCTTTCACTTCAGAACAAAATCTACCTCTGCCATAAGATTGTCTGAAGGATGGCGCATGACAGCACTCGGTGGTCGGTTCTGAGTTTGATTGGAGCCTGGTGTCGAGTGTTGGTCATGTCTAGAACGTCTGGGAACTTTATATACTTACTCTAAAGGCCGCCACCATCGATGGTTCTATTTCTTCGCAGACCAGGGATCTTCCGTTGATTTCTGTTGTAGCCATCGCTCTAGAGAGTAACCCAAATTTGAGCCACTGATCGGTGCGGCCGTCATCGAGGTTTGGCGATTGACACTCAACTGTTCTGTTTGAGGTGTCGCCTCGAGGACACTAGGCATTCTGGATGCATTCGAAGGCGCGGCATTTTCGAATTGAGAACCGACACAAGCAAGAAAGGCGTTTATGTTTGGAGGCATGTCGTATGTCCTGGTCTCGCTTGCACTCGTTCTAAAACTTCCAGGTTGGCTAGGGTCAAATAAGGGGAGGATTGAAAAGGACCGGGAAATGCAAGAGCGTTCCTTGGAACGTTTGCGAAAGGCATTCCTGCTTTAATTTTATGCTGTAAGTTTTGATGTGCGAAGAGTACTATGAGTAACGACATCCAGGCGTGCTGGCATTTGACCCTTTGGTGCCCGCAGATCTGTTATCGATCATGGACCAGTAGTATGGAGTGCAAGTACCTTGCCCAGCTCCCTGGAAGGCGGAGTCCTCGACACTGATGTGACAAGCGAGAAATGTTTCGTAGGCATGCCTCTCGAACTCATATCCAGGCATTGGCGAGCATCAATCGTGGGACTATTCGGGCTTAGGAAATCTTTGTTGCAGTACAAGGTACTTGCAGATGCAAGCTAATGCACGGAGACTTATACAGTTTAGCCTGGGGCATGCTGCGCTCGATGGCGGCCTCACGAGTCTCGCCGCAATCATGCTTCCATTGTCGAACATTTATTCCGACCCCACCCCGCTTGGGGTCAGAGTCCTCTCTTCTCAGCCTAACTCGACCTTTTGGTCACAACATTCACTGAGGCTAACTTGCCCGAGGACGGCGTCTTCGGGCAACTTCAATCTCCGCAAACTGTTCAGACCATCGTAATCAGTCATTCAAACAGACTCCTGGCTATGCTTTTGTTGATCCCGTATTTCTGGAACATCAGTTGAATCCCGTAATTTTTCCTAATTGGAAGAACATTGAAGTATTCTCCGGCTCGGCAGGTCCGAGTACTCCTTATACAATACCAAAGTACGACCTACAAGCCCTGCTGGCCAGAGCGAACAACACACGCAAGATCGAGCGGGGCATCATACCAGAAGACAGAGACGATCAGGCTTCAGAGCACTCCTTCACATCAAGTTCTGCAGGACAAGGAACGTCAAGAACCGCACATCGAACATCGCTGTCAGAAAATCGATCCTCGCCCTCACGTAGAAGTGATAGCTTTACCTCCTCACAAAGAGTGCCATCACCAAAAGCTCCACAGAGCACAACGCTATCGACACCTTCGACAACGACCCTAGATCGATCGCCATTACTATCAGACTCCAGGTGTTCAGTCTGCGATAAGACCTTCCTGGCTCTCGACAAATTGAGGTAACCCTCCTCCCTGATCAGCTGACTGACACGTGGCTGACTTCATGAAGGAAACACATTCGACAGCAACATATCAAGAAGCACCAATGTCCGACATGTCCACGGAGCTTTGGTCTTATCGCGGACCTCCGTCGACATCAGCGGAGTGTTCACACAGGGCTCCAAGGTCACTATCCCCTAGGCCCTCTTCATTCGTGCCCGGATCCAGCTTGTGGTCGTACATACAAGCGCCGCGATCACCTCCTCCGACATACACGAGAATTTCACAAGCAGGTGATAGCCCGGCGTGGCCATTAACCATCAATAGCACTAGCAAGCGTGAAGTTGTCGGATCGCGTCATTATAACCGGGTGATGCTCGAGCGAAAAAGCCCCGTCTATAAGTCAGAACGATCTGCAAGCAGCAATATCACTGTCCAGCCAAGCACGCGACGGTACCCTGATCTCATGCTGCAGTCTAAATCGTCCCCAATCTCCCAAGAGCAGCTCATTGCCGAAGCCAAGGGAATATGTACGGGTCTCGTGGTGGCGAAGGCTATGTGCATCAATGTCGATGCGGCACAATCTAGCGATCCCGAATTACATCTGGGACCGCAACAATGGCAAGCTCGATTCGCACTGCATCGGACACTACTTTACGAGCATCACGACTTTTTGATGGCAGGTGCACCGCACAGCTTGAGAAGGAAGCCTTAATTGACCTCATTACTAGGCAACTCAACACCCTTCAGTGACTCGAGCACGCCGTGGTCTTGCGACTACATACATCATGCTAGCCCGCAGCCGCAAGCACGGAATGCCTGAATCGCTCGAGCAAATGCGGCATCGTTTCTCTCACCTCGGCTATGCAACAACAGCGCTCTTCTCAAACAACTTACTTCAACAATCAACCTTTTAGTACCCTGCGACCGGTCCATATTGCCTGTGCCGGAACTCAGACTATCCTTCATCGAGCTCTCGAGGAAGACTGGTTAAAGAGCATGTGAGCCACCTTAGAGGCCACAGGGGAACACGTTCTCGACGGAGAGCATCGGGCACTCGTTGTGCTACATCGGACACTCCTTTCTGGAGCATCACGACCTTTTGACGGTAGGTGTAGAATGCATTCGCGAAAGGACTCTTCGTTAATTCAAGCATTAGGCAACTCGCAGCTGTCACCCAACATTCTTCCAAGGATACATTCATTGTATGGCTGTAGTCTGGCACCGCAGCATCCACTCATTCCTAAGATCCTGCAGCAACAGGACTCGGTTGGAGGACCGTGAAAACTCCTCAAGCAGCTCATCTGGTATGGGCACTTGATCAAAAAGAGACCCAGCTCGTGCGGAGCTCAAGCTCTATCGAGTTCCACGCCACAATATCATGATGGCTTCATAACATCGCAGCCCAAGGATTCAAGCCAGGAGTCTCAAGGGGTACTTACCATGGTCATCGCCACAGGGATGGGCGACAAGTCATCCCAGACACAACCAAGTCAAAAGCTATTTCTCGCGGTCAGGATCGAAATGCCTGCCCGTCCCCATCTTCTTTCTGGTTGGCGGAGGTGCCCCCCCTTTTTTTAAAAGCTTCATCTGATCTTTCAGAGGATGATCTTCATGTATCGGAACGTCAGACTCTGGTAGCTAGCCTTCCGGACCGCGGCTTGATCCTAACTTCACCTTGAAGCTGAGGTCTTTTTGCGGTACAGAGGATTTGTGTACTACATTCGAACTACCCCTTGCGACCTTACATCCAGCACCATAGGAATCAGGGTGAGCAGTCCCGCCAGACGTCATTTGCTTGGCTCGCCGTCGGGACGTAAGGCTTCCTAGCACACCTTTTGATTTAGGCGTGGCAGCGTAGTCATGCTTCGAGGCGAGACGAACTGTCCTTTCACAAATGCACTCCATTTCGACCCCATGGTCTTCATTTCTCTGCATTCCTCGTCCAATCACACGATAGTGCAGGTATGCGCAAGTGCGTGGATATCTCAGGCTGGTAGACACGCTTTTCGTGTTGCATCTCATCTCACGTGAGCAAGTGTTCAGCCACTTGCAGAGGAAGTGGCTGAACGAGAAAAAGTAATCCTCATGCAGGAGGTATCATTTTGATTTATTGCTCGACTATCATGACCATAGACCTGGCTATCGATTCTTCTCAAATCTCAGGCCATGCCATTGTCCTAGATTCATCCCAAGATCCACGTCTACTTGAGTGGGATGAAACGCGAGGAGTGGGTAGCACCGATACCTGGACGACCGTGCTTGACTGGCTTGCTGTAAAATAGGTCAGAAAATTGACCGCGCAACTGGAGCATGGGCTGGATACGTACTAGGAGATAGAGAATTCGCCAAGGTAGTGACCGACCATCTCGGGCTTAATCTCAACCTGGTTGAACTCTTTTCCAGAGTAGACACCGACGACAGAGCCGATCATCTCTGGGACAATGATCATGTCACGGAGGTGGGTCTTGACGAGGTCTGGCTTCTCGTTTGGCTTGGCCTCCTGCTTGGCCTTGCGGAGCTTCTTGATCAGACCCATTGGCTTGCGCTTGAGACCGCGGTTGAATCGTCTGCGGGCGCGGGCGTGAACGACATCGCGAAGCTGCTCGGAGGAGAGGTCGAGGAGCCTGGGTGAGACGTCAGCATCGCTGTGCACAGAGGCGCGCGTAAGCGGCAGATATCCATGTGTCCTTCAACATACTCGTCCAAGTCGATACCGCGGTAAGAGAACTTGCGGAACGCTCTCTTTCTCTTCAGCTCTGTAAAAGCCGTTGTATTAGCCGTTATCCAAACTCCCAACACCCCTTCGTGGCCCATCCACAGGGTTTTATCCCTCGGCGGCGTCCATGAAGGAGCGCCTAATCGTGTGCGGTGTGCGCGTACCGGCAGCCTCCTCGGCGTTCTGTTCTACTGTCAGTACCTTGCATTGCCAAATCGCACATCGACGAACTCACGTATTCTGCGTCAGCCATTTTGTCGGTCGTTGGGCGGATGAAGTTGACGATATTCGCTGAACTTCGCAAAGTTGGAGTGCGACTTTCGAGATCGTGGGCCGCAGCATATTAGCGCCTTGGCATAAACACGTGATATGTTGGGAGCCCTTGGAATGACGCTTTGGCTTTCCACATTTTGACGTTCGCTTCTTGTCACACTCACACATTCATCGTTCACATTTGAAGATGAAATCTCGCAAAGAAGCCGAAGGCGAAGTGAGGTCATGGGGCTTCAATCACGTCTTTACATGGTCGGGTAGTAGAAATACCGGGCTGATGATACTTCGACAATACTAACTGCAATACCATGTCGAACAGATGGGCCGTAGGTGGTTCTACTAGCAAGAGAAGGATGAAGAAAACTGACATACCGTCAAAGAAATGCCCACTACTCTCCTCACCGCCACGCTGGTCTGACGACCCATCTGATCCTCGACGGAGAACTTACAATTACGTATCCCGACGACGCGAATCCTACCAAGGAAACCTTCGGTCCAGGTGCGCGAGTAGACGTTGATGCAAACAAAAAGCACGAAGTTGTGCGTAGTCGTATACAGACGCAATCACTAGCAATATGCTGATCTTGATAGTGGATGGGCAAGAGCGGATGTACTTATGTGATTGGAGAATAGTGTCGAGACGTCAATCGCCCACGAGAAGCAATGAGAACACGGATGGGCAGGATAAAATCATGAAGTCCAATTTCTGTGAGCAGCCTACTACAGCTCTGCGCTCTGTGGGGACGAGTCGAGAAGAGCGAAATCGAGCGATAGGAAACAGTGGCTTCAGATGCAAAGTTGCTCTCCCAGAGAGAGGCGGGTTGCGTCGAGCTAGCGGCAGTGCAGGAGCTATGTGAAGATATGGCGGCTCAACTGTGCTCACACTTGACTTCCAGCAAGCCTGGGTATCAATGATCCGAAGGAGGTGAGGAAGCTGCCGCTGGATATGTGATTGACTCGACCTCTCTCTGACAGTATATCGTTTGATATACATGCGTAGTGTGACTTCTGCAACTGACATTGTTGGTTCACTTTCACGTTCTTAGTTCTTGCAGATTTGAGGTCCGGCCCAACCGACAATCTTTCAAAGTCGCGACTTCCTTCCGTCCTGCACAAACAACGGACTTCACGCCTGCCTTGACTTAGTTCTAGCCATCTCATATCGTGGAACTCGTGCAACTCAGTCTCCAATAACATCGATACCATCACCCCGACCTCGCTTCGGAGGTGAACATTCATTTTCGATGGTGCCGCCACCCGCGAAGGCCTACGCTTTCATACCACCACCACCGCTGCCAGAGTTTTACGTTGAGAAGTTGAGGGCTCGCCATGCGCCGTCAATGACACCATCTGGAACTACGACATCATCAAAGCCAGGCAGCATGTCTGGCAACAGCCGTGGCGCGGCGTGGCAGTACGACGACGACAGGTGGCAGTACAGAGATGTGAAGAAGACTGGTAAGCATGTCGCCTGACTACATGCACTACACGCAGCAACTCTTTGCCATTAACCTAACTCGCGGTGTAGCATCCACAGAACCTGATGTGCCACCCTTGGCCGTGTATCACATTTGCCGCATTTGTCTACGCCCGCGGAGTGAGCGCTATCATCGCGACCATCCCATTCCAGCAGATGGCGTGCCTCCTCCTCCAGGTATCTGCAGGAGGTGCCGAGTTGCCCCGGCAGATGACCTCAAAGCTGGTTCCGACATTCTTGAGAAAAAGGAAAGCAACCCTATCCGAATCGGTGTTGGCAGCTTGGTCTCCGACAAGGACTACCTCTCCAATCGCGAGATACGTGAGAAGTGCGCTCGTCGTATCATGGGTGAGGTTACCATCGAGCAGACGGAGCTGGAACCACCACAAGAGCGCAATTGCACAATTTATAGGACTAGCGCTTGCGTCAAGCCCGCTTCAAGCCCTCCACGGAACGAACGAGAAGAAATCATCTTTCGGCACATCTACGAAACTGTACCACCGCCGCCGCCACGGTCGCCAATAAAGCCTGTAGTCGTCGAAGAGTCTACTGCACAGGATTCCATTGATGCTGCTAGTGCTCAGGCCACGAAAGGGACTTCTGAAAATTATACGACGATCCGTGTGCCGCCGCCACCTCCGTTGGCATCTTCACCTTCACCTCCAGTGGCACGACAAGCGTCTTATCGCGACACTATTTCAAGACCAGGATTGAATTCAGCCGCTACCCAGATCTCAAGCTCATCGAATACCAGCCGCTCTTCGTCTTCACACCAGCCACGAGTAACGGAGAAGACCTATGTTATCCATCCTCCGGAGAGAACAGAGAAAGAAATTCGCCGGCTCGCTAGGGATGAAGTCGAGCGGTACCGTCTTGCGGAGCGTAAGCTGGAGAGGCATGCTAGCCCGTACGCACATGGTAGAATGGTCGAGATCGTTCCCCCTGAGCGTCGAATTGAAATCGAGAAGGACGTTCCCGCCAAGATGCCTTGGTTGCAATCCGAAATCTCTCGTAAAGACTCACGCCTGGGGAATCACGATGAAGCTAGAGCATCGAAGCCCGAAGTGAAGCGTCAGAGGGAGCTTGTGGTCGAAAGGGTCTCATCTCCCTCGAGCAAATCTTCCGACAAGACACGCTGGCCGTCTACAGCGGGGCCGGAGGGTTCAGTTCGGGAGAAGCAAGGAGACAAGGAGCAGTTCAACGTCACCTTCGATGAGCGAAAGAAGGTTCGGGCGAGAGTTGAGCTCCAGGTTCCGGACCGAGTCAAAGAGCTGGAAGAGACTTTCAGGCGACAGGAACGAACCCAGAGAGCCCCTGCAAAAGATAATGGTCCTCGCTCGGAGCGATCCTATGGCGTTATCCGCGACCAGGAGCAATTGAAGGGATCTGGGACAGTCGCTTGCCATGCCCAACGTTCAACAAACCTTCCATACCCCGAGGAGGAGTACAGCTCCACTGTCAACATGCCGTCGCCATCTTCGCATATCTCCCGACCTTCCCGCCCAAAAAATCACGCTGATCATGGCAGAGACGGCGAAGAATACGAGTACGTAGTGCGTAAGGTTCAGTCGTATAATCGCTCTCCGACGCGTGGACGATACGATGAGATTGACAAAACGGAACGGTGAGTTAAGAAATGGATGGCTCCAGTTAAATCCCTGCGCGGTCATCTCTGTTACTTCACAGTGGATATGGTTCCTCCGTTGCACACAGCAGTGCTGTCACCACCGTCGCTTTCGGCATTATGTATTGGAAACCTCCGCTGACGTGGCCACTTCCCCTTTCAGGTATGTCCATCGCATCAGACCTGCACAAGAAGGAGAAGCTGCTACTTCGCAGGTTGTGAGGGACCGGCGACCAAGTGATGTCTCTAGCCGAGTACGATTCTCTAAGAAGGTCGAGATCTCTCCCACGCCGCCTGATAGCAACGCGAGTTCTACCGAATTTCGTGACTTTAGCCGGAACAAAGATGCCACGCGCGAGCGAGGAGAGGACTTGATTGCAGAGTACGAACGTCGGGGTCGCACGCGTAGTCGTGATATTTTCTATGACAACGACCGCGATCGGACGCCTCGTCCCAGCGAAGATCACATCTTGAGCGAAAGTCCGTCGAGAGAGCGCGCCGAACTGCTGGCCAGCAGAGACGCTAGTAGAAAGGAATGTATGGAAGGTCTGAAGCGTAGCAGGAAGGATTGTATGGAAGGTGTGGATCGCGGTAGAAATGATTGCACCGAGGGTCTGGACCGCAGCAGAATGGAATATCGCGAGGGTTTGACACGCAGCAGAATAGGGCACGCGAACGACTACAATGAGATCTGGCACGACCGTGATCGTGATCGAGCTGCCGGAGCCGAGCCTTACAGAGCGACTCGCCGCAAAGCTGTCTATGGTCCTTACAGCGAACCAGATCAGAGGCGCAGTACCAGCGTAGACGTCGAGGATGGCAGCACAATCAGCAACGATAGCTGGGAGCCTCCGGCGCGCGATCATCGTCGAGGAGCAAGATAGGAAAGCACCCCCTCGAGGTGGTCTTCCAGGAGGCACGAAAGCAATTCAACAGACGACAGACACAACAAGTATGAGAAGATCAGTGAGGGAAGCTGGTCGCGATCAAACGGATCGAGCGGCAAGAGTGGCTCCAACCCTAGGTTTTCGAAGCTGAAGAAGAAGCGCAGCGGGTCTGGGTTCTTGACTGACACGGGAGAATTGATTGTGAAAGGTGCTAGCGCGTTGATGGGCGTGCACTGGGTTTGAGAAAAACTCTACTCTCGGACATTCTGACCTGAGATTCTGTGCTTGCGGCGTTCGGGCATGGATACCTACGATGTGCGGTTGGATGGACGACCGAACGGGTACCGGCAGTTTTGTTTCTAGATACGTCTTGGTCTTTCGATGGCTCGAGAATCCGAGACTAGATTTTGTAAATCGTTCTCGGCTTGACTTTAGAATCGCTTCCGGGTCCTAACAAGGTCATGGAATGAGGAGACTGATAAGTGCGATGTCCTGAATCAATTTCTTATACATGCAGCAATCGGCATTGTAAAGCTCACATGCGAGCAAGACCGCATCACGCTCATGGACCTATATCGATAATCTTGCCCATCTTCTGGAATGCGGCAACCCCATTCCATCTCACCTCCTTAATCCCATCGCTAAATGGTGACAAAAGCGAAGGATTGTTACCTCATCGATAGATCACCTAGCCGAGTCACCAAGCTGAAGTGTGCTTACTCTGCGACTCACGCATTGCGTTCTGCTATGACAGTGTCAATGCGCCTGGAAACGTTTCTGCTGACTGCAAAGACGTTGTGTTGACTAGAGGTCGCTCGACAAGTTGAAGGATGGAAAGAGGTGGATTATGTGGCTCTGCTCTTCACTCTCTTAGTAAGTACGGAGGACAGCTGGGTGCGAGTTGGAACTTTAGTAAGGATTTGGTCTGTATAGAGAACCGGAAGAAACAGAGGTTCATGGCAGTGCTCTTCGATGAATATACGATCCTTGGCCTATGTAGTCGGTCGGCTAATCGCACGGCTCGTCCGAGACAGTTTGCCGCGGCGTCTGCTCAGAGTTCGCATGTAGTCTGGCGAAATTGTTGGTCATGTTCTTATGTTGTCCTGCAGCCAAGGTCTAGCACACCACATTCTCTTGTTCTCGTGCCCTCTCCGGCTTGGCGGCCCTTGCTGCAATGGGTGTGTGATGTGCTTCTTCTTGAGTTTGTAGTGCTCCTATTCTGAAGCGGCTCAGGTATTGCGGGAGCCTTGGCTATCGACCTGCGTTGACCAGCGCATTCAGGGAAAAGTATAGCATTGTGACGTTGATGTAAGAAAGATATGGCGCGGAGGTGGTGGCTTGGGCCGAAGGTATTCTTGACCTTACCTACCTTACCTCATAAGGCTGATGACTCATCAAGTCAAGCTTTTAGCGGCGGCCTCGGCGGCAATACCCGAAGCGAATCCGTCATGCAATCAGTCGTTCCGAGATCGAACGTTGACGTGCTCCTGCGGACGCCGAGGGAAGTCGGGCTCGACATTGACCTGCTGGTGGAAGAGCTTGGGAGGGGCCAACAGCTCGGAAGTCCGCGCGTATGGTGGTTACCGCTGCGCCTTGTCCGCAGCTGCTGAGCGACCAAGACATCAAGGCCGGGCTTACGCACGCCAAGTCTGGAGAAAGCAGTGACGATTGTCGGAGCTGCGGTGCTGTGTCTGCATCGACTCAACCATATGCAAAGTTGGCGCGTTGGCTGAAGCAAGCATTTTATTTCCTACACCACTTGCCCTTTCACCTTCACCACTGCTACCTCCCTGCGACTCCTTTCTCCTACTCATACCTTCGTTTTGACACTACCTTCGTTAGCGGCGGCGGGACTCACCATCGCCTCAGTGCGTACGATGGAGTCTCAGGCCAACGGCAGACTGGCACAGGATGCTCCGCAGCAGAATGGAGTCAAATTCGAAGTGACTCCCGCCTCGCCGCCTGCTGGGCCCCGGCGTACCGATACTATCGAGAGCCAGTACTTCGTCGATGCGCCCGAAACCGCTGAAGAGCAGATTGCGCAGGCGCAGCTGCAGCAGGAACGGCGGCAACAACTGCATCGGAACGACCCATCCCAGGCGACGCTCTCCACAATGGCTTCGATACCGCCTCCAGGATCCATTTTGACAGGGAAACAGGAACACTATCTCAAGCGCGAGCTCATCTCCAACCAAACTCAGTGGGAGATTAGGGAGCTATCCCACCCGACCGCCCTACAGCGCTTCGGAGCGCCATTTCGATCTGACGCCGGTGAGGTGGCTCCCGAAGACTCGGAACTACCTCTTCTACGCTACATTTTCGTCCACCATGTACGGAATTTTCCCTTTCTCAACCAGGCGAAAGAGAAGGAGTTCTGGCAGGACAAACTGCAGGCTTTCTTGGAGAGCTTTGCTAACAAGCATATCTCGTCCGCCGAGGATCGGTTGGAGCAGACGAAAAGAGCCAAGCTTGCACTCAAGGCTACCAAGTTGGTGGAGCTGATGATGGTGTCGGGTATTCCTACTGCCTCCGGCTACGAGGAGAGAATCCGCTTCGCCGAGATGGAAGTGGTGGATCGCGGGGCCAACGAGGAAGGACTGGTCGTGAATGTCCCCGAAGGACACGAGATCAATGGCTGGGACGTGAACGTTGCAGGTGTCCGGCTCATCAGCATCAAGAGACACGTTCGGCACCACAAGCACGCCGAGTTCATTCTCCGCGTCAAGCACAAGGATGAAAAGGAGATCTTTGTTGCGAGGCGCTTTGGCGACTTTGCCAAAATGCATAAGAACCTACGCTTGGAGCTTCCGGGGAAAGTGCTACCGCCACTGCCACGGAAGAATAAGGCACAATCGATCTACAGTGGCCGTGACGACGCCGATACGGACAGTATCTCGTCATTCTCAACGCAGGACACTACACCGACCTCATCAACACCCGATCCTGGTCCAGAGGGTGGTCCTGGTGGGTTCAGATCATATCTGTCCTCATGGACTGGGGGTCACAACAGGAATGCATCTAGAACATCACTGCAGCCATCTTCATCACCACGTGCATCTATGGAGGCGAGCAAAGGCGCATCCTCCGCTTCGACTCCCATCAGAGAATCTACGCCAGACACGGTACTGCATCGGGAAGAGCAACGTGTTTCACTGCGAGCCTTTCTCCGAAATTTCTTGCAAACCGAGGCCATCGCGAATTCGAGAGCAATGGGCGATTTCTTGAGTAAGGATCCGATACGGCCGAGCGTCGAAGAACTACAGGACATTGAACGACGAAAAGCAATGGACGAGAGGCGTTTGGAAGAGCAGCGGAAATTCTTCGAGATTGCGAGAGACCGGGCACGAGAGCTCGATATCCACATGGAGAAATTCAGGCGCAGCGTTGTCGAGAGCAACGGTCTGCGCAACCTTTTCTCCGAGATTAAGAAGAAGGACAAGATTGCAGATCTCGACCCGGAGTTCAAGAAGTTTGCCGAATGGTTGCGAATTGAAGTGGCAGCAACACTCTATCACCTGTTCTTGGCCGAGGATAATTCTCCCGAATTGTTTGCGCAAGCGAAACGGATCCATAGTCTGGTTCCGTACAGTGCCCTCAAGCAGGTTATTCGCTTCACCAACCCGGCAGCAGTCATGGCAAATGTTCTTGATATCTTCATGGCACAACCCCTTGGAGCCAAGTCGTTACTGCAGCGCATCTTTGCAATGGCACTCGGCGACGGTATTCGCAGTCTACAAAGGTCGATCGAGACGCTTACAGCCAAGATCGACGAACCAACGTTGACCGAGAAGATCAAAAACTACACTGAAACCTACGAAGAGGTTAAGACGAACATACGGAACGAGGCGAGAGACGAGCAAGTCGACCTTCTTGTCAAGGTGTTACAAAGCGATCAAGTTGAGCCTCCACTGTCTACTGAGCAGATAGGAAGAATATTCAACGCCTACGTGGCATGGGACAACGCTGTAGAAAACGTCGACGAAGAGATGCGACAAGGGGCGGAACTTTTCGCTCGGCTGAAGCAGCTGCTGAAGCTTTACACCCGGCAAAGGGACAAGAAGATGATGTTGGAAATGGTCGAGGAGCCCAATACCCTGCGTCTCTTCCGCGACCTCTTCACTATCTTCTACGAGCCTCTCGTTCGGGTCTACAAATCTGCCAACGTGTACAACAGCGTTACGGATTTTGCTCGCTTTGCCGATGATGCCATCGCAACCATCGAGAAAGCTCAGCGACAGGACGTCTCTGCCGATCCGAATCAGACTGTTCAGAACTTCATCGACCTCTGCGAAAGGCATGAAGATGACCTGTACAAATTCATACACGAAGTACATCTACACGATAATGGCTTGTTCGATAAACTTATGACATGGATAGAAGGAATTCTGGATTTCTTGCGAAATGGACCGAAGGGTGGCAAGCTTGACATGAATGCTCTTTTCGCAGGCGCATTAGATTCGAGACAGATCGACAAGAATGTCGCACTGAGAGAGATCAACAGTCTCATCAAATGGCAGACGGCGCGGAAACGTTGGCATTCGGACAAGACGCGGCAAAAGATGGCTTCGGGAGGAGCTGACGCCAGCGGCATGGGTGGACTGGCGAATACCTTCAAATCCAGTGATTTTGGCATCAACCCGCAAGATCTGGCCGATATGGACATGAATGATGAGTATGAGGACGACGAGACGGATTCGGATGAGGAAGACGAGGTCGATCCGATCGAGGCGGAACGTAACCGAAGGCGACGACGGCAAGACATGTTGAAGAGGACGGCTGGTGAGCCTGTGAAGCCTGAGATCCAGGAGTTACACAAGATGATGCCTTCTTTCTTGGTGTTGCTCAGGCAGGTCCTGGCCGAGTGAAGAAGGAATGATAGATACCAGATACCCGGATCGACGATTTTTGCATGAAGCCTGTGGTCGTATGCTGAACCCGAAGGCGTGGCGTGGTCTTTTGCTTTCATGCATTGCTGTTAAATGATACCTTCGCGCAATGAGATTTTTTCATGAGGAAACGGAGAAAAAGGGGGTTCTCGCTGCGATGCGAGTAGATCATTTGACGAAAAGCTTTCGCCTGATGTCGTCCCAGATCCCTTGATATCATGCGAGCCAATGTAATGCTGTCGCCAATATCAATCTGGCACAATCCTCCAAACCATGATGCGAAATGTGCGAAGCAAAAGCCATCTCCTCCGACACTGCTCCACGCCCACCGTAAGGATCTACATGTATACTCTCCATTCCCCTCGGCGGTATTTCTCAGAAAGTCCAACAAAACTGCGCTGCGCCCATATCCGCAGAAGACCCAACGTTCCGGGTTTTCCTCTTCTTCTCAAGAACACACTCGGTCTAGAAGCTCGAGGGAATCTGTCTGCTTTTTCATCTCGATGAGAGCGAGAGCTTGTTTTTGGGATTGTGGAGAGCGATGATAGGCTGTTTGAGCTCGTGGTGTTCTTCTACGGTTGCGCTTTGTGTGGAAAAGCGATTAGCGGAGGCTTGTCGTTGCGCTGGGAAGGGATTGGCAGATATGGAGGGAAGGCTTTGTTGTATACTGTATGATAGCCGCCTGTCATGGCATCTGACGAATATCTTCACATGGAGACTACTGTTCACGTCTTTTCGGATTTGTGAGCTTTTGCCCAGCGATTACAAGGGAGTATCCCGTCACATGCTACCCAATCCTCACGGACTGTGCCTTCCAACCTGGAAGTACGCTTCCTCTAATACCACCCATGCCCCTCCTCGCCCAACCTCTTATTCTTCGGGTTCAGGCTGATCAACCTCTGTCCGGGTATAGTACCGCTGATGGCACTCTCGAAAACACCACCGACAGCTCTCCTCCCGACCGTGGTAAAACTGTTGTACGCCGCACCCTTCTCATCATGGTTCTCGATCCCATTACAAGCCGTCCATTCCGGCGACGTGTACGGACTACTCCCGTCACCCAGATCACTCCATCTTGTGACCACGATCGCATGTTTGAACGGCGTGATCTTATCCGACGTGTCCTCGACCATTTGAATCTCGACCAAGTATTCCGACGGACATTCGGGACAGCGTCGCGCAGGACGACACTCATCGCAGCCGCGCACGATGAAGTCCGGATTCGCGGCGGCGCGATTCACTTTGAAGCCGCGTTGGAGTTGTTTGTAGTAGGGGTCGGGAGGCGCGGGGACGTGCGACATCATGCATTTGCATATCTTCATGAGATCGCCGTCGCGCCAGTGCGCGCAGACGGAGAAAAAGGGCAAGAATTCTTCTCGGTCGTACAGGATATGGCGTTCGCGGGTCTCGGTCAGGTCTTTTGCGGGAGGGACGAAGATTTGCGAAACGCAGCGGAACAACAGTCGGTCGTCGTGCACCATGTAGCGGGTTCGGTGGGTCCAGCCCGAGTCCTTGCATTTCCAGCGTCGGGAGAGGTTGTTGACGTCGACGCCGTAGGAAGGACCGTGGCGGCTGGCGCGAAGAGCGAGTTGGACGTAGGCGTAGGGAAGTTCGCGGCCGTAAGTGATGCGCATTCGCGGAAGGACGGAGGCTTTGACGTTGGGACAGATGAAGACTGGATTCTTCACGTAGTCGATTTTGAGCATTTCTTTGCCGGGTTGGAGACGCTTATGATATTTACCACAAGGAAAGCAGAGGAGATGATCTGGATGATGTTCGTCCATGGTATGAAGGAAGGCGTGCTTATGCCGTCGGTTTTTCTCATGGTTTAGCATGTCGAAGGGAAGTGGGCCTAGTTTCCCGTGCAGAGTCTTGGACGATAGAGCAAGATGTACAGCATCTATAGGATCCAGCATAATTGCCACCCGTTTCCACAGCTCATCCGGGAGACTTGCTACGCGTGCTTCGTGCTCCGGCGACAGTAGCATTGCTTGACGCCTGCGCCTTCGTACCATCGCTGAAGCATAGGCGTCATCTTCGACAGAGCCCTTCTTGTGATCAAGAAGCGAGTCGAATGAATCATGGTGAGCCAGGCCGTGCATCATTTCTCCATGATCCTTCTGTTTGGCATCTTTCGCGGCGGATAGGGTGTCGAAAATGGCATACTCGTTGCGTTCGCCGAGTTCATTTGCTCCATCGTTCGCCGCCGCCGCTGTTGGATTCCTTTTTCTCAGCTTCGCGGCCTCTTTGGAATTCTTCTTGTCAATGGCTTCCTGTGTGTATTGCTTGTTTGACCGGAACTTTCGGTTCAATTTCGTGACCAGTCTTGCTGAGAATGATGCCGGATTTGCTGGAGCGCTGAGTTCCATGTTGATGTTCAGACGCGTGTCGGTCTTGTGTGGCAGACGTGTCGCTCAATCTGGCATCGAGGTAATTCTATGCAGCTCAACCACAATTACTTATTTGCTGACAGATGCAGTAACCTCCATCGGTAATCGACGCGCATGCAGCCCCCAATAGCGGCATCAACCGGCTGCCCATGCTTTGATGAGGCTGGAAGAAGAATTCATCGTCATTCGTAAGAGGAGACACTGGTGCGCCCGCGGCTTCCGGGTCCGTGATGACGTTCCGAGACCAGCGTCTCAGAGCAATATTGACCAATTCACGGCAAAATCACGTTCGGCACACCTTTTTAGCATAGCGCATACATTATTCGGCAACAGCCAACACTGATATCATGGCTTGCCTCTCGTGGAGGTTTGCATATTATGAGCTGGCTATGAAGTGCACTAGAAACGCCGCCTGGGCGCAGTACCTCGTGCTTCTCTCGAAATATAGCTTGTGAAGCCGTCGAACACAAGCTGTCCTGCAAGCCGTCCTTTCAGCGAGAGCTAATCCAACACCGAGATACCCTAAGCATCACCACTTATGTGGTAGTCGGCGAGGTAGTAGTAGTAGCAGTCTGATAAGGCCTCTGCGCCCAGCACACAACACCTTTCTGCCACCCGTGGATCTTTCTCGTCACCGTCTCCTTCCGAACCTTCGCAATCAATATTCGTGCTTCCTCCGGTGACCAACCAAGGACTCTTGTGAATGGGGCCATGGTGAAGCCCTCAAGGCCTTCGAGGAAGTTCAAGCACGAGTAGCGCCCGATCTCCTTCATCTTAGGATCTTTCGGCCAATCATTGACTGGCCTCTTGACCATCCGAAAATTGACATTCTCGAATCCGGCCTCTTGCAAGAGCTTGGGAAACTGTTCGATCTTCGGGATAGGTTTGCCGATCTTCTCAAATGCCTCTTCCAGAAGGCGCCACCACTGCGTGCTCGAAGCATCTTCTGGCACCGTGTCATCGTCGCTGAAGGTGCCACACTCCATTTCTACCATTTCAAACCAGCCTCCGGGCTTGAGAGCTGTATATACCTTCTTGAAGAGCTCTGCATGACTTGTGATGGAGCCCATGAGAAACCTGTCGTGGATCATGTCGAAACGCTCGTCTCCCCAAGTCCAATCTTGTTCAAAATCGTCCACTTCAAATCTGCAGTTGGGTGGGAGCCAGCTTGGTTGTACTGGACTAGTAGGTGCAGGCATTAGCAACGTGTGTTCAACGCATAAATTGAGTCTCGTTACCTTAGATCTGTTCCTATCACTTCGCATTCGGGATACTCGTCTGCCATTTCTATACACCATATGCCCGTGCCCGTGCCCAGGTCCAGGACTTCCTTAGGATCGTCCAGGGGGCACAGGTGTAGTCGGCCATCTAGCTGTAGCTTCTGGTTGTGGTGTTCGATGTCCATCCGATTGAGCTCCACCTCGTCATTCGGGAAATGGTATTTGCCAGCGTTATAGCCTGAACGCGCTCGTCAGCTTTACTCTGCCCATAGCCACGTTGCTATTGCTGCGAACCATGGTATCTTCTCCCGTGCTCCCACTGCCATTTCCGTGCGCTCGATATCAAGCTCGTAGAGCTGGTGGCCAGCGAAGCTCTGTGTTGTGTTCAGTATCCATCCTGGGGTCACATTCCTGTGCGACTTCTCCATACCTGTCCCCACCAAACGTGCTATCTTGGTCCGTATGTGCATCGGCCTCCATGTGTGCAACCTCTTAGCTCCTCCTCTTGCAAGACCGCGTCAAATCCTTTCTCTTGTAGATCGACTATTAGGTTCTCGCAGACGGTTCCATGTCTTTGCACGGCGCATGAGGTCCGATTAAGCCAAGTCCTAGCAAATGTGGATCGTATTCCAATTCGCTGCTGCTGCAAGGTACTTTCTTCAGGTTCGGTACTCGCTGCTGACGAACGCATCATCTGTATCCTCGGCGGAGACCTGCGCCGAACGAGCCTCTGTTAGCGGTCTTTTAGCACAAAATGTTGGCGCCGCGGTTGGCGCACGTCGCGTGGCTGGTCGAGCTCAATTCCATGTCCCCTTCCCTCCGGCGTCGGCCTTTCTCCCTGGTTCACGACGCTGCGCTGCTCAAGATGGCGACCCTGTTATCGTTTGCCAGGGGAGCATCGGAAGTCAAGACGGCATGTCACTGAGGCACGAATGAGAAGGAGCATTTGGCGCTGCAGAGACCGATCTTCCTTGTCTAGATCAGGCCAGGTGCTGGGCATGCATTAGTGCTCGAAGGAAGCGAATTTAACTTTACCATCGAACACGAGAAGCACACAATTTGTCAATAGAAACTGGCTCAAGGCGTGCATTGAAGCAGTGGAGTGAGAAATGGAAGCCGATCCCGCTCAGAGCGCAGCAGTATGCGCCGTTTCGCTGCCAAGAATCGAGTTCGCGAAGACGCGCTTCAAAAACAGAAGCAAAGCAAGCTGGCTATCGCGGCGCCTCCTCAGCGACGCCTAGGAAGAAAGTATAGCGCTAGAGGGGTTGACTTTGGGTCCACGGCGAGAGGCTGCCAGCTCATAGCTCGTGCAAGGCGGACATCTAGCAATCGACATGCGCCTTTGACCGAATATATACCAACCTAGACCAGCAAAGATGTCAGCAAAGGTGTCTGGTTGTCACCTTGTTGGTAGTGTCCCTCTCAAAGATGCAGAAGAAGTCTATCGAGCATGTCTCACTGGACTACCTTCACGACTCAAACGCCTCCCAGATGGCGAGACTGGCAACAGGAATTACTTTACGTTCTTCCAGTATTTCCTGTTCAAAGTGGCGCCGATAATGATGGTGGACTTTTCGGACAACAAGGAGGCAGGTTCTAAGGATTTCACAGAAGAGCAGGTCAATGAAGGCATAGATCAGCTGGAAAAGGCTGGGATTGAGACAGGCTACGACACTGCTGCTATTGAGAGCTACGGTGTTTTCAAGAGGCTGAAGGATGAAGGCGTGATCCCGAAAGGCATCAAGTTCCAGGTCGGACTTCCAACGTAGGTCCTCCTTACAGTCTATGTGAGCGTATGCTGATCGCGTCTTCTTCGTCGAAGCGTTGCAAGCGTGATTGGCCCTTTTATCGAGAAAGCTTTCCAACCAAAGGCGTATCCAATCTACGAGGCAGCTTTATTCCGCGCTCTGCGCAAGATCCAAGATTCGATACCGCACGAGGACCTGGCTATCCAGCTTGACCTTGCCGTCGACACTGCATATTGGGAGGGCCAATACCTCACGCCATGGTTCGATCAGAAAAACGCGAAAGACGAAGTCATGGAGTATCTTCTCCGGATGATCGACCAGGTTGATCAAGATGTCGAGCTGGGTATCCACAACTGTTACGGCGACATGGAGCACAAACACTGGTTTGAGCCGACGTCGTTGAAAGCCGTTGCAGAGAGAGGCAAGCTCTTATTCGACCGTTCTTCACATCCCATCCGCTTCTTCCATGCGCCAGTCCCCGTGAGCGCTACGGACAAGCTCGAGACGTTTCTAGAGCCTCTAACAGATCTTGTGCCACTCCTCGAAAAGCACAATACTGAGCTGTACCTCGGCGTCGTTCAGTACAACGATCTCGATGGCACGAAGAAGCGCATTGAAGCAGCAAGCAAAGTCGTGCCTCGCTTTGGCCTTGCCAGCGAATGCGGCTGGGGTCGAACGCCTGCAGAGCAGATTGAAAATATCATGAGCCTTTCTTGTGAGTTATCAGATCCAATCTCATGAGGTCGGAACCTGAGCATGCGTGGATTTTGTGATATCTATCGAAGTTTCGCATCCATCTTCACAGACTTCTTTCAAGCTAGCACAATGATATGGAAACCATTACCTCGGCTGCCATCTGCAAGCCACGGAGCCAGACTACTCAACGCTCATACGACACGCGATGAAAGCGGTCCTCGTTCCTTCCAACACGCTTCTTCGCTTCCCGTTGAACGTTCCGTGAAGCAATGGCCACATCAACAGTTTCAAGCGCCGAGATCAAAGATAGTCCGGTTTGCTTGCAGCCATCAACCGACCAATCTCAGCACCTGCGGCAGGATCAATGAATTCCGTGGCAGCCGTCAGCTTCTCGCCACTCTCATCCATAGCAAAGGTGAAAATGATGTCGTTGAGCACTGTCCTTTCTTCCGCAGGTGTTGATCCTTTGGGGATCATAAAGAAGTCTGCTCGTGCCATGGCCGTCCTCTGCTGAGTGTCGACGATGAGCTGTTGGATATCGATCGACCACGTTTCAAGACCAGGCGCCATTTTGGACATATGAGAGACAAAATCTTGTCCATTCTTGTGTCCCTGAAGAGCTGGATTTGTGGAAACGAAAGTCTTGTGGCCCCAGTCCATACGGAATTTGTCCTGATCTAAGTTCGCCAAAATCGCTTCAGCATTGGGTATGTTCGAGCCCGGCGGCTTTGGTCTGCATGAGTTCATGAATCTTTCCGCCGTCGTCTTCAGCTTGTCGTACATTTCGGAATCCATATTGTATCGAGTTGTCATGTGAGTTATCCACTTGTGCGGTGAAATTGGGATGTCAAAGGTGATTAATGACGGCGACTCACATCGACTCTTTTAAGCTATGCAGAAACCGGATTGAAATGTCCGACAGCCGGAGAACTGTTTCGTGAACCCAGTAGAATCCAGTCCCTCTGCATATACATGGGCGGTCTGTGAGCTCCGTCGCTGGCAGTCGCCCCGGGCTCATCAGACAGGAGCGCAGCTTCCAGCCTATATCGGCAGATGGACAGATTGTGGCTTGCCCAGCTCGCTTGAAGACTGGGCAGGAGTACGATGTGCTCGAGGAGTTGCTACAGTGCAATTCGACCTCTTCATTGTAGAAACCAGCACGATCAGCGAGAGATCTGTAAAGCAAGGGTCCTGAAAGTTGGCGCTCGGTGCCGAAGTGATTAGGCCTTCGATTTGGAGGTGAAGTTGTGAGCCGAGTGCCTGGAACCCCAGACAGACAAAGGTGCGAGTGCACGGCCGCAGCTCATGACGACATACCACCTGCATCAGCAGCAGTACCTGCGACCCCGAGCTGCGAACAACTGTATACCCGACGGTCGACCGCTGCAATTGCCCGTACGCCGTGACCTGGCAGCACTCTTTCCTTCGTCAATTACCGAGAGCCATCCATCTTCCATTCTGCCTCAGAAAAGCAACTGCACATCCTCGCCCCCTGCTTTCCTACAGCCTGTTTGACACAGCCTCGCAGGTCGATTCTCCCAATAGCATCATCAAACGCCAGTATCCTGCTCTAGACCAGTCTCGGTGACAGCAAGCGACCTGGGAAACTATGGCCGACCACACCATCAGCGTCGACGGCTGGCAATCAGCCTGGTATGAGCGGACTGATCCACTCTTGTCCCGCTACTGCGTGACCCTCACATACACCTTATCCGCCATCTCTTTGTTCCTGGGCATAAGATCACTCATTCGACTTCGTCGATGCCGTCGTGCCATCGCAGAAGACCCGTCCTCCCGCGCCGCCATCTTCGCCGAGTGCGAGAAGGGAATGCTCCAAATCACACGTCGGCAATTCGTGCTATCCTGCATCTACTGCGCCAACACCATCGCGATCTGGCTCGTCGACGCAGGGATCAGTATTGGCGCCATCTGGAACGATGTCGAAGCCAACCCGGATGTCTACGATACCAATCTCTGGCTCGACCTGGCGATCAGCTCTGTCAGCATGCTGGGACTCTTCATCTTCGTCTTCATACTCTTCCCGATGATTCAGCTCCTTCTCGTCACCAAGGCTTTCGCCAAGTACCGCAGCAAGAACAACTCGGACGGGACTCTCGCGGCTTACATCCCCGAGGCTCGCGTGCTCTCGACTCAAATGGCACATTTGTGGATGATGGCTGGATTCCTGCTCATCGCCTTCTGGCCAGTTTTCGTCAAGCCCACATTCCGTCTCACCTTAGCCGAGGCGATTTACGGTAGTGGACTCGCGTGGTCTCACGTCTCATTGATGCTTAACTGGAGATCCGAGGAGATCGCCAACATTGAGATCTCGCCACGAATGACGGTGCAGGACGGCGTCAAGTTCTACGGTCAGCATGGACTCGCTTTGCCACTTCGCAAGGCTAGTGAGACAGTTTTGCCGAAGTACGACGATGAGAAGCAGGCGCTGCTAACAGACAATAAGTCGTGAGCGAACATTTCCGGACGGCTCGAATTCCTCATTCAACAGACCGCGAGGGCAAAAGGATATGGACTCTGATGGGTGCTGCTACTCAGTGCGCAGACACGGATAGGCATGACGATGTGACGGGGGAATCCGGGAAGCTACATTCAGCCATTCAGGAGGAATGATAGAGCATGGAGTTTGGGAGACCGAAGGCAACCGGTACATTTCGTATTTCATTCACAATAACCGATCCACCGCTTTAGGCGTGATCCGATATGATAAGTCGGTACTGCATTTTCGACTTGGGCTGTATCATGGCTTCTGAACTAGCCAGGTAGCACAAAAACCACCCCAAAGTCAGCTCAGCACTTCACCCCTGCTTATGCTCTCTATCCATCGCTGTGAAGCAGGAGCCTAGTACCACACCCTCTATAACACAATATACAAAGCTACGTGACCAGGCCGCTCCAAGCCCGAGCCCGCTGTGCTCAAATGCTTTTATGCGATTACGCTGCTCCGAAGTCAGTAGGATATTCTCGTAAGTGTCAAAAGATGAATAACAAAAGACTGACCTCCATGGATGATCCTCCTCACCATATTGAATTCCCTCGATCCAGTTCTTCATCTGCAGCGCGATAGGTCCAACCTCCTCACCGGCCGGGAGACCACAATCGACGAGCTTTCCCTGGTATGAGATTGCTCTCACTGGCGACACAGTCGCTGCCGTGCCGGAGCCGAAGACCTCGAGCAGACGTCCCTCGTTCGCAGCCTCGACGAGCTCGCGCATGGGGAATCTCCTCTCCGAAATCTTCCAGCCTTGTGGTCCTAACCTCTCGCGCGCTAAAGCGAGGACAGAATCTCGGACCACACCTTCCAGAATAGTACCGTCCAGCGGTGCCGTCATGAGTTCTTTCGTGCCGTCCTTATGCTGCACCGCAGCGAAGAGGTTCATCGTGCCGACCTCGGTCACGAAGTCCTCGACCTTTCCCGTCTCGGGATCCACATCGTTGAACAGCCAGAGGTTCTGGTGGAAGCCTCGTGTAGCAGCTTGCATTTGAGGCACGATGCACGGCGCGTAGTTGGCTCCAAGCTTGCTTGCACCGACGCCACCGGGCCAGGCGCGAACAGCGTAGTCGGTGGCCTCTAACGACACGGCCTTGAAACCGGTCGGGTAGTATGGACCAACTGGCGATGCGATCACGTAAAGCATCGCGCTTCCCGGGGGACCGACGCCGAGTGTTCGCTGTGTTCCGATGATGTTGGGCCGGATGTACAGGCTGTATCCTTTCTGTCTGTCATGTCTCATCAGCATTGGATGCTTCCCAGCTCACAAGCCATGCCTGACTCACGAAGGGATGAATCTCTCCTCCAGCTTAATAAACCGTTTGATCAAATCGATCACCGCATTCCCATCAAACGTAGGCAGCGCTATCCTCGCAGCACTCTTGTTCATCCGCGCCATATTCCTGTCTGGTCGAAATAACCTCACGTTCCCATTCTTATCTTTGTATGCCTTCATTCCCTCAAAAGCCTCGAACGCATAGTGGAGCACGCAGGTCGCAGGGTCGAGCGAGAGGTTCTGATAAGGGGTTATCCGCGGTGGTAACCAGCCGTCCGCGGCAGTCCATTCCAGAGAGAGCATGTGATCGGTGAAGGTTCGTCCAAAGATGAGTTCTTCATTGGGCGTGATGGGTTTGGGCGTTGTGGTCTTGGTGATCGAGAGTGCGGCGGCGTCGACTCTGCTGAGTCTGGGATCTCCTGCGTCTGGTGCGCGAAGGCTATATTGTCTCTGTTGTGTTTGGATGTGACTGCCGCTCCATCGCACCGCACCTGAGCAATTCCTCCCCAATGCCCTCGAGCTTCTCGGCAGAAGTGTGCGTAACGACGAGGCCATTGCGGTCGCGAAAATGGCGAAAAACGTGATAGAACCGCCTGTCCCTGTCTCGCCTGCCTTCTTGTAATAGGCACAGTTGTCAATGGCTTTTGAATGTTAGTGATTCATCAAACTGGACGCGAGGTAATAGGGCGTATCTACTTGAAGCATGGATCTTTTCCGACTTCGGCAATGCTGAGTCATGCATAGCTCAGTTCCAGGACCCTTGAGAGAAGAGGTGCAGCTTGGGGGAGAATAATAGTGCTAGTAATTGAGAACTGATCTATTCATTGTATCATAAGTGCAGTGTCCTCAAATGGCGACGTCGCAAGCAGGCACCCGTCGCTGACACGTCGTCACGCCTCAAAGCAAGTGTATATCCGCATCGCGAATTTCCCCAAGGCTTGCGACCTCTATAAAATCGTTACCCTGCATCCGAGAACTACTGGGTACTGCTGTTGCGCTGGTCCAATGTCTGGCCCCGATGGTTTCGTACAGCACATCAGTGTAACGCCTCTCTTTTAGCTCATTGCTTCATCCTCAGGCATATATGCGCTCAATACCTTATCGAGCATTGCCAGGTAGCGTGTCCGCTTCAATGTGGTTGGAAAGGATAGAAGTTGCTCCAGGCATGTGTGGGCTGCGCCGTTGAATGGTATAGCACTTGCTCGGCCTGGGCTTGTGACACTAGCTGAGGCGAAGTGCTGTTGATCGGGAACGTTCGTCTCCGCTGTGTTCCAGCGCTTTGCCGGCTTTGCTCCATGTGCCCTCGATCCATCAAGCCAAATTTTGGCGTGAGTGTTCGCAGCGGCATATAATTAGCGGCAGGGACGTCGTTCACCAGTCCAGGGAATTCGTAGAAGAAGTTCACTTCCATCCTCCAATTCGCCATGTTAAGAATCGCACTTTCAAATTGACCGGAGAGCTGATACAAAGCAGAATCCGCAGAGAAAGCCAAGACGTCCATAGGCTCGTACTGCCACGCCACCTTTAGATTCCTCACCCAGAGAGCCCAGAACTTATTCGTGAGGATATCCACATGCGTGGACATCAGTCGTTCTCTGAGAGCGGGCCAAGTCAAGTGATCAATAACCGGATCATGTGCGATGAGTTTCTCGGTCATGCTGCCTTAGGTTAGCGGAGAAGATAGTGTTGCAACCACAATCAGACTCACTGAGGCTGATACCAGACCGGCAAAGGGCCCTCGACCGCCACGGGCGTGTTCTTGATCTCGAAAAGATATCGCTTGTGCAACATTCGAAGGCATCCCAATCTCTCGATAAGGATGCAGTTCTTGAACAGACACAGGTCAACGGTCTGGAGGACTTCCCAGAGCGGACATATCTGCTCGTAGCGATTCAAGGCATATTTCCATCCCTTCAAGACCGCATTGATGATCACGTCTTGGTTATAGCGATCCTCAAAACAGACACGATCCGGTGGTAGAGCACGAATATGATTGACCAAGTTGTTTAGAAACATGGTCACGTCGCGACCACCAGGTGATGGCTTTGCGGCGGTGTAGACTCCTGTCAGCTCTGGATGAACGTTGCCAGGGTGCACTCTGCTTGGGTGAATAAACTCGTCCTGATCAAGATCGTTAACAGTGCCGTTGACGGATTGGGGTATATGATCTCGTCCGGCAGCATAATGCTCGTCAGTCGAACCTGCGGAGTTCGAACCGGCAGTTCCAGGGTGGGCAGTGTCGAAAAGTCCAGAGGCAAAGCCAGTCGTGTCTACAGTGGTCAGCACGAGGGATGGCTCTCCAGAGAGCATTTGAATACTGACTGGGTATCACATTCCAGTTCGAGACCTTATCAGCGACGGTCAATATGGGTCCATTAGGTGGTATGCTTAAGTCTTGACCTCCAGAGCTGGTACTTGATGCGATATCAGGCGCTCTGATGCCATGGCTTTGGTTCACCCGTGGTACTTCGTGGGAGGGGCTTTCCAATTGCAACACTCGAGCTTCTAGGAGAGCAAGACGGTCCTGGACTTCTTTCTTCAAGAACCTGTTCGCCCTACGATCGACTTCTTGCTTCCTTGCACGTTGTTCAGCAGTCAGAACACGACCACTAGCCCAAGCTTTCTCAACTCCAGTACCTGCAGTCTTGCCGGAAGCCGCGCGACCGCTCATACTCAATCGTCCGATAGAACGCGGCTCTAATGATAATGTTGGCTCACGGTTGAAGCCTCCAGCAGCGCTTTCGAATTTCGATCATATACGGCGCATCATTCCTGCGGGCCAGCTACGTAATCCATGGACCAATGACGGATGGCTCGTTTCGGTGCAGAAAGAGGAAAGAAGAGATATCGACTTGAGCACAGCTGTTCGCGACCGCTTCTGGACCTCTCGTTTCCCCGCAGGCTATCATGCGCCGCCGTGGCGACCTTTTCGGTCGGATCGACAGCACCAAGTAGGTTTCTAACCGGCGTCGGTCTCTTCCGGAGGATCTCCTCTGTGCTTAAGCCTAATCGGAAGCGTAGGGGCGGCGATCTAAGGACATTCTTCGAGCCCAAGAATCGGAACAGCTGAGAGAGTGATGATCTTAGGTAGACTTTTCTAGAGCTTTACTCTGGCTGTGCCTTGCATAATTACGTGCACGATGATGGTGGTGGTTGACCAAGTGCTCCAATTCTATTCACATCAGAAGAGAGTGGTTCTCGCCCTGTATAAGGCATTTGCCGGGAGTCGCGAGACCCTCTTTCGGATGCCACGACTACATGAAGCTCTTGCCCACATCTGTCATCCATTCGCAAATATATGCAGTTGGGACGATCGAAGCTCTTCAGTGAGGTGAATCACTATATTCGATTTCCTGTGCGACAAGTGGTTCAGATAGAACCCTGAGCTGTATCTTTATGCAGTGAGCAACGCTAAGCAAGGATGGCGGATAACGCACGGACAGCACATGCCGCGAACATCTCATCAATGGGTGGCATGGTATATTCGTTCACGTTTCTCGTATGTGGAATACGTCTACCTTATCTTTAGCGATCAGTGATGAGGATCCTTGGAAATATCGAGTAACCCCGAAACTGCATGATAGAGGTAACCTCATCATATGCGCAGCGATTCTGATCGGACCTACGACCGATTGTTCTCCATCTTCGCGAACATTCACATGCACGACGTTCACCTTCAATCCTTGCGCGCGAAAGCTTGTGCTCGAGATTAACCACCCGAAGGTTCAAGCTGTCTCTGAACTGGAGTCACAATGCTCGTTTCAGCACTGAAATCGTTCTCTTCGAACATCCTGAGTAATTATACCATTGCGCCGCAGCCGACATCCACCTCTGGGCCATGGAAGATATTCGATGCGAAGCGGAAGCAGACCGGAAAGGCAGTATCTGTCTTCATCTTCGACAAGAAGAGTCTCGAGCCCCAGGCCGGCGCAGGGTTCGGCGCACGAAGCAGCGCCAGCTCCCTCAAGCGCGCGCATGAAGAGGTGTTGGAGAGGCTTAAGAAAGAGGCGAGTAGCCTGGCAAGATTAAGACACCCGTCGATCTTGGAGCTCGCAGAACCGGTCGAGGAGACAAGCAAGGGCGGCCTGATGTTCGTTGCTGAGGCGATAGTCAGCTCTCTCGCAGGCCTGCTCGAAGAGAAGGATCAGCATGAGCAATCAGGTCGTCGAGCCAGTCGATATGTCGTGGAAGCATCTGATGGGACACGTAGAAGACGAGAGCTGGAGATTGACGAGTTGGAGATACAGAAAGGCTTGCTCCAGCTTGCCAAAGGATTGGAATTCCTGCACGAGAGCGCAGGCTTAGTGCACGCGAACTTGACACCCGAAGCTATCCTGGTGAATGCCAAGGGAGATTGGAAAATATCTGGACTTGCTTTTGCAGGGCCCCACGAGAGCAGTACCGCTGCGACATCGTTACCTCCGATCAGTCTACATGAGGTGCTCAACCACGATCCCAGATTGCCGCGCAGCGTCCAGCTGAATATTGACTACACGAGCCCTGATTTTGTTCTCGATAATACCCTCAGCGCATCAGCGGATATGTTCTCCTTGGGTCTAGTCATCGTAGCGCTCTATAACAGCCCGCACTCGTCACCTCTGAGCACTGGCGGGTCTCTGTCGTCTTATAAGCGGATATTCTCTAGTCCCTCGACAATACCTACCCAGAATAACAACTTTCTGGTCCCCTCATCGAAACCTCTGCCTCCTAGATTGGCGACGGAATTGCTGCCCAGGCTCATCACCAGACGACCTGCACAACGTCTTTCGGCCAAGGAATTCCAGGAGGCAAGCTACTTTGACAACATACTTGTATCTACAATCCGTTTTCTGGATGCTCTCCCTGCCAAGACCCCCAACGAAAAGATGCAGTTCCTTCGAGGTCTGCCTCAAATCATGCCACAATTCCCCAAGAGTGTTCTCGAAAAGAAAGTCCTGCCTGCTTTGCTTGAGGAAACCAAGGATAAGGAACTGCTGGCGCCGATCATGAATAATGTTTTCGCCATGGTAAAGGCAATGCCCACAGGAAAGCGCGCGTTCACGGAGAAGGTTGTGCCCAAGCTCCGGGAGATCTTCATCACTAACAAGCCCGCTGAGAAGGACACGTCGAAGGAAGCGGCTTTGATGATTCTGCTCGAGAACATGCAAAGTGTCACCGAGAACTGTTCTGGCAAGGAGTTTAGGGATGATATCCTTCCGATCGTCCTGTTGTCACTGGAATCGCCAACGCATGCACTAGTGGACGCCGGACTGGGTACACTTCCATTCCTGCTTCCTTCTCTGGATTTCAGCACCATCAAGAACGAGCTGTTCCCAGTCATCGCTCAAGTGTTTGCCAAGACAAGTAGTCTCAACATTAAGATCCGCGGTCTCGAAGCCTTCTGCATACTATGCGGTGGAAGTGGGAAGGACAGCGGCAATGACGACGACTTGAATGGTATCGGGGTGTCTGACAGAAAGTCCAGCGCCACCTCGAGTAGCATAATCCTTGACAAATACACAGTCCAAGAAAAGGTTGTCCCTCTGCTCAAAGGTATCAAGACCAAGGAGCCGGGGGTCATGATGGCCGCTCTCAAGGTGTTCAAGCAGGTAGGAGAGGTGGCTGATACGGATTTCCTGGCGATGGACGTGCTTCCCATATTGTGGATGATGAGCTTAGGACCTCTGCTCAATTTACAGCAGTTTCAGGGCTTCATGGCGCTGATCAAAAGCATGAGCGGCAAGATTGAAAGGGAACAGACACGGAAGCTGCAAGAGATGTCAAGTGCCCACGGCGGATCAACGCCCGGCGCCAAGGTGGCAAATCGCATTGGTTTATCGACGGCTGGTCCAGGGAACGGCCTGAATGGCGGCACTGAGACAGATTTCGAATCACTGGTATCTGGCAAGAAGCCACCGCAGAACAACGACCTGATGAATGACTGGGGCACTGCAGCAGCGCCGGCCCCAGCGACCGCAATCCAGAGTAATGTGTCGCAACCCACATTCTCCTGGCAATCTTCACTTCGAACGCAGGCGCCCCCGACACGCGCGATCACGCCGGATCTGGCCTCGTTCAGCACGTTGACGCCCACGAGTCAATTCTCACAGCCCCTGCAGCCCGGTCGCCCGGCCCAAGCACCGTCCATGCCATCAGCCAATTCTGGGAGTAGTATCAATTGGTCTGCTGCCAAAAGTCCTCCCGCTACATCATGGGCCACGCAAAAGCCACTTCAGGCTCAAGTTCCCGTCCAGCCACAGCACCACACGTCGTCGAGCGCGATCCGACCGTCTTTGCCTCTGAGTAGCTCGTTCAGTCTCCCACCTCCTCCCCCGAGCAACGGCACGTCGACGTTGAAGACGGCTGTACCACCACCGCCGCAGAGTACGACGTTCGGGGCACAGACACAGAAGAGTGGCTTGGATCGGTATGAGAGTTTACTATAGCACTTAGCGAAGATACCCAATGAGAGATGCCGGCTGCTTCGAGCGGTCTTTGCTGTTGACGTGATGTTTCCCACGGCCCTTGCCATTTGGTGCTCGCAGTCGCCTATTTGACGCGCAAGACGCCTTGGCTGTTGCGACCAGAGCCGAGGTTCAGCCCATACGAGGCTACGTGCGAAGACCGACCGTTCCCGTGTGTTCTCATTCGATCAGTCTCCGTCCATCTTGCTCTTATCCACCCTCAGATCTTGCACCGATGTTTCCTGCCTGCATCCTCGCCCCGCAGGAATGCTTGCCAGCGCTGCCACCGCCAGCCTTTCAGATGCGAAAGCCGACATCGACAGTCCCGGAGAGTCTAATAACATGGGAGCGTGTTTCGTCGAAGTGCAGTCGCAGTCGCGAGTGCAGCGTCCTACGGATAGTTCTTCCGTGTTGAAGGAGCCAGGCGCAGCTGTCAATGCAGGGCGCCTTCTGCCAGGTTGAGCATCCTGGCCCGCCGACCGGCATTCCCTGGACAGTCGAGCACGAAGTCGAAGCCAAACCTCACGACGTCACCTTTTGGCTTCGCTGGACGAAATGAAGTGAAACCGACGAATGCACATCATGCAGCGATGATGACTTGCCGCCGCACCGCTTCCCTACGTTCCTACGATTCATCATCATCATCATCATCATCCAGAGAGCATTCCACGCACGGGTATCGGAGCGGTGCCGCGGGGTTTCCCGAGATGCTGGAAATAATCTAGCGGCAGGATGCACCTTTTTCACAGCACAGCTGCACCGTACAGTGCTGGACCGTACAGCTCTTCTGGCTGGCGGCCAACTGTCGCACTCGTACCATTCTCTGCCAGGCATCCCGCTCCTGCCCGTTCGCGTGTGAGCTGGCCTGCCGTGGAAAGAACGACTCGGGTGGCAGAGGTGTACTGTATTGGGAGCCATCAGCCGGTCGGGCAAACACGCGCGATGGATTGATTATATATTGCAGTCGGTCGGCGAGGCTCACCGTCACGGGCGTCACGGGCGTCACTCCCTCCATTCCCTCTCCCCTTCACCTCCGCTGCGCTGACCACCCATGCACGGCCACTCGGTGCATCACGTGTCGGTGGAACCTGCCTGGATGGGAGGGTTTGTCATCTTGCACCTGCCACCGTTAATCTTGCACGCGGGCACGGCTTGCTGGCGAACCGGCACGCGAACGTGACGATGATGACTCCCAGTCTTGACACAAATCCAACTCTTCCCTCGTCTGCCTCGTTTCACCTCGCGACCCCTGTAGCGTTAGAAGACAACACATCTCCCTTCCCAGTAGACCTCGCCTACATCACTGTGGCCGCCTCCCGTCCTTCACCATAGTCGCCGCTGGCCAGGCCTTCACCTCTCACCACCACTTCCATTCCTGACCACACACCTTCCGTACTCCCGCCAGAATGGCCACTCCGAAACTCGAGCGGGAGGCTCACGCGCCAGCACTGGACGTGAGCAAGAAATCTCGAGACCTCAAGTCATCCAAGCGCATAGCCACCGCGGTACGATCGTTCCGCGTGCTGAAGAACCTCACGCCAGAACAAGTCGACAATTTCATGAAGTCGTATCAGATCTACTCCTTGGACTGGGCCGATGAGAAGATGATGATGGAGGCATTTGGCCCGGATTATTCTCAGAAAGTCGGCCAATGTCTAGCCTCATACTACTCCGTCCTCAACCATCTGTGCGCTCTCGGGGACCTCGAGAAAATGTACATTCCGCCTGCGATCGACCTGGATGAGAATCTGAGCATGAACCAAGTCCTGTACGAGGAGAGAGTCGCCAAGGAACTGCTACTCCCTGCAAACGCCAAGGTCGTGGAGCTTGGCTGCGGTCGTGGCCGCGTCGCTGCGCATATGTCCCGAATTGTGCCAGGCACTCGAGTCACGGGTTTGAACATCGACGCCGATCAAATCGCCAGCGCGAAAGCATTCAACGACCAGCATCACATGTCCAACGAGTTCAAGGTGCACGATTTCAACGAGCTCCCGTTACCGCTTCCTACCAGCGCCTTCGACGGCTTCTACCAGATCCAGGCATTCAGTCTCGCGAAGGATCACGCCAAACTGTGCCAGGAGCTGTTCCGAGTGCTCAAGCCGGGCGCCCGGCTTTCTTTGCTGGATTGGGTCAAACTCGATGCCTTCGATCCGGAGAATGCACATCACCAGAAACTCATGGAGAAGATCAAACCCATGATTGGCGCCGTGGGAACGCCGACTCCCCAAAGCATGGTGGACGCACTGGAAGCTGCTGGATTCCAGATACTGGAGCACGGCAATGCATCGACCGCGACTGACGGCCTGCAAGCACCCATGATCGAAAAGGCCGACGGTTGGTTTAGGAACGCTCGTGCGGCCATCTACACCGGGGTTCGCCTTCGCCTCCTCCCGGCCCATTTCAAGACACTTTTTGACCGCCTGACTCAAGACTGCGATGCCTTCATCGAAGCCGACCGCGCCCGGCTGATCACCACAAGCTACCACTGGTTGGCTGTGAAGCCCTTGGAAGCACCTCGACCTCACGACGACTCGGCCTATGGCTCCCTGGCAAGCTCAGAGCGAGCCGTGAACGTCGACTCCGCCACAGTCTCGCAAGCAGAAAGCTCATCCCAACTCGCCACGCCCAGCCCGGAACCCGAGACCAGAGCAGCTTCATAACACGGACGGCCGAAATGGCCAGATTGGTGACCAGCGCTCCGCATCAGCATTCCATTCCGCCTCAGCATGCAACGACAGAAGCGGCACTATTGCAACGCCGGGCTTCCACTCCTGCATTTCCAATTCGGCCCTCGACAGCGAACCATTTTACCTTCTCACCAACGATACGACGATACATACACGGAAGAGATCAAGATTTGGGCGCGGTTTTCTCCTTTCTCTTTTTCAAGCTTCATAGCGCGGCGTTTCTGGATAGAGCTAATACTTTTTCTTCTTCCTTCCTCCTCTCATCCTAAATGCACGACCGAAGTCCCCAGAAAGATATCACAATTTCCCCTCGCGTCACAGGCGCTCGAATAGTGTCTTCTCATCATCATCATCATGGATGGAAAGCTCAGATCTTGGCTTTGGGGAATTGGGAGAGAGATTTTTGTTTTGTTTGGAAGGGACGGAGGGAACTTTCCATGCTTCTTGATATTAGCGAGCAAGCGAGCATAATTGATTGCAATCGATCCAAGCAGTTCTCTCTTTGACCTCCACGGGAGTGGACTGAAGCCGAGCTAGCCAGTGCACAATCTTACCGTACTTTGTAGCTCCCAGTCGGCATGTAGCGTTCGTTTCTGAGCAGCATGGCATGGCATGGCGTGGCACTGAGAGAAAAGTCACATGTCATTCGGAACAATTGTGCATTACTTTTTTCTCCCCGCCGACTACTACCACTTCTTCTCTTCTTCTTCTTCTTCTTCTTCTTCCTCCTCTCCTACTTTGACGTTGACACGTCCCACGATTCTCCCATCTCTCGGATGACTCAGCGCGTGTTTTTGCCCCTAAGCTACATGTACGTACCGATACTCTGATGCTTGACTGTGACCGACGGATCCCGTTCTCGAAAATTGTGTTTCCCTCTGTCGGTTGAGGCGCGTGCGTGCGTGTGGAGAGAGATGTGTGTTCTCGCGATCTGAACCTTCCTGCTAGCTATCTGTCGTTTCAACCGTGAAAAAATCTTACACTCGCCCGTTCGCTCGCTCGCTCGCTATGCGACGCCCATTCCCAGCCCAAGCAGAAGGGGAACAACGATTAAGGAAAAACGCCCAAGACCACATCGCGCACAATCCTCTCCATTCGTACACCTCCCCGTTCATGCGTGACAGGATGATTCCCTTCCGTCCTTGGATTCGACTTTTGGTCTCATTTAGCAAAGTGGAAATCATAATTCAACCACTTCCTCGCCAGCACCTGGTCGACACTCAGGCCCGGTTTGCCGTACGTCATGGGACTGAAGAACCAAAAACTCCACACCACGACGGCCACGACAACGCCCGTGGCGGCCCACGTGGCGAGCAACGTCTGCCCGGCGATGCGTTCGCGGATGGGTTTGGACGATCTCTGAGCGGCCTGCGCTCGAGACGCCTTCTTGCCGTCGACGATGGGTTGGTGGCCGTTCACGAGGTTCTGGACTTCTTGGGGCTCGATGTTGAAGATGAACTCGACGATGGCGCCGGCGACCAGGCAGGAGGCGAGGTGCGCCGGGAGGTAGTGGTGGAGGAAGAGTTGACGGCCCATGATGAAGAAGGGGAAGTAGTGTGCGGCCCAGAGGAGGAAGAAGAAACCGGTGCTGTTGTAGAGACGAGAGCGTGTGCCTGTGTGAGATGTTAGTGAGAATGAGGGAGGGTGGTCTGGTGGCTGACTTACGTCGGTCAAGAGCATCAACTCCGCGGCGGACGGAGAGCTGGTCAGCGAAGATAATGCCTGCGAAGACGGCGAGCAGAGCTGATGCGAACCACCATCCGATGGGATTGCCCATGAAGTAGATTTGGCGCTTGGTTGCAGATTCGGTCCAAAAGCTGACACCGCGGAGCAAGAAGGGCCATTGGACCGGGAATGAGGCGTACGGATGGCTGGATGTGAGGGCATTGTTGTGGTAGAACATGGCACGCTGAAGCTCGAGGTATTTCTTCAAGAATGGCATATGCTTCGGCTTGCGCAATTCTTTCTGCAATCGTGGCGAATCAGCGGGGATGCCTTGAATATCTTCGACATACCAGGTGTTGGAAGTTTGGAGCGCGTTCTTGTTTCCGTTGATCTCAGCCTGCTTGTACGCCCAGTCTGGCAGTGGCGTGGTATGGGTCCACATAGCCACCTTGGTTGGCACGTGAATGAGCTTGAAGTGGGAGGAGAGGGTCTTGAACTCCTGGCCATCTTTGCCATTGTCAATCTTGATCTCAAAAAGTGTGTCGTTGAATCGATCGCCGTTGGCTTGGTCGGCGGGCACGGTCGTGAACTCCTGGTTTGTGGGGTAGTATGGCGATGCGACGTCGTGGGTCAACAGCCATGTGTCAGTAACCACGTGTCTCAAGCGGACGATGTCGTGGTTCTTGACATGGTGGCCCAGACCTTCCATATGCGCAGCCGGAATAATTTGCCAGAGGTTGTTGGTATCGTTATGTGGGTAACCAGTGACCTGCTGGCCTTGGGACGAGACACGACCATCCTCGTAGCGCAGCGGGTAGCGATCCGTGTGTGAGTGCAGATAGACCTTCGTATCCTTGTGACGCATTGAAATGGCGTCGAAGAAGTCAATTCCTACCGCCTTCTGCGCCATCAAGTTGTCGGATAAAGTTTCCTGGAATTCAGGAGTCATGAAGTCGTCTCCTTGACCGGATCTTGTCAGGATCGCAAAGTGAACCTGGAACCAGAAGAGGTACATCAAGACCGGCACCAAAATGAGACCCGTGATTCTCGCACTAAAATGCTTCCCGAACTCGGGAAGAGACAGTGCTCCCTGCTTGCGATTCACGTCCAAAAGATCCCACAAATCGATCAGAACGGGGACTCCAATGCTGAAAAAGGTGAATGCTCCCACGTATTTGGTGCTAATGACGCAGCTCATGCAAATACCAGTGAGGAGCAGCCACTTCCACCACTTCCGTCCAAATGGATCGTGTCGCAGCTTGTAGAAGCGGATGTAGCATAGTACGCTCAGGGCCATGAAGAGCACCAATGTGGCATCGAGGAGAATCAGGCGCGTCTGGCCAACATGGGCGTTATCGAAGAGGATGAGCGAGGCGGCAAGAATGCATGCTGGGAGGCTGTATCCGGACTCCCACATGATCAGATAGGTGACGGAAACGGTCAGAGCGCCCATGAGCGCTGGCATGGCACGGTATGCGACATAAGGGACGTGGTTGTCGATGTACGAATCACCGATGTTCTCGAAGAGAAAGCTGCCATCGTATCCCACGAGCCAGCCAGCGAAGGCGAAGAGAAGCTTTCCGAAGGGCGGGTGGACATCGAAGAAGTAGCTCCGCTGAAGGTAGTAGGAGGCGAATTTTCCGAAATGCACCTCATCGAACACCACCTGGTCCGGATGGCTGATGCCCCAAAACCGCGTCAAGAATCCCAGAATGGTAATTATGGTGAAAGCAATCTTGTGATCCGTATCGCTCTTCTGCGCTCCCTTGACGGCCCCCTTGACGTTGTCCCACGGACCATCCACCTTCCCATTCAGCGCGTCTTTACTCGGCGTCTGTGGTCGCGATCGGTCTCTGGGCCCGCGTTGGCGGATGGAACTCTGAGGTGTCGACATCTTAACCCTGAATCGAGTCGTCGATGGGAATTTCTTCGTTGCCCGCGGTCACCAGCCGCAGTCGATGGGGATTGGAAACGGCAATCGGCGGCAAGGGAGCGTGGAAGGGGTGGTACACAACGCGTGAAGGGAAAGGAAGGGAAGTGAAGGGAAAGGGAGGAAGGAGTGTGTCAAGAGGGTGATGGAGGCACCTTTTCGACCGCTTCCACTTCTGTACAGCTGGTCGAACAAGCTTCGGCGAACTTGCCAACCCCTGGCCTCAGTCGTCAGCTCCATCCACGTATTCACGTGCCGAACCTAACGGGCACTAATCACCGCGCACGAGTCTGTGATGAAGAGGAGTTTCTTCCATTCGTCACGCTAAATTCTACAAGAAATACTGCACAAAGCCAGCAATTCAATTCGGGGGTATCGTGCCTGGAGAAGTTGCCATACCTTACGCTCACTCGCTCGCTCGCTTGCCTGCCCACCCGCCCTTTTCGCAACCATTCACATGGGCCTCCAATATCAGTCATGCACCCTGCCGTCGTCGTCATCATACTATATAAAGGTGTGATCTTGATCTTTCGCATCACGGCCACGCACAATAGTGCCCATACACCAGACCTGAAGGTGCCCAGCCATCCTAAGGCGGACCACTCGATGCTGGTAAAGGCGCAGGGGTGCCATACGCGCCTTCTGCTGGTCGGAAGGAGGCAGTGGCAAAGACTTCGTGCTGTTTCCTCCCCTCGCCGATATGCCGATGAAGCTGGCTCGTGTCAAAAATGTGCTGTGGCGCCAGCGCCTCCTTCACCATTCCTGGCAAGGATTCTCGAACTCGATGATCCCTGTCTTTCTCCGCAGAGCTGGGCGCGTCAATGGTGCTCGCACCGGATAGATTCGATATGTTGCGAAATCCAGTGAGCTCCCCTCCGTTTGGTCGATGTTTCGTCACGGTAAGCGGGGATGCCAGGCCTCTGGTAGGGTGTCCATGCGTTCGCACTTCAGTAGGAGGAGCGGCCACTACGCTCGAGGGTGGGTCTACGCCATCGCTGTTGACTGCTACGGTCCCCGAGCTAGAGTGGTCCATGGGCGCTCGTCTCTGCGCCATGGGTGTCATATAAGGACTGCCCGCCCGATGAACGCCGCCAGCGAGATTTCGCATCATGTGCTTCGAGACATGAGCACCAGGTTCTGCCGCCCAGTCTGGTGTGTGGGTGAGATTTGGCGTGCCATAGTGTTGGATTGGACCTTGCGGCCTAGCCCACGGGTTTTGTTCAATGAACTGCTCGTGGGCTATCCGTTCGCTTTGTGGTTGTATTAGGCCGGTCCTATTTGGGAAGAAGACAGGCTGCGCATGCGCGTTCGAATGATGAGCGCGTTTGGAAAGCTGTACACATGTAAGCAAACACTCCACTGGAGAACATCGAAACACGTACCTTCATCGACTTGAGGTCCTCCTCCAACGAGTCGCCTTCCGCACCCGTGATGTCGGGTGCAGCTGGGAAACCCACGTACTTCGCAATGCCGCTGAGCACCGACACTTCCTGGTTGTACTTGGCCTGGATCTGGATCTGCTCGCTCTTCTTCAATGTGAATTTGCGAACGTAAAGCTCGTCCTTGTCCTGGTTGCTCTGCCGCCTTTCATTTTGTATATCGTACCAGTCTTTTCCAAGTTGATCCATGACGTCTTCCCTGAGCTGTCGAGTGTGTTGGAAGTATTGGCTATGCAATTGGGCTCGTTCACCCAACGTGGACTTTTCCAAGCTTTGTTTCTTGTAGCGCTTCCACGCTTCAGCTTCTTGTTTCTGCTTCTGTTTTCGCGCATCGATACAGGCGACTTGGCGCAGGAAATCAGGGTGTTTGCACACGGGTTGGCTCAGTAGCTCCAGTTCTGCATCCACTGCTGCGAGTTTCTCGTTGCACGTCTTTTCGCGAAATGCAAGGAATTGCTTTGCGACGTCCTCGAAATTGCCCGTAGCAGCGGACCGGCGCTCAAGCTCTTCCGCAGTCTTTGCGACCACTTCTTCACTCGGTTCTTCCACCTGTGCTACCTCTTCTGTTTTCTGTGGGTCTGCAGCATTCACAGCGTCCTTTTTCGGTCTGCCTTTGGGCTTCGTCCCTTTCTTGCTCTTCCCACCTTTCACAGGTGATGTTGGTGCTGCATCCACAGCGTACGAATCTTCGGCAACGGCCCCTTCGACGGGAGTCTCTACGTTCATGACGTGTATTTCCTTATTCCTAGCTTTTGCGACGAGTTCGTCTGCTGCAGAGCTGTGGCTCCGTTTTCGTGGAGATTCCCCAATGTCAGAATCGGCACTGCTCAATGAGCTGTCTGCAGTATCTGATCGCTTCCGTTTTCTGCCCAGCGATAGGTCGTCATCTTGAGACGTCTTGGGCCATTCGCCAGCTGGACCAATAGTGCTTGTGCTGGAAGCAGCGCCAGGGCCTGCAAGTGGAATCGGCGACGGCGGGTCTGACAGGTCGTCATCAGCAGAGGCAGCTTGACTGAGCTTGCTGGGTGTCTTTCCAGTGATATCGGGGTCTCTGCGCAATTTGCCCGGCGTCTGTTCAAGCCGCTCGGTCTCCGCCTCTGAGTCGTCTTCGAACGACTGTTCTGCGGCAAGCTCTGCAGACGCCGCAGCATGGTCCAAAGCAGAGTTTTGTCTCGGGTCAAGCTCATCATCGTCCTCTGGCTCGCTTAGACTGCTGGAGCGATCATCATCCTGGTCGCCGACCTCGGCACCATTGATGTTCTCGGCTCGTGTCTCGTGAGCCTTGTCCATATTATGAGGCGCGTTATCACGGACAGCGATTGGGGAGGCTCTGGCGCTCAAGGGCGATATTGAAGGGCGTGTCACGGGCGGCGACTGCGGTGCGTCGAGGTCAGAGCGGAATTCTGTGCGATTTCGGGTCAGACGCATGTTCGCAGCGTGAAAGTATGACAGACTCACTCGTCTGGTTTGGCTCGCTGCGTCGCGCAGTGGCCGGCGACGCCATTCCCGCGTCTCTGAGCTGCTCTCTATCTGGCCGTGGCAGCAATGCTAGCCAGGCGCGTGGTCAATGTCCAGTCGTATCAGTTCTCTTGGTCGGTAGAAAGTAGAGGTGGATTTGTGGCAGCGGAAGGGCGCCAGAGTGCTCGTCGCTTGCGGCAGAGGAGTGGGTGTAGGTGTGAGAGTGGGTGTGGTACTCGAGAGTGAAGTTATTGTGCTCTGCGGCCGAACGAGCTGCTGTCCAATGTGCAAGCTATTGCAAAGAGTCAAGAAATATTTAGGTGAGAATCAGAGAAGGTGTGGCCAGCGAACACGAAGCAGTGGTCGTGGTGTATACGTGAGTGTGGCAGTGGTAGCGGGAGCAGCATGTTCATGGCAGAGGGTGAGGGTGGATGGTGGATGATCAAGCGGCAGTATGTCACCGCCTGCCCGCTTCGACATCCGAGCTGCAAGCAACTTCCGAAGCAACCAACAAATTGCGAAAAAATTACATCGACACCAAATTGTTTCAAAATGGCCAAAACCGAAGGCAAGACCGATAAGAAAAGGTCGAAGAAGAAGGACAAGGGAATAGAAAAGAATGGAAAGGTCGATAAGGAGGAGAACCATTTCAGTCTGCTGGCCGACGACAAGACTGTGGACTCCAGTCTGGCCTCTTTGTTCGCGGTGAAGGTATGCAATGACTATACTATCCTTTTCGCCATACCCATGCGACCAATACTGACCAGCTGCTAGCAACCTCCTGTCAAAGCAAAACCTTCCCAAACTGTGCCAAGGCCAGCTGCGAAAGAAGAAGCGGAGGACGACGATGACGAGGACAACGATGCTGAGCTGTCCGAGCTTGACGAAGATGTCGAGGATGTCGAAGATGATGTTGACACCGAAGACCCAAGTGCGGAAGAAGTCGCTGAGGGAGTCACGATTGACGAGACGCCAAAGCGCAAGCGCAAGAGGAAGGATACTGGGGACGAAATTGAAGACGCATACATGAGTCGCTTGGCACGTGAAGAAGAGAAGGAGGCTGATCGAATAGCTGCTGAGCGTGCCGTCAAGCGACAGAAACAAGCGAAGGACGAGGAGGGAGACGAAGAGAGTGGAAGCATTGATTCAGAGGCCGAATCTGACGATGAAGCTATAGCTGGTGCAGACGAGGAGGAAGACGACGACGATGCCATATCTCCTCCTCCGAAACACGAAACCGAGGTCGCAGCAGACGAAGAGCTCTCGAAAGCCAACCGAACCGTCTTCCTAGGCAATGTGTCAACCGAAGCAATCTCGTCCAAAACCTCCCGAAAAGCCCTCCTCATACATCTCGCTTCCTTCTTTCCCCAACTCGCTGCTGCCAAAGACGGCGACCAGAAACCCAAAGTCGAATCCATCCGCTTCCGCTCCACACCCTATTCCACCTCGATCCCGAAAAAGGCCGCTTTCGCCAAAAAGGAACTCATGGACGCCACCACAAAATCCACCAACGCCTACGTCGTCTACTCCAGCGAAAAGCTCGCCCGCGCCGCGGTCCAACACCTCAACGGCACCATCATCCTGAATCGCCACCTGCGCGTCGATTCCGTTGCACATCCCGCCAAAATCGACAACCGCCGCTGCGTCTTCGTCGGCAACCTAGGTTTCGTCGACGACGAAACCAACATCCAAGACGCCAACGAAGCCGAAGGCCGGGAGAAACGCAAGCGCGGCAAAGAACCCGCCGACATCGAAGAAGGCCTCTGGAGGACCTTTAACAAATGCTCCGCAAACAAGGTCGAGTCCGTCCGGGTCATCCGCGACAGCACGACCCGCGTCGGCAAGGGGATCGCATACGTCCAATTCTCCGACGAAAACTGCGTCGAAGCAGCTTTGCTGCTGAACGAGAAGAAATTTCCTCCCATGCTACCCCGGAAACTGCGGGTGAGCAGGGCCAAGGCTCCGAAGAAGAACGCCCGACCGGGCACGGGCAGACCGAGCGCGAAGCCGACGACGACGACCGTTTATCAGAAAAAGTTGACGGGTGCGGAAGCGAGCCAGTTGGGGCGGACAGGAAAACTGCTCGGACGCGCGGCTGCTGCGAAAGTCCGGCAAGGCGGTACTGGTGCTGGTGGTGAGCGGAGGGAGAAGGAGAATCGTGGCCCGAGGGCGAGGGCAGACCTGGGACATGGGATCAAGAGGCCCGAAGATTTCATCAAGAAGAGCGGGCATCCTCTGGTCTTCGAAGGCCATCGTGCCAGTTCCAAGCAAGGCAAAAGTGGGCTGAAACTCGGAGGGAAGAAGTCCAAGGCGAAGATCACAAAGAGAAGTACTTCTTTCAAGAAATCGAAGAAGAAAGCTCCGTGATCTAAAATGAAGCTAGCCAGCCACTCATCGAAGTGGAGATGGTCAGCAGTATGAAGTAAAACGTCAGCGATAGTCTCACATAGTGTACCCGTATCGGAAGAAAAAAAATTCCGCAGGTGTGCATGCAAGATCAATAATAGTACGTAGTCCATATGCTCTCCTCGACTCACACGTAGCTCAAAAGCTGTGCTACTTCTCTGGCCGTCGAGGTCCAAACTCTTCAAAATTTCTGATCCGAGGGTTCTCGCAACCAGTATGCAATATCTCGCAAGGATAATGATGCTGCTGCGCTCGGCGGCCTCGCATAGCCCATATACTCGGCCTGCCACGCCGGAGTGTACCCAAAAGTTCTGGAAACAAAGTGAAAACGACACCCTTTGCCTTCTGCTCTCTCCACATGCATGATCAATACACCAGAAGAAATAAAAAAAGACACGAGGAAGAAGTCGAGCCCTCAAGATCCTGCTGTTGCTGCTGCCAATCATGCATCTCCAGCTCTACACATATCGAAACCCCCGTCGGCAGGAAATGGTCAAGCCTTAAATCGCCCAAGATCCCCTGCGATTCGTCGTGGCCCAATTCCCTCCCGGAGCATCAGCAGGCACCATGTTCTTCTCCTGCCTAGCCCACTCATGCACGTAAAGCTTCAGGGCTTGCCAACGCCGGCAATCCGCGGCGGTGATGCCTCCACCACCCTCGAAATCGGGTCCGAGTCGGATGTAGCCTCTGGGAGACTGCTTGGCTTTGACGTCGTCTTCGCGGAGCTCTGTGAGAGCGATTCCAGAGATTTTCGACAGCTCTTCGTCGAAGGGGCGTGCGAGGGATGGGTAGCCAAGGGAGAGGTAGTTGTAGACTTGGGTGATGAAGGCATCCGGGAATTCCTTCTCGATCTGTTCTTCCATGTCGGTCTGGGACATGAGCATGGCGTCGAGACGGTTAATGTCGACACTTTCAGGAGGGGTGGGTGGTGCCACAGCCAGCACGCCGGCGCCGTTGCGTACCGCGAAAGATTGTTCGAAGGGATTGCCCGCTTCGACACGAGGAGCAGGAGTCATGAGTCCGGTGGGCCCAGCAGGAGGCGAAAGAACACCTGCGGCAGCGTCGTCTTCGATCCCGACGCAGAACCCTCCCCAGAGTCCTTTACCAGGCGTGTTGCTCTTAGCAGGACTCTTAGCCGCAGCTGCGGAGACGCTCTGGTCGGACGTTGTTGTAGCAGAAGCATTCCAGAGACCGCCAACGATCTTCTCGCTTTCATTCTCCGACTGTTCGTTGAGGTAACACATTTGTTGTCTCAGCTGGGCAGACCCTTGGGTCACGTCGAAGCGAGCCGGTTCAGGTGACGGACAGCGCGGGAACACCAAGTCACGCCCCAGCATCGGCGGACGAGCACGATCACGCATCGATCGCATCTCATTGTCCGGCTGATGAAATGTGGCTGCGGCCACAGGATTCCACCACGGGGAGTAAGAGTCTTGTTTCTTCTCGGTCGGGCGGTTGGCGTTGCGTTCCTGCTCCATCTTCTCCGCGTGGCGTTGCATCTCCAGCTGCTCCCACGGAACCTTGCCAGTGCTTTCTCTCCGGAATTGAGGACGTTTCGACAAGAATTCTTCCTCGTCAAATTCCGCCCAGGTTACCGGCCTGTCTTCGATTTCCATGTCACTGCCGATGCTGTCTTGCTCCTCGTTTACGTAGTGCTGAACAGGCTCGTGGAAGTCTGAGTTGGGGAAAGCAGCCAGTGCTTGTTCTTGCAGTCGTTGTTTGACCTTCTTTGCTTCCAGCTGCAGCAAATAGTGGCTGAAATTCTCGTCCACGCTCTCTCGTATCCGTGTCGCATGTTTGTAGTACTCGTTGAAGGAAGAATCTGAACCCGTAATTGGTGAGCCTCGTTCCGGTGACGCGGACATTGACGAACGACCAGAATCACGCTCACTCTCAGAACTCTCAATCGTGTCTAAACCTGGGCATCGGAACGAGGGCTTGCGCTCGTTCACAATGAGTCCGGGCCTGTGTTGCGCACTGCCATCTGCACCACAGGTCTGTCTTCGCAGCTCGGGATGAGCATCTAGGTCTGCGCGTGTGAGGTGATGCTCCTGATCGCTCTCCCTTTGCGAGGATGGTTCCGGGGCTTTCCAGCCCGCATGCCGTTGGTGCTCACGAGCGTGAATTACATGACCTTCTTCGGTCTTGTAGTCTTGATAATTGGCGGTGTTCAAGTCACCGTTTCTTCTCGACCGTCTCGCAGTAGAAAGCACCAGGGGAGTAAACCTTCTAGGCGTGGCTTCCTCCGATGCTACCGTACACGCATTATCACTGTCCCGACTAGTTTGACGGCTGCTGACGCGACTACTGGATTTTCTGTTCCCGCCATATATTGTCTCTACCAGCTGTGGTGAAAACCTGATATGGCCAGAGTTGTCCTGAGATTTGTCCTTGCTACTCCTCTGTGTCGTCTCGACTGGCTGTGGAGCAAATCGCCTTACTTTAGACTCTTCCTCAATCTGTGGGTCTGCCTCTTTCGCTCGTGACGACTTTGTCGTGGTTTCGATTGGCTGGGGCGCAAAACGTCTGACTTTAGGAGCTTCGTCTTCCTCTGGAGAGTGTTTGCGTGTCTTCGAAGATTTCGTCGTCGTTTCTACCGGTACAGGCGCGAAGCGCCTAACCGGAGTCTCATGCTTAGTGTTCACATTGACGGGCGTATTCGGCGACGAAGGGGAAGACATTGCGAGGCGGGGAGTTCCCCAAGCGTTCGTTGAATGCTACCCCGGTGCTCATACGCTCCTGCTGGAAGTCAAGGGGGCCGACCAGGCCGAACAAGTGGTATGAAAGGGCGAGTACGAGCGCTGAGTCCGCTTAGATGTCGGCCAGTAATCCGGAGTCCGGCACCAGACGTCCAGCAGCAAAGACAGTCGTGTCGTGCTAGGCGAAGGTGATGTCCGTCGGCCTGATTATTGTTTCACAGTGCTGGGGGATGGGAGATGGTCGTAGTAGCGATGGTGTAGGAGTGCCGATATGGCTAGTGGGACAATCGCGGCTGCCCGTTGAGAATGACGCTGTGGTGAGGGTCTAATCGCAGTTCTGGATGCGCGGCTACAGCGGTCGATCGCCGTAGGAGATCTTTCTGCAGCAAGATAGAAATGCTAGGTCAAAGGACAGTGCAGGATGTACACGGCGGTGTTCGAAGAGAGAACAAGAAGAAGTAAAATGTGCAACAGGAATGGCAAGCAACCAGCAAGCGATTGTACGTGACTACGCCAGAAAGCCAGCCAGTTCACCGACCACTATCTGAATTGCATCCCACGCCTCGCCTAATTCCTCCGTGCATGCCAGATCGACGCATCAAATTGCAGCAATTATTGGCGCTGTCTAATCGAAGCTTCACCGATGCCGCGATCCCTGCTGTAGTGTCGCGGTTTGGTGTGTTGGAGCGCCCACGAACTGCATTTCTCGGAGCAGGACGGGTGGTGGTGAGGAGGAGTTTCACCTGCGTGCAGGCGGATCACCGGCCCAGCGCCTCAGACAGCCACTGGGACAGGTGACTGCACCGCAGACCGACCACCGTCATTCCACCATCAGCAGACTCGCGGCGGCACACGAGAAATTCCGATGGCACCAGCACACACCTGAAGCTACGGACCTGTACCGTGCATGTATTACCACCAACACCTGTGGTCGAGTGCAGACCTCGGTGCCTAGGAGACATACGACCATCGTCAAACCCCCCTTCCCTTCACTATCAGCAGGAAACGCCAGCAGTTGACCGACTGTCCGACCTCCGCAGGTCTCAAGCCAGCAGGTGACCACAGCTGCGTGATGTGAGGTTGGGCACATAACGACAACGCCCAAACATCCCCAGCAGCACATCTATGATTCCCTGCAGTGGCACTCCTTCCGATGCAAGCCATCAACCGCACTTCTGATACCGCGACAGCAAGATTTGTCCGTGTCGGATTCCGGAGCAGAGAGCACACGAGCTGAGTAACACATCTGTAATGCGCCACGAGCGTGACAACGAGAACGACGATGAAATGCCCGCCTCCTGAACATGCTCATTCGGCCGCGGGGGAACACGTCTTCTTGTATCATCAGCATGTTCATGTTGCTCGTGGCGGGTGCTCCGGTTCATGCGGAAGCCTACTGTATTGCTGCTGCCACTCACCGCCATCCAGCGCACACCAGCGAACAACCAACTGAACACGATTTGCGGACTGCGGAGTCTGGAGTGCATTAGTGCACAGTCAGGGGAGTCCCGAGTAGACATGATTGGACACTCCTCTTGCTATCCACAGGTACAAGGTGCGCCCTCGACCTCCAGCGACATGATTTCGGACAATATCGGGATTTCGTGTCACGTGGAACGCAACAGAAGAAGGCCGCTCGTTCTCGCATTGACACCTGACGCACGGAGGATGGCTTCTTAAGGCACTGTGTTCACCAAGGTCGATAGCTGCAACGTGCACGCACGTCTCCGATGCATCTATCGCTACTGATTATTCAAAGCCCAGATACGCAGCAATAACTCCGCCCCAGCTTCCAGGATTGTCCTTCGCCCTCACAGCCACATCGCCGCCGGATCCTCCTATGGTAATCATATTCTGTATACCCTTCGTGTTCAGATTGTACAGCTCGACACCGTTTCCTCGTTCCTGGTCCTGCAGATCAACGATGTTGACCTGACAGTTGCCCTCGGGACCGGCAGTACAGCTTCCATAGTTCGGGCCGTTGAAGAACGTCCAGAAGCCCATACCATACAGTGGCAGGGTGTGCGTCTCTGAGCCAATGATACGGAGTGCCCACTGCATATAGCATTGCGAAACGTTCTTGTCGCAGCCTGAGAAGTCTGGGTCGTGCCAAGTGGCGTTCGCAACCCACGGAGCTGGTGCTCGAGGGGTAGGCTGCCAGTACGGAGATTCCACTTGCAACAGTGCCGCGTATACATTCTGCGCATTGTCGAATTGGTACGCATAGAAGGTGTGATGCTCGGAGCCGGTTCCGAGCAGCCATGTGCCTTGAGTGCTCTGGATCAACGCTCCGCGACCAGTTCCAATTTGCTGGTTGTACTCGCCGTCCAGGTCATGATCGGCCGTCCACAACCAGGAGTTCTCCCAATAGGAACTGCTTGTTTTCGTGAGGTGTAGGACCAAGAATGCAGCTTTGCATGGTTTGGACTCCTCTTGACAAGCCGTTTCCAATCGAGAATCCACGGCTCCTCCGATCCGGAAGTGCGTGTTGTGGAAAGATACGTCGCCTTTGTTGCGTCCTGCCATGTTGACTTCAACGATGATTGTTCCAGGGAGGACATCGGCCACGGTGAACAGCATATCGCTGAATTCGACCAAGCCCACCTCACCTGGTCGACCGACTTTGATCATAGGCGTCGGGCGGCCTTCATCTGCAAACTTTGACCCCGATGCGGTGATTGTGGACCAGACCTGACCGACGATTCTGCTTCCGGGCGGAACGTAGATCGTATCCGTGACCAGGTAGACGCCATGAGGGAAAAAGGTAATTTTGCAGTTGGCGTTGGCCAGGAGAGCTTGTTGGATGGCCTCGGTATCGTCACTCACGCCTGCAGTTCCATATCAGCGATGCTTCTCACAGATCAACTCTCGCCAAATCCCTTACCATCACCCTTCGCCCCCGCATCCTTGACAGACGCAAAAGCCTCAACAGGATAGTTCAAGTACTCAGGCTGCTTCTTCGTGAAATACTTCCCATCACTCCCCACCAGACTTCCCCTCTGCGTGTACGGCAAGTACGTTCCATTGGAGTGCGTCGCATTGCCTCCGGCATTTTCATAAACCGATCCCAAAGCATACGTCTTCCCCTCCAAACTTCCCAAACCCCTCGACGTCCCGTTCACACTCAGCATCGGACCTGAGTTCTTGGCCGAGATGTTCTCGAGCACGATCGTGCTCGACCCGTTGACGACAATCCCACACGTATCGCAGGAGGAGTCGATCAACGCGATCGAGCCCGTGACATCGATGGGGCCCATGTCGACGCAAATCCCGACATTCACGCACTCGATCTCCTGCATCGTCAGCGTGAAAGCATGTCGCACCGCGATCCCCGTCGCCACGTCCACGAACTTCAGCCCGCGGAGCGAGTACTGCTGATTGTTGAAAATGAGTCCGATGATCCCGCCCGTGAACGTCAGATCCGACATGAACAATCCCGAGCCCCCTCCCGAATCGCCTCCGCCCCGGCCTCCGTCCATGTCGAGCCCGATGTGATTGCTGCCTTTGGGCATGGAGAAGCGCACGTTGATGAGATTCGTGGCCTGCGACACGGCCCAGTTGAGGCCGTAGATGGTGTAGTCCGGATCGGCGTCCGAGGTGTCCAGGATGACGTTGCGTACGCCGATGTAGAAATTCGTGGTGGAGGGTTGTCCGAAATCGAAGCCGGAGAGGATGTGGGTGTTGTTTTCCATGATGGATGAGGCTTTGATGGTGGGTGGGTCGAGGGCGTCGCCCATGACCTGGGTGTTGATGAAGAGCTGCACGGTGGACGAGACGATGTATGTTCCGGATGGGATGTAGATGAGTGCTGGCTGGCCCGTATAGCCTCCTCTGCCCAGGCCACCGCTCATGCGGCTTTGCTCGCTGATGGCGCGATTGAAGGCGTCCGTGTCGTCGGTCTGCAGTGGATACATTGTGATCAGTTTTTCATGTTCTCCCAAGTCATCAGAGTTGTTTGTTTCAACACCCCGCCAACTCCTGACTGCGCTGTCGTGAACTCACCTTGCCATCTCCCTTTGCTCCATAGTCCTTCACATTGCGAAACACTTTATAGTCTCGTCCATTCACGAGGAACGGACTGAACCCTTCCAATCGTGCCGGCAAGTTCGGCACCCAATACTCGCTTTGGGAACTGGGACTCTCGACACCACACGTCGAGGGCCGACCGTACTCCTGCGGATGATACGACTGAGGCTTCCATGGCGTCACGGAGCCATTCTTGTCGCCAAAGTTGCCATGTCCAGGGTCCTTGGGGGTCCAGTCTCGATAGATGGTGGGATCGGGCTTGATCACGTAGTCCGGGGCGGGCGACAAGTATTGCTGCTGTGCTGTGGTGAAAGAAAGAGATGAAACCCCAATAATAATAACGAGTGATAGGGAAAAGGAAAGCATGACTGCCAGCGGGAGCTCTCCTCACTACTACGGTACAGTACACACCGTGGCTCGGGTGGCCTGCTGAAAGGTTGACAACGTCGCAACGACAGAAAAGGCAGACGAGCCAGGTCGTTCTATTGCATCCGGACGCGGCTCAAGATGAAGGACGTCCCGTTGTACCCGTGTCTTCGTGGATCCCCATGCGACTCTCGTGGCGGACTACAATGGTCGTTGGCTCGTGAGACCCAGGTGCCAGCGGCTGTTCCTGGCATGATGCCCGTGTTCGTGCGTGATGCAAGCCATGGAACAAGCCAAGCCCCAGCTTTCGATCACAACGTTCGATTCCTACTACAGCGGCAACACAGTGTGATTAGTTTTCGTCGATTCCAGTAGGAAGTGTTCGAATTTCTTTGGAACCTCGCCGCAAGGACTGATGCAAGTCTCGAAGAAACCCGTTTCGCTGTGCTGGGAATACGATTGAGCCAGGGTGGCTTGACATGTGCAATTTCCCGTGTAATCTTTTCCGCGACGGTTCAACATCTGTGCTGCGTAATTGGGTTCGGTCTCGTCAAACGGAGAGCATCTCAGGCACGAAACGTTCCACGGAACACTGCATCTCCCAAGCATTTGTTGAGAAAATTGCTTGTATTCTTCGTTCGTTCGGCAGATAAGGTGAAATGGAACTAGCTTGTAGGAAGAAAAGACAGCGAAACAAACTGTTACAAGCCGATCGGGAGCTTGACTCTCAGAGTGCTAGCTACCGTACGCTACCACCTCTTGGCGATGCCATGTCCTTCCCGGGCTCCGAACACAATCACTCCGCAGACCATACGTACAAGCCACCATTACAGCCATCATAAATTCATCAGCAATCATCATGTACTGCTTGCGATGCAGTTGCGAATAGCGCTTGCTGGAATGTAAGCAAGTGTTGAAGTGCGACCTCCCAACCCTTCGCGGGGGAAAACCTAATCTTGCTTGACCAGCGAGACGGGTGCAATGTATCTGCTCGCGCCGCCCAGGACGTAATAGGACATAGCAAGAGCGCACGTAACGCCAAAGATGACGATGGCATAGTTGAAATCCGCTGCCCAGTTCGGATCTCCTCTGACTGGCGCATTTGGGAAGAAAGAAAAGACGAAAATAATCACGAGGAAGGCCAGCGTAATGTCGTTGATCAGGCCGCCCCATTTGCCCAACGACCAGCGTGCCGGTAGCAGAGGCTCGCCACGCAGTCTCTTGAGTCGAATACAGCCCACTGAAATGATGTAGGAAAATCCGAGGGCCGCGTTGGAGACACCGACCACGGCACTGAAGCCGATGTTGGATCCGAAGTTGATGGCAGAGATCACCACGGACACCGCAAGAACAATGAGCAGAGCGTTGACGGGAATTTCCCAGGTCGGTCGCACAAAGCGAATCCAGTTGGAGAAAGGAAATCCCTGCAAGCTGTCAGGCCGGTTGACGGACCATCATCACCACCGCTACTCACCTGATCTCTACTAAACGCCCACACCTGGCGAGATGCGCTTGCCACGGTAGTGACGGTGGAGAAGAACAGAAGAACCACAAGTAGACACCCCAGGACACACGTTGCTGCTTTGGAGCCTGTAGCATGCCACAGCACTTCGATGATTGGGAAGTCGGAGGAAGATCCTACAATATCCTCGATGTTGGTGATACAGAAACTGAATTGGGTCAGTGATGTATCGTCAAGGTGGTTGTGAATAGTGACATACCAGAAGCTGATCAGCATGGTCACGCCGAGTACACCATTCAAGACAGTCGCCCACATCATGGCCCTAGGCAACTGTTTTGAGGCATCTTGAAGTTCTTCCGACATATGCGCGCCAGCATCCTGGTGCGGAACATCAGTAAAAGCCATGACTTCAGACAATCAGAGCAAAGTACCGGGCCGATAAAGCACCAGACAGGAGTTGCCAGACCGACAAGGCAGGAAAGTCCTGTGCTACCCCAGCCACCCCCATCATAGAATTCGGTAAACACTCGTTCCGCCGGAGCATGCTCGCCCATGATCCAGAAGACCAGCAGGAAGACGAAGAAGCCAAAGACGTGCACGAAGAGCAGGATTCCTTCGGCGAGCGGCAGATGCTGGGCGCAGAAGATGTTGAAGCCGACGGCCAGAATCAGGAAAGCGTACAGGAGTAGGGTCGCCTCCCATTGAGTCTGGACATTCGCCTCGGGGTTGACCAGAAGGACCATGGTGTTGAGCATGCCTCCGAGTTGGAAACAGCACGATGGGACACCTGCAATCCAGCCGAGACAACAGCACCAGCCGACCACGTAGCTGAGAGGCTTCTGTAACGAGGGCGGTGCAAATTCGCTGACCCAGTGGTATTGTCCGCCGGACGTCGGAGCCATTGATGCCATCTCGGCGCTGCCATGTGTTTAGCCGTTGCCAGCTGGATGACCCCGGACTCTCATGGTGACCTACAGTGATGCAATCATACAGAGCATCAGAAGCCATACTGCAATGGTGCACCAGATCACACCCGCTGTGCCGCCGCTGCTCCATGTCAGTCCTGTCTGCACCACGCGCCATGAGCATCACTCACTTGTAGAGACCGAACCAGTTGGCGAGTAAGACATTCTCCCATGTCGCTTGCAGGATGGTCACGAAGCCAACGATGCCTAGATGGAAGTCGCGGTCAGATCTCGCCTGTGCGCGCATTCCATGCAGGGATGGCACACGACCGACATACCGACGAGCTTGAAGTTGCGCTATAGCGGGGTTCGGGTCAGCGTGTCTGTCCAGATGTCACGGTTGGAAATCGACGTACACGAAGTTCTTGCGACTTCCCCATGCGACTCATCTCGGCGCCGTCGGTTTGGGTACCGCCTTTCTTCTGCACCACAGTTTCGGTTACGTGCTGCTGGTCTTCCAGCGAGATGCCATCTTCCGACTTCAGATCTGGAATCGGCGTCGATCTACCCATGGTCGCTGGAGGTGTTGTTGGTCAAGGGAGTGAACTGGGTCGGAGGAGTACAAGGCGATGGAGGGGGCGAAGGGCGAAGGGCGAAGGGCGAGGGGCGAGAGGCGAGGGGTGACAGGAGTGTGGGAGTTCAGGTTCTTCAATGGGCAACGAGGGATGCGAGTGCCGAGCAAGGTGTGCTGGCGGCATTTTGGTGTAACGGGTGGAAGGGAGGTTTGACGGCTGCAGCAGTCGCGGCAACTGTCAGTGTGTGAGTGTGTGAAAGAGGCCCCCGTGTCTGATCCACGCCGGCATCCAGACCGTCGTGCTCCCCGGCCGCCATGCCCAGCATCCGAAGCGGCGTGTTGCAGAGACGGCGGCGGATGAGGCAAGTGCAGGAACGCCGAGTCACATTATTATTGAGGAGAGATCTCGGCCTGACAGGTCTCACGACGGCACCGTGCGCCGTGCACATCCCCCCACCGGCGGCGATGCAAGGGACGGCGGTGGGCCGCAGTCATACAGCACGACGGACCCGGTCGTTGGGACGAGGGCAACACGTCACCGGCGGACCATGCAGGGATGCGCGTTACACCGCGCCACCACAGCGCGTCTACATTGGTGAAGCTCCACACCGACCGTGGCACAAACCAAGCCCGCCCAGCAAATCCGCACATCTGCGCAACGGCCTTCCGCATGCACAACGGTGCAGAAAGGGGGCAGCGTGCAGCACAGGTCCCATGCGAAACGCCGCCGCTTGGTGGGCGGTGGTACGCGCATACCGTTTGCAAATTCTCCGGTCCAGCCCACGGCCGACGGGACGATGTGTCGGAAAGGCCAGCTCCCACCCTCTGTTACTGTATACAGTAGTATCAGTGCCCTGCTTCTCGTGGCCACAGTCCGCCCGCACGTGTCGCGGTATATGGAAGTGTTCCGCGCGCCACGATGGCTGGTATTGGAAGGTAGCACAGCGTCGACGCTGCGTTTACACAGCCGATTGGTGTGACCGCGAGGCCGCTTCAGACCACATCCTCGCTCATGATTGTGAAGTTCTCGAATCTTTCGTGAGAATAAGACAAACAGCTCCTCAACATTCACTCCTCTGCCGCCAACCGCGGCCTGTTCCGAGCCGGACCGTCGCCTAGATTTCTCTCCAGTTCCAGTCGTCTGTGAACGGCATTGGGAGGTTTGGAAGTTCCACTGTACTGCATGCTCCGAGTTCCTTCGAACCAATATGCCGCAGCGCGAGGGTTACGAAAACGCTGTCAACTACACCGTCAGCCTGTGTCTTGTATTCACCATCTGCGTCGGCCTGGTTCGGATCTGGATTCGGAGAAATGCTTATGGAAGGGATGACATCGCAATCGGCGCCGCGACTGCGTTGTCGTTCGGTTATACGGGAGCAACTTATGCAGCCATCACAGCTGGCCTGGGAAAGCCCTGGTCGAGGATCGAAGAAAGCAAAGACTTGGCGGAGCTCGACCAGGTACGGACAAGCGAGTCATCACTAGTAGAAGCGAGTCACTGACAGCGCCTCAGGCCTCGGTTGCCGCTATCATCTTCTTCCTGCTGGCGCTGTACATGTCAAAATGCGCGATGCTGGCATTCCTCAGCCGAATCACCAAGACGCCATCTCAGATCCGGCTGTATCACATCAGCAATGGCTTCGTTGGCCTGATCGGTCTCGCCTCCATCATTATCGCCACCGCTAGCTGTCACGTCTCCTCGTACTACTGGAACTTCAGTGATAATGCAGCGACTTGCCCATCCCAGGTATGACACCTGGCGTTCGATGTTCCGAGCCGTGCTGACAACCAGCTAGAGTGCACGATGGCAGGCCATCACAGCCTTCGACATCTTTACCGAGATTCTCCTCCTCGTACTACCCATACATTTGATATGGGGTTTGCAAATGCGCTTGACCAAGAAAGCCATGATCTTGGTTGCTTTTTGGGTCAGACTACCGTAAGTACGACCTCGAACTTCAAATGCATCGTTCCACTAAAAGTCATTCCAGAGCACTTGCATTCTCGGTTGGGCGCAACCATTATACAATGCAACTCCGACAAGACGACTCGGATGCTGGCCTCGACAGCGCCCTTGTCAGCATCTGGCTGTCGATCGAGCTTGCGTACGCCATTGCTTCGAGTACTCTCTCGGCCCTGAAGACTTTCACCGAGAGCTTCGCGAGCGGCTTTGGCATGGGTTTTACGCGAGGCAAAGGCGACGACAGTTACGGCCTGTCAAACGTCTCCGGCTCGTCAGGACGCTCATCTTCCCGGACGGAAATGGGCAAGTCTGGATCGCCATCCCCGAGTCGCATCCGCAGCAGCAGTGCCCGCTACGGACGCCGCTCAAAGAGACTCGAAGAAGGCGTGCCGCCACTCCCGGAAATATCCACAGCGACAGGAGGACTACGCCTGCGGCCGGAGACCGACATCTCACACATCGCCAGCGTCTCTGCGCATCCAGGCCAGTACGAAGTCTGGCGCGCACACAGCAGTGGCGGAAGCGAGAGCTCATGTGAAGACAACAACTTGGTCGTCGTCCGTCGTTCGTACGAGGTCCACGAGCAGGACCGTATGCCCATCCTACCCGATCGAGAACCGCGCGCATAACGAAGAGACGGATCCGCTCGGTGGCTGAAGCCAGCGCTGACGCAGTCGATCGGATCTCGTTCACCACGAGGCAATGAATGATGCAGATAGTCCTTGGTCTTCCTGTAGCAGAAGGGAAAAACAAAAAGTCGTACAAATGGCTGACGTGAATGGCTTGACCGGATCCCCTTTCTATTCACGTCTCGAGGCGGCCGGCGCTTTTCTCATTTCACGTGGCCATGCATTACGCACGGACGTGGCGTCGTTACGTATGTCCGGTACTTATGTGCATTCCCATATTACCATGCAGCATTCCCGATCAGCGGGGCGTCTGGACAATGCGAGATGCGACGTCTCCTCCTCGATGCAGTCCGCAGGAGTCTTCCCTCATCAGGACTGATCTCGCTATGGATGAAGTCGGAAACGGCTGCATGATCCAATGCTGTTCGGCAGAACAGGGCTAGGAGAGCGACGGTATTGGAAAGCCCAGCGATACAGCTACACGAGCGATCTTGTCGTGAGCAAACTCGTCAGCCTCGACTCAGGACCGCACTAGTGACCATACCCTAAAGCTTCCCAGTGCTGTCGAGTCGCCGATAACACAGAATACCCTCTACACATACCCACCCACCACAACCACGATTCCAGGAATCAGAAACACCCTCTAAAGAGCACGCTTGATCCTACTATCCCAATCCCTGTTTACCCTTTTCCACCCTCACCATCGTTCGTGACAGCGCTCTCGTGCGCACTTCTCAGTTTGTGACTCCATATATATGCACAGCAGCTATTGACCGATCATATTCCCTCGAACGGAAGTCAGGTCTTTTCACAATGTATAGCGTCTGCTCGCGAAGGCTAGACTGGAAATCGTGATGTTTCGAGGCAAGGTTTTTTTTTTTCTACGTTGACGTGTGTCCGTGTCGATGGTTGTGGGAATGGTGAGAGAGGGGGTTGATGGTGGGGTTGTGTAGCTGAGCGATGTTGTAGAGCTTTAAAGGATAGGTTTAGTGTAGGATGAGGGCACGTCAGGATGGGGTGGTGGACTTGATTTTTTACTTCGATAGGACTCGCAGCTGTGAGAACATGATGCGTATGTGAAGGAAGGAAGGATGGGGATATGTGGCATCGTGAGGATGGGATTTCGTGCTCAGTCTTGAGGAGGGGAGGGCGGATGACCTACTGGTCAGACGAGAGTGGCAGAGAGTTTGGGAAATAGCCGATAGGGGTTTCTGGCGGCGTGGTTGCATCGTTGTAGTTGCTTGCAATAAAGGTCGCTGATGGTCACTAATTTCGTGTTGATCGCTTCTGCTTGATTTCCCTCGCGGTATAGATGTATGTCAGACCGATGTTTCAGGTGCTGAAACGTTGGGCGATGGACGTTGGTATGAAAGGGCCCAACACATCACCTGCAGCGCCGTATACCTCACTCGTAACCTGTCGGGTTGGGAGTAGGCCACTAAATACAGGTTGAAAGCAAATACGGTCCAGAAAAGACGAAGAGGATCGTATTCGCGTCACTCTTGGGACGCGCGTGTAGTAGTGACAAAGGCTCCTCCCAGCTCAGCAATTCCAGCAGCTTGAATTCTCATCGTCATTGGCCATAATTCGTTTATATCTTCTCCCTTTCGACTCACTCGCTGTCCTTCAACAACAATTCGTGTGGCGTCTCATGAACAAGGTCGGTCGTGGTTTATGGATCTTCAGCTCTGCGCTGCCTTGAGGTTGAGATCCCTTGGAGCTTCTTGGAGGAGGACCGTCACTCTCTTGTTTGGATAGATGTCCGCGCGGGCGTTGAGTTGAGCTGGAAAATGTTCAGTCAGTCGATGCATGAAGAAGAGGAGGTATCTCACGGACCAATCGGGGCTGCTATTGCAGCGGTGAAGCAGAGTGCGAGCAAGAATCCTCGATACATGTTTGACTTTTTGTCTTGGCGTTGATACTTCAGTCGGGAAGTGTGTAGAGCCTTCTGCGAGAGTATCGGTTCTAATAAGAAAGGTCCTGATCATGACAGCGATCTACTCCAGAACACTGTGCCCAATCGTGCTGTGGACTTTTACGAGGTGACCACATGCGGATCCTATCATCGGCACTGTTGAATCCTTGAGGGACCAATTCGACCATAATCGAAGGTTTGATCTATACGACTGTACAATGGGCGACACGAAAGCATGTTGGTACAGTACTGTGCCGTCCAATGAGAGAGCTCAGTCCTTGTAGATACGATCCAGAATCGCAATTGCATCGATGTGAATCGGGTTGGCCCCTGAAACATGTAACGATGTCGTATAAGAGTCCATGCGCGGCCTGCCAACCCGAAAAGCTAAAGATCAGATATCGAAATGGCGTGCCGCTAATTTGCAATGTTGCCTGTTGGTACTGTACAAAGCATTTTCGTGATCATTCTGCGGTCACCAACATCAATGCAGCGCTAGATCCCGCACCACAGGTCCTACAGTATATAACCCAGTCTCCATCATATTGCCACCCGGATATGGAGATTGCACTCGACAATCAGGACAAAGCCAGCAACCAACAGGGCGACGCTTGGAGGGTTGCAGAACGTCAGCAGAGAACTCCCGCGGCGACAGAGGACTGTGGCTCGAGTGAGGGCGGCGATGGGCATGGGTCTGCTTCACTTAACGGAAGTTTATGGAGGACCGTCAAGGTCGCAAAGCAGGAGTAAGATCCATGATTGGGAAGCTGTTTTCGATTCGATTTGTCAACAACCCTATCGAGTTCCTTGCAGGCCAAAGAATTCTCTGCTGCATGATGAATATATTGGCGAAAACGTTCTCCCTTCGCGGTAGAAGCTGCACTGGAACTACGGTATACACTTCGATCAAGAATAATAACAGGTGGGGACATCTTTCTGCTAGCTACCTTCATGCGATCTTGACGCCGCATCCAGGTACCTGAAGCAAGACTCTAACCGATGTTGGCTAGCTCCCTTCGACTGGGACTCCCTTGCCTTCCATAACGTTTGATCGAAGTGTACCTGTAAACATATAGGGATGATGCCTCCACGACCTTGACCTGAACAGGCGACAGGGTAGAAGCCAACAACTGGACACGCAATGGGCGAGGCGGACCTGAAATCTAGATCGAGGCTCTACAGTACTCTGTAGATCGTTGGCGAAGTTTACATTCGCTATCGCAGCGAAGCCGCCATGCCTCCAAGATCAATGTATCATTTTATCATTTGAGACCTTTTGGATGAATTTCCGGTGGAACCACGCTGTAGTGCCCTTCTACATATCGATGCTCACCATCAGCACAAGGCTAGGACGTAGGCATGGACACCGTGCTGAGCGTTCGGCCGCGCTGTGCGACCTGGAAAGGGGCGATTGCATGTAAGCCACGTGGTCAGTGAGGCTGGTTTTGTGTTTAGTATGACCGAGGCAAGACATTCCTCAAGGCATCCATGGCCAGATCATCGCCCGTTCTGATCGTGGGCTCTCTGCTCGAAGCATTGCACAGATGGTGTCATATCACAGACTGGAAAGCTCAGACACTCTAGATGCGCGCGAGCATGGTAGCGCGAATCGAACTGAGAGATCTCAAGGCTGTGGTCTCCGACACAAGGCACCTTGGATCGTACTTTTGTGGCTTTGGAGTCTCCTGTGTACCCACGCATTGACACGATGGTATTACATTTCCAGCTCGCCGGCCATCGAATCTGTGGCCGCTCTCGACTACAGCTGTGAGTCTGCGTTGTGCTCCCAATGACTGCTCCGTATCGTATCGTCCGGATTATCTGATCTGATCCACAGCACCTGTCTACAAAGACATTGATCTGCATCTCGACAAAGTCACCCAAGACAGGAATCTTTGGGACGACGGTTCCAACATATATCGCCAGGACCCATCACCAGAAACCGATGCAGCATGGGCATCTCTCATACACGACACACCGATATTCATCAGCGAACAAGACTTGAAGCAACTAGGGGTGTCCACGAAAGGCGCAGTGCAATGGCCCGATGATCCAACCGGACGCACCTATATCGCCAAGATGGACATCTTTCACCTCTTGCATTGCGTTGACGAATTGAGGAGAGGAATGTGGTTCGACTACTATCAGCGGAACGAGACGCTCAATCCAGCGTACTGGGTCCACAAGAAACACTGTTTGGATGTCATTCGACAGGAGATCATGTGCACGGGTTCGGTAAATCTGTATCGTCTTGTGTGGCAAGAGCATCAGACAAGGCCATTTCCGCGCTTCGAGGTGAATCGTAAGTGTCGGCGTTGGGAAGACATCGTCCAGTGGCAGAAGAGGCATGAGGTCAGAGAAGAGGATCTTGAGAGAGTAGGCGAGTTGCTTAGGCCAGAAGGTGAATACGCCTACCCTATGCCGCCTGAAGGACTCCAGCTGGTAGAGGCTATTGATGCATGGCAGAAGAAATGGGGCCTTGACGACACCGCAGCATAATATTGAGTCTTCACATTAGTTCTGACGTTGTATTCGAGCTTTTCAAGTGACCTCGAAGTCTCCTAGGCAGGAGTAAAGCTAGTCCATTGTTGGTACCCCGCACAGACCACGTGCGGGCCGTTGCTCCCGTCTTCACGAGCAACAGATGCGATGCGCGAACACTTCACTTTCTGCGGTCGTCGACCTCTCCAGCACCCTTGAGGCTTCCACCTCTCAGCATAACCCAGCCCGCCGACACTCCCTGTAGAACGTACTATCTGCAAGTTCCCAGGATTCCTACTCCCGAACGCGAACCGCACGAAACAGCTCCGACAAAGACGATTCCCATCCACCCAAACCGCATCCAGCCTGACTCAAGCGCAATCCGCGATCTAACATTGCACGGAACGCACACTTTGAGCATCACAAAAGAAGCAAGAAGGTGTTTCGAGAGCACCGCGCCTCTCGCGCCGTCCACGCCAGCTCGGACACATCTCGCCAGAATAATCCCCTCCAACACCCAACACGACCGACCATGTTCTTCGTCGCGCACCGCACGCGAGAAGTCGTGCTGCACCCGTCCTTCTTCGACAGCAGCGCGAACGCCAAAATCGTGCAGAAACTTTACGACGACATGCAAGGGAACATCGAAGGCACGGAGATCGTGATACAAATCATCGATGTGGATGATATCAGCGATCCGACGCTGGTCCCGGGGACGGGCATGGCGAAATATGTCCTGAGCTATCGCGCGATCGTGTGGAGACCGTTTCGCGGGGAGGTCGTGGATGGGATGGTGACGAGTGTGGTTTCCAACGGGTTCTTTGTCGAGGTGGGCGCTTTGACAGTTTTCGTGAGCAGATCGGTAGGTTGTGGAGTGGATTGTGATGTGGAAGGTTGGAATCTGGCTGGCTGACTCTGGGTCTGTGTGTGTGATGCAGATGATTCCGGCCAACTTGAAGTATACTGTAGAAGGTTCGACGCCTTCGTTTACAGACAATACGGATACGATTGAGCGAGGCATACAGATTCGGCTGCGCATCAAAGGTATCAGAGGCGAGATTGGATCTATGTACGCGGTTGGCAGCATCGCTGAGGATTACCTTGGGTAAGTGATCAGAGAATTGAGGTTTGGGCACGACTGATGTTTGGACAGCGCATTGCTACAATAAGCTACGGATCCTTCTTCCTCGAAGGTGTACTATAGGAGTGTGGCGCTTGAACTCATTGTGAGGAACATCTACTTTCCTCCCTCTCGGATGTGGCGTGTCAGTGCCCGGTGGGGGTCACCGCGCGGCAAATGGCTTGAACTTATCTGGATCAAATATTCTGATGCAGTGGAAGGCACGCGAGTCCATTAACGCCTCTTAAGGGGATGTTTCGCAATGCAACATGGTTGTGGTGAAGTGTATGATATGGATTGAGCGCGGAGTTGGGCTGGCAAGAAGGGTAAGAAAAGAGAGGCATGGCTTAAAATTGGCATAGACCACGAGATACCCAGAACGGAACGGAAAATTTGTTAGCGACACCAATTTCAATATTTGGCAGTTGATGTGGATGTGGGCTGTATTTCGTGAACGTATCAACACGTGAATCACTTTCTTTGAGACCAGCGCCGCGCTATGCGTCCAGACTCTATATGCTCGTCGATTCCGAGAAGCTATGATACAAAGACATGATGGGACTTTCTTCATACAGCATAAGCGAGTTTTACACTCAGCTGCGCTCGCTTCCTCGGAGACGCACAACCTGGCCATATTTTTGCAGCTTCGTGATGAGTTGATCGCCTTGTCGTACAACGTCGTTGTATCTTGAAGAGATGTTAGCCTTGATACGAAGAAAGTCAACTGGCTAGAACTTACTGCTTGTTCTTGTCATCGGCGCGCTGAGTGGCAATGACACCACGAACTCGGTCGATCGTGCAAGGCAAGCGGTCTGAAGCAATGAATGGAGCAAGGTCCTTGTCAAGCCAGTCCACAGACACGCCAAAGCTGCCAGCCATCGAGGCGAGACTGACAACCTTGTAGCTCTGAAGCAGCTGTGCGTAGGCGCGTAGTCTCATTTCTCGCACAAACCAGCTCTTGTGCTCGTACAGATATCGATCCTTTGCGAGAAAGTTCTGCTCGACAGCGGCAAGAGCGGTGAAGAAATTGGCGTAGTTGCCGGAGTACAGGCTTTGGATCATGCTGGCGAGCGGCTTGAAGTCGATCTTAGGTTCTGCCTTCGCTTGGGCCTCTGCCGATGCTGAACCGGATGCCAGAGTGGTCAAGTTGACAGCAGTGGGCTTTGGTGTGGCTGTCGAGTCAACGGCCATGCTTTCCTCCTCACCCGCAGCAAGACCTGACGATGGAGCACCACCTAGAGCAGCCAAACGATCCGCGTCAGAATCACTGCCGAAAATAGCTCGTACTTCTGGGGCATCGACGACCTTGGTCTTGAAGTCGCGTCGCGGTAAGCTGACAGAGCCGGCAAGAGTGGCGTAGACGACAAGTGAGCTGTATGAGCACAGCTCAGATGATGTGAAGGTCGATAACGAATCGAGGAGAAGCGGTGCGGCGAGACTGTGTGCGCGAATGGTGAGTAGATGGAGACCATTGTAGGCTTTCAGACGATTTCGCCGATCCCAGTCGCCTCCGCTCTCCACGAGCTGCTGTGCGCGATCCACGTTCTTCTTCACCGACATCTTGTCGTCAAAGAACAATCCCAGTCGAATCAACGAGAGGACGATGTCGATCTTGGTGCCGAGAATGCTGGTCTTCTCAAGCAGCGTCTCGAACTCCTCAACAGCCTTGTCCTTGTCACCTACGCGTGCGTAGAATTCTGCCCTTTTGCCTCGCGCATTCTGTATCTCGGTCTCGCCTGCTTGCTCAACAGCCTCGTCCTCCTCTTTCTGAATCTCGGCCAGCTCCTTCTCGTTGTCAGCTTTGAGGCTCTCATACAGCTGCTCGTCCCACGGAAGCTCCACGCTAGTGTCGGTCTTGCCACCAAGCACCCCGACTATGGAAGGGGCATTTATACTGCTCGTGCGCCGGAGCATTTGAAAAGGGGAAGGTGCAGATGTGTTGGTGTTGGCTCTGCTGATGGTGGGCGAGAGCACTGCACTTCCGGTTCCTGGTGCATTCAGCTTGCCGTGCTCGGGATGTGCCAGGTAGGCGTAGAGTGGCGCCATCTTGTGTTCGCGAATGCCATCTTGCACTTCCTTTAGTGCGATCTCCTTGGCCTGCGGATCGGTCGAAGGTGAGGCGAGTGTGAAGACATTCTGTGCCAGAGACAGCTTCGGGTACGTGAGGTATTGTGGTTCACCCATGCTGGAATGGGCTGTCACTCAAGTTCGGCCGCAGTGATTTGTCGACTTGGGTGAGGTTATTGAAAGGTTGCGAGTGATGGGGGAGAAGTGGTGCGTTCGATGCAGGCAGATGTGTCGATGTCCGGCGTTTACGTTCGGTGGACTTGCACATGCGACTCCAGCGGGTGGACAAGGTTCGTGCCGAAAGCTGTGGCCCTTGCAGCAAGCAAGCAAGCAGCTCCGTCACGCTTGACGTCGATCCTCAATTCACCCTCACATTACCTCTTTACTTTCAACATTCACAGGACCTCACTGTCACCTGTCCAAGAATTTCTCAGCTCCTCGAGGATTAACGAACTCTTTCATCGACAACAGCATTTCCAACACAGCATTGCAGGGCTCACGATGGGCTCAGACGAGGCTCCGGTCGACACAACAGCACGGAGGACCGCGCCAAAGCGAAAGCGCGAGACGGCAGCATCACGGGCAGCCAAATCCGGCAGAACAACTACACCAAACGCATATTCACGGAGATCACCACCTCGTGAAGAAGCCGCAGCAAAGCCAAGTGGCCCGGATCCCGAGGATGAAGGCGATCGATCTCCACCAAGAAAGCTGAAGCGGCCTGGTGCTGGAGCTCGGGTCAACGTAGCAGCTCGAGAAGCAGCGGAGAGAGAACGAAGACAACGAGAAGAAGAAGAGAGGCGGAACGTAGCGAACAGAGAGCGACACGCTGCAGAGGTCATTGCAGAGCATTACAATGCTGTTCCTGAGCGAGGGCGGGAGTGGCGCGGTACCGAGAGTAAGATCAAAGGGATGCGAAGTCTCAACAACTGGATCAAGTCCACACTCATCCAGAAGTTCTCCCGACCCGAGATACCAGTCCGGGATATGAAGGTTTTGGACATGGCGTGTGGTAAGGGTGGTGACCTGGGCAAATGGGAGAAAGCACCCCAAGTGCCTGTGCTCTACGTCGGATGCGACATTGCTGCGATATCCATCCAGCAAGCGAAAGAGCGGTACACGTCCAACAACAATCGCAACCGCTACAGGGGTCCACGCATGGACGCACAGTTCTTCGTGCACGATACCTTTGCCCACTCCTTCATCGATATACCACTCATTAGGAACATAGGTTTCAATCCAAATGTGGGTCCAGGCGGAATCATTCAAGGTGGGATGGCGACTGGCGGATTTGACGTTGTCAGCATGATGTTTGCACTCCACTACTCCTTTGAGACGGAAGAGTTGGCACGCGGTATGTTGAAGAACGTTTCAGGAGCACTGAAGAAGGGCGGTAGATTCATCGGAGTCATGCCAAATAGCGATGTCATCACAGCACAAGTCAAGCGACTGCTCGCGGCGGAGAGTTCCGGCAGGACACCAAACGGCACATCGACGCCAGCTCTCCAGAATGGCGCAGCGAGTGCGAAAGTGGACGATGAAGATGATTGGGATCCTGAGAAGCCAGCAGATGGCAGTGAGGATGGCGAATGGGACCCGGAGAAGCCAAGTGATCCTCAACCGGCAGCTGCCACTGGTGACGAAGACGAAGACGATGACTGGGACCCGGAGAAGCCATCAGAACCTGTGGCTACCGCCGATCAGCAACCACCAGCGGAGCTGACGCCTGCAACGAACGGCAACGCGCAAACCCCAGTCGATGCAGACCTACCACCTTTGCAATGGGGCAACGACATCTACAACGTCAAATTCCCACGCCAGCAACCACTAGCTAAAAAGCCGCTGCCTCGCGATGGCATATTCCGTCCACCGTTCGGCTGGAGATACCACTACCACTTGGAAGAGGCTGTTGATGCTCCAGAATACGTCGTGCCGTGGGAAGCATTCCGGGCGTTGGCAGAAGACTATGGCTTGGAGCTAATGTACCGCAAGGGCTTCAGGGAAGTCTTCGAAGATGAATCGGAGGACCATGACCTTGGCATGCTAGCGGAGAGAATGAAGGTGCTCGACCGTGACCGCAGCAAACCTCGTGGCGGGCTTCTAGTCTCGCCGGAGGAAATGGACGCAGCAGCATTCTATCATGCCTTCTGCTTCTACAAAACTTGAGAGCCACGGCTTTGACTGCACGAGTTGAAGCTGCCTCGCGATCATGCTTCCCAGGTTGTGATATTTGGCTGAGCCCCAAGCCGTGTACCGGAATCACAATCGAAACTGACAGCTTATCTTTGCTCCTCGAGAAGGCGGTCCTATTTGCTTCCGTTCTAGGCAATTATGGACATTTTATGTGTTTCAGGGCCTTGTGCTCATATTTCAGTAGGAAAGCGGAGAAGTGGGCGCCAAATGGCACATCCCGGCGTTCATCCGTGGCGGAGTCCAGACACGCAATAAGCTATACTAGGATACTTGGTCCATTCATTCATAATGGCCGAAAACCTCCCTATCCGACAGTTACCCCCATCATCCGATAGGAGCAGGACTACTGGTATTACCACGATGCTGCTCCGCAAAGCCTTGGCTACGATATCATCTCCTCTAGAATGGCTGACAGGGCGAACCTAGCTGCCTTATGCATGTCCTTAGCCGCCCCTATGTGGTGTACGTGTACTGGCAGCGCGTATTTGGAAACGTCAACTCCACACTACTCGGGGTTGTTGAGGTTTCGAGTGGGAAGAAAGCACAGCAGTATATTATGTCGATGGAACCGCCATCATCAGCGCTGGCATCATGTCCTCGTCGACCTCGCCCTACGTCCCCGAGCCTCTCGTCATTTGCACATGAACGTCGACCTGATTTTGAAACACGTCCTGAGCCTGAACGCCCCTCAGCATTGACATCACATAAGACTTCTTCCAGAAGCACTGCTCAGCAATGAGTCCTCCGAGCCCGCATGCCGATACTGCTCCTCAACGTGAGGTGCAGGAGTATTCGACTGCTTGCACACCGAGCATCACCAAGCCCGGGGTCGAGTTGAAAGAATATACGATCGCTACCGCTCGCAGCAATGTCAGCGCGGACTCACGAGAAGAGAATGCACGCGCGGGCTCCACGACGCAGACCCACATCCCTCTTCTCCCCGTGGATCTGAGCCAGCGCAAACTTCCCATCGCATGTACCTGGACCCCAATCGTGTTCACCGGCGGCCTCCTTCCGTAAGCATTCTTGCCCCCCCCCTCCATTCCCTTTCCCCCACACATGCACAGCACGGGGGAGACGCTGACCGGTGGTTTTGTGGGCAGGATCATTTTCTACTTCGCCCTCACGCGAACCACCATGTTCCCGCTCCAGATGATCCTGACCATCCCGCTCGTGCTCACCGCCTTCATCACGCTGGTCACGCTGAGCATCCGGATCTGGCAGCTGGCCAAGCCCTCGTCGACCGCGCGGCCCTTGGGCGTGCGCACGGGGAAATGGGATTTCTACATCTGGGATTTCTTCACGTGGAACCAGATCCTCGGCTTCATCGTCATCACCACCCTGATCTCCGAGGGGATCGGGCCGGGGAATCTCCTGATGTGTTCTCTCCCGCCCAGCGTTCTGGTTTTGTACGTTTCCTTGGAGCTGCTGATCATCGCGGTCGCGATCGCGACGGATTGCTCGGCTCCGTTCCGGATCTCGAGTACGCCCCGTGGAGGGAAATTGAGGCCTGCGGTTCACGGGATCGTGGAAGACGTCATGGCGGTAGAAGGGAAACTTGGACGGCAGTGGAGAGAGGTTTGGGTGGAACGGTACGAGAGGGATGAGGAGATGCAGGCATTTATGAAGAGGTGTGATTGGGTGTGGGGAGGAAGTGGATTGGTGATTGTGGCGATTATCTGGAGTGTTGCCTTCTGCGTCAAGAACGGTGAGATTGGATTTGTGGTGGGTTGGACGTTGCCCTGGGTGTGGGCGGGAATCATGACGGTGTTGACAATTTGGAGAGCCAAGAAGATGTTGAGGAGGTCGAGGAAGAGGTATGGACTGGCTGGCGAGTTTGGTGGGGCGTGATACACTCCATCGGGCTATCCAGTATCGAGCTCCGTGGTGTTTCATTGCGCCGGGGACTTCTGGGGAAGAAGTGGGTAACGACGAACTGTTTCGCAGTGCTAGCCGTCACTATGATTGGCTTGAAAATGTCGATTATGCCTCTTTCAGAGGACGTCCCCATCTCGTCCGATCGAGGCATCTGGTATTATACGGCACATTGTGACAACGCGGACGGCATCTAGACGATGAACAAAGATGTAGGAGGTAGTTTGTCGTTAAATCAAGTTCATTATTATGCTTTGGCCAAGGTCTGGTTTCCGGAGGTCGGCATGAACTTTATTCTGCAACACATCCGGTGCTTCCACAGCACTCACGTTTGAACATGCTGGACAGTGTGATACCGGAGAAAGGCCGAGGACGCTCGAGCGGCGGCTGTGATGTTCAGATTCGTATTGCGTGCGAGATGGAACGAGTAGGAGACGGAGTGCTGCCACGCCCCGTCACACCAATGCAGGTTTCGTTCTGCTGCCCGTATGCGGCTTCGTCATGTGGAGGATCGTGGAAGGCCTCTGCACGCATCTGGACACAGCCACGTCGACAGTGATGGAAAGCAGTAGTGTAGTCAGCCTGGCTGACGTCTCGGCTGCATTGTGCCACTCGGCGCAGACAGGATGCTGCGGACGCCGCGGGGTGAAGGGCATGCACGGCACCTTATTAGAGGCCATGCAGCGGGCTGCACATCCCATCAACTGTTCCTGTTCCTGCAGATGTGCTACTAGCCCTAGGCAGCGAATAGGTGCGGGCTGAAAATCAGCCGGTGGCGTCACCCAGCCAGCCAGCCAGCCTCTAATGGACATAACATGGGTTCCATAACATGCCGATTATCCATCTCAGCTCTCGCAGGAAGTGGTTCGGGCGATGGAGACACAACATGGCCTCACGCCGGTCCTCGTTCCGACAACCACATCGGCACCGTATGCAGCAAGCGCCGCCAAACATGCTGCGGTTAATAATATCCCTCATTGCTCAATGCGCTTAAGCTTTTGACCAACGTCATGTCATCTTACTCGAGACAGCATGGTGAGAGTTCTGCTGTACCACTCGGCAGCTCCGTGGCTCCTTCGACACGTGTAGCAGGTGATGGCGCCCACCAGAGGTTAAACCGATGGCGAAACAGATGATAAGTGAGGTCGGTTCCGCCTGGACCGATCTTGGCTTGTTGTCGCCATTTCATTCTTCCTTTTCCACATACACAGCATGAGACGGCCAGCTTGGATCGCAGCTTCGGCTGCAGCATTACTACATCTAGCATCAGGTCGGTAGTCTCGAGTATTTCCAGGCTCCTCGTTCCTAACATCCCCCAGCAACACCAGTACGGCTTTCGGAAACACAGGCGAAGGCTCTCGTAGAGCTGGCCGCGAGGGCATTCCCAGCAAACCAGCCTCATGGCTACACTCCCCAGGTCGGCGACTGTCCTTCAGACACACCAACGATCAGAAGCGCAAGAACTCTATCGCAGAACGAGAGCAGCTGGACCGCAACGCGCAGGAATGCGACGGTGGAGCCAATGCGCGACCTACTCAGTCGCATGAATATCTCCGGCATCGACACGAACGCGTACATCGACAATCACCAAAACAATGCTTCCGCGCTACCTAATATTGGAATTGCGATTTCAGGAGGAGGCTACAGAGCTATGCTGAACGGTGCGGGAGTGATTCAAGCGTTCGATAGCAGAACCCCAAACGCAACTGCGTCAGGACAACTGGGAGGCTTGCTTCAAGCAGCGACATACCTTTCTGGCCTATCAGGAGGCAGCTGGTTGGTCAGCACATTGTACGCGAACAATTGGACATCGGTCGCCGAGATTGTATCAGAGGACACGAGTTCAGACGACTCCGGCGGAGTGTGGCAGCTCGGAAACTCCATCTTCGAGGGCCCAGACAGTGGCGGTATCCAATTGCTCGACTCGGTTGGCTATTATTCCTCGCTGGCGGATTCGGTGTCGGACAAAGAGGATGCGGGCTTCAATACCACAATCACTGATTACTGGGGACGTGCACTGTCTTACCAGATGATCAACGCAACCGACGGAGGCCCTGCTTATACATTCTCATCAATCGCTCAGCAGGATTGGTTCCAACGAGGCGATGCTCCACTGCCGTTGATTACGATCGATAGCCGAATGCCGGGTCAGACGATCGTTTCCACCAATTCGACCGTCTTCACCGTGTCGCCATGGGAAATCGGATCGGATGATCCCTCTCTGTACGCTTTCGCGCCTCTGCAGTATAGTGGAACAAACTTCTCCGCTGGCTCGCCAAGAAATCTCGACCGCTGTGTCACAGGCTTCGACAATGTTGGATACGTCTTTGGAACCAGCAGCTCCCTCTTCAATGCTATCTTGACGACTGTCAACGGAACCAACACCACCGGCTGGACACAGTCTGTCCTGCAGGATGTCATCACCTCAGTGCTGTCTGCGATTGGCGAGGATGAAGAAGACATTGCTTCCTGGCCAAACCCATTCGTCAACTATAATAACGACACCAATTTCAACGACAATGATATCGATCTCCACCTTGTTGATGGCGGCGAAGACGGACAAAATGTCCCTTTCCATCCGTTGATTCAGCCAAACCGCAATGTTGATGTCATTTTCGCGGTCGACTCCTCGGCCGACACCAATGATACATTCCCCACATCAGACTCTGCTCCAGGTTGGCCAGACGGAATTTCCATTATCACGACATACCAGAGATCGCTCTCTGACCAGGGTAACGGCACTGCTTTTCCAGAAGTACCAAGCTTGAACACGTTCATGAACCTTGGGTTGAATAGTAAACCAGTATTCTTTGGATGCGATGCTTCCCAGCTCGCTGGACCAGCACCACTCGTGGTCTACATGCCAAGTACGAATATGTCCAGTATCCTAGAATGTTATGTAGGTGCTAACGCTATCTTAGATGCTCCTTACGTCTACACGTCCAACACCAGCACTTTCCAGATGGACTACAACGACACTGAGCGCAATGCCCTCATCCTGAACGGACACAACATGGCGACCCTCGGCAACGGAACCCTCGACAGCGAGTGGCCACAATGTGTCGGGTGCGCTATCCTCAGTCGTAGCTTAAACCGTACCGGGACCGAAGTACCGGACATCTGCACGCAATGCTTCAACCGGTACTGCTGGAACGGTACCGTCGACGACAGCACCCCCGGCACATACAACCCTACCTTCAAGCTTTCCGCGGACGAGGTGATCAGGGTCACGAGTGGTGCAGGCACTTTCACGGCCTCGACATCTCTTGCTCTTTCCATCGCCCTCTTGGTCGGCGTTTCCACGTTGTGATCATGACGGAATGTGTTTCAGGATACCAAGGAAAATGTCAACTCATCAGCACGGACGTGGGGAACTCGATGGTGCTCGTCCATCAGGGATAATCGTGGACCGTCGAGAAAATTAATGAACTCATGAGACATCAACCCATAATAATAGAAAGACCATCTCAGATATAAAAAAAATTGCATCTCCTCATCCATGATTTCACAGTTTCGACTCTCTCCCCCCCTGCCTCTCCCTCGCAAACCTGACATTCCGCTCCCGATACGCCGCCGTCCACGCCTCCATACCCTCGGAATTCCCCTCCGCACCCTGCGGCGGTTCGGGCGCACGATGATAAATCATGCGGTCCCGATTCCCTTCGACCGTCTCCCCCGTCACCCCGCCTTCGACCCACCCTTCCTCCCTCACCCGTTCCAAATCCCCGAGGACCGCGAAACAGCGCAGGATGGTGGCCATGGGGGTGAGTTCTTCGGGACGGAATTTCCGCATCAGTCCCGAGGGGGCCAGGTTCGTGGCGACGATGGCCGGGCAGATGGCGTTGAGAGTGATGTGGTGCGGACGTGCGACGGGGGCGAGGGAGCGGACGAGGCCGATCAGGGCGTGTTTGGAGGATGCGTATTGCGGGACGGCGGGTAAGGGGTAGAGGCCGGCGGTGGAGGCGGTCACGATGATTTTGCCTCCGGGGCGGGGTTTGTGCGGGGTGGGGAGGGAGAGGTAGTGGGCGGCGAGTTTGATGCCGTAGTAGGTGCCGGAGAGGTTGACGTCGTAGGTGGACATGTTGGGTTGGGTGGGGGGTGGGGAGGGGGAGATGGTGTGGAAGATGTCGTCGCGGTCGTCGGTGCCGGCGTTGAGGGCGACGAAGTCGAGGCGGTTGTGCCATTGGTGGGCTTGGGAGAAGAGGGAGGATTGTTGGGGCCAGGAGGAGATGTCGGTTTGGATGAAGAGGGCGTGGGAGAGGGGTTCTGGGGGTGGGTTTAAATCTGCCATGATCACGTTCCAGTTTCGATCGAGGAGGTATTTGGTGAGTGCGAGGCCTATACCGCTGCTTGCTGCACGTGGGTCAGAGGTGCAGATTGCCATATGGTGTGAGATTCTGCTTTACCGCCGGTCACTACAGCTACAGGATTAGACATTGTGTATTGACTATGCTGAGGTGGAAATGTTATGTAGAGACGTCAAATCTTCGGGGATTGTGACCGGAAACTGTCTAATACATCGTGATCATCTCTCCGTTTTTGGAGAAGGTGGAGAAGGCCTGTCGACATCTGCCGGCGTGCTCTTCGGCGGACTTCTCCCGCTCTTGCTGTTCTCACCAATCGCAGGATACTCTCGTGCAGACACCGTGGAATGGCAGTCGATGTGCTATTCGCTTCAGCTACTTCATTTGGCCTGGATTGGATCGATGGACCTGGGCGGCTTTCGTGGACGCGGCAGCCCGTCAAACCGTGAAAGGCAGATACTGACACGAAGGCTGTCGAGACTGCATTCCGACCCTGATGGCGTATTCCATATATGCCGCCCAATTCTCAACCTGATTGTCTTCTGGCGACAGTGGTGGAGATGTTGTAGTGGAGGGTGGGTGGACGAGGTCCTCGGGTGGTAGACTCCGGCGCGAGCTTAGGCCAGTTGTCGATCGTAGCCAGGATGTCATGCTCGGGTTGCATCGCGTTCTGCTACTTTCACATGAGCCTGATCGCCTCGCATACAAGTACATAATACTTCGGACGGTTTGCTCGTCTAACCACGCTATCGTCGGGCGGCCGAGTCGCACGCTCGCGCGAACGTAAATGCTGAGTGTCACTGATGCTCCAATCAGCAGCTACTGATCTCGGGCACCACTTACTCGTCTGACTACGCGTTCATTAAGATACATAGCGGAGGTGTTTTCTGGTCACTTTCGACGATCGTGCGTGGTTGCTTTCTCCAGAGTCCCGAGCCTTTTGCACACCATGACTGGTAACCGTATGGTGTCACGGCCACGCTTGTCTCACATCTCGGCAACGACCGTGGTGTATGGATTTGCACCGCAGAAGACACTCATTCGAGCACCACACCAGCGCATTACGCGATGCTGGACTTGCGCTGGGCGGAAGAAGCTGCCAGTAGCGGCACCTGCCATCGGCGGATGACAGGAAATGAGGGCGGCAGAAGGACTCACGCCAATCATCCATCGACACCCACCGTTCATTTCGCATGCGACTGGGTGTATGCCTCTGCGGCCACTGAAGGGAATGGGTGCCAGTGCCACGAACGGCATCAAGATTTTGTCGGCCTCCCTCCGACCGTCTAAGTGGCTCAGAGGCTGCGAGTCCGGGTCCGGCGCGGCTACCTTCTTGTCCTTCGCTTCCGCCACGAATGGACGATCGAGCTCATCGTCAGTCCGCCGCCCACCTCGCCGCTAGCAATGCCATCGATTGTCCCCACCGCATCATCATCATCACTTGGTGATGTGACGAGTGGTCTGCAGACTCGGGCACGCTGGACTGTACCCAGACCGAGTGCTGGTCAACAGGAATCTCGTGCCCGGTGATTAGCTTCAATATGAGCTGGCAGGCACATCTGATGCCATGATATGTAAAGCAGGAGTTGTCCACCGGGACTGGACAACAGAGCTCATCATCATTAACCCGTATCTCCACCCTTTCCCCCTCTATATGCAAACTTTGCCCGTCTATGATCCGTTCCTATCTCTTATTCACGACGCCAACGACATGGCTTGGTCCCTCAAGGATAGGACCAAAAGCTTAATCAGAAGGCACTTTCGCAAGAACAAGAAAGAGGGGAAAGGCACAGCGACATCGATCCCTGAAAGGGTAGATCCGCCACATCCTCAGCAAGTCACTGCCCAAAACCCGCAAGTCCCCATCTTGTGGGAGCCGAGCCCAACGCAACAGGCGCACGAGGGAAGCAAGCCGGCCGTCCAGACACACAATCGCGCTGCAGTTTCCACTCAAGCTGCCACTGCCACGGGCTCTCTGAACATTGTCCTCGAAAACCAGACCAGTTCCCGCAATGTATATGCCTACATCACTGGACAGGCCATCGACAACAATAACGCCTTGTTCATCCTTCAGGCCGATGCGAAAACACCTTACTACCCTTCTAGCCCCTCTGCCACAGGCACCAAGATCACCACTCCCATTGGAATCCAGCTCGGTGCTCCCGGCAGCACAGTCTCAGCAACCATTCCTCGCATCGCAGGTGGGCGTATCTGGTTCGCTCAGGATGCACCTCTTACCTTCCTCTTGAATCCTGGTCCTGGGCTCGTGGAGCCATCAGTGTTCAACCCCTCTGATCCGAATTACAATGTCAACTTTGCATTCTGCGAATTCACCTTCAACTCGGCTCAGGTGTTTGTCAACATTTCCTATGTCGATTTTGTCAGTGGTATTCCGGTCGCGCTCACGCTGAATGACACATCTGGCGGCGTTCAGCACGTGAGTGGCATGCGTTCCAATGGCCTCGCCCAAGTCTGTCAAGGACTTCGCGATCAGACCGCTAAAGATGGTCGTCGTTGGAGCTCTCTCATCGTTCAAAGTGGCGGGAAAGATCTTCGTGCTTTGTCACCAAACTCGGGAATCACGTTGAATCCGGACTGGTTTTCTACGTACTGGACCGACTATGTCAATGCAGTATGGGCAAAGTACCAAAAGCAACCTCTCACTGTGAACACGCAGGCTTCGTGGGGTGACGTGCGAGGCACGGTCAACTCGAATGGCGTCCTGGACTTTGGCGACGGTAGCGTCTTTGCGAAGCCCAACGCCAGAGATATTTTTGGGCAAGATTCCGGACCTTTCGCCACGGGTGGGAATGCGAAGACGAATGCGATCATTCCTCGACTTTCGACAGGCTTCGACAGGAGTACTTTGCTTCTGAGCGACAAAGCACCAAATGGAGTTGGCCCCAGCCAGTACTATACCAGTCCTACGACCAATGTGAGCAACTCTTCAGCACTCCCTTGCCATGACCCTACTGATCGATCATAGCATTATGCGAGAATTGTACATGCTGCCAATGTCGATGGCTTGGGGTACGCATTCCCTTACGATGATGTTACGCCTGACGGAGGTCAGTACCACGCTTCCAAGACATAATTACTACTTCGGGAACTGACTTGCTACTCTTTCAGGAAAACCGCAAGAAGGTGCTATCTACAGCTTCTCTCCGTCACGACTCACAGTCACATGTGGCGGCACTGGTGCTTATGCTAGTTGAATGGTCTATATCTTCCAGCACTTCGCGATAGCATTCCTCCTTCTTCTTCGTCTCCACATATACCAACCCCAAATCACGGAAAGGTGCAGCGAATACTCTCTTTCTGTACACATGCACCAATTTCTTCGCTACTCGATCCGTTCCAGCGGAAGGGAGCCGAGAATTCCAGATTCCGCGTCGTCGCACCAACATTGATACCTCCCGCTCCGCTTCGGGTCCCGTTCGCTTTCTCCTTCGGGCAAGACGTGCAGCGGGTCCGCCTCACCCCAACTACCATCCTTGGGATCTGTAACATCACACATTCTATCTCTTTTTTCGACCAGGTACTGCAGCGTGTCACAGACGCCTCACGTTGAGAGCTGAGAGCCTTGCCATCGGTTCCTGTACTTGATAAAAAGATGCCTGAAGTCCACCCAAGCCGTTTGCGGTCCCGTTTTCTGTTTCCTTCCCACTATAAATGATTATTGCTCAGGCCTATTACATGCATCACGTTCCAGACCACAACACGAGAGCTCAAGAGAAACCATGACCGCACCACTCTATCAAAAGCTCATCAACTTACCTGACCGGCCATCATCGAGGAACTGGACCGACGATGCTCTGGAACGAGAGAACCTCACCCACGACGCCTCCTCCTCGTCGACCCGACCAAGCAAAGAATCCTTGTCCACCTCCACACCAAACGCGACACCAACTTTTGAAACACGATACCGAGACCTGGAGCGAACATGTCGAAACCTCCGACGAGCCGTCCTGGTGATCGGACTCTTGTGCGCCAGTGTGGTTATCATCTTCCTCTTCCCGTGGTCGCACGACAACACGAGGAGGACGATGCCAGGGGAGAATCAGATCTGGAACGAGGAGAGTGAGTGAAAAGCCGCGCGCGATTTTGGAGGGACGGCATGTTTTTCTCTTTCCTGATGAAGCCAGGCACAGTCCCGATTCGACCCGTGACATTCGACCGAGACGAACGCTTCGCCGGCCCGAGTTCTGAAGAGACAGATCGGAATTGGAATGCGTTGATGCCGGTGAGAGAGAGAGAGAGAAAAAGGCGTTGACCCTGGGTTTTCCGCCCTGCTTCTCGTGACTGATCATGCCCTTCTCCCAGCCGGGCGATGGTTTCGTCCTCGTCCCCTCCTCCAACAACAACAACAACAAGAAACCCCTCAAACCAGGCAAACCCTCCCCCCACCACCCTCATCACCAAATCTACGACGTCTCCCTCTTCCATCAACTCCACTGCCTCACGCACATCCGGACGTACCTGTTCACCCTGCGCGCCTCGCTCAACCAGACTTCGCCGGCGCACATCTACGAGGTGGTGCTCGCGCCGCAGGAGGATCACGTGGAGCATTGTTTCGACTATCTGAGACAGGCGCTCATGTGTGCGGGGGATTTGACGCTGGAGTGGCCGAGGACGGAGGAGGATGGGAGGAGATTTGCGGTGGATGGGTGGGGGGTGGAACACGAGTGTAAAAGCTGGGTGAGTGCGGGACGGATCTACAGAGTGGGTTTGAGAAGTGGAACTGATCGTGAGTAGGATGCGATTATGAGGTATATGGAGGAGAATACTGTTGCGAAGGACTTTTGATGCAGGGCATCAGGAATGCGGTCGGAAGTCGTTTGGCACTAAGGAATGGTCGATGGTTGAGAGGATGCTATGGTCGTGCTACTACCATAGAGGTTGTTCTTGTACAAATTCGGTATGAGTCCCGTCGAGTCAAGGCTGGTTAGAGCCAACTTGAGGGTCCCAAGAGGACATCAATTCTCTCTCGCGCTGGTTCCTCTTTGTACTGATACCGGCACGCTTCCCCCGCTTGCAGGACTTCTTTTTCTTGGTACTTTCGTCCCTCATGTCGACAGAGTCCATTCGCTTCAACAGGTTCGTGGCCTGGTTCCCAGGCACAGACGCGACAGTTTCACCCTTCTCGGTTTTATCGCTCTCGTCGCAAGTCAATGCGATGCTCGACTTCTAGTCGAAATATCCCGGAAACAGCCAACCTAGCTTCTTCTTCGCCTCCTCAGACCTGCCTGCCTGACCCGTCATGCTTCCGGCGAACTTGGTCTGGCCCGCCAGGTGCTTAGCAGCAACCAGATCGGCATGTTCTTCCTTGCTCAACTCATCGAGCACAGCACCCACAAACCGCCTCGCATTCTCGCCATTGGCCTTCATGTTCCCCATGACCATTTCCACAGTCACATCTCCCGAATCATGCCAGCAATCGTAATCCGTGCTCATGCATATCATCTGGTAAGCTATCTCTGCCTCCTTCGCGAGCTTCGCCTCAGGCAACGCCGACATGTTGATCACGCTACCGCCCCAAGAGCGATACATGTTGCTCTCCGCTCGAGTTGAGAATTGTGGTCCTTCCATGCAGATGATTGTACCCTTGTCGTGCAATCTGACCCCCTCGCCTTCGAGACTGTGTCCGCACTCACGCACGATCTTGGCTACGCCTTCGTCGAATGGGTCTGCAAAGCCCACGTGGCCGACCATGCCGCCTTCGAAGAAAGTGAATGGACGAATGCCCTTGGTGCGGTCGATGATCTGGTCCGGGATGACGAAGTCTCGTGGTTTGATCGCTTCTTGCAGACTGCCTACGGCGGAGAAGGCGATGATGGTCCGAACACCGAGTTTGCGGAGGGCAGCGATGTTGGCGCGAGCGGGCACTTCGTGCGGCGCGAATTCGTGGTGCAGGCCATGGCGGGAGATGAAGGCCACGGGGATGGGTTTGCCGGTCGAAGGTGAGGAATGATGGAGGATGGAAATGGGGGAGGAAGGAGTGCCCCAGGGCGTGTCGGGCTTGAGAGTGGCGACATGAGTGAAACCTTTGAGTGACTGAAGACCAGTGCCGCCAATGACGGCGATGGATATCGGATCTGGTATTTATTACATGTCAGCGGGGCAGCTCGCGAGATGGAGGGGCAACTTTTTGAGTAGCAGTGTTTTCCTCCGCACCTTCGTAATGATCTGCTACGTTCGCCATTTTTTGGAATCCGATATGGACGTTTCGTATGCTGACTCTGCGTCTGAATCCGCTGGTGTTTACAAGTCTGCAAGTTCTAAGCATGGAAAGCAAGAAGCAGGCCCCTTGGCCTCACTGTTTCTTACCAAAACTTTAGCTCGAGGCTGGTTCTTGCGTCAGACGGCTTTACACGGTAATAAGACCCCACGTGTTGGAGGGGCTGGACATATTCGACCACAACGACCCTCTGGCCCATACATGTAGCTGACGTCTGCTAGTGTCTACTCTCTTTCCTATAGCTATATCTACTAGGTGGGCACCGCCACGTTTGTCGACCACCATCGCTCCTGCATCCACCCAGGGGTACAGAATCGCATGGCTCGCCCAATGTCAGTGCTTCAAGATTGCCCTCCTCGACGCTAACGATGTCCTTCAAGAATTGGATGAATACCTTGGCCGCGGTTGCGTCCGTCGACATGTCATTCCACCGGCCACGCTCGGAAAATTGAAAGCGTAGTCGAAAGACGATATCGGATCCCAATGCTGGGATCTAGCAAAAATCTCGAGTCTCTGGTAGCAGGTTCATATTGCCGGCGTCTATATATAAAGGGGTAAACAACCACAATCAAGGTGCATAGCGGAAACATCTGCAACACCAGTGCTGCCATTTCTCGTCTTGATCGTACATATGGGTTGAGCAACGAGCACATCCGTGCCGGGAGCTCTGTCTACCTTTCCCATCTCTTCCTCAATGCGCCGTAGCCAGTACTGATCAAAGTCTCCTCAACCTGACTCCGAGGAGACTCCATCCACTCGAGATGAAGCATGGTCACTCAGCGCAGATTTTGCCATCGGCTATCCTTGAAGCAGCACAATTGCGCCTGGCGGCAGTATATGAAGCAAGAGCAGATTTGCTTGCTCTAGGTAAGTTATAGCTAAAAGTCCTGTTTAATTTAGAGATAGATAGAGCTATAATATTATATTTCTATATAGCCGCTAGAACAGATATTACAGAGCTAATAATCTTTATAGTATAGAAGCGATCCATACCGCTTCCTAGTATTATACTTAGCGACCTCTGTAATAGCCATCAACCGCTCCAATATCGTGCGGCGTAGCCATTAAGGCTACTCCAGGAGATTCGTGCACTGAGAAATGCTCGGCGACCGAGTTCCAGTATCATCAGCATTCGCGACCGTCACTTTCTGGCCCATCAGGCAAACAAAGCATGCCAGGTGATGTCGAAGATAGGCGTGTCTGCTTTTGGAGTTGGAACACCAGCGCGAGCTTGATGCCACGGCCGACGTTCGGTCGAAGCTGCCTCGGCCTGGAAGGAGTGGAACGGCGTGATCTTCTGACCACTCACGACTCGCGATGAAACAACAATAGCGAACAGACCTACAAACATGCGGTTGCTAAGGTGAACAGCAAACGCCAGACACCGTTCTTGAGATGCGCGTGTCAAGCAGCAGGTCTATGCGGCTGTCACGGAAAACAACTCTTGCTCGTATGCTCCGCGACTGCCGCTTTCCGATATCACCACCATGCTTCATCTCATCGCAAGGCTGTGAGTCAACTGAGCGAACCCGCAACTTGGTAGGGTAGGCCGCCAGTGAGATAACAATTCAATATCTGAGCATCCGCATGTCATGCAGCAAGGATGGCCGACGAGACGCCACCGCAGCCTGGACGGCAATTGTCACTGATTCCATATCCTTCAGGCTCGCAAGAAATTGTGCTGTAGGTGCCTCGATATTGAACCAGCAAGCAACAGATCACTGACAATGCATTGGTAGACGTCGCGGAAATGCCGTCGTCCTCTACGATGCTCAAACCAGACAACTTTCGGTGCGAGATGCCACGGAAGAACCAGTCGAGCTAAATGATTGTCCTTACTGCCACAGACCTCTTCATAACAGAGATCGCTCCGAAGACGATGCAGATAATGGCCACGCTCTTGGTCCAGATAGGCCCTTCGTCGACCAGGACTACTTTGCCATGTTGGCAGCGAGCCGACAGCCTTCTCCTGCCGGCTCCGGGTTCTCTACGCCCAGCAGAAGAGTGCACCATGCCATACGGTCAGGACGTTCGCGAGAAGTCAGTGGATCTACAGAGCCGCCTTCGGGTGCACAGTTCGTCGGCAGTGAGCCTTCAGCTCCGACTGGGCAGGGCATCAGCGCCTCTGCCTTCTCTCCTGGTTACTTCCAGCAATTCTTTCGAGAGGAGCGCGAGCTGGGTCGCGGCGGCAACGGCGTTGTGCTTCTGGTCGAGCACATGATTGATGGCGTTTCCCTTGGTCGGTTTGCTTGCAAGCGTATTCCCGTGGGAGACAGTCGAAGTTACTTCGAGAAAGTCATCGTAGAGGTGAGACTGTTGCAGAAGATCCCACATAAGAACCTGGTCGCCTATCACTGGACTTGGCTCGAGGACTACCAGCCCTCGAAGTTCGGTCCGAGCATACCGTGCCTGTGGATCTTGCAGGATTACTGCAATGGCGGAGATCTGCACACATACGTCTTGGGACCTCAGAGAAGCCCATCACCTAAAGAAAGGCTCAAAGACAGACTTCGTAGGAGGTCAAAGGGCGATGGCAGTCCATCTCAAGACCTGCGTGGCCCGAGCAAGCTGTCATTTGAAGACATTTTCTCCTTCTTTCGCGACATCACCTCTGGCCTACATCATCTACACTCTAAAGGCTATATTCATCGCGACCTGAAACCGTCCAACTGCTTGTTGCAGCGTGATGGTAACCGAACTCGAGTTTTGATTTCCGACTTTGGCGAGGTCCAAGCTGCTGGAGCAGCCCGCCTCTCATCTGGTGCGACTGGAACCATTTCCTATTGTGCACCCGAGGTGCTCCTCCAAAATGCCGATGGATCGTACAGGAACTTTACTACCAAGTCCGACATCTTCTCACTCGGCATGATCGTCTACTTCATGTGCTTCGGTCGGCTGCCCTATGTCAACGCGGATGATATCAACGAGGAAACTGAGGACCTCGACGAACTCAGGGCCGAAATTCAAAAATGGGCGGGCTTCAACGACGAGACTCGGGTACGGCAGGACCTGCCTGAAAGGCTTTACAAGTATCTCAAGAAGCTTCTCAGTGCAGATCCCTCCGAGCGCCCAAGCACAGACGAGATCTTGGCCAGTATCAAAGGAGGTGTAGCTCTCGGAGAAGCAGAGAGTGTTTTCGAGGACTTCACACCTCGCGTTTCTGCCGTAGAATCTCCGGCACCGAAATCTAGGTCCCGGAATCGGAAGCATTCGTACATGTCGATACGTCCAACAAGGCCTGGTCTCTCTTCTCCAGTCCGGCATTACTCAAATGACAACTTACGTTCTCAGAGTCCTACGAAGCAAGATCAGAACCGCAGTCGGCCTCCAAGTCCTGAAGAAGTCTCAATGACTGTTGCACCTCGGAAGGTGGAACTACCATCTGCTGCACCGGACCAGCAGCCGCCTCAGCACAGCCCCCAACTAATGCTCCCGCCGCCTCCAGAAAACCCAGCATTCAACGGTGTGATGCGGCTCGTCCACTTACCTCGGGTAGCAATGGCGCTGAGAGCTACATTTTTCGCTGCCAAAATCCTCATGATCTCTATTCCATGCTCGCCATACGCAGGAAATCAGTGGCTGCTATATCCGCTGCTTGGGCTCGCAGCCATAGACCTCGGCTTCCTAACCTTTGGGTTGCGCCAGTCACTTCTCTTATTTGTTATTCACGCCGTCGTAGTTGTGATTGCTTCTCAACATAATCGGCTGTGTGAAGTATCAAAAGTCCTCGTTTGGGAGGATCTCTGAGCATTTGGAGGTATACTTAACGAGGCGTCTGGTGTTTGCGATAACTATATCTGCAAAGTCGGATGCGACACTATTTAGTTTGATGCCCTCTCAAGTCTCGATTTCATGCGGCTCTAATCAGGCAGGCAAATAACGAAGCAGAGCAGCCCTAAATTTGACATGCACAGCGGAATCGTCAAACATATTGGATTCTGGTGAAGCACACTAACATCAACTCCGATTCCACGACTGACTGACTGTACCACATCTCTACACGATCATGAGGCCGGCATTCAATGCCGTCGTTCTACCGAACTCACCGAGTTACTTTTATACACCTTTCGGCTCGGTGTCCAAACCATTCAAACCCTTCGGGCCGCACATCCCCCATTACACGGCTGTATACGGCAATGATCAGCCGGCGTTCACTCACGCCCCATTCCATGAACGGCGTCCTTTTGGAACTTGTCCCGATGTAATTTCCCAGAACGCCATATCTCGGCGTACACATTGGACAGCGAGCGCAACGCATTTCATCAGCCCGACGGGGCCCGCATTTCTTCCTGTGGCTGTTGTCGGAAGTCACCGCTACTCAATTACTTTCGGGAGACAAGAGGATCTGAGCCGGTGTCTTGTTTGGGGGTTTGAAAACAGTTTTGAATGCCGTTGGATGGGAGACGATGAAGTGCCGAGAGAGATAAATAGTCGTTGCTGAGGATGTTTGGATGTTTCACGGAAAGCTCGTGCTAGGGTTCTTTGCGGGTTTATGATCTTGGAACAGCAGTCCCCTATCATCGTCGCGAAGCGTACCGCTGCTTTCCTCGTATTGTGAAGGTTTTCGACGCTTCTGTTGTGTTCTTGTCTCGGACTTGAGGACTTAGTCAGACCGTACTAGAGATAGACCGAACTTGCTGTCGGTAAACCAACTTGAGATTGTGAGTTCATCCTGGGCTGACGTACTCTGGGAATCTGCCTCAATTTTGCAGAATGCCAGAAGTGGAGGGACACCAGAAATTAGATTTGCAGCATAAAGCTCGGAACGATCACCGTGCGTACTATACACAGGACTACGACTACAAGAACTCCACAGCTACCTTACCCAGAATCCGAAACTCCCATCGCTAAAAGGACTTAATGCAGCTTGCTCGTGTATCAACAAGAGCGTGCAACGCCAGGTATCCAAAAGTTCTCTATCGTATTTCGCATCGCTTCGTTCTATGGCGTCAACGTGTACAAGGAGGGGGTCGGAAAAGGGCCAAGAGGTATCTCAGTATCTCTTCTTAGCCGCAGCAGCACTCTTACTAAGAGCAGCCAGCCTTCTCTTCCGCTCCTCCTTCTCTCTCTTGAGCCGCTCTTCTTCCTTCAAAGCCTCCAGGTCTTCTTTCTTGGCGGACTTGAGAGCAAGCTCTTCTTCGCCCTCGACATCGTCAAAGCCGGCCTCCATGTCGTCGGACTCGTACGACTCATAGCCGCCTTCTTCCTCTTCTCCCCCCTCTTCCTCTGCGTCGTCCAGATCGGACCAGCTTGCATAGCCTCCGTACTTGTCCTGGCCGAGCTTCTTTGGATCCTTCTTCGAAACAACTCCAGGTGCGGACTTCCTCATCGTGCCACTGTATGATGTTGTGGAAGCAGCTACGGGCTTCTTCATCGTGCCTTTGTAGCCAGTCTCAGGTGGCTTCTTGAGGCCCGCTTTAGAATCTGACGGCGTCGCACTCCGGCTGCGGTCCGCTATGGTCTTCCCTCCTTTCGCCCCAGGCTTCTGCTTGGCTTCTTCCTTTAGCTTCCGCCTCTCCCTCTTCGTCATCCTTTCCACCGGCTTGTGCTTTATAGTGATTGCCCCGGCGGCTTTTGAAGCCTGGGCGGCTTTCGCCTTTGCTAGAATGGCAGCAAACCCACGTGGCTCGGCAGCTGGCTTATCTCCAGCGGCGTTCGCAGGAGGGTTTGCAGCAGCTGGAGGCGGCTTATTTGACGGTTTCACCGTCTGATGGGTAAGCGAGGAACTCTTCAATGTCCCCTTGTATGGTGTCGAGGCTGTAGCGGGCGTGGTGGGCTTCTCATTCGCCACTGACGCGGTACTTTGTCCGGGCCGTACAGGCACTTTCACTTCGGTCTTGATAACCTTCGCCTGCGGTCCTGTCACTGGATGTTCCGACTTCCGCTTAACTCCTGCTGCGATGTTGTTGCCCGTTGCCGGGCGAGGCGTTGTGCCATTTGTGACGGGTTGAGGCTTCGTGGTGCTCGGTGCTGTTGTCGGCGGTTTCGATATGCTCGTCGTCGGCTTTGGCGAAGGTGTAGAGCCTGGCTTTGTGCCGATTGAATTAAGAAGACTGTTAAAACTGAAGCCCTGTTCCGCAATCAGATATGCATTTGCCATGACAGAGCGTGAGAAGACTTGCCGACATAGTTATCAGTACTCCGTTCCAGATGCTCGAAGCTCGCTATCTGGCACTCCAGGACAGCGATAGTCGGGGCATAGCAGATACCACAGGCTCGATATGTGCGATTACAAATGCAGTCAACGTAGTGGAAGAGGCGAGGCCGCGCAGTGACGGAAACGTGTCTCTGTATGTCACTGTCGCATGCCAAAGAAATGCCGCCGGATCTGGCCGCCGCACCAGGCATGCACAAGGCACCCACTGAAGCCAAGACTTCAGTCGCACCTGGCCCGAAAATTAACACCGATCCCTCACAGCACTTCATCGACGAACACCACCCGACACCAAAGAACTTTGAAGTTTCAGTCAGCCATAACCCGGCTTAAATCGATTGATTCTCTAGTTCTTCTACCAGACTACTACCTCACAGTACGCGCGATCAGTTCACGTAGCAGCATTTGTCGGCACAGCGTCTAACAGAAACTGCCAGACACTCTCAAAATGAAGCACCTCGCAGCATACCTCCTCCTCGGCCTCGGCGGCAACACCTCCCCATCTGCCAGCGACATCAAGGGCGTTCTCAGCGCTGTCGGTATCGAGGCTGACGACGAGCGTCTCGAGAAGCTCCTCTCCGAGCTTGAGGGCAAGGACATCAACGAGGTATGCATTAAAAGTTATGGACTGCATGTTGGGAGATGAGATACTTATACTTGCTGTCACAGCTGATCTCCGAGGGATCTACCAAGCTCGCCTCCGTCCCATCCGGCGGTGCTGGTGCTCCAGCTGCTGGTGGTGCTGCGCCTGCCGCTGGTGGTGCCGCCGACGCCCCCGCTGCTGAGGAGAAGAAGGAAGAGGAGAAGGAGGAGTCCGACGAGGACATGGGCTTCGGTCTCTTCGACTAGGCATGTCGCAAAGCACGTCATGAATGAAGGAACATGTCCAAGGCTGGAAAGGCGATCATCATCTTTGGGAGGAACTGCAGGGTATACGTTCTGCATTCATGCAGAGCGCATGGCGAACAGCTTCGTTGCTGTACAATCATAGAGAATGCCTGATGCGAAATGAAGACGACTTTTCTGGCCAAAACTTATCTGCATGTCGCGTCGCGGTTCCAAAGCAATGTATGAAGGTATCCGCCTCACGCACACTGTCTCGAAAAGACGCCAGCGTCTTCCGTCCAACACTCACCTTCGGTGCAATCTTGCGCGCCCTCGTCTGCTCCTCCAATCCCCCTAATGTCATGTCCGCATCACATGTCGTGTACTCAGCAATCGCAAGATCCACACCATCAATCAATCGAGCCTACAACTGCCACCAATCCACCTTCACAGCGCACAATTCATGTCAAAATTAGATCCTTACTTAGACTCACCGCTGAAAGAACCGCATCTCAACCTCCCTTCGCGCTCCACCCAAAGTCAATCACGACATGACCCCCACATCCGTAACAAACCCCAGGAGCCTTCTCTTTCGCGCGGGACAGCTAGTCTCACATTCCTCATCGCAATGCTCAATCACATGTACGTCCCTCACCTTGCAGGTAGACTAGTACGTAGCCGGTCCGATGCAGACGTGATGAAACCGTTGCGACCGCTGATTCTGCCTAAGCCCCCTATTGATGACGGCGGGATCTGAGGTAGGGTGGGCGTGAGGGAGATGGTATTGCGATGGCAGGAGGTTGTGTAGATGGTTGGGTGCGGGTCTGCTGGATTTGATCTTGGATTGTGGCTAGATCGATGCTTAGGTAGCGTTTGGACACGAGATGCTGTTGATTTTCGGCTGATGAAGGGGAATATTCGAATCTTTCGGGGTTGGGACTGGAAGCTGTTGTACGGTGCTATGGTCCAGTTTTGCTGTTCACGGGTACTGCGATTATTGGGTCGTCCATTTGTGTAAGAATGGAAGCTTTATGTGATAAATTGTTTTGTTTTGAGTTTGTCTTTAATTCTTCGTAGATTACCGTTATGCACATAGTCCACCGCCACTGTCCGCCATCTATTGCGAACCAGTCGATGGGGGTGGCATTCCCATGTTCCAGTACACGGTCTTGGTTTCCGTGTAATTTTCCAGTGCTGCGTCACCACATTCGCGACCAATACCTGACTCCTTGTAACCGCCGAACGGCATTGACCAATGTACGAAGTTGAACATGTTAACCCATGTCGTGCCGGCCTTGAGAGCTGATGTGACGCGTACTGCTCGCTCGTAGTCCTTGGTGTGAATTCCAGCCGCAAGACCATATGTTGTGTCGTTGGCGAGCTCGATGACCTCTTCTTCGGTCTTGAACTTGGCGACAACGACGACTGGGCCGAAGATCTGTAGGCAGTCAGTCTCAGGTTCAATTCACAGAGTCATTCGCTTGTACGTACCTCCTCACGGACGATCTTCATATCCGGCTTGACATCCGTGAAGATCGTGGGCTCGATGTAGTATCCACCATCGCCAACCTGCTTGACACCACCACCAAGATGTACAGTGGCGCCCTCCTCTTTGCCGAGCTTGAGATAGCTCTGGATCTTGTCGTACTGGACTTGGCTATTCTGTGGCCCTTGCGACACACCCTCGGTGAAATTGTCTCCTACTGAGATTGCCTTCATCTTGGTTGTGTAACCTTCCAGGAACTTGTCGTAGACATCCTCATGCACGTAGATGCGGGTACCTGCATGACAAGTCTGGCCAAAGTTCATATGAATACCCCAAACAGACCAGTCGATGGCCTTGTCCATGTCGGCGTCTGGGAAAATGATATTAGGTGACTTGCCACCGAGCTCGAGAGTGACTTTCTTGAGATTTGAGTCTGCTGCTGCTCGCAGGATAGCACGGCCGGTTGCGGTAGACCCCGTGAATGCGACCTTGTCTATGTCCATGTGCTGTGCGATTGATGCTCCAACCGTCTTGCCGTAGCCATTGACGAGGTTGATTGATCCTGCAGGGAAACCAGCCTTTTGAATCAGTTCACACATCTTCAGTGCGTTGAGTGGTGTGGTCTCTGCGGACTTGATGACCACCGTGTTGCCCGTGGCGAATGCAGGTGCGATCTTCCAGGTAAACATGAGAAGAGGGAAATTCCACGGCTGGATGTTGTCAGCGTTCCAAATCGACACGGGCCATTCTTGCACCACTCACGATGATCTGACCGCAAACACCCACTGGCTCGCGCTTTGTGTATCCAAATACCTTGGGGATATCGAAGTTCGACTGTCCGAGCACCTTGTCTGCCCAGCCAGCATAGTATCGAAGTGTGCCGATAGATGCAGGCACGTCCAGATTGCTCGCCTGATGTCTGGTCTTTCCCGTGTCCAACATCTCTAGAGCAACAAGTTCCTGGCCCACGATCAACCAAAGGGTCCGCCCTTCCACGAGGCAATGCACGCACCTCAAAATGCTCTTCCATGAGATCTGCAAGCTTGATCATGCACTTGGCACGATTCACAGCACCATACTCCTCATACTCTTTTGACTTGAAAGTCTTTCGCGCAGTCTTGACAGCCTCGTCCACATCCTCCGGCATACCCTCTTGGACTTGACATATTTCTTTCCCGGTAGCAGGGTTCTCTACTGGGAAGGTCTTGCCCGCCTTCGCCTTGCGAAATTCACCTGTACAGAGACATGAGCTCCGCGAGTGGGAAAAGGGTCGTGGGCATTGGCTATCGTACCTCCGATGAACAGTCCTGTCGGTAGGGAAATGCTCTTCCCGTGAACGTCAAGTGTGATGGAAGACATAATGGATAGACTGACAATAAAATGAAATGGGATACCCTAGAAGCAAGAAAGCAGTGAACCTGGAGAAGACTCTACACGTTCAAATAACCTCTGCACCACACAACACTGCTGCCGTCATACCTACCATAGAGTTCTGCGCGAAACTCCAGTGGCTGCGCGTCGAGACCGTGTTCTCTGACAAACAGCTCGGTCCACTCCAGCGACCATGGGCGATGTGGCTGTGGGGTTGCGGGGTGGAGCAATCAGTCTCGCCGATCTCAGTGGCAGCCCATTTCTTTTTTATTCCCGAATATGTGTGGGTCCATAGCATATGTGACGGTGGCTCAACAGCCACGTGGAGTGGGTGAACACAACTAGCGACCTGGAGGCTAGGCTTGACCTTCTCGGCGAAAAGGAAGCTGGAAGCTGTCCTGCGCCCCAAGTTGTAATAGCACATGTTCGCCGGTCATGTGGAACATCAGCGTGTTCCTAGATCCCGAAGATGAGCACGCTCACACTGGTAAAGTCGTGGACAGACCGAAGTCTGGGGCCCCAAGAGCAGGAAGGGTGTACAACCACTCACTTACATCAAGGGCTTGGCAATGTGCAGCGACGACATCTCATGCAGCTGGGCTTTGAGCGGTCCTGCGTTGATTGTAGTCCTGTCAGAGTACAACGCTTCTACGGCTGCCAACACCGAGTCCACGAGCTGGGCCCCTAAGGTCATGCTCTTCCGGCTATCATGCTCGAACACCGACAACGCTAACCTTCACGGCGGACATTCATAGACGCCGAATAGAAGCTATAGTTTAAAGGGCACAAGTCCACCAGTTCGCCACGCAGTAAAATTGAATTTACTGCATCATATATGGCACTACAAGCTAATACTGTCAGCTGTACAAGTTTATCATGAATATCCACCCGTTTATCAGAAGAGCCTCCAAGGGCCGGCCCTCGGCACACTCCTTCCCATCCGTGTAGTACGAAATCCCAGGTATGCAAAACGCCACTCCCGAATATCCCGGTCATGATATGAATGATTCTACTCCGTCCCAGATGTCATCGCTGCCTCGCCATTTCAGCAAGCTTATTGCTTATCATTAAGTAGCGCCTGTACATTGGTCCATTTCTGCTTCAGCGTGTCGTGTTCCGATTGTATCTGTAGTCTTGTCAGTGAAAAGTCCCACACACGCTTGTTGGAAAGGAGTGGGATATACCTGAGCATGTGCCATCTTGGAATTAACGACCTCGTGCTCCATCTCGGCCAATTCTTCCTTGAGGGCACGATTCTCGTTCTGCACTTCGATGTTTCTCTGCATGATGCGCTCCATTTCCTCTTTCAGCCTCGCTTCGACTTCGGCGGGCTGAGCATCCACCATCTTTTGTAGTTCGACAACTTGTAGTTTCAATGCTTCGTTTGAGTCCTGTAACGAGTCATTTTCGACCTTGATGCGGACCAGATCTTGCGCAATGGTGACGTGTTCGGAGTCGTGCTGTTGCACGCGGTCTTCTAGCAGCTTCACCCTGTTCGTGAGCGACATATTCGTCACACGTAGAGTCTCGAGCTCGGCTTCCTTTTCTCGCTGTTCTTTCTGCGCTTCTTCCCATTCCACAGTATAGGCTTTGAGCTTCTCCTCCGAGATTTGCACACTGCAAGCATCTCGCACCATTTCGTCAGCGCGATAGATCTCCTTGTCGGCACCACCGGTGACTGATCCAAAGAAGCCAGAGTCCAGTAGTGAGGATGCTGAAGGAGATTTGTCGATGTAGACGTCAAACAGTTTCTCCTTGAGGAAGCTCGTCAACTGTCCCATGTCCTTCATCTCCAAGAGCGCCTCACGATTTCGCTGCATGAGCACGATGCCGAACTTCAGGATCGCCGTCAAACCTTCGCTGAAGATCAGATCGTAGATCCTCAACACAAGCTGGAGCGGGAATCGGTACACGAAGAGAGTCAGGAACCACTGGGTCGCGTAGAGATCTGGACCAACGTGTCTTCTTCTGAGGTGGCAGTAGATGGCGGGCTCAAGTTCTTCCAATAGCCTTTCGAATTGATACAAGCGCAGATGGAGACCGACCATGTCTGGTGTAAACATGCTCCGAAGGTCGTATTTGCTCATGAGCCTGTACAGCAACGTGAAAGCTTCCTCCTCGCTCATGTTGAACAGCAGTGGCATGGCAATAAAGTTAATGCCTTGAGCGTAGCCCACACCCTCGTCAAAGAGTGCATAGGCCTTACACACTCCGAAGAGTCCGTCCTGCAGTCCTGCAGATTGGGTGTATTTGCTGTATGACGTCCGAGTGCCCATGTCACGTCTGATCGCCTTCTCCAGTTTCCGGAGCGCAGCAGCTTCCCGCTTTTGCTTTTCGGCGAGCAGATTTGATTTTTGCTCGGGAGCTGTACTTTCCACCGAACTTGGAGGGCTCGCAATGCCCGAATTGGCAGCAGTCGAATGTACCGAATTTTCACTGGATGCATCTGACTTCAAGTCGTCCTTGTCCATTGGGCTCCCGTTTACCCCAGCAACCGATACAGATCTTGCATTCATGGGCCTGCTCTCGGCCTCGGTACCTCTCGCCTTCAGCGTGCGGTATATGTTCTCAAGATCCTCGTTCTTGCTCTCGGCCAAAACTTGCCAGACAACGCCTCTTATGGCTGGAGGAATGCCTGCCTGAACGGCCTCGTTGAGTCCGCCTTCTCCAGTTCTCGATACAGCCTTTGGTCCTTCATAGACCAGCTGCTGCCAAAGATCCCAATTGACCTCACTGAGTCCTTGTGCTGGTCCCGCGGACATGCCAGAAGCGGTACCAGGTGGTAAGCTGGGATTTATGGTCGGCGACTTGAGTGCGCTCGGAGGTGGACTTTCGGGTGGCGAAATCGCTGCATCACCTGATACTGATTGCACTAGTGTGTTCTCGTCATCTTCGTGTATGGTATGGCCATTAGTCTCGCCAGAGCTGAACTCCTCTCGCCGGCGCAAGTTCGAGAATTGATCCTGCAGACTGGGCTTGCCACCATCGTGTAAGGTGGATAAGGAGTTGCTCTCTACTGACGTCGTCGATGCAACTGTATTCCGCCTGTCAACGCCCATCCTTTCACCACGAGGCGCGGGAGGAGATTTCGCAGATTTCCGTATACTACCCATCCTGCCCAACAGAGCTCCAAAGCCGCTCGATGCTTTCCGTGCAAAGTTTCCAGGTTGCGGCAGCGACGGCGATCTTGCGGAGTCTCGCACTTCCGAGTTGTGTCTGCGCTCGGTCGAGGATGGCGGTGGCATAGCAGGGGCTGTGACATCTCCAGAAAGCCCGTGCATGGTGCGGACAGGCGAGCCCTGCCTCGGACTCACGTTGCCAGGAGATATGCTACGATCCCGGCTTTGCGTGCCAGAAGGTGGGAGATTGGGTCTGCTGTCCAGTGTTGAGCTGCGAGAAAGCGCCTCTTGTGATTGTGCCTGCTGAGTATTGGACGTGTGCTTCTCAGGCTCGCCATTCTCAATCGTCGTACTATCGGCATGGTTCGTGTCGGAAATCCCCAGTCCATCATTCTGTGCTGCGGTGGCTGGGTCCTCAGTTGCACCTGCATTGGCGTCCATCTCGCCCGATATTGGCCTCAATGTTGTGGTCTCGGCAGCGTCTTCAAAAGTGTCCTACAATGACTGTCAACCTCCAGCCTGACACTGCTGATGTTTCTTCTTTGTCTGATGGTGCGCAGGCTTACAACATCTTCTTCGCTCTCCTTGACCCTCATCTCCGAGGCCATATCGGCCATTGTTACCCGAATCGAGATGCCGCTGCTCTTCCTGCCGCCTCGCGAGGCTCTGCCGCTGAGGCTAGGCCTTAGGCTCTTTCGCCTGTCAGGTATGCCAGGCGCCTGGTTGCGTATTTGTTGTTCTGGAGTGGCGGGTGATAAGCTTCCCAGCTCCAGGTCTTCACTAAGGCTCGTGGTGTCTGGAGAAGCAGCCGCGATGGTTTCGGTAGTGCTACGGGACATAATTGTCGCATGAACCACAGCACGGATACCAATACAACATCTGCGGTGATGAGGGAGAGACTAGCGAGAAACAATGTGTACACCAAGAGGATCGCCAGACGTGAGCCCTACTCTGCCACCGCTGGCGACGACCCTTCGACAGCGTGTTTTACTTCCACGCACCCCTGTGCCCAAGACTTCCAAGCCTCGTCCGGTACCATTTTCCTCCCCCACCACCGAACAGCCGTCTCGCACCAATCAGTCGGCGACGGCGACGTTGAATCATGAGAACGATACCCGTTCCCCATTGTATGCACAGTTTTTTGTTGCTATGGCCGTTGCCGAGTGCCACTGCAGCTGGAGATCGAGTTCCTGTTGACAACGCCCCGCCAGGGCTTCGCACGCCATTTACAGTACGCGTCCCAAGAATAGACTCGCATCCCTAGCGCCGTCACTCCGGCACGAGATTCACGTGACGACGGCGAGGCTGCAGCAGCAACAACAACACACCTGTCTTCAAGGCCGGCAATCCTTTCCCGGACACGTACACGGGGCGGCCAATGCAGCGGCCAAGCTGATCGCGCTGCTTGTCCGATGCGGCAACAGTCAGAACGTGCCCGTACGGTACCTCCCATATCCATGCAGACCTATGATGCTACGCTGACTGGCCGGCCTGCACGTGAACCGTGTCTCACATGCAGGAACAGCTGTGGCCAGAGCAACCGGCCTGTTGTGCCAATGCATCGCTGGTCGTGGTGGCGCGCCGACTCAGCTTAGTTGTCAAGATGGATTAAGACCTTGCCCACGCGACCTGAAAACCTGCTGGAGGCTGCTTCCCAAAGGGTTGTACGTACTGTACAGTCCTGAGACTGCTGCTTGAAATCTCGGAAACAGTGCACGTGAGGCAGCGAACGGTATACTCATGCACGCGGATGGCTGTCCAACATCGGCACAACAGCGGAGATGCTGTAATAGTTGCCATGGCAGTCTCGTGCAGCAAGACCTGTCACAATCTGGCTATCAGCTACCTACCTATGTCTATGTGAGACTACTCTTCTTTTCGGAAGCTCACACACCACCATACGATGGCCGGCAAACTCAATCACGGCAGCGCGATCTCCTACAACACGCACTTACTACCTTGTTCAGAAGCATTCAATGACGCTGCATGAACAATTCACGACAGAGAGCCCCAAATTCAGGAAACTGCTCTCAAGGCAGAGATCGCAGGTACTTTCCGCAACGCTGAATACCCGACCAGTTACTGTCACCTCGCCTGCTGCCAGGAGCGTATCCATTGACCACTGCGTGGCTCCCAACATGTGACCTCCATACGCCAGTCGATAGCATCTTCGAATGCGTGGTCTGTGAAGGACCTCCGCATTCTCGCACGGGAGTACCCGTCAATAAGATCTGGCAGGTGAATTCTCCTCCCCCCAATAAAGGCCTTATTGAAAGAAAATATGCCTTTGACTATAACGCCTATTGAAAGTGCTCTTTATTGGACAAAGTCACAATGCATTGTCACTTCTTCGACAGTCACTGGCACCACTCAACACCTATATTCCAACTTCTTCAAGCACCCACCCCTTCTCCTTCTCCTTCCGCATCACTGTTCTCATCTTTGATCTCTGCATACAAACGACATTAGCAAGTCTTTCTAAAGATCATTCTTCCATGATCTCATATCCCACAGCTACAAGCAAGACAAGCACCACCACCAACACATCTCTGTCGTCTAGCAGTCCATCCTAGATGTTCAGCTCTGATATCGAAAAGGGTGCCGGCACCCAGAACACCGTCCGACTGCCAGCTACCGCACACATGTTGCACCGCACAAAGTTCCCTCCAACCTACGAGAAAGCAGTCAACGACAACATGCGCAACTTCGACGAAGCCGAAGGCCAAGCCAATCTCCAAGCCGTCGACCACATCCAAGAACCGAAGCACTCCAAACGCCGCTGTATAAAGCGCGAATGGCTTATCGCGGCCATCATCGCGGCCATTGGCTTGGGACTCCTGCTTCTGGCTATCCTGTGTCTCTTAAGAAATACCACCACGTCCGACAAGGTAAGTTCTCCCGACCACGATATCACCACGTCTTTGTCCTTACTGAGACCCAAAGCAAAGCTCACGACTTTCCAGACGATCACCAAGGAGACTCGTTCCGCTGCAGAACTGACGACTAGCGTGCCGCCCGTCACTATAACGACGATTGCGCCTCTGACGATTTACGTTACCGTCACTCCCACTCCTTCCACAACCACCTCGGACCCCATCACGCTCACCACCACGCTCTCACCAACGTCTTCCAGCACGGCGCCTCTCCCCATCGAAACAATCACCAGCCTCAGCATCTCCGTAAGCGTATCAATTTCCACAGCACGGACCTCCAGCACCAGTACCAGCACATCAACTTCCACAACGACCAGTCCCGCACCCACATCATCCCAAATGTCCCCCGAAGAATCCGCCGCCTGGTCATCCATCTCCGCCCAACAATCCCAGGACAAGGCTGCTCTGACCATGGTCCCGGAGTTCCAACCCACCACTCTCGTCTCTTCGACGACGGTGCTGGAGACGGCGACGGAGACGACTACCGAAGAAGTCGCTGCGACGCTGACGGGAGGGTTCTTGAGCTTTTGTGGGCCGGACGGGGTCCAGTGTGCAAAGAAGAAGAAGAAGCTGGTGTGAGATCTGTGTTCCTTTTTCGAGACAGTTTGGGGATGATGGGGCGCCCGCATTGCAGATTGCAGATTCCACTTGCATGGCTGGGGAGGCGATTTTGGGCATTTGAGAAAGGGGCTGATATGGATAGTTCCGCCGTAGTCTATTTACTGGCGTCGCAATGTGGCGTAGATGAACTCTTTTTATGATATGAAATTCCATGTCCCGTTTCGTTTCGTTTTCGTTTCTTCTTCACGTGACGTGGAAAGACAGACTTGTGAAAAATCGAGGATGGGATCTCTTAGTGAATGGCTCAAAACGGTTGAGCTCCATCAGCGACTGTACGCTAATATCTCGCATATTTGAATTGTATCTCAAGTGTTCAATGCACGAAGTATTGTGCTCATCTCTCCCATTACCATTTATCAAGACATTGAGCATTGCTCCTTCCCAAAAGCGCTTTTAGTGCATCAAGAAAGCACATGACCTCTAGCAAGACATACCACAATCAAGACAGAAAGCTTAGAACCTCAAATCCCAACCAATCTTAGGTCCGATTGTCGGCAGCTCCTCCGCGACCGACTGCACATCCTTGTCACCTCTACCGGAGAGACAGATGACGATGTTCTCATCCTGCTTCTTGCTCTTCGCCAGTTGCATAGCACCGTAGACGGCATGACTTGTCTCCAGAGCTGGGATGATACCTTCGAGTTCGGACAGGAGTTTGAAGCCGAGGAATGCTTCGGAGTCGGTGGCAGCGATGAATGTGGCGCGGGAGCTGTCCTTCCAGCCTGAGAGTTCGGGGCCGACGCCAGGGTAGTCCAGACCGGCCGAGACAGAGTGCGTGTCTTGGATCTGGCCTTCTTCGCTCTGGAGGATGTATGTTCGCACGCCGTGAAGCACGCCAGGCTTGCCACCTGTGAGTGTCGCGCTGTGCTTTGGAGTGTCCACTCCATCACCACCTGCTTCGACGCCGAGGAGCTCGACGCTAGGGTCTTGGGAGAAGGGGAAGAACATGCCAGTTGCATTGCTGCCGCCACCTACACAAGCGACCACCGCGTCAGGTAAGCGACCTGTGAGTGCTTGCATTTGTTCTTTGGTTTCGGTTCCAATTACACTCTGGAAAGTTCTCACCATAGTCGGGAAGGGATGGGGACCGATGGCTGAGCCGATGATGTAGTGTGTCGTATCGAGCTTTTCCACCCATTTCCGTAGTGCTTCGTTGACAGCGTCTCGCAGCGTTCGTGAGCCAGCCTCAACAGCCACAACAGATGCACCCAGCAGCTTCATGCGGAAAACGTTGAGAGCCTGTCTCCGTACATCTTCCGCACCCATGTAAACCGTGCATTTCATGCCAAGTCGTGCGCAGACTGTAGCCGTCGCAACACCGTGCTGGCCTGCTCCAGTTTCTGCGATGATCTCGGTTTTCCCTAGTCTTCGTGCGATGAGGGCCTGACCGATGGCGTTGTTGATCTTATGTGATCCGGTATGGTTCAGGTCTTCACGCTTCAAGTATATGTTGGCGCCATGTCCTGGCTTGGCTCCTTCGCGGACATGTGCTGTCAATCGTTCGGCTTTGTGCAGCGTTGATGGTCTACTCATGTACGGGTAGTATGATCTGAATTCTTCCCAAAACTTGGGATCGTTCCTTGCATCGTCAAAACCCTTTTCGAGCTCGGTCAAGCAGTCCATTAGTGATTCCGGGACATACTGGCCACCGAATTGACCGAATCTCTTGGGCATGAGTTCGGGGTCTTTCGTATCGACATTCAGTGCTTCGAGTTGGTCAGCCAGTCCTGGTCCGTGCGATTCTGTTACAACTGCATCAACATGGACTGTGCCGTTCGCAGGGTTGCTTTCGCTGGCTGGTCGTTTCGTGGGGTCAGCTGTGGAGATTTCCTTTGGAGCTTCGCCATTTGTCTTATTGATCCAGCCGCTGCCGTCACCGTTGACATTGGCTTCAGTAGATATGCTGTGGCCATTTACCGCAGGGGCTTTGTTTGAATTCCGTCGCTGTGTGATTGAGTAGCAATACTCCTCCACAGCCTTCGCGCCCTTGCTCGGCCCGGCGTTCTTGATAGTGGTAATGATCTGACTGCCAATCACGACACCTTCCGAAACCTTACCGACCTCGACGAAGTGCTCGCGTGTGCTGACACCAAAACCGACCGCTGCTGGCGCTCCGTTCGAGTACTTGTGCACTCTGTCCAGCAGATCTGGCAGTCCGGTGCTCAACGCACCTGTGGCACCAGTGACACCCATTCTTGACACAACGTAGATGAATGAATCAGCAATGCCACAGAGTAGCTTCATGCGTTTCTCACTTGTTGCAGGTGCAATTAGTGGCACGTATGATAGTCCGTAATTTGTGCAGTGTTGTCTGAAGCGCACGGCTTCCTCAGGCGGTAGATCAACCATGATGAAGCCATTGACACCTGCCGCCTTCGCATCTTGTAGCATCCGCTCCTCACCGTATGCAAGCAGAGGATTGTAGTATCCCATCAACAGCACAGGAGCAGAAAGCCCCCTGCTTCTTGCATCTCTTACAATCTGGAGGCAGTGCTTGACATTTGTGCCATTGGCCAATGCCTGTGTATTTGCTGTCTGGATAGTGGGTCCGTCTGCGATCGGGTCTGTGAACGGTGTGCCGAGTTCGATCACATCTGCTCCGCCTGCTTCCATGGACAGCAAGATGTCGGGAGTCTCAGCGATGGTGGGGTAGCCAGCTGTGGTGTAGGTGACCAATGCCGGCCTGCCCTCACTTTTGGCCTTCGCAAAGGCCTTTTTGATGCCGTCCGCCATGTTTCCCGTCCTTCCAGCAGTCGTAAATATTTGGCGGCAACAACAGGAGCAGGTGAGGGTGGTGGGGTGGAACCGGGTTTGGTTTGATCGTTTGTGTACAGGTAGGCGGTGTGAGGCTGAGTGTATATGGATGCACGAGTCTGGGCGTTTCGAGTATATTTGTGGTGATCATCAACTTCTTGACTCACTCCAATGGCACGGGAGTCCAAAATCTCGGCTGGAGAGGGGTCCGTGGAGGGCGTCATCCGATGCAGGGTCCAGCACAGTTAGTCATATGAAATCTTGGCAGGCAGGACTGCGTTGTCCTCGCTCAGAACTTGGCGTGAACATCTCGCACACCATTTATGTTGCTGCGGATGTTTTCATGGCCCAGAACTTCAATAAGATTTCAACCTACAGCAACCGGGATCGGCTCGTAATACATCGCTCTTGTGCTTACAATGCCAAGCAGGAGCGATGGTGCAAGTCACACCGACTGCAAGACAACTGGCAAGCTGAATCCGCAGGCGGAAGATAAGAGTCCGGAATACTCCAAGACTAGCTGAGAGTCGGCTCTGTCGCACGTGAGAAGCTGGTAGCTCAGCGGCACGATTGACTCCAGGAGACACTGCACCAGACAAGTGATGATCTTAGCTCTGTCTGTGGTGGCTCACCTAGACATCCCAAGCCCTACGACATATCACTTCTCCAATTCGCCGGTGAAAGCAGGGTCAGGATCAACCCAATACTCTCTGTCCACACCCTGCATCCACTCGACCGGACTCATAAAATCTACGAATCCAATGTTTGGACTCGAGAGATGGAATCCCATTCTCCGCTGAACTTCATGTGGCCACGACAGAACTTCCTCTTTCGTATGGATCAGATACTGGTTCTCCTCCGATCTCACCGTGCCCCTCGTAAAGAAAATTCCATGCATTGGGCGGTTTTGGTCGTTTGTCACATTCGCGCCACCAGCGTGGTACGTGCTACCAAGCATAACATAGCAATCGCCTTTCTGCATCGTGGCGTAAGTGATTTCTTCGACCTTCGGCCATCGCTCCAGACCCCACAAATGTGATCCTGGAATCACCTGAGACAAGGCATCAGCAATCGACACGTATTAAGACTCAATACGAGATCCTCACCTGTGTAGCGCCATTCTCAATCGTTGTCTCCACTCCTGGGATCAAGAACCCCATGCTGACATCAGACCCCACCCGGTAACCAGTCGCGGTCTGATCGAAGTGATCCGGATGAAAATTCTTATCATCACGATGTAATCTCTGCGCCGAACCGCCAGGCCGATTCTCGATCGTCAAAGAAATATTCAGGATCGGATGCGTCGTGTAGGTATGCTTCTCCGCACCATAATAGTTCGATGTTGTTTTTGCCAGGAAGAATTCTGCAAGGCAATCGACGGTGGGATGGAGGAGCCATTGCTCGCGCACAGTCTTGCTTCGAGAAACTAACCGCGGGCAGCGACGGGTTTCTGGAGGGAAGATCGCTCCTTTCCAAGGCTTGTCTTTCTCAAGCCATGGACGGACTTCTTCGTTGACTTGATCGATGAGGTCGGGAGTTGTGAAGTTCTTGATTATGGCTGCGCCGTCTTGGATTATTGCGTTCTTGAGACCTTCCAGATCTGAGGCGTCGATGCGTTGGAGGGGACGGACAGGGTGTGGGAGACCCATGGCTGAAGTGATTGTTGTCTAGATTTGCTGATGGCGATGGATTCGAAGGATGGGGTTCAGCATAGCTCTGTAGCTTGCTGAAACGTACATGTACTCCGAGAGCTATCAGGCTTGGCCGTGAGTTGGCCGGATAAGCGCAAGCCCAGACGTACTGACCAGCGCATCTTCAAGCCACCCAGGTCGGAAGCGGAAAGTAACTCTAGTAAACGAGCTGCGGTAGATGGGACAAGGGCTGATACTTACTTATGTTGCATCTATGCCGAAACCAAGGCAAGGTAAGTGCAATGCATTTCTATACCTTCGATACCTTCCGTCCTTCACTCTGTCATCTCCCTAGAGACCTTTCACATGTCCATAAAACTTACTCATGTTGTCAAATCTCATAGGGAAGGCGACCACTATATCAATAATTTAGGTATATAAGGACATTCTGTTGCCATGGCAGGGTTTGCCCATTGAGCTGCCGCGAGAGATTCGCCATACTCTGCTTTGGGATCTTAGCAGGACAGACTCTTGGTGCCGATGAGAAGGGCGAGCCTTGCTCGCCCAGTAGCCTCAATGAAGGATGGGCTGGGGAGCCGATAGTCTATGCCATGTCGGGCGTGGCAAACATCGACCAAGTTGATGAACGATGTTCCACCCGACATTGTGAAATGTATGCTCGCTGGGTGGCGTGGCGTCTTCCGATTGGGGTTGGTGTGACCTTCTCGGCGAACAAGTCAATACGCGAATGCTGTTCTCTATCTCTCCTTCAGAACAGGACCATTGATACCTCGTGGTCGGAATCCAGCCTCCATGTTTCCGTTAGCATCAAGCCCTAGACCAGTTTCAGCCCTTCGGTGTTGACGAAGACAGCGTCGCAGCGAGGCCAGAGGCCGGTGAGATGTTGTAAGATGAGCTGGAGACTGCCGGTCCAAAGCTTGAGCTTCAGCCAGGACCCCGAAGTCCACTTTCTGTCTGTTCTTCCGAACTCGACAGGTAACGAGTCCCCTTCGATGGGTAGAATGAACTTGCCTAGATGATGTTCTGAATCCAGCCCACGGCTGATCTCTGTGGTGGAGTCAGCAATAGGTTTGCCATTGCCATGAGATAGGGGGTGTGCGGAAAGCTCTTCTCCGATTATTTTTATGAGTTTTCACCCAGCCGCCAAGATCAATAAAGGCCTCGCCTTGAATCCCAATGTCATCCTCTCGCGATTGTTTCGCGGGAGTATGGCAGGCTACGGTATATCGTGATACGAAGCGTGCGAGCACCAAGAGACCAGATTTCGAACTACGCAGACTGCCAGATAACTCAGTATGGATCAGAGCCTCGTACCGACAACACTGACTGTGACCCGGCTAAAGTCTTGCATTTGCTCCGTGACGATACGATCAGACACGTCGCTTTTCTGAAATCGCGGTTGAGGAGGAGGTACAAGGAGAGAAGACTGATGAGGCGTTTGGAAGGTATAGCAGCGACAATCCGTTCGGCAAACATCGGCATCGGCACCGGCACGGCATCCTTCAACTCCATCACAGCTAGGATCATATCAATACCTTCCCCTTTCCCGGACTCTCGCCCATTGCTACTTCACATTCCTGCTTATCGCAATCGTGGCACCATCTACATGGGTTTATATCGGACACCTATAGCACGTTGCTGTTCGACGGCGTGGTGTGACATGTTCTCTCCCACACAGTAAGTAGCCATTCCTTGCTCTGAACACGTTACTTACCCGAATATCAGCTTCGACATCGAGCGCTATACGGCCGTTGGCATTTACTGCCAGCGTCGATGACCGGGTTTCAGCAAAGTATACGCCTGCATTCGGAAGCGCGTGCGAGATCCTTTCCTGAGCTCGAGGTTGACCACAGCCTCCCCGACGTGACACCCAGGATGTGAGCGTCACCCCAGGGGCAGGTCAGTGCTGCAAACGCACATTGACGCTGTAGATTGAGCTGGCGTTCACCAGCATAAGTGTGACTTGCTTTCGTATCTGCTTGAAAGGAGAGTTTGGCCCCACGGTGACCGCAACGAGGAGCAAGGTGGTGGCAGAAGGTGTGGCTGTTGGATGTAGGTGGGCTCATCATCTTTCACTACTACTACTACATCTCTCACGTCCATTCGTTTTGTGTAACGTTGACGATGTCACGATGCGCATGAAAACTTTACATTGAACTTCGTTTTGCGAAGCAACAGCGAGTGAAGCGCACCTGCTTTCCACCAGGTCCCTTCACTTTGCAGACCTTGTCGCCCTCCACCAAGCTATACCGCAGAAGTTCACATCTCTGCTTCACCTCCAGAAAGACATACATGAATTTGCACCCTTTTCGCATCTCTCATCGGCATCTCCAGCATTCACCAGAACACTCCGCACTTGCCTTCTCTCTACATAGCATCTCGATCCCAGATTCCAAGATGACAAACGTCGACCGGACAATCCAGGACGCCAAAGAGGCAGGTCGTCAGAAGGCGCGTCAAGAGTCAGCATTCGCATCGGATAGCCGGCGACCTTCAATCGTCGTTGACCAGAGTGGCACGTTCATTCAGCGCGGCTTCTTCATACCCGGCAGCAGCAGGTCTTCGTCGCAGACTTCACTCGCGCGCACGGCAACGAACTCATCCGTCAACTCTTCCTTCCACTCGGAATTTGGCACTCCTGCAACTCCATACGACTCGCCACGACCAGGGTACGCTCGGCCCACTGGAAGTCTCTACAATGCGCCCGAACTCGCGAGCCTGCGCAATGAGTCCGCAACCTCACTTATGGTCCCGGTGATTCAGCCCCCGCCAGAGGTCGTATGGAACATGCGCCACAGCATGGACGACAGACGTCTCACCCTCCAACAGAACAGCCGGCCTCTGTCGCAAAATAGCCCAAACAGCTTCACGGACGAGGAAGGCCTGTTGATGGCGAGGCGCGGAGTTCAGATCGCAAAGATCGTGAAGCCCGGTCCATCACGCGCAACGCCACCAGCAGCGTCCTTGCCAGGCATATCTTCATCGTTAATTTCACGACAGCTCATGGAGCTGAGAATGCAGCAGCAGCAAGAGAAGGACAAGACTCACAGCGTGCCAGAAGTGCGTGCAAAGACTAGCGCAGTACAGCGCAAAAACGAGCAGCGAAGCGCACCTGAGTGGCAGCTAGGGGTAATGGCGGTGCAGACCCTAGGTAAGCAGCAGCAAAATCAGGCAGCGCAGCAACAGCAGCAGCAACAGCAGAGTTCGCGTCGCGTGAAGTTTGACCTCAAGAATGGTGGCAATAATGCGGGCAAGTCCGACAGCGAGGACGACTTCATCGATGAAAATGATGTGACTGATCAGCGGGACCGCAACAATTATGCTGCTCGGCAGGCCAACAGTGACGCGAAGGCCATACAATTGTGCATACACGATGCCTGGCAAGCAGATGCGACCAAACCATTTTAGTGGCAGCAGTGCGTACAAAAGCTCAGGTCTTCGTAAGGAGGCGGTGGGGACGGCGGCCGCAGTAGTAGAACACGCGTGCACCACAGCCAGGACAGACAGCGATGGCAGGAGCAGCAGCAGCAGCGGAGATTACGCCATCCTCTCGGCGATGGCAAGGCGCAGCACGCTTCGTGAAATTCGTGAGACGGCGATCTCGATATTGAAAACAAAGGGCATACCTCTGTGCAACAGGAACGAGAAGGAATCACCACAACATCAACAACATCGTAGCGCTTTGAAATTTTCCAGCATAGCATCAGCGACGATGCGCCGCAGGACATCGCATTGTCTACAAATGTAATAGTAATCCTCAAGATACCCCGAAAGCGAGCACGGCGATGCTCGCTTAGCTCACCCAGGCAAACCTCCTTTGAAGTATTTAGAAGGCACAAACGGCATTTTCGTCACAACCGCTTTCCTCTTCTTCCCTCTGACCACAACGTCAACTTCAGTCCCACTCTTGTGCATGCCTTCTTTGATGTATCCCATGGCAATGTTTTGCTTCAGTGTAGGCGATGGACAACCTGATGTGACTTTCCCAACGACTTCGCCAGACTCCTTGTCAAGGATCTCCGCGCCTTCACGAGCCGGCGAGCCAGTGACCGTCAACCCAACCCGTTTCCTCGTCACGCCGATCCCACCTTCCTTCTTCGACATGATTTGAGGGATAATCGTCTCCGCACCATTGAACGATGCCCGATCCCCCGAACGCCTCGATTTCGGCACAATCCAGTTGAGCGCGGCTTCCACAGGCGTGGTCGTATCGTCTAAGTCATGACCGTACAAGCACATTCCAGCTTCGAGGCGGAGACTATCTCTTGCGCCCAGACCTGCGAAGCGCAGCCGATCTTTGCCTGCGATCTCGAGCAGCGTCTTGGTGACTTCGACGGTCTGTGAGGGATGAATGCTCATTTCAAATCCGTCCTCGCCCGTGTAGCCGCCTCGGGACGCGACGATGGGTAGGGACTCGTTGCCGGAGGAGCGTAGGGAAAGGGTGATGTATTTTTGGGTGCCGAAGTACCATTTGCTGAGGTCGACTTTGCAGGTTTCGGCGAGGGCTTCTTGGAGGATGTCTTTGGAGAGGGGACCTTGGAGGGCGATGAGACCATATGTCTGGCCATCAGTGGTTTGTAGATGGCGAAGGTGAGCGACTGGGTTGACCGTGTCGTCCCAGTTCTCGATGGCTTGGCTGAGGAATTTGTAGTCTTTTTCACGGCAGCCAGCATTAGTGACGAGATAGAAAAGGTGCTTGGGGCTTTCTTCGAGGCGGGTGATCATGCAGTCGTCTACGATCCCACCAGTTTTTGGGTGAAGCAGTGCTGAGAGAGTGGACTGTCCTGGTTTGAGCTCTTTGATGCCTGCGGGGCTGACGGATTCGAGAAAGTCTTCAGCTCCAGGGCCTTCGACGTGATATTGAACCATGTGTCCAACGTCAAACAGGGATGCCTTCTCGCGGGTCCAGATGTGGCTCTCGCCGACGGAGAGGTCCGAGTATTGGACGGGCATTGAGTAGCCACCAAATGGGACCATCTTGGCTCCATTTTCGAGGTGCAGATCATACAGTGCGGTCTTGCCCGGATTTTCTTCCGTGTACATTTCTGGCGCTGGAGTGGCATTGCTGCTTTGTGCTCTCCTCTGCCGAACCACTGAGCTTGTGAAGAATGTCTTGGCTTTGACTTCATCCCTTGGAAGGCGTAAAGGTTTGCTTGAGAGCGTGCGGGATGGCACAGCCCAGGTGATTTGTCTTCCACATGGTCGCGAAACTCTCAGAGCACTCCGCAGGGGCAGAGCAGCTCGTATCACATTCTTGCTCGCCGACATATTCGCAGTCTATAGTCGTGCCAAGATGACTGTTTACCGCCTCCTCAACAGATTCTTCTTTGCTAGCAGCATTCGATGTGACTCATCTATGTTGGGCTTTGCTGTGGGATTCTTCAGAAACCACAGATTGTGCCAGGAAAAGAGAGAGGGAAGCAAAGAGAATGACTAGAGACCTTAAGCAGGTGAGGTCGGGTTTGATCGGCCATCGATGTACCAATGGCCCCACGTTGACGTCCAAGCTCCGACGCCAAGAAACAGGTGAAGGGGAACCGAAAGCAGGAAAGCCATCCGACTCCAGGCTCCCAATATACCCGCCGCTGTATATCTTGACGACTGGTTCACAGCTCCCGGAAGAAGATGCCGACTCAGACATACTTCCTGGTATCGCTGCCGAACTCGATATCTCCTTCCGGTGACCGCGACGAAGCTCTCACGGCCCTGCGCTCTGCCGTGTCCAACGACAATGCCACGACATATCCCTTCAATATTCCTGAATTCAAAATTGGCACGCTCGATGCGCTAGTACAACAGGCTGATGACTTGGCCAAGCTGGAGTCAGGATGTAAAGGAGTTGTAGACAAGGTTGCGGACTCACTACGGAATCTGCTTGAAGGCGACGAGGAGAAGATTCAAGAGCAGAAAGTGGTGAACGACAGTACGTATTTGGCAGTTCCTACGCTGCTTGAGGGGGGATATACTGAGCATAGGATACAGAACCTGTGGATTCATACCTCCAATCCTTCCAATGGAACAAGGTCAAATACCGCGCAGACAAGCCCATCGGCGAGCTTTTAGATCTTCTGCAGAAGGAAGTCGCCGCCGTCGATAACGACGTGAAGTCAAAGTTCCAACAGTACAATGCTACGAAGACCAATCTCGCGACGCTCTCACGATCGCAAACGGGGAATCTCTCGCAAAAGTCATTAAACGCTGTGGTCAATCCGGACACATTACTCAAGCCAGACGACAGCGAGTATCTTCAACAACACCTGGTAGCGGTTCCCGCACAAGGTGTGAAAGAATTCTACAAGATCTACGAATCGATATCGCCTATGGTGGTGCCCCGGTCAGCGCAACTGCTTGCCAAGGACGATGAGTTTCAGCTGTTTGCGGTGACGACATTCAAGAAACATGCGTCAGATTTCGTACACAAAGCACGAGAACACAGATGGGTGCCTCGAGATATGAAGTTCTCAGAAGGCGGCAGAGAAGGAGAAGAGCAGGAGCTGAGGAAACTCGAGAAGGAGGAGCGAAGAGTCTGGGGTGAGGCATTGCGGTTGGGCCGGACGGGATACAGTGATGCGGTCATGGGCTGGATACATGTTCTCACACTGCGCGTCTTTGTTGAAACGGTGCTACGGTATGGTCTTCCGCTGGCATATGTATGCGGACTGATCAAGGTACGTTCTCATCCACGTCCAGTTGATTGGGGATCTTGCGCTAATAAATACTTGGCAGACCGATTCAAAGAAGGCAAAAAAGGCGAAACAGGCTCTCGACTCACGCTTCTCGGATCTTGGTGGCAATGCATTGAGCAAAGACAAGAAGGGACGGCCGAAACAGGACGACAGCAGCATGCAGCAGGAAATGGCTGCTTCGGGATTCGGCGCCGACCAGGGCTTCGAGCCATATGTCTTTTATGAGTTCGAGGTCGTATAGGTCATGGACTCTGTATTTCTACAATGCTGACCAGAAGCTGCTGACGGCTTAAGATACCATACAGAAATGCATGCTCAATACAGCAGACATGAATACAAGACGCCCCATCAAAGACGAAAAGTACAGTAACAGAATATAGAGATGACGAGCGACGAATGCGGGACTCCTATGTACGGATCCTGTAGCTGCAGGCATGCTGGTATTGTGCAACTCTTGCTCGAAAATGGCGCAGATGTTGATGTACCTCGGCCTCTCACCCAGTGAGGGACAGACGCATGCCTATACATATTTCAGAATTCATAGAAGCACTCTCTGGCGATCGATGAAGGCAGAGTGTCGTGGGGATATTAATGGTTGGGCCTTGATGTGGAGTCATGAGGTCTGCTCTGAAAGCGTAGATTGCTTGTCACATGAAGGACGAGCTAGGAGCTTGCGGTGATTCTTGAAGCTTGACATCGAAGTGACAAGTGCTTGCCTCTGCAACGGCATCGTACTCATCAATCCATTTGAATCGTTCTTCGGTTGACCAGACGCCTTTCGCACCCTCGGGAATTTTCTCATCTGTTGAGCGGTGCTCATGTTTGACATCAGCTTTATTTGCAGCCCACTGACTGACGTTCCGCTTGATGATGTCTCTGAACCCGAGTATGCGCGGTCTACGGAGGCTTTCGTACGTCTTGCTTATTGCGAGCAACGTCTGAGAGTCGCAATTCTGAGCTACGAGCGTAGTAAGTAGAGTTGCGTCCTCGATGGCCATAGCAGCGCCTTGGCCAGCATACTAAATCTGTCAGTGACTGATATATGGAAGCTCAGAGATTCGGACGCACAGGAGGAAAAGCATGCGCTGCATCACCTAGCAGAACGACCCTGCCCGTGTCGCTGGACCACGAGGGCATTTCTGGCATCTCGGCTATCCTCCATCGCTTGACAGCAGTAGTTTCTGCAAGCAAAGCATTTATTGCAGGCTCAAAATCGCTCCAGCGTTCACGGTACGCCGCCATGTTGCTGAAGGTTTCGACAAAAGCGCCTTCCTCCTTGTCACTGTCCTCGCCATACAGCACACCCGTCCCGTACCCATGATCATTCATCTGTAGATGGTAGCGCTGGTGCCGGGTCATGGTCCAGGCAACGATTGATCGTTCCGGCGCCGTCCAGAGATGGAATGGGGGAGTGCCGCTATTGTACAGTGCTCGTGTACTTTCGTGCTTCTCCATGACTGCTTTTGGAACGTCCACTAGAAAGGTGCAGTCGCCCGTCAGTCGGGGTTGGATCTGGCTCGCGGAAGCGATGAAAGATCTTGTCTTGGAGTTGATTCCATCAGCGCCGATTATTAGATCGGCTTCTAGGCTTTCACCCGACTGTAGCTTCACACATACAGCACTAGCAGTCTCTTCGATAGTCGTGAAGCTTTCGCCCTGCAGTACAGTAGCTCCTGCATTCGTGGCGGATCGGAACAACAGTCCCAGGAGATCAGTTCGATGTACGAAGCGATGACCGTGCAACGTTCTGATCACACGTGCTGTCGACCCATCCTTGTACGCTCTGACAAAACAATCTTTGCCAAAGTCCGAGATTTCCGCAGAATCTTCACGGATTGCCAAAGCAGAAAAGCACTTCCAAACGTTCTGAGTCAGGTTTATACCTTGCCCAGCTTCCAGGAACTCTGCCTCCGCATATCGAGTACGATGCTCCAGGACAGTGACGCGGTGGCCGGACTGGGCTAGAGACGTCGCAGCAACAAGCCCGCCGATACCAGCACCAATGACAATTACCTGAAGCTTCTGAGGCAATGCCATAGTTGGTTGTGATAAGGATTCAGCTTATCGAAAACAAGTGGCCGACTCCCAAGCTCAATATGTATTACAGCAGACTGCATCACACTTGTGTTATCAAATCTGACGTATCGGCAGCTGAATCATCGCCTTCTGAAGTATGGTGACCAGGTGACTCTTCGAATCGACATATCCATGGTGTATGTGGGAGATTTCTATGCTCATAACGGCTCCTCTAAGGTTCGCGGCTGGATGTTTCGCTGAGTCATTGGCGTGAGTCGATCTAGGGTTCCGAACGTGCCGTCTATGCCCTCAGAGTAGTGTGATCCTTCGACGGAAAAGGCGACTCACTGGGAAAGCGCACTAGCGTTTGAAGGAGGGCCCAAACAATCGGGACGTTACATGCATCTGATAAGTGTACCTTGCTCCCGGATGCAACGTGAGCGGTCGGTTCAAGTGGTTGGCTCAGGAGGCATCAACCATTCGTCCATGAATAGATCATAGGAAGTAGCCCGCTCCTCAGGATCCCAGACCAGAATTCTCTTCATGAATTTGAGGAAGGCTGTCCTCTGTTCACCAGGTGGCATGGTGACAAAGTTCTCAAGAGATATGTCCTGGATTGGGAGTTCACTAGTCCAATTTCCTGTGATGCATACGAACGTCAGCGGGTTCGCTTACGGAGCTATTGATCAACATACCCTTCTCGTCCAAGAGCGTCGAGATGACAGGGTTCTCACTTTCCTTGACCATCCATAGTGGTGGGGGCCCCATACAACCAATGTATTGTGCTATAGCAAGCGGAAGAACATAATGGTTGTGAGCGTGGTCTATAGGATCGAAAAGATTTTTGCCCTCGAGAAGTTCCAGTGCCAGAATGCCGATACACCATAGATCAATGGGCTGACTCCAAGGCAGACCCAGGAGTACTTCTGGGGCTCGATATGTGTCTGGCATCCACCACCCTTTGTTCTCACAGCTAGATCTTCGTGCAGAGCCAAAGTCAGTGATGAGAATGTCCCCATTCAGCTCTAGTATGCTCTGCGGATTTCCACGGGAGGTGTACACAGGGTATTGATCGACCGTGACTGGTATACTTGGGCTTTCTGTCTCCTCTGCTTCGAGCCTTCGGAAGATTTCGTCAGTAGAGACTTGCGCTAATATATTTTGTGCAGTGACCTCTGTTCATAATCAGCATGAACGTCCTCAATGCATCTCCAGCTGGCTAGCCATGTAATACGCACCCGTGTGAACAACATCACACTCAGTGTGAAGCCAGTTCAGGCCCACAAGCGTACGACGGAGGAACTCCATAACAAACTCAATCGGCATTTTAGCATTCGGGAACATGTGTTGGAGCTGCCACAAGCTGCAGCCTTGCGCTGGCATTGCGATGCAATGATGCGTTCCGAACTCGCCGTCCATCTCGAAGATATCATCGGCAAGGCGAACACATGCGGAGCCAGCGAAAGAATTGTCGCGATTCCTCAGGTGCTTCAATATGCTAATTTCATGCATCACCGGAGAAGCTTCAGTAGTATCCTGCACGCAGACCTTCAATACAGTATACCGAAGCTGTTGCTCATCTCTTGCGAGCCACACAGTAGAATATGCCCCATAGCCTAACTTGGTGATGACACGATATCTCTCCGCGAAGACCTGTCCGATGCGAACTGGACAGTAGCGCCTGTCGCGATACTTTGGCAGCGTCTGCTCTTCGATGAACTCGGCACGAACATGACTGTAGCAATTGAAGCTCTTATGTATCTCGAATAGCCGACGTTTTGTTGCATGCAAAGCTGATCGAGGGCATTTCGATATCATGGCTGCCCGTTGTCTAACATCAGGGAGGGTATTGCCAGCGGCAAATCTCCCAGGGCTGAATATCGGCTTCTCGGAGGTGAATCCGCCGAACCCTACCCATCCCGGCAACCTCCTCCATACGCCATTGACCTCCGCTCCTCTACATGCATTCCATACCCACTCCCAAGATGCTGCAGCGCGAACCAAAGGTACTCATAACCACTGGCCAAGCGCGCCAAGGAGAAATTCCCCCTCACGGCATTTCTCTTCGGCCTTGATGGGAGCAGCTTCCAGTCACAGCAATAGACCCAGATGGAAAGCCGGCGCGGGTGCTCTGGTGATGTACTGCCGACACTACATCTAGGACCTGTTTGGCGCCTCACAGAAGACAGTCACAAGCGAATACGGCAAGATCGATACAGTAGATGCAGTAGCGCCTGGCAAAGCAGGACTGTGTAGCGATGATGCGGGAGCACGAGCGGAACTACGGTCCTTGCGCCGCAAACAGAACGGTATAGAAGTCGGTTGTACCCATCGCCAAAGATGCGATTTCTGCAAGCTGCCAGACACAGCCATGGGTGCCGGTAGTCCAGTGAGTAGCCGCAAGGCCGTGATCTTTCTGCTTTTTTCATCAGTCGCCTGCCATCCTCAGCTCACGCACGGCGCTGTGGTACGACGCCAGAGCACCAATGTCACATATCCATACCAAAATGCTTCGCTTTGCATTGACACCCGGGTTGACGACCTAATTTCGCGAATGACGATCGAAGAGAAAGCTGGGCAGCTTTTTCACACACAAATATCCCAAGGCGAAAATGGCACATTGGCCCCTGAGACTGAGACCCGCAATGCCACGGAGAAGGTCATTAGTGAATGGTATCTTACACATTTCAACCTGGGAGGTACAGTGACAGATGTCAGGGAAACTGCAGAGTGGTACAACCTTGTACAGGAAACTGCGCTGAGCACCAGGCTTGGCATTCCCGTAACAATATCTACCGACCCAAGACATGCTTTCACTGAGGCAGATGGCAGCAGTATCTCGGCTAACTCGTTCAGCCAATGGCCGGAATCATTGGGACTTGCCGCACTGAGAGATCCGGATCTTGTGTACAAGTTCGCGGAGGTAGCCAGACAAGAGTATCTGGCCATCGGTATCCGAACAGCGCTGCATCCTCAGATCGATCTGTCGACTGAGTACAGATGGGCTAGAATAGCAGGAACTATGGGTGAAGATGCCGAAACTACCTCGAAACTTGTCGTGGCATATATCAAGGGCTTTCAAGGCGAACACTTCGGCCCACACTCTGTCAGCACGATCACAAAACATTTCCCGGGAGGTGGTCCAATGGAGAATGGAGAAGACAGTCATTTCACCTATGGCAAGAACCAGTAAGCCTTTTGAACCGTACTCTAACAAAATGGTCCACGGGACTAATTTCAGGCAGGACATACCCGGGCGCGAACTTTGACCACCATATCATCCCATTCAGAGCTGCGATAGCCGCTGGTGCAAGGCAAATGATGCCATATTACTCTCGGCCCATAGGCGCGATTCACAATGGTATTCAAGTGGAAGAAGTTGGCTTCAGCTTCAACAAAGGCATCGTCACAGATCTTCTACGTCATGAGTTGGGATTCGATGGGATCGTGTGCTCCGACTGGGGCCTCATCACAGATACAGTGATATCCGGGCAATATATGCCGGCGAGAGCCTGGGGTGTCGAGTATTTGAGCGAGCTTGAAAGAGCTGCAAGGATTCTCGATGCTGGTGTCGACCAATTCGGGGGTGAGACGCGGCCAGAGCTTATCGTGCAACTCGTACAAGAAGGACGTGTCTCCGAAAGCAGGCTCGATGTCTCGATCCGCAAGCTGCTTAGGGAGAAGTTTGCCCTTGGCCTCTTCGAGAACCCATTCGTGGACCCAGAAGAGGCTGTCAAGGTCGTTGGTAATGCTGCTTTCGTCAAATGGGGAGAGGAAGCTCAGCGTGCAGCTTACACTCTGCTCAAGAATCAAGACAGCATTCTGCCGCTTAAGAACAGAAATGGCGCCAAGGTATACATCGAGGGATTTAACGCTACATATCTCGACGGACGGGGAATGGAAGTGGTGGAAAGTCCGGAAGAAGCTGATCTCGCGCTTCTACGCCTATCAGCTCCCTATGAACCACGACCAGGTGGGTTTGAAGCTAACTATCATGCTGGGTCTCTCGAGTATAATACCACGGAGAAGGCCCGACAAAAGGCAATTTTCGATGCTGTGCCGACTATCGTCGATATGTATCTGGATCGCCCTGCCGCCATTCCCGAGGTTGCAGAGTCTGCTGTTGCGCTGCTCGCAAGCTTCGGCAGCAGTCCAGAAGCATTCCTGGATATTATACTTGGAGTCGACGGGGCTCAGCCGCGAGGAAAGCTCCCGTTCGACTTGCCTAGGAGTACTCAGGCTGTTGAAGATAGTAAGGAAGATGTGCCTTTCGACACTGCCAATCCAGTGTTCCGGTTCGGTCACGGGCTAGCGTACGGCGACGGTTGTGGAGAGCCATATGTTTAGGAATATATATATGGAATCTCATTACAACCATTTATATTTCTTAGTCCTGCTCAATGCGAGCACGGCCATCAGCACCAACCACCGCATGTGTTCGTCTTTGAGTTTCCGCTCCGACGGGACATCTCTCCCGAGGTATCAGTGGGGCCATGACGTCCTTAAGCCATTGGCCGATCTCCTGCAACGACATGTTTCTATGCAAGACCTCATCAGCACAACACTGTGGGCTAGATTCGAACAAGTATCTCCTTCAACTCTGACGCTGGTACTGTCAGGTACTGTATGGATGGTTTTGTTTTAGTCTTGGCGACCTGTCACAAAGCTAGACCGGATCAAACATCATTGAGATCCTAGCCAGACAGTCTCCGACATGGTAGTCCAGTCGCACTTCCCAGGTGCATCCATACCGGAGTGCAACTTGTTGTCCTACCTATTTCCTAACGGCAAAGCTGTACAAGATAAGCCGCTATGGATCAATGCTGCAGAACCAACGACATCACTCACAGCGGCTCAAACACTCTTGATCATCAAGCGGTTTGCAACCGGATTAGATCAACTCGGAATTCCGGAAGCCAGTACCATCATGGTCGTTGCCCCAAACAATATCTATGTGCCTATCGTCTATCTTACAGCTATTGGATCTGGGCGAATCTTCACTGCGGCAAACCCCACGTACACTGTGAGCGAGCTCGCTCATCAAATGAAGACGATTCGAGCTGCGATTGTACTCGCAGATCCATCGAGTTTAGGAAAGGTCACAGAAGCTGCTGCGAAGGCGAAGGTCCCTCAGGATATGGTATTCCAGTTTGCTGATCATGCAATCAACACGAGTCTTCCGGAGAATCATGATTTGAGGGATTGGAGATCTGTGCTTAGGGCTAGCATAAGAGACTGGAGGGATATTTGGGCTGAGGAGGATAGGGCGATTGAGTGGCAATGGGACCCGCTTGAAGGCCAGGCGGCTAAGGACACGATTGCCGTGGTCAATTTCTCGAGTGGAACGACTGGCTTGCCTAAAGGAGTGTGCACGACACACTATAACATTGTTGCCAACTTGGCCCAGGTTGTTCAGGTGAAGCTCCACGGGGCAGGGCATAAGGTTGATACTCCGAGCCAGGATAGCTGGCTGGCATTCTTGCCTTGGTATCACGCCTACGCGCAGATGTGGACGCTGCTCGTACCGCTCAAGCTCCGGCCAGCTGTGTACACGATGCCGAAATTCGAGCTGGAACCATACTTGAAGCACATCGAAAGGTACCAGATCAAGCATCTGGTCGTTGTCCCTCCCACCTTGGTATCTATCAGCAAACGTCAAGGTATCGAGAAGGTTGATCTGAGTAGCGTGAAATGGGTCATGTCGGCTGCGGCACCTCTGAAGCGAGATTTGCAGAACGAAATTAGCCGGAAATTGGGCGCGGCCATAGTGCAGAGCTGGGGCATGACGGAGACCACATGCACAGGTCTTGCGATTCCTGGAACTATGGAGGATGATAGTGGAAGTGTGGGATACCTTCTGCCAAACACAGAGGCTAAGCTCGTCGATGAGAGTGGCAACGAAGTTGCAACAGATCAGCCTGGAGAGCTTTGGGTCCGAGGTCCTCAGATGATGAAATGCTATTGGGAAAACAATGTTGCTACTAAGGACACTCTGACCGAAGATGCCTGGTTGAAGACCGGAGATGTGGCACAGTATAAATATGGCAAATGGTGGATTGTAGATCGAAGGAAGGAGTTGATTAAAGTCCGAGGGTTTCAAGTCGCGCCTGCGGAACTCGAGGCTTTACTTCTGGAGCAAGACAATGTTGAAGATGCGGCTGTGGTTGGCTTAGCGGCCGATGAGAAGGAATTGCCGCGAGCGTATGTTGTTCTCCGGAATGCGAAACAGAGTGAAAATGAAGTCATCAAGAAAATCACAGAACATGTGAAAGAGAAAGCGGCGAGACACAAGCAACTGACCGGTGGTGTGGCTGTCGTCAACAGTATCCCGAGACTTCCAAGTGGCAAGATTCAACGGAAAATCGTGAAAGAGTGGGCGAAGAAAGATGCAGAGAGGCTAAAGACCAAACCGGCGGCGAAGTTATGATCCAAGGCCAGATTTTGCACTCTATACCGCGCCGCAGATTCGCAATGCGCAGTTGCTGCATCCACAATATTGCCAACCGGCTAATTCACGACGGTCTGCCCCGGCTATGTTAGAGCTAGGAGCCGCTCACGGTCTTCTCCCAGACGACTCTCACTCGTACGTCACGCGTCTGGTAGTTACGACATCCGGACAAGGTGGAGCTGAGGTCCTTCGCCATGGCCTGGGTCTGGAAAAGCTTGATGAATATGGCTTACGGTCGGTAGTCAATGGAGGCCTTACTCCTGCTTGTGCTGCCCTATCATCAGCCTGAGGAGTCGCTCGCGCGCTGCCAACCCAAGGGGAGCTAGGTCCATTCCCATTTGCGGCATTGCTCGCATCTACGGCCTGTCACAATCATGTGCCAAGGCTTGAACTCTCGTTCAAGCCTTCCTCCTTTGTCCGACCTTGCGATTATCACAAGGATCAGTAGAAAAGCTTGGATGGCTTTGACGCATTGGTGCTGTCTCCTTCTCGTCCCGAGCTCGACCAGGTCTTGTGTTGGCTTACTGCATCCTCGACGGTAACGGTCGTAGGCGAAGTCGAACGTAAAAGTGGCAGTTCACAAGCCAAAATGCGCTGTGTTGTATGAACAGTTGGAGTTCACCACTTTGATACACATTCTCTGTAATCTATCCCAAATTTTCCTCATGGGCGTCGTGGAGGAATGGGAATGATATGGGTCGAATTGAAGACACAATTAGAATTATGACAGCTTTCAATGCACACTCCTGAAGCGAGGAGCATCAAAGGCTACATAGCCGTCTTCTCATTCGCCTTTCTAATCTGAGTCGGACTTTACTGCAAGTGTCTAGCGTAGACCTTGGAACCTTTAACATCTGGATACGGATAGTCACTTGATTCGTCCGCGCGTTCAAAATCGGCCGGATCGAGGCCCCCTCCCTGGAAAAGATAGCCAAAGCGGAACCTCTTGGGATGGATCGCAGGTCCGTCATCACTCGCTTCGAGTGGATCAGCTGATGGTACTAGCCAAATACAGGAGTGGGTACTCACCAGAGTTAACGTAATATCCAACGCAAGCGAATATAGCTTTACACGCTGCTCGGACTTCCGCGTCCCACTCGGCGGCGGACAACTGATCGGCTCCAATGGCCGGAATTTCCTTGAGAAGTCTACCACCATCCTCCAACATTACTTCCTTGGGCACCCAGTTCTGAGGACCGTCTAGATCAATCGGGGTGAAATCCTTCAGCTTGCGACCCTTTGGCCAAACTTGGAGGTCCTTGACCGGGCTGCATAGGCCGCTGACTGCGAAGAGGCTTGCGAGGAGAAGTGTTGTCTTCATGGCGAGCACTGCTGTGTTGGTTGTTGTTGGTCGAAAGATAATGGTTTTGCGTGCAGGTAGTAAGAGGTGCTTGCTTGAGTGATGAGAGAACATACGGAGGACTTCATAATTATAGCGCAGCGATTCTTTCTTTTGGGGGCAATATGCCAAGTATGACTTTGACGTCCAACACAAAAGCAACACAGAGTTTGCAACTCATTTGCCAGGTGTTATATGCTACAAGGACTCTGGTATCCGAAAACTCACGTTGTTTTTGCATTGGAACTTACCATGCATCCTGCAAGTTATCTCCATCCATTGAAAGCTACTAGTTGTCGCGGAGTATACGGTGAACAGTTCGGTTTACCGGCAGAGTGAGGTGGTCTATATTTCAAAATTCGTGCGGTTGCAGCGTTCTGGACCATAGACGATGAAGGGAAGATGATATTGCTGCGAAGGAAACAGCCGGCTAGAGTAAAGTCTGGCAAGAGTTCAAAAGCTTGGCAGTCTTGAGACCTCATCTGCCGCGTCCAGACTCAGGCTAAGTTACTGGGAGATCAACAGAAACACCGAGGCTCGCTCTCGCACGCCACAGGGATACCAGACATGTTGGATGTGCTTACCCTTCCGCTGCCTCCAAGGATGTGAATGAAGAATGAGAATACAAAGCGCAGCTTTCATGGGGGTTTGGACTCATCAGGAGATGTTTATAGACAGTCGGCGTGGACCAGCAACACCAATACGATGACCGGCGCCACTCACAGCCCCAGTACGCACTCCATGCAAGTCCAGGAAGTTCGGCAGGTACGGCCCCAGTATCAGCTAGGCTTGGGGCTACCCATTGTCAGGATCCTACGTTCGCAACCACAAAATAGACGTCTCCAAGCCTTTAAGCTTCGACGTCTTCAACTCTCCACCATTCAAGTCCCAGCTCGCGTCTCCCCACGTGGTCCGAGAGAGTGCGCTCGCATGGACGGCGTCCGGGAACTCGACCGTAACACCGTCCACGTCTCCGTAATTGAGGTTGACGATTATCACCAGAACTTCATCATCGGCAGTCCACAAGGCAGCATCAACCCGACTGGCGCCTTGCACATCTAGCTGGCCATGTCGAGCTCCTTTGAGTACAGCTTGAACCAGATGGTCCTCGGTAATGACATCGGCGAACCTGTCTGTGATATCCTGGAGCTCCTCGTTGGCTGGGTAATTCCACATGACGGTGCTGTATCATGTTGTCAACAATCAATACCGGTAGCTTCAGACGGACATGCTTACCCTTTCGCATTATGGTTCATGCCGAGCGCAGTCATGACGATCAATTCTGCCGCCGTCGGAAACCTGGTCCAGAAGGTCTAGAATCGTCAGCAGTCATCCCTCTGCATCCGGATCGATTCCGTCCCCACCTCATTACCGAAAGCCTGAGGCACGTGCCATTGAACTTTCTGCCAGCCGATTATATCATCCCTTTGCGCAAAAACATCTAAGCGGTGCGATATGTCTTCGAAAGCACCTTCGCAGTTATCGCATCCGCAGCACCCGTATGTAGCATTGCAAACAGTATTGTAAACAGTTGAGTATTGGGTATCGGTGCTGATAGGATAGACATCAGACATGATGATATCTGCTCCCGAGGCATACTCCTTGTAGTGGAAGTCTTCGCAGTTCAGTGCCATAGATACCGGGTGGTAGCTGTAATCTAGTCAGTATATTATGTCTGGCACGGGATTTCGCACGCGTACAGATCTAGATCTCGGATTGTGTCATAGCCCTTTGGAAGGAAGTCGAGATCTACCGACTTACCGTCGGGCTCGTCGGCGATGCTAGACGGAAAGACGAGGTCAGTCTTCTATATAGACGCTGATCTTACGACACATAACGAGCACTTACTACCAGAGCAAGATCGACGGATGGCTCCTCAGCCTCTTGACTTGCTCCTCCACTCCTTCTTGGAGGCCTTTCTCAAGGCACAAAACATCGTATTGGAAGTACAACCCAAGCTCGGCAGCTTTTTCCAGGTATGGTTCGAACTTGTCCCAAGGGAATGGCGACTGTCCCAGGTCACCGGTAGGGACGATATGTATGAGGTTGTATCCTTGTTTGCTGAAATCCTCCAGTGTTGATACGCTCTCGTTGAAATAACGATCCCATTGCACATAATACGTGTACGGGAAAATTGGCTTCCAGTCTTTGCTGCCTTGGCCGGAGAAATGTCGCACGTCTAGACCGCCGTAGCTATTGTCGATTCGCACTGCTGTGCCTTCATCTTTCGAAGGCAGGAAGAGGAGTTCGGTCGTGGCGGAAAATTTCTGCCCGCCTTTGCTCTCCGCCTCCAAGGTCACTTTGTAGGGCTCTTCTCTCGCTGTGATGCTTTCGAAGCTGATGTCCACTTCCACGGAACTACCGACTGTGACATTTTCGGCGCCATCAGTCTTGACGGCGTCTCCATCAATTGTAAGATGAATGCTCAAAGTGGTGCCAGACGAATCTTGCTCGGACTGTCTCTTCACGGATCTGCTAAATCTCGTACCGAGACTCCTTCGAAGATGATCCTCAGACTCATCCTGAATTGGGGTTCCAGCATAATAGGAAAGCTCGGCATTTATCAAGATACTGCCCTGATGTTCATCTTCGAGATAAATACTGTATCGTGGGGCGATTTTGAGATTCAGAAGAGGCTCGCTTGATTTGGCCGGTATCTCGAAGTGTCCGCCAGGGTTGAAAGAATCGTTCCTACACTTTGAAATTAGCTCCTGGCCTCCATCGCAGAATAGGTTCGTTCTGACGTCTTCCGGTATGCCTTTCCACACCAAATATCAACGCCATCGGGAGCATTGAAGTTCGACTTGGGGTAGTCCGCGACGCAGTAGCTCAGGAGCGTTGCGAACGTGATGTAGACTGGAGTGGAGTACATCTTGTCAATGGATGGAACACCACAATTTCTCGGTGCTGTGAACGAGCTAGAAAAGGCTCGAGCAATCGGGCCCGAATAGGTGATACTTCGATATCTCGTTTCCACAACCCCTGAATGAGGTATGGATTCAAGCTCGTACCCCCGTACCGACTGTCACCTTCAACTGGTATGGTAGTACTTCTCCGCTAATTATATGATCTTGATTCCGTATTGCAGACAGAGTGGAAGGAGAAGAAGCAACACTCGATCGATATTACGAGCGAGTCTGGGATTGCGTACGACAGTACTGCGTCAAGACACTGTCGCGCCGCCTTGCGAGGTGAGGGGATCCAGATATTCATGCATACATGCTTCAACGCCTGTCCCACCTATCATTAGCTCGCTGCAGTAGTATCAAAGCAGACACAGAAGTATCTGAGGAGGAGGTTGGCAAGTCTGCTGGGAGAGGAAAGAATAGATGGCCGCGGACCGGGAGCTTGGCAGGCCGCATTCCGTTCTGGATCACTGTTGGTATACTGGGGTGTAGATAGCCTAAATTGTAAGCGAGATTGGCGCAGTGATGCCCACGATAGCATAGTATACATGTTGTGAACAATGTTACACTTGCATCGCTCGACTCGAACAGATGCTCTTGAAAGCTCGGTTGGAAATTAGTGTGGAATTTCAAAGCCCACGCCAAAGTCTGAGGGCATCTCTGGCGCCCAGACTGACACGGGCCCTGCAACCTCCCTCTTGGTCAGAGTGTGCTTGTTGACGATGTCACCATCAGCGTAGTGTTCGATCTTGAAGCCGCTGCAGTCTCGCCAGTAGTCGAAGATCTGCGACCCAAGAATATGGCGGCCTACTCCCCATACACTCTCCCATCCTTTGCCTGCCAAGTACTCATGTCCCATAAACTGCTCGTCCAAGTCGCCCACCTCATAGGAAGTATGATGTAGCCGTGTCTGTTCCTGTTCCGGTGGCGCACGAGCCATGAATATGCTGTGGTGGTCAGAATATTCGTCGCCAAGATCCAAGTGCATGAATGTCAGAACGTCCACGTTCGGGTTTCCAGGCTCATGAAGTATGTCTGTGGGAACGATGTTGAAGTTCAACGTGTACCATTCAACTTCCGAGTCGAAGGGTCTACAGACGTAACCAAAGTGACCCAGCTTGTGTACGAGTGCTGGGCCTGGCTGATATCGTTGAAATTGACCTTTCCTAGGCTTCTGGAATGGGCCGTTGAATGGTCCTTGGTCAAGATGTGTTGCTGCGCCCTCCCGAGATGGGTCCGGCACCCTCTCCTCCTGTCCATAAACGACGTGGAAATACGTCTCATCAGGTCGCTCGAATGTAATGATCTCCCCACGGCCTGGAGCATTCTCTAGCGACTGCTTTACTGCTCCAGGCATTGAAGCCGCCTTCTCGAACTCTGCAGCTGTCTGAGCAACGAAAGCCGCTCCCATGAAGCGTGGCCTTCCGTCTTTGCACAAAGAAGCTACGTAGACATATGGGTCTTGACCGTAACCTCGATAGTAGACCCGCTCATCTGTCCGGTGCGCCACTTCGAATCCAAAGTCTTTCGCAAAGGTGGCAAAGACGTTCAAGTCCGGATGCTCGAAGTAGACGTGTGCTATTCTTGCCAGCTGGACTTTGGCGTCGTTGTTCGTGATTTCTGGGATGTTCATTGTTCTGTGCTCAAAGACCGAAAGAAATGTTGTTCCCAATATTTGCTTGACTTGAAAAGAGCAGCAAGTTTCTTTGCCTACCTGTTAAATACTACCACTCTCGTCGCGAACGACACAGCATGATGTAGTGACGGCATGGGTGTGCTTCTTGTGCTGCGTATCGTTGTCGCTTGTGTGGTAAAGATCATCCGATGCATGTGTGCTGTAAGAAGAGGAACAAAGTGGCCGGATGGAGCGGAGTAAGGGATAGAATTGTCCGTAGTGGTCGGTGCTATACAAATAAACTTCTTCCACGGAACAACTGAAGCCCGAGGCGCTGCCGCTTCGCATCCATAGCCTCTTTGGAGCAACTTTCCTGACTGCTCGCGCAGATGTGGTGATGACGTTCCGTATACCACATTCAATGAAAGTGACGATCGACATGGCGGAGCTGTGTGAGTTTCATGCTGTACGCCTCGAGCTGCCAAGGCTTGCAGCGAAATACAGCTCTATAACTAAACCACATTTCGTGTGAACAGAGTGTTATCCACTCCATACTGCTACTAGACTCGTGGGTCAATGAGTTTCTTCATTGCAGCTTCCTTGAGAACACTCTCTGCCAATCACAATGGAGAGCACCCCCGGTCTTGATCGTGGGAGCCGGGCCATCAGGCATGGCTCTAGGTCTCGCCCTAGCTAAGTATGACATACTGGTAAGTCGGTTCTCATTCGAGGAGGAGCACAATGCTAATGGCAGCAGTCTGTAATAATAGAGAAGCAAATGGGTGTTACGCAGGATCCACGAGGGGTGGTATTGAATGGGGATGCTGTACGGATCATGTACGATTTGGGTCTCGGTGATGCGATGCCAGACATTGGACAAGGTTAGATTGTAAGCGCATGCAACCGAATTATCGGACGCTGATGAAATTCCAGTGATGGAAAAGGTCTACTTTCACAAAAGCAATTTCAGACTTGACGCTTTCCTCACAATGGACTTTGCTCGAGACTACCTACATCAGGGACTGCCGACAGGCATGCTCATGAGCCAACCAAGACTTGGTACGCAAGCCCGACTCCAACCACGCGGCAGCGTCCTCTGATATGACATAGAGCAGAGGTTAGAGGATCTGATAAGGGTATCGAACCACTGCGATCTTCGTCGAGGCTGCACGGCACAAACTCAGCAGGTTCTCGACCGTGGCTATACAATCACGTATGAGGACGTTTCCGGCGCCTCTCGATCGATAAAATGCTCATGGCTGATCGGCGCTGATGGCAAGACCGGAATCGTAAGGAAGTACTTCATGGAGCAGCAGCACGGCGTCAAGCAAGAAGCCGGCATCTTCGACTACCAAGGCACTTGGATAGCAGCAAACCTCAATTTGGAACTACCGACTCCAGAGATTCATCCTGAATTACCATTCTGGACCGTGGCTATGACACCACAGGACGTCTATGACTTGTACTGGCCCAAAGGCTGGCACTTCTGCGGCCCACCAGGCAAGCCCACCGCCTGCGGCAGATTTGGAACACACGAAGATCGACTTTGGCGGCACGAATTTGCCGAGAATACATGGGACGAATCCAAAGATGCTGAGACACTCTTCTGGGAACACATCACACCGATGCTGACCAGAAGTCACGATCATAAAGGCAACCCATTTCCGTCAGGACCGGTCACGTATCCTCGTGACTGCATCCAGATTCGACGATGTAGGCCATATACTTTTGTGCACAAAGTGGTCAACAAGTGGTTTGCGAAACGCACCGTCCTCATCGGAGATGCGGCACATGTTTTTCCGCCGTTCGCAGGTCAAGGTATTGCCTGTGGCGTTCGCGATGCTCATCAACTGGCTTGGCGTCTTGCTGTCATCCTGAAGACACCCAAGGCGAGTGAAAGAGCAATGGAGAATCTCCTAGACAGCTGGGCTAAGGAGCGGCGTCAAGGTGTCGACGATGCGGCGCGGTTGACCATCGCCAATGAGAAGCTCGTCAACGAGCCCCAGAGTTGGCTCTTTTCCTACACTCGCCAATTAGCAGGGTTATGGCAGAGACTTCCATTCACTAACTCTGAGAACCCTTTCTCTGTTGTTGAAATAGCCGGCTTCAAGCCCACGCCCGCTGGCTTCTTCCTTCCAAAGCTCGATGGGGGTGGCAGAATTCCACAAACGCACGTTGCACATCAATGTGGTGAAACGATGCTCTCGAATCAGATCTTGCGACCTCGGGGAGCAAATAATGCCATCTTTGTGGTGGTGAGTTTTCGGCGCGACGATATGGTTCCACGTACACAGCACCGCCGGGCACAGGCTGTGATCCGTGAGGCGGACCTGGAGCCTTGCATACTCGACGAGCAATCCATCGTGAATTTTGACGATAATCCTCGGGAGCAGGACTCCGAACCGCGCGCTAGTGAAGAGGGAACCCGAATATACTCACCTTTGCCAGAAGCCATTGCAGCAAGAACCATGGGTTTTGATGGCAGATTGGCCAGGAATGCGCGCTTTGTTGTTCTGCGGCCAGACTTTTATATCTATGCCGTGGCGAAAGACTTGAAGGAGTTGGCGGCTGCGCTGGCAGTGCTGAAGAAGCATCTTCAATCAAAACTATAAGCAGTTTGGATGGCTGCACACCAGCTATGTCTCTCTCAATTTTGACACATGCTACAATTCCAGGCAGCCAGCTCACACAATCCTTGCCCCGGAAATCTCCACTACAGTTCCAGACACATACCGCGCTTCGTCACTATTCATCACATCACATCAGCGTCTCTCCTCGACTCCCAAATGCTGCGTGTCGACTCACCTGAACAAAAACGCAACCACATCCGCCACCTCCTCACTGGTCCCCATCCTCCCCATCGCCACTTTCGATTCCTGTTCCCTTACTGCCTCGGGCCCTGCCACCACACCCGCATTTGAAGGCGTATCGATATATCCAGGCGCTACAGCATTGACTCGAATCTGTTTCGGCCCGAGTTCGACGGCCTGTGTTGTCAGAAGTTAGTCAGAAATGAGCGCAATGGTAAGGCAAGCGTTCGCAAAAAACTCACCATCGCCTTCGTGAATCCCACGATTCCCCATTTCGTCGCACAATAGATCGCGTATTTTGGCGCCACGCTGATTCCCATGATACTCGAAACATTGACGAAAGAGCTTCCGGCCGACATGTGAGGGATGCAGGCCCGCGTCATGTTATAGGTTCCGCGCAAATTAGTGTTCATGAGTTTATCCCAGTATCTGGCGAAACGTCAACGGTCTCATTTTAAGACATTTAAAGGTCCGAAGACTCAGTCAATTGAGGGGAGGGGGAGGACAACGTACTCGTCGGTTGTATCTGTCAAGTCATATGCCGTCGGATTCACCTGTCCATCCTCACTCATCAGCGAACCAAATCCTCTTTGCCGCTGTCGTCTGTCACTCCGCGCCACCTACACCGGCACAATTGAACACGAAATGGATTCCCTGCCCCTCTTCCCTCTTCTTCATAGCAACACCCTCAACCCATTCCCTCACAGCCCCAGCATTCCCAACATCGACCACAGTCGCCAAATGCCTCGTAGGACTGTCGCACAGTACGAGAGTCTCCCCTAAACCTTGTTCATTGATGTCGCTGACTTCGAGTATAGCTCCGAAGGAGGCCATTTTGATGGCTGTAGCACGGCCAATGCCGGACGCAGCGCCGGTGATGAGGCAGAGTTTGTTACTGAAGTCGGGCATACTGCTATAGGTCTCCCGTAGCTGTTCTTTCGATTTAGATAATCTTTGTTTGTGCAATATCCCGCAATGTTGTTGTGTTGACAGAGGTCCGTCGAAAGTGGGGACGATAGGTAAGAGCTTTATTGGCCGGCGAACAGATAGGCCGTGTTTGCCTGTTCTACGATGCTTCCTAGACAATACCTTTATGCATCCAAATGTTTCGCGGACGGAGCATCGATACACTATACTAGGGGTTTCGATACATTTTCCATGTACGTGCTTTGCGTGTTGCGGCTACCGTGTTTCGCAAGCCTCATATTAAGAACCCTGTAGGTCAATATCCGATCCCTGCATGCATGCATTGTACAGTATCATTCCAACAGGCCTTTTGGTGTTTCTGGCGAGCGTCCAGCCACTACTTTTTCGCACGTCCCTTGCCTTTGCCTTTCTTGGGCTTCTCTTCTTCCTCGTCATCGTCTTCATCGTCGACGGCACCCTTCTTCTTCTTGCTACTGCTCGCTTTGCTTGGTGCGGCCTTCTTCTTCTTCGGCTGCTTGACATATTTGTCTTTGCTGAGATCGACTTCCTCCTCCTCTTCTTTGACTTCAGCTTCATCGACCGCCTCGTCTTCCGACTCCTCAAAAGCGTCTTCTAGATCGGGTTTCTCCTTCGCTGGAGCTCTCTTCGGCGCGACGACCTGGGAAGCTTTCATAAACGGCAGCGGGTGCGACTTTTGGTTGTACCTAATTTGCGTTAGCGGATTGAGAAGCTGTACAGTGTGACGAGGATACTGACTGTCTGGTAAAGCTTGACTTCGCCTGTGAGTCAATTCGTACGCTCTCCATGTCTGCCTTGCCAACACCTAGCTCAAGGACGGCATCCCAGTCATCCTTGGTTAGGAAGTAGGAGTCCATGAGCTCGATGATGTCCGGGACAGCCTCCTTACCCTCCACCTCGAGTCTTCTGATAAGCTTCTCGAACAAGATAGGCATATATGTTTGGCGAATCTCATGGCGGTCCGCAGACACTCGGAGACGCATATGACCTTGAATCTCCTTTATGAACCGCATGAGTTTTCCTTGATTTGAGTTCTTGCCAAGCCATGCGGCAAAGCGAGTCTGATGGCCTGCCATGGAGCCATACACAAAGCTGGCTGGTCGGACGAAGCTGAACATGGCATGCGTTGGCATCAGTGACCATTGCTGCTGGCTACCGTGGATCATGCGGTCGACCAGATCACCATCGCTAATGGATTCTGCAGCCTTGCTGACAAGGTCCAGTACCGCCAAATTCTTCTTCTTTGGATTGCCGTTGAACCTGTTAGTGCGCTGTGGATTAGTGCCGAGATAATTCTCCTGCAGCATGAGAGGTGCAAACTCATGGTCGTTGAAATACAACTCCTGCTTATCGTTCAGTGTTGATTGCGCTGCTGGATTAAACAATCCGCCTCCCAATATCTTCCCAACCATGTCCCAGGGCTTCAACACGATGTGCTTCTCCCAAGCTTTACTCATGTCCTTGCTTTCTTCGAAGGATAGGTTCTCGCTATCGAGCTTCGTCGTGCTGATCATGTTCACGACCTGACGTATATCGGCACCAGAACCTTCAATCAGTGCGTTGATGACTGGCACTGGCATCTTAAGTCCTTCGCGATACGCAATTGTCATGATACGGCTCCGAATCATGTCGGTGGTAGGTCGGCGGAATGGCAAGTCATAAGTGACGAAGTCGAACGGCTTCATCTTCGGCAGCTTGCGATCGTTGCAAATAAGAATCATCGGAATCATGGTCTTTTTGCACACAGCTGCCAAAGCACCGACGCCTCCTCGATCTCCAGCACTCATACCATCAACTTCGTCCATGATCAGCACAAGCTTCTTCTTTGACGCATCGGCGTCGTCTGAACCTCGCCCAAAGTATCCCATCAGCGATGTCGTGGAGAGCACACCTTTCAGACCGGTCTCGACAAGCTTCTTCGAACGCGTATCGGACGCGTTGGACTCGACAATGTCGTAGCCCTCCAACTTTGCCACGAGATGTGCGGCAGTGGTTTTGCCGATACCTGGAGGGCCATGAATCATTACAGCTCTGTGTATGCCACTGCCATCGGGGCCCGGCAGCTTGAAATGGGCCTTTTGGTTCTTGGGAAATAGTCGTAGCCAGCGCTGCAATTTCTCCACTTGTGCTTTATTGCCACAGATTTGACTGAGCTGCTGTGGCGCGTACCTGACTGTCCACAGTCGCGTGTCAGGGCCTTCCACTGGTGCTTTGCCTTTGATGGCAGCCTTTGGTCCCGAAAACCCTTGAGCTGACGTCTTGGAAGATGTCTTTTGAGGACTTTGTTTTGAGGCGGCTAGGCGAGCCTTTGCTTCTTGCTCTTGTCGATCAATCTCTGCTGCTTGCTGACGAATCTGCTCTTCCTCCTTTGCCATTTTCTCGGCATACTTCTCTGCTGCAGCGCCGTCGCCACCATTTGGAGGAAGCTTTCGAATCAGCGCGAAAAGGCCATCTTCGTTGATGGTCTTCAAGCCAAGCTTTTTGACCGTTTCCAGCTTCTTCGGTCCAGCATCTTCACCCAGCACAACATAGCTTGTCTTACTGGACGGAGTAGTCGTCACCTTGCCACCCCACCGCTTGACAAGAGCCATACCTTGATCCCTGCCAAGACGCTGAAGCTGGCCCGTGAAGACAAAAGTAAGGCCAGCGAGGCAGTTTTCGTTTCCAGATGGTAATTCGTGGTCTGCCATAGCACCTGCAGGAACAGCAGAATTGGCATGTGGTGCTCCATATTGAAATTTGGGCTTTGTACCCCCCTCCTCTCCACCAGACTTCTTTGGAGGTTCTGGTGCATCAATGGTAGGAATGCTGTCGAATATTGCCCTCATCTCTGCGCTATCTTGTGGTGCCGCCTTCTTTGCCTTCTTTGCGGCAGGCGCAGTCTTCTTGACGGGAGTTGCGCGCTTCTTCGGCTTGACCTCTTCGACTTCGACGTTGTCGTCATCGTCATCATCCTCGATAGCATGGGACTTTCGCTTCTTGCTCGCTTTGGCGGGAGTTCTCTTGCTGGCCTTGTCGTCCAAAATCTCCTCGTCGTCGTCCGGCACAAGGAAGTCATCGTTGGGATTTGTGTCTTTCATATCGACATCTCCATCTGGATCGTCATTACCTTGACCCTCGTCCTTAAGCTTCTTCTGCTTGCCGCTCTCGCGCTTCCTTGGCAAAAGCGGCCTGTCATCCACATCATCACCTCCTTCTTCATATTCGTCAACCATTCGTCGGCCCACCTCCGCACTGGCCTTGAACTCGTCGTCGGCACCCCCTTCCAGCTCGTCATCAGGAAAGTCGTCGGCATCTAGATCCACGTAGCTGATGGCCTTCTTGGTTCGAGTGGAGCTCCTGCCATTAGGTGTGGCTTTAGCACTGCCATTGGTCTTTGCCGTCTTTTGCTTTGGTGTGTTCTCTACCTTGACAGGCCTGTTGTTGCTGATGGCTTCACTCCGCTTTGGCTTGCTCTTGCCAAAGAAGTCACCTGCTGTCGTCTCTTCTAATGCGGGCTCGGGCTCGGGTTTCTTCTTGGGGGACGCTTTCTTGGGTGTTCCCTTCTTTGGTGCTGGCTCATCTTCATCCTCGTCATCCTCGATCACTTTCCGCGGTCGACCACGCTTCTTGGGCTCTTCCTTGGGCAGCTTGAGATTTTCGGCGGGTGCTGCAGGTTTGCCGCCAAAGAATGAGCGAATGTCCGACGGCATTCTTCCTCTTCCACATGCGCAGTGTGCCAGTCAGTGTACGGGAGTCAGATGAATAGTGGTGGTGGCGGCAGGCAATGCTGTGTCGCTGTTGCTTGGAACGCGAATATGACGCGCGATCGCGATTTCAAGTAATTTACCATCAATATTTAGGCTCCCCGCATCGGATCGTCCCATTAACGCCAAGGCTCACCCCCGAGCATCCGAGCGACCTCAAACAAGACAGCGACCCGTCACCAAGTGTTGAGCAGCAGAATTTCATCGGCAATGGCGCCCACACTGGCGACCGTCAGTACATCAACAGCCCTTCTATCCTCCTTCACGACCAGAGCCTGCTGTGCGCCTACCTCTGCACACATTTCTGCTGCCATTACTGACGACCTCAGACCTTCAATCGGCCCTGAAAGCGCTCTGCTCTGAAGCCGCTTCGCAATCACGAACATTCGGCACCACTAGGCCGATTCTCAATTGGCTAGCCCCCAAAGGAGGAGAGTCGTCAAAATCGCGCAAAGGGCGCCCGAAATGTCCGACAGGTGGTAGCGTCAAAGGCACGACCCTGGTTTGGGGAGAATACGGCATCCGTTTGAAAGACACCGACCGACGCATTTCCGCAGACCACCTGAAAATCGCAGACGAAACCATTAAGAAACGCCTTCGAGGCATGAAATATCGCTTATACCACCGCGTTGCTGCAAATATCGGTGTATACACCAGCGGCAATGATCAACGTATGGGCAAGGGAAAGGGGACGTTTGACTTCTGGGCTGCAAGAGTGCCGGTCAGCAGGATTCTCTTTGAATTGAAAGGCGATGTGCACGAGCAGATTGTGAGAGACGCATTCCGGTTGGCAGGGAATAAGCTGCCCGGGCAGTATGAGTTTGTGAAGAAGGGAGACCCGCCGGTCATGGGAATCACAAAGCTGGGAAATGGAGTCACCGAAGAGGAATTGAGAAGGCCACGGAAGACGCTGCCGGAACCCAATCTGATGAAGACGGCCGAGAGAATACCAGCTACCACGCCTGTATAGTAACTAGATTTGCAGTGAAAGCACCAAGCAGGCACACGTGACCATGTCATGTCCATACTGGAGCGTTCTGCAGATTACCTACCCGTTGTGTCAATGGTCGTTTGGTGCAAAGCCTATATGCTTCGCGTTATACGATCACAATTGATGGATGAAGGGACTACTTCGCGGAGGGTTTCCATACAGAAGTCTTCCACGTCTGCGTCCTTGAGCCCCGTATCTTACCTAAGCAGGATAATCGGGCGAAGCAATGGCCTATGAGAGGCTGTACAAATCTACCACGCTTCGCAGTAGAGGAATTTGAGAGCCCTCTGATTGATCGCCTTGGCCCTACTACCCCAGTTGCCGTGAATTTGAGCCTTGTATAGCGCCGGGAAGCAGCAGTTTTCGGGTCGTCTGGTTCGCTATGAGCCCTTGCTCCGGGCGCTGTGGATCGGATTGTGGAACGTGTACTGTATACATGCCTTGCGTAGTTCAGCCGACAATCTCGGCACAACATACCAACCTTCCGGTCGAGCGTGATGGAGACATGTATGCCAAATCCAGGCGGTATCGAGACGAGGCTCGTGTCCAAGAAGAGTGGCAGCCCAGCACCAAGCCCGCCTCGGCTTCACCGACCCGGTTGCGAAGCCACTGGCGCTGAACATCGCCCTGGCGCACGACGAGCCGCTCACCGCAGCTGCTCGATCCGAATCAAGGTGTCGGAGAAGGACGTCGGACACGACTCGCCTTGAGTGAACCCCGCAAAGGATTTGGCTAGCACCACACAGCTGTTTGGAGGCACGCCCATAGGCCGAGCTCATCGTTCTCCGGTACTACTTTTCCAGGTGTGTTGTCGTCGACGAAAGACCACAGCACATGATTTGAAGTGTCAACATCTGCCATTGGCCTCACCACTGAAACCAAGCTTTAGGTTTGGTGGGAAGGCATCGGCATCCCACGCTAGTGTGAATCATTGACATGGGTACATGCATCCAAGAGGCAACGTACGGAAGCGGTCCGACGTAGCGATGCAAAAGCTGCCTCGCCTACAACACCGTCAACACCTAAGGTATTCCTATCCTCCTGCTATCCTTACCGCTCCGGTCTAGTCAAAGATGGCCGAAGTAGACCAGATGTCAGATTCGCATATCGAAGCCGATAGCCATTCCGACCATGACTCCGGAATAGGCGACAACGAAACCACATACACCGAAAGCGTTCGCTCCGAATTGATGCAGAGCGTCAGGGAATACGGCCGAGGCTACCACCGCTATCGGGATGGCATTTATCTTTTACCTGAGGATGACCGAGAACAGGAGCGACTTGACATGCAACACGCAATGTTTCTGCGGACCTTCAACAACAAGCTCTACCTGGCACCCATTGAACAGCCCATCAGCGAAGTGTTGGATCTCGGAACAGGCACTGGAATCTGGGCCATCGACTTCGCTGATGAGCACCCTGATGCCACGGTCACCGGGGTAGACCTCAGCCCAATCCAACCGACGTGGGTGCCACCGAACTGTGTCTTTCAAGTGGACGACTTCGACACCGACTGGACGTACAACAAGAAATTTGACCTCATCCACGCCAGAATGTTGATGGGCTCCTCGGCCGGATTCCCTCGCCTCTTTCAGCAAGCCTTTGGTCAACTCGAACCCGGTGGATGGTTGGAATTGCAGGATACTAAGCTGCCACTGGGGTGCGATGATGGTACAATGGAGGGCACAAGCCTTGGCAAATGGGGCGATAAATTTGCCGAAGCGTGTGCAAAGCTGGGCAGAGACGCGGGCTGGACGACGAAGTACAAGGAGTGGCTTAAAGCGGCCGGCTTTGTGAACGTCGAGGAGAGACTTTTCAAGTGGCCAGTCAACAGCTGGGCCAAGGATCCGGAGCTCAAAGTCCTCGGGAGATGGAATCAGATCAACATGCTCGACGGCCTGGAAGGATTCTCGGTGAGGCCGTTCAATGCATTGCTCGGCATGAGTGTGGAGGAGATCGAATTATTTCTGGCCGACGTCAGGAAAGACATCAACAACCGGTCCATTCATGTCTATTGGCCCCTGTAAGTCTGATCGCAGGTGTACGTGGGGTTTCACTGACGTGCTGCTGGATAGATATACCATTTACGGGCAGAAGCCGATGGAATGAGCGCTGGCAGCTGTTAAATAATAACAATGATGCGTGCAGCTCTCAGAATGTGGATGAAGTGCTCCAATCCACTTTGAGACATCCCACGTCAACTGCCGATCTGATGATAGAGCACGGATGGAGGGTGCGTGGAACTGCTGCAAGTCCTGGCACCTGGCTTGCATAAAACGCGGGCGGGGCAGTACGAGCCGCTTGCCGCTGTCTGGATAATGAGCTAGCGCGATAATCAGCACTGCGGTTTTCTTGGCAACCCAATCATTAACGAATCATGATCCTCCTCTTTGGTATCCGTGCCTCGCAATCCCCGACACATTCTTTTCTACAGTGGTGCTGCCGCTCGTTCGGGCCAGCTTGGTTACCACTGGTATGGCTCCAGCGTACAGCATATCCGGATCCATCGTCGTCGACTGTCTGGCGCTCGCGTTTGCTTGGTATGTCTGGACGTCTTATCGGTCCTGGAACCGCCTCAAGCACATCCCAGGACCGCCACTGTGGGGATGGACGCTCTTCCCACTGTTCATGGTCCACCTGCGAGGCGGCATCTATGGCGAATTCGACGAGCTGAGCAAGAAGTATGGACCCCTCGTCCGCATTGCCCCCGGCACTCTGCTTCTGTCAGATCCAGATGAGCTACGCAAGATGAACGCCGCCCGCTCGCCATACACTCGTGCCCCTTGGTACGTCGCGATGCGATTGCTTCCAGGGAGGGATAGCGTCCTGTCAACCAGAGACGAGCGTGATCATGACGAGCGTCGCAGGAAGATGGCAGCTGCTTACTCCGGCAAAGAAAACCTCTCTCTGGAGAGTGATATCGATGGTTGCGTGCGAGATCTAGTCACTTTGATTGGTCAGAAGTATATGAGTATGCCTACCGGAAATATCGTTCAAATGGATCTGGCGCAGAAAATGCAATTCTTCACCACGGATGTCATCAGCAAACTCGCTTTCGACGACAAGTTCAACGACCTTAGGGATGACTCCGATAACCACGGCTATATTCACGAGATTGAGAACCAGTTTCCCAAGTTGTTCTGCACTTGCACGATCCCCAGCCTACTGTACTTCCTCACCGACACTGGCCTGCTCAAACTCTTCGCGCCTTCGATAAAAGACAAGTTCGGCTTCGGAAAGCTCCTCGCCATCACTAAAGTGCAAGTGTCCAAGCGCTTCACCTCCGACGGCAAGCTCAAAACAACAGAGAAGAAAGACATGCTCGCTAGCTTCCTCCGACACGGCCTCACGCAAAGCGAAGCGGAATATGAAAGCTTGCTGCAACTCGCCGCAGGCTCCGATACAACAGCCTCAGCCATTCGAGCCACCCTCCTCTGCATCATTTCTAATCCCCGAGTCTCAGCCAGACTGCAGACGGAGATACAAAGCGTCAAAATTGGTTCCGACGATATAATCACAGACGACCAAGCCCGCCAACTCCCTTACCTTCAAGCCTGTATCAGAGAAGGTATGCGCTGGTTTCCTCCCATCGCCGGCCTCATAGCCAAATACACCCCACCTCAAGGCGACACTCTCTGCGGATATCACGTCCCAGGGAATGTTTCCGTTGGCTACTCCGCGGCTCGAATTCATCATTCTCCAACGCTATTCGGTCCCGATGAGGAAATATTCCGACCCGAACGCTGGATCCATACTTCTCAGGGCGGCGATGAACAAAGCGAAGAGAAGATTCGGGCGATGGAGAAGAACAATGAGTTGATATTTGGTTGGGGAAAGTATCAGTGTCTGGGCAAGAATGTGGCTGCGATTGAGATGAACAAGGTTGTGTTTGAACTGTGTAGGAGGTTTGACATGACGTTGGTGAACCCTTTGAATCCGTGGGAAAGTGTATGCTACGGCATCCATTTGCAGAAGCATTTTAATGTCATCGTGAGGAGGAGGGATGCCACGTGAACGATGCCGGCAGTTGTATAGATGTGAACACTCTGGATGTAGATAGGCGATGTTTAGAGACTAGTTATATACCCACGATGTTGCAAGTTCTACGCAGATGATAAAAGTCGTTGTTACCGCTCCCAGAATTTTCAACTGAGATGAGGAATGCTCCCATTACAACGAATGGCATCTGAGAAAAGGCACCTGAGAAATGGCATCTGAGGGAAATGCACTCCACGAGAGCCCTTTCCAACGCGATCTCACGACTCCAACTGATCATAGAGCAGCAAAGCCTTAATGCTCTCCCCAAACCAAAATCTCAAGCAAGCGCCCTCAACACAAGCCCAACCGTCGCCACTCCAAGCAAGGCTCCCGCCTGCCCAACCTCTTTCCCAGCATAAATCTGTCCATACACACCACCTGAAAACCCCACAACTGCCAACCACAACCCACTCCTCCTCGTCCTTTTCCGAAAAAGCAACGCTGCAGCAATCAGATCCAAAGCCCCGAACGTGATTTTGGTCTTATTCCCCCTGCAACATCAGAAGAGCACAACAGCGATCGAACTGGAAAGAGACCACTTACGGCAGGATATGAGAGGCCAAGGAACCAGAATGCTCGGTGGGAGTTTGGCGTCATGCGATCGATATCGGCTGCCAGGACGGGGGTGAAACGGTTCGTGAAATGGGCTTGGCCGGCGAGGGTGTACAGCGTGGCTATGAGCAGCGCGACGACATCACTGAGGAGTAAGGGTAGATTCATGGCTCTCGTGTGGCGTAGATTTGGATGGGTCGAGAATGATGAGGTCGACGGGAAGTTGTCTGGGCCCCAAAAGTTTGGAGGCTCTGACACAAAATCGGCATGGCCGTTCGGCTGGAGTGGTTTGTTGTGTGCTGTGTTTCGGGAAAAGAACTCGCCTGTTCTTTCCGGTTCGGGAAAGAATACTTAGAGCCCGAGCTTCTGCGTGCCTCGAACCGACTTGCGTGTTTTGTGCGTCGTTTTTGCATTTATAGCTCTCCTTTCGGTTGTGTGGCCGAGTAGGTTTTCAGCATTGTGGGTTGCGGTGCTTGTGTATATTGTTAGCACTTTAGACATTTGGTCGGAGGCTAAGCTTATTGTTGGCAGTTACTACAGCAGGCAGGAAGCATTCTGAAATTGCTATTGGGTAGGTGAAGTGTTTCTGTTGGAGTATGTTCAGTTGTGAGATGATGGACTGATTAAGCGTGAAGTTTCGAAAGTGGCCATCTTTAGTAAAAAGGGCTGCACAGGAAGGCAAGTGTGAAGAGCGTCAAGAGCCTTCTAAACTTGTGTCTGGCTCGGTGACTCTGGAAGATATCGTGGCTGTCCTTCTTCCCTTTCAGTAGCTTGACCGCGCGGTACAATGGCCCGAATATGGTCCTCCATCTCCGCATCCCGGCTACTACGCAGCGCATCGCCAGGGCCGGGTGGAGTGGTCGGAGACTAAGCTTTACTCACTTCCTTTGCTGAAGGATAGGCTTCATGTACTTCCTTCATGAAAGGATATGTGCAAAAAGACAACGTTGAAGCCGGGAAAGACGCTACTGAGCGGTGAATAGTGTGCAGACACTGCAGCCATAGTCAGCTCAAGTATCGCATTTGTGATAGAATCCCTGATAAGAAGTGTCACCTTAAGGTCAACAGTACAAGTCATTCCCTAGGAAGTCTAACAGCTGGGAGTCATGACACGAATGCGTTGAGCGAACACACCAGGGAAACTGGTAACTTGCGAAAGACTCGCCTCTGATGTTGTCAGAGAAGCAGAGACCGTGGCGATCGCAACGCCCCGTTCCCTCCAAAAGCGTCTAATGACTAGTCACGTCAATGGCCATATCCCATTATCTCAAACAGATCTGTCAGTGCTCGCAGCCAAAGCTGCTCGAGAATCCTCTCAAGCTCAGGGATATTCCTTACATTAGACAGCAGCTACCACGATGTCAGTGTGGTTCATGGTATGTGCACCAAACGGATGATGGCGACACAGTAGATACAGCGCGGTCGACTTGCTTAGGAAGTTCTTCCTCACGATGTGAAGGAAACGGCCAGACGTGGGTTCTATGCTGGCACACTCTCAGCCACTGGAGTGGGGGGCTTTGCTCACTCAGTGAGAGCGTGAGAGGCAGAAAAGTCACTTCAATTATGGAGCCAGAAAGAATGTCTTTGCCAGCAGAGTGGCCGGTCTCTGTCCAGATGATGATGTGTCTTTTGGTGTGAGAACCACGCGAGAGAAATGTTGCTCACCACGTGAATTACATGTTGGGCATCCACGTGGACTCACGCTTCCCACGTTCAGATGGAGAAGGTCAAGCTTGTGATCCTTGGCGCACCGAGTGAATGCGAGTGAGGTTTGTGAGTAAGCAACAGTCGCATATTCCGTAAGTTTTGTTTCCCGCAACATCGCAACATGGCCGACCGCACGGCGAAATGGGAGCTCTACGCTCACACTCTCCCGACAATCGAAGAGATGTCGCCAAATCGCTCGACGAGCCCCACAGAGGTAGGACCAATAGGGTTGGCTCCCGTCCCTCATAGAGCATTGCAGCATTCAGAGTTGGTCTTTGAACTGACACTTCCCAACCCACACAAGGACGAGCAGGATTGGCCCTCGCTCATGGAGCAACGCTCCATATCGAGTTTGGCGACCTCCTCCGTCAGCAACGAGTCTCTGAATACTGACTACGGCTTGCACCGCGCTCTCCACAGCCTTGTCGTCCCCAACGAGCAGAACCCTATCGCCACCGTCAAGGACCGCAAGAACGCGAATTACCTCGAACGTATTGATGGTACAGAGGCGCGACTACGCGCCACTCTCGACGCCGCCATCGCTGCCTACAACGAAGCAATCTCCAGCCGCGACTTTGAGGACGACCCCAAGCTCGAGGCCTTGCGCAACCGCGAATATTTTGAGGCTAACGTGAAGCTCACACGTGCCAGCCGCGAATATACCGCATTCCAAGAGGACCTGACCGAGCTCCGCGAGATGCCTAAGATCAGCCGCGCCGACATGAAGCGCATTTTTACGAGCATCAAGAGGCAAGAGCGCGATGACCGCGCTGACGAGAATGACCTTTCGATGCGCGAGAAGCTCCGCGAACTGCGCCGCGAGATTGAGATGCTCAGAGTCGAAAGGGGAGATCTCACTCGCTACGCCACTCGTACCCAGGTAGTGCTCCGTTCCAGTACCCGGTCCGACACCGCGCTGACTGTTTCATTTTAGGCGCTTTCCGAGCACGTTGCCTACCAGGCCCACCTCCTGACACATTACACGGGCAATAACGACAAGTTGACAGAGCACACGCAATTCGTCGAGCACCTGTACAAGTCGTTATGCCGCGAGTACGCCAACTCTAGCGAATCATTTGGGAAGCACTTCCGTCATCTTGACGAACTCAACAACACCCTCAACGAACGCGTGACAGCCTGTGTTGAGGAGAACGAGACTCTGAAGCACACGCTTAACCTGCAGAGCAAGAAGTGTCAGGGATTGACGCAGTACGAGGATCACGTCAAAGGTGCAAAGCTCACGCTCAAGCACGAAAACAACGTTTACCAGCGCGATGTCCACGAGCTTCAGCGCGACAAACTTGGCCGCCGCCTCAGCGTCGGTCCCACCCAGCAAGACGCCATGGAATTCGAGCGCGAGAAGCGTGAGCTGCAGCTGGAGAACAACGAACTCAAGCAAGAGCTCGACTTCAGCCGTGACTTCGCCAAGAAACTCAGCAACCAGCTTCACGACGCTCAATCCGAGTTCAAGACAATACAGAGCCAGCTGAGCTACGCCAAATCCGTCGCCACACAGCGCAAGGATGAGGCAGAGCGACTGCGCATCGGACGCGAGGACCTCGATGCCGCTCTGAGCCAGGCATCTGGCAGGATGCAAGAACTGAAAATCGCCAACGACGAGCTTCTTCGTACGCAAGCTTATCACCAGGAGCGATTGGCTGAAATGCGCGAGAACAACGCCCACCTCCGCCGCGAGTTCAATGAGCTACTACGCTCTCAGGGACGCGATGATAACCATACTGTCACCAGCGCAGACGGTGATGGTGGCAGCGCCATCGAAGCTGGAGCCGTCGCTCAACGTCACTGCATTCTGAAAGGTTGGTCTTCGATCTAGTATTGGCGGACGGCGAAACTTTTGGCAGGCGTGGCGCCAGATGGGAGCTACCCAGAATAGACAGGATACAAGATACGAAAAGGCAATTGACAGTAAAGCGAGCAATTGAAGGGGCCAGCCGGGATTGGATTGTCGTATGCTCTAGTCCAAGTCTTGGCCATGAAACCGCCGATGGGCTCCCATAGCAAAGGCCGGCAGGCGGAGTCCACATTCTGTACAACAATCATCAAGGTCATGATCATCATCGCCGTCATCCCACGGCGTCTCATCTTCAATCTCGGACTTGATGTTTTCTGCCTCCTCAATGCGTCCCTTCGCTGGACTGTTCTTATCGACCCTGGCATCACCCTTCTGCTGCTCATTCGTTGGCGAATCGACTTCAGTCACTCGGAAGTCCTTCAGCACGTCCTCCTGCTTCTTGAACATATGTCCTATGTCCCTTCCATTTGCAGTCTTGCTGTCTCCTGCAGTTTCTGCCATGTTGGTGACAGCCAGATTAACCAGGCTTAGATTCCAGCCTGCCTTCTCAGGATGAAGCTTTCGGAACATGCCGACGAGTGCTTCCTTGACAAGCTTTCCAGCAAGAGACTCCACACTTTCTGAGAGGCTGAAAACGAAGTTGGGCAGAGGCGCGGAATGTGAGATGCGTTTGAAGGATCGTTGCCTGGTACCATCCGGCTGAAGAGGCTGCCGTGGTCGTGTCGTCAGTCGGAGCACCTTTGGTCGGGCTAGCCACTTCTTTCCACTGACATCGGTAGCATTAGAGCCATTCCCAGCATCTTGACCAGCTTCGCCGTTCTCTTCTGATTCGAAATCTTCATCATCGCCCAGCAGATCGATACGCATTCTGGCCAACAGGGAATTCGCAAGATGTGTCAATTCTTTCAGCAGCTCCGGCATCGTATCCAGTCGGATGTAGCTGTCCTCGATACTGATCTGCCTGGGTACCGCCCTGGCAGAGCTCACCTCGGTTTCATCTACCCCATGGAGCAAGCACCAAATCTTGTACCCGATGCCATGAGCAGAACCAGGTCCAGCCAATAGCTTCTCGAGCCTTTGTGCATCGACCTCGGGGTGCTTGCGGACATCAGCCACTGTGACTCGCTCCTTGGTGCCGCCATAGACAAGGCCTTCGTCGAAGCCGGGCGGCCTCTGCAAGACAAATTCGCGTAATTTTTGGGCCAGCTTGAAACCGATCCCTGGAATTTTCCCAATCTCGTGGCTGTCCAAAAATGTGGTCACGTTGCTGACCCCGTCGTCCGATGAAAGATACGGTGGCATGATCGTGGTCTGGCCTTTCGGCTTGTGTAGATTGCCGACCAGTTTCGACAACAGCTTCGCGGTCGAAATTCCGACAGTGGATGTATAGCCTCTCTGCTGCTCTAGCTGATGGCGTATATGCAACGCAAGATGACTGCCAAGCCGCAGACGGAGAGTTAGATCATCAACATCGCGCGAGCTGGGACCGTAAAAGTAGTCTTGCGGATGAGGATGGCCAGCGATAGCAGTGGCATCGAATTCAAAGCCGGCAGTGGGATCATCTTTGGCCAGCTGGAAGAACGAGTTCGTGAGGTCGTTCCTGTTCAAGGTGCATAAGTTGTAGTCCACCATATCCGTAACATCCATCCAGACCTCGTCGAAGCCCAGGCGCTCGATCTTATTATTCCACGAGAAGCTCTTGATGAATCCATACAGCTCTTTACTCGCGTCCCGAAACTGAGAGATATCCTCACCGAGCTCAATGATCACATCTGGACATATCCTCTTTGCGTCTTTTATCAACTGCAGCTTGTGCAGGCCTCTCCGTCGAGCTTCGTAGTTACAGGTGACAATAATCTGCTTCTGCTGCACAGCGAATGGGAGGCTCTTCAGGGCCGGATTCTTAGCTTCAAAGACAGAAGCGTAGAAGCACTACGTGCGAATGGTTCAAAGTCAGCTCATGTCGACAACACTGAGTACGCTGGCTCTGTACATCATAGTCGAAGTGAATAATCACCCGCCCGTCTTTTCTAGCCGGCACAAATTTCTCGGCCATGATGGCTGCATCTTGGATTGCGTAGGCTGTATGCAGCCTTACTATGTCCAGTCCAGCTGTCTTGGGCCTGAATGGCTCTCACACGATCGATGCGTTCACGCGTACATGTATTCTGATGCAAGAGTAGGAAATCGCAACGCGATGCAGCATGGGGCCAAGGATTTCTGTGTCACGTGATGCTGAGCACCCGTGACTCAGGTACCCGAGAGCCTTCCTATAATAACAACGTGTTGCTATGATCGATCCGCATTGCGCGACAACCACAATTTCGCACCAAGCATTCAACTTACAGGGAGAAAGACAATCGCGTCTACAAGCAATTCTTCTAGCTTCCGTGTCACTATGACCTTTGCGACGATAGACTCCATGGCTCCGCCCTATACCTCATCATCGGCGGTTGAATACTATCAGGCCGGAAATGACTACTGTCATGGATAGCTGCAGCGTGCAACCGTTTCTGGTGGCTGTCGATGCCGATGGTCGGCCGAGAATGCTTGCTTCCTGATTTAGGAAGCGCAAATGCCTTTCATGACAGCGAAATCCAAAGATGGCCGTAGGCGGTGTCAAGGGTGCGATGGCAGTACTATACCTGAAAATGCCGAGTCTACGCGAATCGGTAGGCTCTCCGTGACTACTAACACCCAACCAACATGCAATGCCCAGGATTATATGGAGCCGGGCGCAAAATTGGGAGAAAAGAGTCATCAGATATTTGCGCATTCCATGCGATCAATCTCGGTGCACGACCATAACAGGATATTACAGCCTTCAAACTTGTCCACTTCAGCGGACGCATCGAGATGCCACCGTCAGACAACGTCGCAGGCCCGGTGGATTGAGGATTTCGCAAATGGGAGGCCGACATTTCCCGACACTGACTCTTGATGCCATGCCCCACGCCTGGTCGCATTGTCGTCATTATTTCCTTCGATCAGAACACCACGATCGAGGTCTTCCGTCCACTGAAACACAGTCAGCAGCTTTGTGCACCTTGCCACTTCGTGGCGTTCGTTACCTCGTGTACCAAACAGCTCAACACGTTGCGTCATCTGCGAGGCGCTCACAGATCATGCCGCTGGTGTGCCGCATGGGTTGCCTCTTGGCGATCCCATACAGGACGCCAGGAATGGTACTCAGCTGAGAGGGGGGACACAGACTCCGACACATAATATGTTCCATATTGCACACAAGCCTGGCAGCGTCAGTGGCGCGCAGGCAAGCACTCTAGAAGATCGGGGCTATCGACTCTGATGTCGCTTGATCAAACCTTGCCCATCGCACACTGTCAGTCCAGACGTGCAGAAGATGATGATAGTCCCGACCATCTGCCGACGATGAAAAGTCTTTATTCGGAGTTTACACGGACTGCCAACAGAAGTGGCGTACGACGTGATGGCAGTAAGAATGCTCTTAGCCATATGCGCTAGTGTGCAGTCGTCACTCATCGACTGTCCGCCACATTGCGTGGACGGGCAGGGTGCAGTCGCTGGATGGTGGGACGCTCGATCGATTTTGGTGTGGCAAAGGTCAAACAGATAGACAACCCACAACGCCAACGAGAAGCAAGCGGCATTACTGCTAAGCTTGTGTGCGCGTACAGCGTCTGTCACGAACCCGCTTTGGTCTCGGCCACTTCGGCAACACCTTCCACTGCATGCTCCGAATGATCGGCTATCCTATTTACAGGCTAGATCCTGGAGACGTCGAGGACGTCTATTTTCGGCTGCCAGTTTGGCTTCGCGCTTACTAGGATCAGCAGCGCTTGACCACTGCCGCCCGAGGGGTCCGCATGACGCCTTTCCACAACTGAACCTATTTCCGGTTGACATAGGGCTTCGGAGAGCCTGCAGATCATGTTAAGAGGTCAGGATGACCCGCAATTGCAACCGCATCGACCATTTAATATCGTTACCTTATAACGACGGCTCCGCAGGCACAGCTGGTGAGCCAGCGTTTTGATGCTCGTGTTGCCGAGCATTGATTGCTGATATCCGGCTGTGGAGGACCAAATCTGGAAGCAACCGTTTGGTACGAGACTGGAGGCAAGCTGCATACGTGGACACCTGCGGCACGAGGCATTCAGACTTACAGCAGCCGCATCCGTCGTGTCCTGCGATTTGACACCTGCCTATTCTGCTTCTCGCAGATCCACTGAGACCTATTGCAACGTGGACCCCCCCCCAAGCATGCTCAGCTGTATGCGACACTCACCACCTCCTCCATCTCATCACGAGTCCATGTCCAACACCACCATGTCACTTGCCATACTACCATCGGCGCCTATGACTTCTTATAGTCACACTTCAACACCAACACTCCTCTCACCATCACCAGCGAAGCGGCCGAAACTCTCGCTGGACACGAACAATGTGACGACAATCTTTGGTAAAGGCTCAACCACCTTAACATTGGACTCTGCATCTTCTCCGACGGCAAGAAACACGTTTCGAAATACATTCAACCCCGCTGTACGAACGACGCGGGCCAGATTATTCAAGCCTACTCTGACCCAGCTTTCGACGGACCTACCGTCCACTCGACATACTGAAACACCTAGCTGTGAGGCAACGCCGCTTATCGAGTCTGCATCGTCTTCCTCGTCGACTACTTCGACGTCGACCGTCGACTCTCTCCCTGCAGAGGTTCCTTACAAACTTTCCTACAGCGTTCAGTCGATCTTGACCAATTCTCCCATTGTCCGCTCGAAGACACGCAGCTCAATGTTCGCACAATCCAGACCTATGTTCCCGGCTGCGAAGCGAGTCTCATTCAGAACACCCTTGACAGAGGAAGTCAAGAACGTCAACTTCACCATGCGACACTCAGACATTGAATCGTCCACGTCAACAATATCCACCCTGGAACTTCCTCCTCCAGAATGCAAGGAGGAATCGACGTCCCTGGGCGACAACGATGAGCCTCAGAAGTGTACTGAAGAGGCAAGCTCTTCGCCGCAGACTGGAGATAAGCGTGAATCATCGGACGAGGAGGACAGCGACTCAACCCCTCAGACGCCTGGGCCTTCTGGACGACGGAAACGGCATCGCAAGTGGGTTTGGACTCTGGGCCCAATCGAACAGACCACACAAGAGTCCACTGCCGACCAGAACGACGAATGCGACGCCGACGAGCATCAGAAGACGAAGGACTCCTGAAGCGATCGCGTGGTGTACATGCTATACAGATCACAAAGATCATTAGATCAGACTCGCAGCAATGTGGCATTGGGAGGGTGCATATGATGGTATTTTGGTTTGCGCGACGATACCCCAGGGAAGCGATAGCATACAATGGCAGCGTGACGCACGGCATGAGCTTCGGAGTGAAGCCTCTCGATGGAGTTGATAGGAAGTAGCATTTGTGGACCTTTGGCAATCGACCCAAGTTCGACCTCCGGTCGCAGTCCCTGCGTTGCCCTGGACATGTTCCGTATCATTGTCTCTGCTTGTGATGTATACTCCGATGACCGCGTATTTGCCGCTTCACAGCAGCTGCTATAGAGATCGGCCACTGAAAGCGCCCGGTGGATGCCCCCGCATACTGTATCTGTGGACGAAATGGTGCCCACCCGAAATGGTCGAGGTACAAAATACGTGAAGGGTCAGCCGTCAGGCCAATTCCAACTTCTCCAAGGTTTCGTGTTGGTGTACTGGTTGACTTTGCAAGTGCGAGACCAGGACATGCCCCAGGGTTGGAAACAAGCATTGTGCACAGAGTTCTGGAAGGTCTTGGCCTTGGAGCATCCCGGTCGAGATGGCTCCACTTTCGTTGGTGGGCAGCTTCACCTAGAGCTAGTTCATCACCTGCACTCTCATTTATCGACAACCATGCCATGCTATGGGCACGATCCATAGCGGCAACCTTCACCCGACATGGTAACTTTGGCCAGGCTGCTCGACAATGTCAACTTTCGCGTTCTTGGCGGTCGCTGGCAACTGCTCGAGTTCAGCGATCTCTGGGTGTAGCATAGCCCGTGTGCACGAGAGATAGTGGACATACCAGGACTGACGAGAACCCAGTGTTCCGCCTTTCATCAGGCATGATTCTCAAGACGCGCTCGCAAAGTCATACGGGAGAACGATACCTGTTCTCCAGCAAAACACCCCTGCCGTACGTTGGCGTTGGCAGGCGACGTCATCCTAACAACCGAGCGCGACAATACCCTGACCACTGCACTTTATAGGAACTTGCAGCAAACATCCTGAACGAGCAGCTCCAGCATCTCGACCTGGACTCACCCCCATGGAGCATCATAGACTTCGGCTCCGGCCAAGGCGGTCCCGTTCCTCTCATCGAGAAACACATCACCCACGCGCGCAGAGCGGCCAACAGAGAACCCATCCCTTTACTCCTGACCGACATTAAACCCAATCTCGACCTTTGGATCGAACTCGCCTCCCGGTCGGAGAATTTGTCGTTCATCCCGCAGCCCGTCGACGCTGCGAATCCCAGGTATGCAGCCATCAGCGCCACCACGCGAGGCAACGACAACGAAGTCCTGGCCGAGAAAGGTTACGAATCGAATGGCAGCAAGGTGTTTAGGACTTTCTGTTCAACCTTTCATCGTTTCGACGATGCGATGGCGAGGAAGGTAATGAAGAGTACGTTGGAGACGAGCGATGGGTTCATGATTGTTGAGTTGCAGGAGAGGAGCCTTTTCAGCCTCGTCGGGATTCTTTTCGAAACGATATTGTTCGTGATGGTGGGCTGGATCTGGTTTTGGGAAGATAAAGTGCATCTTTTCATGATTTATCTGGTCCCGCTCTTACCGGTGATGCAATATGTGGATGGCATAGTGAGGTGTTTGAGGTCGAGGACGTTTGAGGAGATGGTGAGACTGGTGGACGAGGCGTTTGGTGGGCAGTATGTGATTAGTCGAGCGAAGGGTGACGAGGCTGTGGAGATCAACGGCTGGGAGATAACGCATCGTCGTGTACTGCATACTTGGCCGATTGGGTACATGGATGTAGTGCTTGGTGTCAGCCTTTCGTCTTTGGATAAAGCTAGTCTGCAAGCATCAGATCGGTAACGACAGTGGTGGTACTAAGCAGTACAGGTCATACACAAGCATCTGGAGGTAAATAGTCCTCTCTGCTGAATGCAGGAACGGCAGCATATACCGTTCATCCCGAATTGTCACAGATGACCACCAGAGACCCTGCACGTCAGGCGCCAGAGTCACTTATATTCAGGCATCCACGCTCATTGTTGTCATCTATGCGCACGGAGCGTGAAGGACCATTCGCCACAACGCCATCCATTGTAGAAGCTCAAGGTGCATCCTTCGCAAGCATTTTCCATTGGAAAACCTCTCGAACGAATCACTTTTATTTCGTCGTCCAGCTCAACACAAATAGTACGTTCATCGCTGTCATTTCTATTGATGTGTCCATCACCTCCCCCAACTTGGCGTCCAATGTTGTTGCCGTTGAAGAAGTACGAACAAAGACTTCCTCTCGATACTGGACACGGTAGCCGTGGCTCGGCAGTGACGATTGTTATAGAACATGCACGGCCAAATTACCTAGCGTGGCTAACGGGTCTCCTCTACGGGGGGTATCGATTATTGTCATAGTCCGAATGCTCGTCATGGTGCGTAGAGCGTCTCATAAGCAGCGACTCCACGACATCAGCGCAAATGAGTTGGCCCCTTCTTCCATTTTCTTTCTAGAAATGGAAGCTGGAGGCGCGGGCGAAGGATAGCATACCAAGCCCAGAGGCCGCTGTTGAGAGAGGATGACGGGTGCACCAAACATATTATCCATAGCGTGCCACTGTAGCCTCACAATGCGTCTCTAGCTGAGTCTTCTCCACTGTCTAGGCAGGAACTCAGATGTCTCTGCAGACGAGAACCGAAATGATGAGGAAAGACAGGCGTATAATGAGCAGATTTGTCCTTGTCACTAGATATAGGAGAGCTCGGTAGCTTCCTCCACCATATTGGTGGCTTGTAGCTGCTCCTGCGTAGCACGGCTAACCCGACGTTGCGCTCAGGCTCAGGATCGTGGTCCCGTTCGATTGTGCTTGGGTTAACGAGCTGATCAGATGCTCTCATGCCTTGTAAGGCGTGGAGAGTGCTAGAACAGCATAATTAGCAGTCATGCAGACTCCCATCGAGGCGCGTTATGACCGGCCCAACATCGTCTTTAGAGAATTTGGTCGTATACTTGTGCCGTCTGTATTTCCTGATGGACTTGGGCCAGGTCTCTATTGGTGAGGGACCGAACATGTCAAGTAGTGCTGGGAGCAAGGAGGCATCCGTTCGTTTGTGGTGTAGCAGTAGTACACAGCGCAAGAAGCTGTCGAATATCTGGGCTCATCAGGAGTTTAATTTTGCCCTCTCGCCGAATGACACGCCGATATCTTGAAATGGAAGTGGAGTTGAAGGTGGAGGTTAAGTCGAGAAGAAGTGACGATTCGAACCCCTGCAAAGCATGCCGATCCAACCTCACCGAGGGCGAGAACTTGTTTCACCGCACACATGATATCACTCTTACTTGTATACTCCATGATGGCGGTATACACCGAAGTCCCATTTCTAGCCAGATACGAAGTGTTACACAACAGCAGGGGCAAGCCTGGTTGAGATTACACTGTGGCCAACACGTTCGCGAGAGTACAGGCGGCGCCTACACTCATCCCAAGCCCAAGACTGACGGCCCACGCTCTGGATCTAGTTATTGGCTATGGCGCCAGGATCCGAAGCGAATGGCCCTTCGCGGCAGGAGCTATTGGAGACTGTTGGTGCCATGCAGAAAATGTCAAACTTGCAAGCTACAGCGCAGCGCTTGAAAGAGAAGGCAAGCACTGTCACTGATCCGAAAGAGAGGGAGAGATTATTCAAGGAAGCCTATGAAAAAGAAGTGGAGGCGCATGGGCATAGCAAGATGGCCAGAAGGATGCAAAGCGGAACATGGCAAGGGCTGTTTGGTGGTGGGGGCATCGGCGCTGGAGTGGGCATGGGACTCGGCGCGGTACTGGGTACGCTCCTAGGTGGTATAACATCTGTCGCGACAGTGCCTCTTGGCGCGTTGACAGGAGCAGGCGTTGGTGCATGGCATGGACCTTGGATCAAAGTCGGCGACGTACAAAAGCGATTCGAAGATGCTTCGCCCGAAGAAGTAGTCAGTGCTTTGGAGGAAGAGCAAAACCAACAAGGACAGCTGTCCAATGCTCGAATCGAGCCAGCAGCTAAAGCAGATGAACGGCAGGATCCAACAGTGCCCAGAAAGAAGCCGCGAAAAATTGAGATACGATCTCAGAAGAATGCAGAGAAGGCAGATGCCACCTTGGGAGATCCGTAGGTCGCAACTCCAAATGGTACTTGGATACGACTTCTTTGGGGGCAAGGGCGATTACGACAGGCTATCAACATCTTCTCCGTGTGGCTGCCGGAACGGGAATAACTGCTGTGGGTTTGCACAGGAGTAATGTGTGCGAAGGCAAGCAGAGAAAAAACCGGCAAATCTCCAACGACAGCGCCATATGCAGAATAGGTATGCTGAGGACATCGCGATCGAGCAGTTCTGTCACGTCAGACCAAACTTCGGGAAATTTTCTGACTTGGGCTGATCGCGCTTTTTGCTTGTGAAAAGCTATCCATCCGCAAGGAGTGACCTCGCTCTATAGCTAGCCAGGTCGGCTGATAAGCACTTCGATTGCGCATGTGAGAGCTGTACGGTGAGACGGCTGTCTCCTTGAGCATTGATTCGATGCCACAGAGCTCCGGAGACGAATTCCCCAAAATGCTCTGGACGAAATATTGCCTATGGGTTTTCTCTACTTTGCCAACACTTCGTTCGCCGATAATTTGGCTTGCGAGCTGAACGTTGCAGCGTATCTACCACCGGCTGAAGCAGCAGATGTGGAGAACCGCTGCGCACCGGACTTGCGGACCACTCTTCGTCGCCCGAAAGGCTTTATTAGCAGCTATTTTGCCGTACCAGAACAACAATGAGACAGCGACTGAAGATCGCCTGCTCTGCCTCTGCATGTGTGGTGGCTTTGATGTAAATCCACGGATCCTTGTTCTATTCATGTGAAGCGGGCGTTCGGCTCCGCATCCTCCGATGAACCACGTAAGCTTGTCCGACAACCGACGGGTGAAGACGTCAATAGTCCTGCTTGCCAGCCCTCTCAAGCCTCTCCAGCCTCAGATATTCTGAAAAATTACAAGGCTTGGGTGCATTCCTGCTGTGAATAGAAAAAGCCGCGTCGGGTAGGTAAGCAAGAATGGGCCGACGCCATACGGCAGTGCACATCACTTCTCGCAGTCATATCAGTATCGTCACTGCAGTAGCAGCAGCTTGCGACGCTTCTTGCTGTACTCTCATCCTCTTCTCTACGCTCATCCTGTTCTCCTGTCTATTACTCACCCCTGAGCCGCAATACTTGGATCGCATCGAGTACTCCCAAGGCTGCATCAACGATCATATACGATGAAACTCAGCGACAATCTAGCACTCCTGCTGCTCAGTGCAACTACTATACATGCCCAGGGATTTGGTGGCTACTATAATGGCGGCGATGGAAACAACCCTTACTCCGGCGGAGATACCGATGGCGATGGCAATGGCGGATTCGGCGCTGGTGGTTTTGGAGAATACAATTTCTCATCGTACTCCCCCAAACTCATAGCACACGCTGTCCTCGCAACTTTGGCATTCGGCTTCTTCTTCCCAGTCGGAGGGATCATGATTCGATTAGCATCTTTCCGTGGGTTGTGGTGGATCCATGGAGTTTTCCAGATCTTCGCATACTTTCTCTACATCGCAGCATTCGCTCTAGGTGTTTGGGTAAGGCACAACCCATTTCTCGTGCGTCATGTACACTGACCCTTTCCACAGATGATCATCCAGTCTCCCGTCGACGGCATGATCCGCAACGCTCATCCGATCATCGGAATAGTCCTTCTCGCCCTCATCTTCCTCCAGCCAATCCTCGGTTTCGTGCACCACCTCATGTTCAAGAAGTATAGCCGACGTACGTTCTGGAGCTATGGCCATCTCTGGATTGGGAGAATCATTATTACGCTCGGAATCATCAATGGTGGACTTGGACTCCAGTTCGCTAGAAGGTTTCCTCTTGCACCACCAAAGACTGGCCAGATCATCGGATACTCTGTCGCTGCTGGTGTCATGTGGTTGCTGTATGTTTTCTCGGTGGTAATTGGCGAAACACGGAGGAGAAGAGTGAAGGAAGTCGCGCCACCGACTTACAAAGAGGCGAGCGAAGCCGGTAGCAAGCACAGTAGGAATGAGTATGCATAGGTGGGAAGGGAGAGAGAGCTAAAAGACTGAGATTGTTATGATACCAGGCGACATGACGCCACCCTGATGTTTGAGGTTCTGCAGAACGCAATGAGCGGTAGCCTGAAGCTCACTGATACCTGCTGCAACGATGTTATGATAGACTGAAAAGAATAAAGTTCTATGAGCCATGACAGAAGACGGGGCCGCTCCAGACCTTAAGACTCTGTTCCTGTCTATGCTTTGAACATGAGTAGCAGCTTCAGATTGTCAGCGTCAAGATTTAATTGACTTGCGAATGGCATTGACTTTCATTGCCGATCCTCTGTCGACAACTTCTTTGAAGTGTTTCTGCCTCAGGCTCTCCGCATATGTGCATTTGCGTACACATGTGACCTCGGTGTCATATGAAAGAGCCCCAATACCCTTGCACTTGCGTTGCTAGTCTGTCACACGCAGCTTCCTGACATTCCGAACAAGACCGTATTGTTTTGGCCGCCCCTATGTGCTATCGACACTCCTTCTTGTGCCCTCGCCAGCCGTCACCATGGCGGTTCAATCACTCCCGGCGGCCATCAGTAACCGCTCGCTGAAGGCGTTACTGAACGATCTTACTTCCCTCTATGTGAAGCACCGAACTAGGATATCGCGAACGATATACCTCGCGCTGATACTTGCGCTCATCCAACGAATACGCGGCGCGATCAAAGAGCAGAAAGCCGCCTCGGCGCGAGCGGCAGAAGCGCGTCGCAAAGGCCTCGCGGGCCAGGATGGCAAGAAGGGCAGGAAGAAAGTCGAGCTGAATAGAGAGTTCTTTCGCAGCCTGGGAAGTCTGCTCAAGATATGTATACCGTCATGGAAGAGCAAGGAGGCAAGGCTGCTTGCAAGCCATTCGGTGTTCCTGGTCCTGCGGACACTGATCAGCGTGTATGTTGCTGAGCTGGATGGTCAGCTAGTTAGCAGTCTCGTCAGAGGGAAAGGCAAAGCATTTATGAAAGGGTTAGTATGGTGGATGCTAGTAGCTGTACCTGCGACCTTCACGAATTCGATGCTGTCGTATCACCAGACGACCCTATCGCTGGCCTACAGGACGCGACTCACCAACCATATTCATAACCTCTACCTGGGTAATATGACCTTTTACACACTCTCGGCTTTGGACGATCGGATCAAGAATGCGGACCAGCTCATCACGGTTGATGTGACCAAGTTCTCGAACAGTTTGGCTGAGTTGTACTCAAGCTTATCGAAACCTATACTAGATCTAGCAATCTACAATTGGAGCTTGTCAAGAAGTGTTGGTGGCGAGGGCTTGTTCGCAATGGCCCTGCTGGTACAAATCAGTGCCAGCCTCATGCGAGCATTGACACCGCCGTTCGGCAAGTACGTTGCAGAAGAGGCAAGATTGGAGGGCGAGTTCAGAGCTGCACACACGCGGCTCATTGACTTCAGCGAAGAGGTTGCGCTGTACAACGGACATGAAGCAGAGAAAGACACAGTCGACAGAGGGTACTTCACTCTGATCAAGCACGTGAACCGTATACTGAGAAGAAGGCTGTATCACGGAATCATGGAGGAGTTCGTGGTCAAATACTTCTGGGGAGCTTTGGGCTTGCTGCTCTGCTCTGTCCCAGTATTCTTCAAGCTGCCAGGGTCGGCCTTGGGAGGCGATAGCGTCGGCGACAAGACGGAGACTTTTATCACAAATCGGCGACTGCTCCTATCGTCGAGCGATGCCTTCGGGCGTCTAATGTTCTCCTACAAGGAGATTTCCGAATTGGCTGGCTACACGAGCAGAGTGAGCATGCTACTGGATGTTATTGCTGATATACAGCGGGGCCATTTCGAGAAGGCCTTGGTGTCTTCAGCATCAACTGAGTCAAATGCCGCTGTGCTCGCAGGAAGAGGTGAGCTTGAAGAAGGTAATGACATCAAGTTCGAGGATGTTCCCATCGTGTCGCCCAACGGCGATATTCTTGTCCGAGCACTATCGTTCCACATCGCACAGGGTGATCATATGCTGATTGTCGGTCCAAATGGTTGCGGCAAGAGCAGCCTGTTCCGAATTCTTGGCGGTCTGTGGCCTGTATACGGCGGAAAGGTTCGCAAGCCACCGAATGAGGACATCTTTTACGTCCCGCAGCGACCATACTTGAGTAAAGGAAGCCTACGCCAGCAGATCCTTTACCCAGACAATCTATTGGACATGCGCGCCAAAGGCATCACGGACCAGCATCTCATCAACATCATGCGAAAGCTCGGTTTGGACTCACTCTTAGAGACGTCTACCTCCCGTGGCAGCTATAACTCCAGCGAACCGAGCAGCTCGTTCGACAGCAAGCCAGGCCAAGCCGCGATCGGTGCAAGCGGCCTAAACGCCGAGCACGAGTGGGCAGATGCTCTAAGCACAGGTTTTCAACAACGTATCGCCGCTGCTCGGCTTTTCTATCACAGACCCAAGTACGCCATCCTTGATGAGTGCACCTCTTCGCTGACACCGGAAGTGGAGAAGATCATGTACGACGAAGCGAAGAACCTTGGGATTACTTTGATGACTGTATCTCATCGACGTTCGCTGTGGCGCTACCATGGCTGGATTCTGCAATTCGACGGTCAAGGTGGCTATGTCTTCACCCGACTGGATGCTGAGGCGAGGTTGAGGCTTGAAGATGAGAAGGAAGAGCTGGAGCTTCAGCTCAGAGCTGTGCCGGAATGGGAGAAGAGAATTGCGGAACTTGAGGCGGGCGAGAAGCAGTAGGACTAGTCCTTGGCTCCGTAAATCAGTCCAAACTGTGCGGTGTCGAGCGCTCGAGAGTGTTCAGACCCACACTGCCGGCGGTTCACAGGCTGCGGACAGCTTCAAGAGGAATCACTGCACCTCCGCCCTAATAACTTCAGGCAGAATGCAACAGACGCATCAAATTCGTGATCCGTGTCCCTGCAGGTCAAGAGCAGGGCGTAAAAGATGCGAGCTGCATGTATTCGCCTTCTTTCCACGCAGCAGGCGAGAGGCCGTAAGCTCCACTACTTCGGGGAGGCGCAGCAAAGCAGCTCACGCCCCGGCAAAAGCGTGGGGTTTCAACAGTACACGCTCACGCGCTTGGGTAGTGAAGGGGCCAGAAAACTTCGTGCATGTGATGTGACTCGTATATAAGTAGAGAGTAGCACGATCATCGTGAAAGATTTGAGACCACCGAACACCGAACCCGTGTGTGCCTCAGGCCATAAGTTCGCAATCGCCTGCCTCCTTGACCTCAACTCCGTCTCTTCCAACTGCAGTACATCTTATGACTCGTACATCACACTGGCCATTTGCTACTTGTTCAATCTCCGCGACACAAATCCTTCAAGCCCGGGACCAATGTAGATCAGATTCATCGCAACGTCGACCGTTGTACTCGAAAGGAACCAGAATAGATACAACCAGCAAGAATAATGCGAACCACAATGCATGAGTTTGTGGTCGCGCGGACTCCATGGACCTAAGAGATAACGCAAGCGAGAGAGCATACCAGCAGCCGGCTATTGAGGCCAATTGGAAGGACCTCGAGCTTGCGTACCAAGACCATGTGAATCATGAAGCACAGCCACGGGGTTCAGTCCTCGACAGTTTGATGCTCCAATTCAGTGGCGAGGCAGCTAATAGGTGCCAGTATCGTGTCCAGGACCGCGAGAGCTCCCATACCCTCCCGGCCTGCGTTATCGTCGACGATCTCGGGAACTGCTGTGCGACTCTAGATATACGCCAGAAGGGCTCAAAGAGCCCGTTTGCCTGTTTTCCATTAGGACCTCTGAATATGACACTGGCACAGTTTGGCATACTCACCTAATCGCCTGCTCTTCCGCGCCAGAAACCAGCCTTGTACGCCGTAGGTGTTCGAACAGAATCCTACTGAGCCTTAATTTCACCCCACTGGTACGCCAACGACACATGGGGATGTGGTGCCAACGTTGTACCCAAGCTTCTTGGCTACTTTCGGCCCGGAAGACTTCGCTACATCCTTCGAAGGGACATTCGATTGCGCGTGGCAAATTCCCGTGGAAATGAGATTGATAGTGCCTCTCCCATTGAGCAGGAACATCGAACCACTCCTCGCAGCCCAGAAGAGCCCAAGGACACTGTAGAGCTCCGCCAACACGTACAGCACTATATCTAGGCTCTGGTATACGAAGGACTCCGTCGCCATCGTCGTCGAGTATGTAATTGTTGGGCATTGATGCAATTGAGTCTGTTCTGGCTGACGATTCGCTGGGACGCCTAGAAGAACCGGAGCTAATCAACGAAGGAGCTCGACTGTAATCCACCGAGCCACGATGAGTGCTCCGAGGCCCTGCTGTCGTCGATGGAGATGATGTGTCGGATGGTGGTCTTGGAACATGTCGTGGGCGGCCTTCCTCCTGCGGAGAGTGATAATACCTTGGTACGTTGAACCTTTGATGGAAGTCTTGTTCTTCTTGGCTATACCAACTACCAGCATCTATTCTATGGAAGTGAGGGTTCCGCTGCAGCTCAGCCAAGCTTGCTTGTCTTGCAGATGTGTTATCATTCAGCCACGGCTCGGCCTCAACATCCGAATAATCTTCAGAAGAGTCTCGAGACATAGCATAAAAGAGCCAAATCTAGTTCCCGGGTATCGATGAAGGGCAATTCCCTGTTGTAGAAAAAGTTTGAGTACAGTGCTCCATTACACGTGGGCACTTCACCAATCTTATGTTCGCTCGAGCTTCGCGCAACAAGCTGGCAATTTGCACACCTGTCACTTGATCAAACACAAGGCCCCGAATGCTGATATCATTGCAGACTGTCACATGGATTGTGGAGACCGTCTCTGTCTCCGATAGCACGCTCGGTGGCCCCGAACTACTTCGGTGGGACCCGGTTGGCCCGAGCAGAACCTCATGGCACGCTACGACCCCGACTCGGCCTTATGCCGTGGTCTTCAAGTACTCTATTACGGTATCGCGCGAGCACTGCAGCATACCTCCGAGGACGGCTACTGAGACAGGACAGATCTCCACAAAGCAAGAATCTGTACGATGAATCGTTTTCATGCTCGGTTATCACGCTGGCACTACCCTCATTTCCAATATTTCCATATATGCCTTTTCCTTCATTAGCCAGAATCAGCAACCATTCCCAGTACTCCATGAGTGCGCACGGGGTTTTCTCGAATGCCTCGCCGAAGGGATACGTATTCACATCGAGCTTTTCCTAGAATTTCAAGGCTCCCTCATGACCATAGCTGGTTCGGTCCAGAAATGAGGTACAGTATCTTCGTACGCAGCTGTGCCGTCGTTAAGCGCTGGACACTCCAGGTTAACCTCCAGGATCAGCGTCGGAGTTCATCGAGATGTGCTACAGCACATGAGTATTTGCAGCGGAGGGCACGAAGCTCCCAAACAAAGGATAAGGGCAGAGCGAGAGCCAAGAGCTCTAACGGCATTCTTCACTCTCCATTCGCCTGACCTCCTCACCGGTTTAGCGCCCATCGACGGCAGCCTTTACATGGGTCTCGAACAGGATTATGGTGCGAGCCGCGCTCGCAGCAAATCGCTGTCCGATGACGTTAGCACGGCTCAGCAGCTGGCATACCAATAATGCCATTTCTGATCTGAGTGTGGTGAGGACGAACGTGAATAGATTCACAGTAAATACATTAACCCGATCACAGCTCCTTCGACTTGCAACTATGGTGTTCGAACGGTAGGGATAAACTTCGGGTACCCCCAGCTTCTGTTTTATTCACGCTGCCGCCGTATGCGCCCTGATATGACGACTTTGGAGACACTTCTGGCGACTACTACGTGGACCAGGATTTCCACGTACAAAGCTTCAGGCGTCGAACTTACCTCAAGCATGAATTGCAGGGTCTTGGCCGAAAGCTAGCTTATACTAACTTGGAACAACACTATCGTGGGCAGATCGGCCCCGAGTATTGCCATGGTGACCCCCTCCATGCGGTAGCAAGTCCGGTGTGAGCCGTTCGATCACTAGCTACCAAATCTTCAATCCATCAACATTCACGCGGAAGGAAAAGAAGAAATCCAAGTTCGTGGAGTTGTCTCAGGCGGTCCTGCCTGGGAGCTCATTCCATCAAATTCATCAGACGGGAAACTTCTAATCAGTGGCATCGGAACTTGCGATACAGTGGGTGCCTGTTAACGTGGTTCCCACTGGTGGCTAGGCTTGGGAAGACTTCCTCATACAACACTTGTTTCTGAACAGCATAGCTTCCTCTGTTGGCACAGAGCCTTCATTGAATGTATGGAAGCGATATCTCTCCTATCTGGCCTACGATGCCAGATCCGAGCAGCGTTGCTATTCATTTCTCCAATTGTGCGTTCCATTCACTGCGTCACAGTGCGAAACCGTCCGTGCACGGCATATGAGCTTTTCCAGCCAAACACTCCATCCAAGTTCACAAAAGATTCCTGTTCTATCCCCTCGTCCTTCCCTTGGTCACAAATCATCAATGCCACAGATGCCAACATCAGAGGCGACTTGAGTCCCGAATACATTGATCCAAGGAACGCGCGCTAAGGCTGCACCACATACCAACATGGTTGTCTCCAAATTCATCTCAGAAGTTCAAGGCGCAGGCTGTTGCGAAGGAGACGAGGACTCCTAGAGTGGGAGAGCGTCCATTGTCCTGTGGATCTTCGTCCGGACGACGCACTAATCCAAACTTGTGGTGCCTGAAAATTGGTGTACTACTGTGGTAAGTGGGACTGCGACACGGAGTTGAGAGGTTGTATGCGATTATTTTCTAGGCAAGGACTACCAGAAACAAGACTGGCAAGCATGCAAGTGCCTATGCCAGGCATTGCGGCGGAAGAGGGATGAGAAGAATTTAGGAACCATTACATCCGTGAGATGTCGCCTGCTCGTCTGTCTTGATCGAGCGGCTGATCTACAGCTTCAAACAGTCGAGCATGACCTGGACAGCGGCTTTGGACAATGATCTGCATGGATAAACCAGAACTTTTGGCATCGGAAGGACGGAATTTCATGAACGAAAAAGCCATATTGTATTCCATGGTATGGGACTAGCGACGAGAGCATCGCATAGAACGAAGCGGATATTCGAGAGGCATACGTAACCAGAAAAAAGAGAAAGGAGTCTTCAGCATAGCGTCAAATCACCCGAGCTGCCACGGCCATTCCGGCTCCTCAGTATAGTGAGCTCCCATCGTCAACCAAGTCTTAAGCTTACACGTCCTCATGGCCTCAATCGTCGCTTTCGTATAAGCACTTTGCTCCTCCGTCGTCCACCACAGCACAATCGTGTACAATAGGTAGAGAACTTATAAACCTTGGACCTTGGATTCTTCTAAATCACCACCAATCCCGCTTTGGAGAGGCCAAAAACTCGACTCCTAATTTGGACCGGGCTTTGTCATCACCATGACACAAGATGCTAGGTATCCATGAGTGCGGTTGCGCAGACCGTTTCACGCGTTCGTCCGCAGCTACGCAAACTTAATAGGAGGGGCGGAGCTTTGGCTAAGATATACGAGGAAAGCGAGCGGTTTTATATGAACACCAGAGGCGGTAGGTAAGTGGCAGCGAGACCTAGAATTAATCTGCCTGCCAAGGACTGCACCCGGTGTCACTCTAGTAAGGTGCTAGATCAGCTCGCCCAGGAAAGCCAGGAACAGGATATGCTCAACTGCTGATCTTGGCTCACCTTAGGTATGCTTGGTAGTCAGCAAGTAACTAAGTTTCTCAGCCCGCGTGATCGGCAGGTATATAGCTATCGTGGCGTATGCTTGAGATCTGGAAAGCAACACTCTCAAGATCGCTTCAAGTGCGTTCCTCTCAGAGTTGCTCGCGTGGGAATACATGTGTCTGCATTATTGGTTCCAAGCACAATTTGATCCTGTGATTTAGCATTCCGAGGGCGACCTACCTTGCGCCAATCGTCTGCTGGTCAAACACGCATACGCTCAAAGCGGTACTCCGTAGGCTCCTGTTGATGTTCAAAGATGCGGTCGTGTGCTACCAGAAACATTTGTAGATGACTCCAGACGATGTTCTGCTTCAAGCGCACGGGCCATATCACAGAGCCGAGGTCTGATGCGGTAGGATAGGATCATTTGTACCATTCAAAAGACTCCAAGCGAAGTAATGCCACAGCGGCATGAACAGCGGTGTGAGTGGCGAAGCGGGTTGTCTGAAAGTCAGGAGTCCTGGCCATGCTGATGCTCATATGTGTCTGAAACCAGCCGGGTTGGATTTGTGGCAGTTGAGACATCATCATAGAGCAGATAGCGGACAGTAGAGGTATGCATGTGCGCGATAGCAGAGCAAGATTCTGATGTGTGGACTCCACGATATAAAGTGTTGAAGGTCAGGTGAGCAGTACCCAAGTATGCATCTGCACGTCGGGGCGTCGGAATGGTTCAGGCGGCGTTAGCCGTTCCTTGACACTTTCACATGCTTCCAGGAAGATTCTCAACTCATTGCAGTCAGAACACGCAAACCAGTGATTCTGCACATTCCGCAGCGGTCGTACTGCATTCGCGAGCACCGTCATCACGCCGAACAAGTCTCATCTTTCACGCTGCCTCCACACGTTCCCGCCGCGTCGGATTCAGCCCGTCGTCCTGGCTTCTCCGCTCCCAGCGACGCAGGCGGCGTACGCACGAGCTCTCGATCAGCACCACGACGATACGCCGCAGTGTTAAGAGTAGCCGTCACACAGGGTAGCGAAATACGAAGATCTCGTGCTTTCACGTGCAAGAGATCAATGGAACGATGATCATTCTCGCCCGCCACGATCACCGACCACTGAGACCAAGATCCTTGCGAGACTACCACAAGAGCAGTAGCATCTCTAGAATACCAAGCGCGTAGTGCCAGGCGCATCCAACACCTTAGGTGCTGTTTGTCTCGTGCACGTGGCTAGCCTCTGTCAGGCTATGGACGAGAACTTCCAACAATTTGGCCAGCAACAGCAGCAACAGCCCTCACAACAGAACTTCGACATGGCGCAAGTTCTTTCTGCACGGCAATTCTCCTTTGGGGGAGAGCCGTTGAGTTTTGGAGACACTAGCTTTTTGGACCAAGCTTCACACGACCGCCCACTTCTCGACAATACGGAGCAGAACATGCTCAACAGCTTCTGGGAGCACCCCGACGACTTCAAAGCCACGATGAAAGTGCCGACAATGCCATTTGGTTACATGCCATCACAAGATGCCACTGAAGTTGCCGCGCCTTCCTCACTTCACTTGTCACATGCAAATTCGGTCACTGCTAACACAAGCTACAATAGCAGCGCCGACAATGGTGATAATGGTTCTCAACAATATAGCAGCGACGTGACTGGCGAAGATATGAATGCGGCGTCTCTCATTCATAGCATTCGTAACAACTCATCTTCATCCAACCACGGCGCGTCTTTCGCAAATCCAGTCGACTTCAGCTCGGTCGGTTCTTGGGGCAGCTTCCTCAATCCTATGACCACAGACATGTCTGGACACCTTGAGAATCTCACCATGGCCTACACCCAAGCCTGGAACGGCCAACCACAGATGCACGTGCAGCAACAACGTACCGCCAATCAACCCAATATCGACATGACGCCAGCCTTGCTACAGGCCAACATGCAGTCACGATACTCTCCCATGAACCACAGCATGCAATACACACAGTCACTCCAGCATTGGCAGGGGAATGGCCCTACCAGCCAGTATGCCCAGGCTCAAGGACGACCTCAGTCTGCGGCTTTTGGTACTGACGCGAGCTTTGCTGGAGGTCGCTTTCAGTCATCAAATGTCGTCTCCGACCACGAGAAGAAAGCAGGCAATCTCCTTGGTGTACCTGGTGCCAACCAGGCTGCAGCCGGTCAGCCGGGCGGCGGCAACTTCACCACGATGCATCAACAAGGCGTAGCAACAAGCAACCAATATGGCCCAAACGCTGCGGCATGGGGCGGTATGCAAGTCGGTGCTGCCCCGTACAGCAATGGCGACGGCCCACCTCGAAAGCGCCGGAGAAGCCAAGCGGATCGCGATGAGATGGCAGAGTGGCGACCTGCCGGCCCAAGTACCGTAAAGCAAGAAGAATCCGATGACGAGTATGGCGATGCTTCGGCGCAGCATAAGCGCCGTAGATCAACCGTCGGTGGTCCGGCTGTGCCGACCTCAAACTCACCAGAAGGAGATCAGGATCCAAGACGAACCGGCTCCCTGAAGAAGAAAGAGAACCTCACGGATCAGCAGAAGCGATACAACCACATCCAGTCGGAGAAGAAGCGGCGCGAGCTTATTAACAACGGGTACAACACGCTTAACGTACTCGTGCCAGCTCTTGCGCAAGGCAAGTCCGGGCTATCACGATCTGAGTGCCTCGCTGAAGTCAATACTTATCTCCAGACCCTCGCTCAAGGTAACGCGGCTATCCTGCAGCGGCTGGGGATGCCGCCGAATGCTTTGGACGTTGTGAATCGTGACAGCATCAAGCAGCCACCACGCCAACCGCAATCACATCAACCTCCACCGCAGTCTATGCCGCAAACTCCAATCCAGCCACAAGGCCAGTCGCAGTCTGTCGCATCTTGAGCTGAGACCTAGAGAGGGGCTCTGGATCTTCGCTCACTCCTCTGTCTTCATCTACCGCTGCGCTGACGCGCTCACGCACGCACTAATGTCTACCTGTACCTGACCACTGCTTTCTCGACCTCGACTTCGAATGGCTTTGTACATACGGATGGGAACCACTACTGCTCTGGACATACTCACGACACTTTTATGCAATCGCTCGGCGGATGGGCTTGCTTGGTGGTCATCATCACTTCGAGCCGACGTGACTGGGCGTTCATCTGGATATACCATGGTTTACATGACCGACTGCTTGCTGTTTTTACGATCTAATCTGACTTCGACGAGATGAAACCGGAATAGACTGGGCATGGCGTTCGTGCTTTCGAGGCGGCTTCTACCACTTAGCTGCGGTTTCCTTTTTCTGCGATTACCCCATCATGTATCAACGACACTGCACGATGATCCAGAGCCAAGCAGACTTTGGAGGTCGGGCATCACATCGCTAGCTATGTTCACTCGAGGGAAGGCAGGGTGAACAGAGTGACCGTCTGGCTTGTGGCACAAAAGTGTTCCTGATCGATACTCTCTTCGTGTACCTACCTTCTGCTTTCGAATAACATGGGGAAATCGGCGAGCGATGACACTCACAGAATGAGACTGAAATCACAAAAGTACATATGCCACAACCCTCGTGTCTTTCTTTTCAAGACTGTGGTGGGAGCTAGGCACCGAGAAGCAGTGACGATAAACATGACATACGCGATATCCGAGTCCCGTGCGTATATTCGACCAGGCCTTGAAATCTTCGCCTTTTGTTCTCTTCGTCTCCCCAATGACTTTCTCTGCTATAGGAGGCGCCTCTCGGCCAGTCACTCTGCTTCAGCTCTGCACCCGTCCTAGTGGTGCATCGTTCTGTCACTCTGTCTCACAACCCCTCTCTATTCCAGCATCTTCTCATAGGCTACCATTTTGGCAGCCCGCTCCGCCTCACATTATTTTGATCGTCAGAGTTGAAGTCGCCTAGGTCTAGTAGAGAATTTCCAACCCGTCTCGATCTGGGATCCGGAATGTCTGTGCAAAGGATGTGTTTGATTCAGCGGGACAGGGGTGAACCCGCTTGCTTGTGGCAACTCCATCGCGTTGCAGGCATCACGGAAGAGATGCGATCAAGTTCGTTTGCTGGTAGCTTGAGACTTCGTCACCAGCTCGTTGTCAGAGGTTCTCGCATAGCTCTAGGCCTGGTTTGAATCCCTTCCCAGCCACCACTGACCAAGTTTCTGGAACATGGGCTCTGAAGAGTCGCAGCCGCGTGCACTCCATCTCAGCAGCCCAGCCTGCTCATAGATAGTCCTTCTTCTTGCTCGTTCTCGTGTACTGGTTCATGTGCCATTCAACATCGCCATCCTTGTTCTCTGCAGTGCCTTGTCGAATCTCGAAGAGTCGCATCGTCATCCGTGGCCCAACTTCTGCCAGCTCCACGCTTTGGTATCCCGTCTTGACGAACACATGGTGTCTGACCTCTATGCTATCTTCGATATTCTTGAATGTAATCACTCTCGAACCCAGTGTCTTTCCTTCTCGTGGCGGCCAAAGGTGCTGCAAGATCTTGACCACGCGCTTTCCTAACGCCGTCGTGAAGCCTTCGAAGATGAGGTGGGGATAGCTCTCGCTGACAGTTCCACGAGAAGCGTTTGGAATGTCGTGTCGTAGGACCACATTATGTAGACTGAAAGAGGCAGTTGGACCATGAGGAAGGTGCGATACGGTCATCGCTGTGGGTGTGCCTCGATGCTCGTGCAGGAGGATCATGTCTGTGAGAGCATTTGATTTGGCGCTTCCGACCAGATGCGGGAGAATGAGGTTACCGCGATTCAGGCGGATGGCAGTGGGGAGGAGCAGACGAATTTCCTTTGCGAACGCCGAGAGTCGGCTGCTGGGGTCGCGGGAGGTGGTCACCAAGACTCGGGGCTCGACAACACCGGAGAGGAAGCTATATTCATCATCGAGCTCGAGTTCTTCTTCGGTGGTGCGGTCGGCGCGCGATTCGTCGTACTTGTAGTCTTGTCGTAGTTGTTTGTCGTTGGCAATGCTGGAGTCCAGAGGCTTTCCAGATGCGAGAGATGCCTTCAGCTTGGCTCGCTTCTCTGCGATTTCTGCATCCCGCAGGGTGAGTGCACGGCGGTACAGATAGTCACGCCGTTGGCGCGCCTGCCGTCGTATCATGTTTGCTGGTGGAAGAAAGAGGAAGAGAGACATGTGAAGGGCTCAAAAAAGTATCCCAGAAGGCGCCACCCCACAATGCTTGGCGGCGACTGCAGTTGAAGTCCGGCGCAAACAGCTTCTCGTCCTCGGACTTTCTCTCTTTCCCACACGGCTGCGCAGAGTCCTTACCCTCTGCCGAAAGGCCACGACGGGACGACAACACCTCGCACAACCGTACTACGCTCTCTTAGGCTGAGGCAGTTGGCGGACATACGACACCCGGCGGAACACAGCCACTGCCGCCACTCAGTCCGCGCTACCACGTCCCTCCACCGCGCACATCACCCCCGACTCAATCTCGACTAGAGGCTCTGCCATCGCCATGGAAGGCACCTTCACCAACGTCGGTAATCATCTGGTCGGCGACTCGGCCTCCGCGATCAACGCCGGCGACGATATCTCCACTCTTGACGCAGCCGAGAGCGCACTGGACACTGAGTACCGCGCGAGCGCTGGACCACGGAGGAGGAGAGGAGCCGACGATGACGAGACCGATGTATACGACGACGACGATCTGGAGTCTTTAGCCAGCCATGCAGTGAACGGTGCTAACGGCCAAGCACCCCCTAGTCAGCAGGAAGAGGTTGAGCTACCACCACATGCTTGCGCTTACTGCGGCATACACAACCCTAGCAGCGTGGTGAAATGCCTCACCTGCGCCAAATGGTTCTGCTCTGCTCGTGGCAACACGTCTAGTAGTCATATCGTAAATCATTTGGTTCGCGCGAGGCACAAAGAAGTTCAGCTGCACCCATCCTCGCCTTTGGGAGACACCACGCTGGAGTGCTACAACTGTGGTACGAAGAATGTGTTTCTCCTCGGCTTCATTCCCGCCAAGAGCGATACAGTCGTTGTCTTGCTCTGCCGCCAACCATGCGCCGCCATGCCAAGCAGCAAGGACATGAACTGGGATACTTCAAAGTGGCAGCCACTCATCGAGGATAGGGCCTTTCTGCCGTGGCTGGTTAACGCGCCAACCGACCAGGAACAGACCCGCGCTCGTTACCTGCCCCCACAGGTCATTGCCAAGCTCGAAGAAATGTGGAAGGACAACAGTAGTGCCACGATCCAGGATCTGGAGAAGAGCGCCGGTATTGACGACGAACCTGCTCCAGTCCTGCTCCGCTACGATGATGCCTACCAATATCAGAATGTTTTCGGACCGCTTGTCAAGATCGAAGCCGACTACGATCGCAAACTCAAGGAAGCACAAAGCCAGGACAATCTCATCGTGCGCTGGGACTTTGGCTTGAACAACAAACATCTTGCCTCTTTCGTCCTGCCAAAGCTCGAGCTTGGCGATGTCAAGCTCGCAGTGGGGGATGAGATGCGCCTACGTTACACTGGCGAGCTACGACCACACTGGGAAGGCGTCGGCTATGTGATCAAGATTCCGAACAATCAGAGCGACGAGGTCACTATCGAGTTGCGATCCAGGGGTGATCACAAGTCGGTACCGACCGAGTGTACTCACAATTTCACTGCGGACTACGTCTGGAAGGCGACCTCCTTCGATCGCATGCAGCACGCCATGAAGACTTTTGCCGTCGACGAAATGTCCGTTTCTGGCTACATTTTCCACCGCCTCCTCGGCCACGATGTGAACGCAGCTCCTCTCAAGGTCAACATGCCGCGAAAGTTCAGCGTGCCTAACTTGCCTGATCTCAACGGCTCGCAGATCAATGCTGTCAAGTCAGTCTTGCAGAAGCCACTATCCCTGATTCAAGGACCGCCAGGAACTGGAAAGACCGTCACTTCTGCCACCATTATCTACCACCTGTCCAAGATGAACGGCGGCCAAGTCCTGGTTTGCGCGCCCTCCAACGTCGCTGTTGATCAACTGTGTGAACGCATCCACATCACTGGGCTCAAAGTCGTTCGTGTCACTGCCAAGTCGCGCGAAGATGTTGAGTCCAACGTGGGATTTCTGTCGCTGCACAGACAGGTTGCGATGAACGACACCAACGTCGAGCTGACCAAGCTGAACCAGCTCAAGGCTGAGCTTGGCGAGTTATCGAGCCAGGATGAGAAGAAATTCAAGGCTCTCACGCGTGCCGCGGAACGCGAGATCTTGCAGAACGCTGATGTCATCTGCTGCACATGTGTTGGGGCTGGCGACCCAAGGCTTGCCAAGTTCAAGTTCCGCACCGTTCTGATCGACGAGAGCACGCAGTCTGCTGAGCCGGAATGCATGATTCCACTTGTGCTTGGTTGCAAGCAAGTCGTCCTTGTCGGTGACCATCAGCAGCTTGGACCTGTTATCATGAACAAGAAGGCTGCCAAGGCTGGCCTCAATCAATCGCTGTTCGAGCGTTTGGTCGTTCTCGGCTGCGCCCCGATTCGTCTCCAGGTACAGTATCGTATGCATCCTTGTTTGTCCGAGTTCCCCTCAAACATGTTTTACGAAGGCTCACTGCAGAACGGCATCACCATGCAACAGCGCTTGAGGAAAGACGTCGACTTCCCCTGGCCCGTGGCGGACTCGCCCATGATGTTCTGGTCGAACCTAGGCAACGAAGAAATCAGTGCTTCTGGAACCTCTTACCTCAACCGCACCGAGGCCCAGAATGTCGAAAAGATCGTGACTCGTTTCTTCAAAGCCGGCGTTAGCCCATCAGCTATTGGTATTATCACCCCATACGAAGGCCAGCGTTCCTATGTTGTCCAGAGCATGCAGCAGACTGGCACGTTCAAGAAGGAGCATTACAAGGAGATTGAAGTGGCTTCGGTCGATGCTTTTCAGGGTCGTGAGAAGGACTTCATTGTCTTATCTTGCGTGCGAAGCAATGACCACCAGGGCATTGGTTTCTTGAGCGATCCGCGCCGTCTCAATGTTGCCCTGACCCGTGCGAAATATGGCTGCGTCATTCTCGGCAACCCCAAGGTGCTCAGCAAGCATCCACTGTGGCATTACCTGCTACTCCACTTCAAGGAGCGCAACTGCTTGGTTGAAGGGCCATTGAACAATCTCCAGGTTTCGCTTTTGCAGTTTAGCCGACCCAAGACATCATACCGCGGTCCGCAGCGCTACCAGATGGCCTACCAGCACGCCAATCACATGGCCGCTGCTACCGGCAACCGTATGAACGGTCGTCGTGACGGTCCCCCTGGTGCTGATGGTAGCGTTGTTGGCTATATCCCTGACGATGTGTCTTCCGTCCATTCTTCTGCACTCGGAGGTGCTGCCCTTCCAAGCCAGTACCCGCCAATGTTCCAGGGCTTCCAAGAGAGTTGGCCACAGCTTCCTCATGGTGCACGCAACGGCCCCATCGGCGAGAAGACTCACGGCCCTCCAGAGTCGGTCGCAGGAGAGAGCGTTGCCGCAAGCGAGATCACCGACGTCACGACCAATGGCTCCACCAAGCCCGGTCAAGGCGGCGTCAGCCTTGCTGGTCTGAGCATCAACGACCTCAACAAGCAGGCATCGCTCTCCCAGTCCGACAAGCTCCGTCGCTACGTCGAAGCGCAAGGCGCTCCTCAGCCCCCCATCGGCGCTGGTCGCAACCGATCCACTCTCGAAGACGAGGATGCTCGCAGCGTTAGCACCGCTTTCGCAAGCCAAGTCGGCGTAGGTGGCTATGACTGATCAACTGAACGTGTTTGGGGCAACGCTCCATCAGCATTCTCGATCATTGGGGAGATCAGACGTGTTCACCCGCGTGCGAGTTCGAAACCGCGAGCTATTAAGCCACTGCTGCCTTGCAACAGATCCCGATGTGATAGCGCTATGGTTTATGCACTATCATCAAGACATCCGACACCTGATACCTCTGATTAGGCCTCGCCGCTTAGCATGAAGACGAGAGCACGCCCTGAGGATGCCATGCAGGTCACATTGAACGGCTTCTACAAGCCCCCTGTCGTCCAAGTGATCCTCGCGCCATTCGCATCGAGTGCCCGACCTCGTCAACCTGCTTCCTCAACTGCCCGCGCGAATCCGGTATCAGGCCAGCCATCAATCTTCGAGGCCTCGCGCTCGCGACGGCGGACGGCAAGCTTTCCTCGGAAGCGATTGCGAGGACAGCCCAGATCGACCTGCTGCAGATGGCGAGCACGACGTTGTTCGGGATCCTCACGTGCCAAGCAAAATCAAGGGGAAAACATTGGGAAAAATTAGCTTTTAGTCACTCTTTTAATAATTTGGCATGCCCAGAGCATGGAAAACATACACACACACAAACACAAAAATCCACATCCATGAAGAAATCGATTCCCCTTTTTCGAAGCAAAGCCCATGATTTTCGGCTGTTGATGAAAGGGGGAGTCTAGACTGCTTTTGCATCAAATGATGTTTTCTGTGCTTTTTTGTTTTGCTCTTGTCGGTCGTTCAGAAGACGACATCGTGATCCTGCCGTGTGTTCGTATCAAAACATGATGCAAGCAAGTATTCAGCCTCAAGCGACCGCTGGGGGCGACATGAATGCTTGGCGCGAAAGTTGGGGACCGAGTCTGACGAGCCAATCTGTCGTCTACTGTACATCAACCTAAACTACCGTAACGTACAATTTTCGATGTCCTTACTTCCGTCGTGACTGCACATCACGCCAAGCCTTTTCCCCGTGCAAAGCGCAGATGCCAACCTCACACGGTCCCCTTCTTCTCATTCTCAGCCGCCACACTCTGTGCTTGACTAGCGATCCCGCCCTTGGACGTGGTCCCGAAAGCTCTCTGCTCGCGCGAATGCAACAGATCTCCCTCCTCCTTGGTCACGCGCTCGGGGTTCATCGTCATTTTCGAAGCCACCTGATCCGCGGCTTGCTCGAAATTCTCCACGCGGTCCTTGGCCGACTGCTCTTCCGGGGCGAGGGTGCGGTTCTGTGGTGACTTCGTCGCCCCCTCGTTGGCCGATGCTAACCTCTGCGCGTCGGCCGAGATACTGTCTGCTCCGGGCTGGGCTTGCCCGGTTGCTCGGGCTTCGCGCGATTTCAGGTAAGCTGCGTCCTCCGATGTGACGGTTTCTGGGGCATGTTGCATTTTAGCGCCCACTTCCTGGGCGGCTTGCTCGAAGTTTTGTGTCTTGCCTGGAGAGCTGTTAGTCGTTGCCATAGCGCGGTATACTAAAGTCAAGGTTGGAAGGGCTGGCGAATGTTTTAAGAGTGGCGCAACTCGAAGGCCCAAAGAGAAAAAGAGGAAAAGGGAACCAAGACTATCGTGGTGACATACGTTCCTTCCAAATTTAATGAATGGCGCCGCGATGCCTCCCATCCTTCTGCACGACTCAAGTAGATAGAAGACTGCGGGTGGAGTTGTTAAAGGGAAATGTCTCGCGTACCAACCTGACTCTGCATCTGCGCAGACATGGAGCCCTTCTCTGGACCTCCTTCGGCTTTGGCAGTCTCTGAGATAACGGAGCTGGCTGGACCCGGCTGAGCCATGGGGTTTCTGCTAGATCTCGTGAACGATCTGGTTGCGGGTCTGAGAGTATGTTGATGGGACAGAAGTCTTGATGAAAGTCGTCGCAGAGTTTGTGGTGTCATTGCGGACGGAATAGGAGATGCTGGAGAAGGATTCGATATGGTGATACGTGCCTGACTTACACGCAGGTGTCTTGTCTTATGGTCTGTCTTGAGCATCTATGTGATTGCGTCTTGACGTCATCTATGATCAATTGAAGTACGACATTGCCATTCTCCCGCCTAGTCGAGATGATGATCAATGCTCACAGAACACAGGAGAATCGCTCCGTCCACAATAGTCAAAGCATTGTTGTAGTGTGGCCAGTCGTGCAGGTGGTATCGTGGTCTGCTGTTCGAGTGGGGCCAGGAAGCTCTCAACTTCGTCAAGCAGTAGCAGCAGCAGTACCTGCGTCGCCTGTAGATCCGTCCAGCTCTTCTTCGAGCGTGGTGTTGTTCTGCGCTTGGCGCCGACAGTTTGTGATATGACATGTCACCTGCGCGAAGATCGAGCTGTCGCGTCGAATTCACGGCGGTCGAACGAAGGGTTTCGGCATGCGTCAGAAGCCTCGCTTGTAAAGGTGACAAACCCCCAGTAGCCTCAACTCAATGGTAGCTGCAGGAATATACGATGGGTCGTGTATGATGATGGCACGGGCCTGACCCGTCGTCGACCTTTGTCGATGGCTGATTGTTTGGAGATACGGAACTCATCTCGGGCTCACCGCCACTGGCCACCGGCAGCTCTATCCGGGCAAGGATCCCGATGCTCATCGACACGGCATGCCGAAACTCTTCCCTCTCGGGGCCCAAAAATGATATAACATATTTTCCATGCGAGTCATCGGTCCCTGCATCCGCCGTCACACCTCATCTGCGCAACCTTCTTCCCGTCCTCGTCGTCACTTCCCACCAGCCCTTCGCGATTCCAACCACCAACCCGTACTCATTTCACGTGTCATCTACAACAGTGGCTGGTGCTGCGATATGATGGTCACCACATAAGAGTCTATCTCACGAAACGAGCCAAAACACCCTGCTTTCTAGTGCTCGTTTGCAAGCGCAGCAAGCATCCCATGGCACGCCATCTGTCAGGAAGAGGAATGACGGGCCAAGCAGTCGTCCTCGATTCCAGAATGCTTCCACGTCACGTCACGTCACGTCGTTGTGCCGGTAGTGCTGTACTGTAGTCAAGTGATTGATTCTCGCTGCAGCCGTCCGCCGCTACGCAAGGATTTCGGTATCGGAGCGAGGTGCTGTGCTTTTCGCGCGAAACCATGAGATCTCGTTTCAAAGAGAAAAAAAAAAAGAACGCGCGCCCGTGCGGGTGTCGAATTACGATGAATCACATATCTCGTCTCTTCGTGCGCTGCTCTCGCTGTGCTGCTGCTGCTGCTGCTGCTGGGGCTCGTCAACGAAGGCAAGTCCTTTATCTGGTTTGACCGAGGCGCGGCTGTCATTTATCAAGGGAGAAGCGCACGGCATCCTGGTCATCAAATTACGACGCAGGACTTTCGTCAGACCCACACCGCCATGATTGCAAGAAGAAGTCGCTGGTGCGCCGCTCGATCATGGCGTTGGAGGTAAATTGTTGATGACGAACCCGAGCGCAGAAATGAGGCGGTGGAGGTACTGTATAAACTCGCGAGGACGACGCCACAGCCATTGTCAGGTAAATATAGAACTTCAACTAGTCCCGATTCCATCTGCTCTGCGTGTGTGATCCATCTCTTTTTGTTGCCATGTCTTTTTTTTCCCTTCGCCAAATGCAATTGTATATGTCGTCAATTATCGCGTGCTTTTGTCTAAACCTGCTGTGTTGTGTGTTGGTACATTGTTTGTAACGCCGGCCTCATTTTCTCCAACTTCCTCAGGGTATTCCATACTGCTCTGAATCAAACAAGAAAGAGAAAAAAGTCATGTGAAATTAAAAGTACCGCGTACGCCAATTCTGCACCCACAGGCTTCCGGATAGTAGTAGGGTGCCATCTCGTCAGAGCTGCCACCACAACACCTCTTCCAAGATTGCTGCTCGAGCGCCATGCAGCGGGGGTATTCGCTTGGGAACACCACACGCCACCACTTTCATTCGCAGATCTCCGTCGACGTCACCAGGAGCAGTTCAGTTGACCTCGGTGCTGCACTGAGGACATCTCTTCCCAGGAATGACCCACACGGTCTGACCTCGAGAAAGACAAGACTGGCATCTCTTGCCGGGAACCTGAGAGGGGGTCAGCATAGCTCCGGGGTGATATTGGTGCAGACCCTTCTTCTTACTGGATGATTTCGCACGGGGATGTCGAAACTTGGCTGTCTTGACAATGGGCTGAAGTCGTCCAGGTCGCACGATGATCGAGTGGAGGAGGAGGGTGACGAAGGCAGTTGCTCGATGCCGAGTCGGAGGAGTGTCTCGAAGCGTTGAATGTTGTAAGACATCTTGTAGGATGGACGACGGTGCTTGACTTGAGGCGTTTGGGGATGGGAAAATGAGGTGAGGTCGGGTTCCGAGATGGTGCTGAGTCGTGGATAGCGGGAGAGGAACGAAACAAGTAGAGGTGTTTCTTTGCTGTTCGGTCATGAGATGAGGGCAGACGTCTCCTTTATACCTCGTCTACTTTGCCAGAGCCGCCAGGTTCAAGCCTCGTGCCAAGAAGCATTGGCGCGGTCAGGTGCTGGACGACAGCACATGCGACTGTTGTGACCTGTGGGTAGGCCACAGAGAACAGGGCGAATGCGCTAGACATGTAGTGACCTCGACCAGCCTGTTGGGAATGGGACTACTCTTGAGACTGCTACCGGGTTGCGTCTTCGCTAGACTGTTACACTAGCAGCAAGTGGGAGCGTTCCAGTTGGACCAGATACATTCGATGCGAGTGCCGGAATCTGTATAGACCCTGAATATGTATTCACACGGGGCTGTCGTGGCTTACACCCGGAACTGCCTCCATCTCACTCGTACCGACCAGGTTGTATATTCGTCGTGGCTATGTCCATGCCAGCGCGGAAGGAAAAGTCAATGTGCGAAACAGGCCACTTTGGGAAGGAGGACACGTCAAAGCAGCTTCCTGAAGCAATATCGGCAGGTGGGAATACTTGCCGGCGGCATGTCGTTATCCATGCTGGGAGCCGGTAAGAGAGCCGACTTCCAGAGCACCGATCAGATGTTGAGCGTGACGATGGTCACATCTGTCAGACTTCAACAGGGATCGAAAGTCGGTTTCCGCTGTCCATGGCCGTGCGAGATGCTGTGGACCATGAGGTGCAAGTGCTCGTGATCAGGCGTAACGGACGATCGAAGGGCGCGCGAGAAGCGCCAAGTGTCTATGTGCGACGACGAAATCAATGCTCGACCAGCGACGGTTTGCGATGGAAGTGACCGACACCTTTTCGGACGTGTACAATATAGCTCCGAGTCGAGCCGCAAGACAGATCGTAGATCATCCTTGTCGACGCCTGCAGCACCCTAGAGCCCGCAAAGTTGAACCCGACCAGGGAAGCCTCCACAATCTGCACAACCCTGGCCGGGACGATCGAATATCCGCCCGCAAAAGCTTCGACGCCACACGACCTATATCATTCTCGATACGTGGTCAGCCGCTGCGCATGTGTGAAGAGACAGATTATTGTGAGGAGCTGATCGATGGCATCCCGATCCGATGAGCTTCTCCCTGCACCATGCCACCCATCACAACGCCTGTCCAATGCCATTCGCTCTCCTCCTTCACATGCCGCAGCATGGGACGCGATTCCGTTCGTCCACCGGCAAGAGCCTCAACCCGCCGGCTATATGCGCGTGCCCGCTGGATGCTGGATGCTGGATGCTGGATGCTGGATGCTAGCACGCATGCATGCACCCGCTCGTCGCGAGCGAGGGGCTCAAGCGTTGCCCTGCTACTGTGCGAAACGTCCATGTACGGTAGCTAGTGAGCTGCGCACTGTTGACTCGCGTGCGATGGCTTGACATGACTTGTGGCCAATCTCAAGTCCTGGCGCTGGGGAGTCGACTCTTGTAGAGCCTCGTTAGTTGAAGTTTGTCACATGAACATTGTAACATTACCACGGGAACGGCCAAAGTGCGTCGCATTCCAGGCGATCTGCCAGGATGCCTCAGCTTCGCGTCAAAGCTCTGCGATGCTGGTTGGGTTTCATTCAAATGCAGTCGTCTTGCGGAAAAGACGCATTTCCGAGTGCGCCGGCTCATGCTGCCCCGTTCGCTGTCACTTATCATCTTCACTCTCAAACGTAGTGCAGGTGCGCCACAGCTGCTGGAGCTATGTTGACGTCGTCCTGTGTGAGCCTTTCCACCGTGTTGCATTCACCCTCTGATCATCGTGAAAGACAAAACACATGCATGAGATGGCGGGACGGTGTTGCACAATGAGGGCTGGTCAAATTGATATCCATGTGATCAGATGTTTAGCTGGTCTGCGCTAAGTCTCACGAACGTCCATTCGCGCTTTCGGTCCAAGTCGTGCGAGATTGATTCCATCCGCTCGTCGTGGTCATGTGACCGAAGATGTGCATTTCGATTGTCGATTACGTCTTGGGTAGCGTGGTGCGGTCGGCGAGGTTTGCTCGAATGTGCATAAGGATCTTGCCGCCCGTCGGCCGCATATCATCCCCGCGAAGGCGTAAGAGCACTAGACCCTGGGGCAAACGGTCAAGTCGAAAGCACGCCCATCCAAGAACGCGATCTTTTTGGTACGACATGTCGTCCATAACCTTGAACCTGGTCACAACAAAGTTAGCGCGACCCCTTGACATTCGGCGCAATGCTAGTCAAAGGAACCATGATATTAAACTAGAGTTGGGGTGGGTTGCCGGCTCCTGCGACGCGGTGTGACTCTCAAGGATGCCAGTCGCTGGTTATGTCGGTAACAACATTCTCGGGTCGAGCTAGAACGACACGCGTGAAGGCCCGGGAATCTGTTCGAAGCAATGGATAGGATCTGAAATGTAAGATGCGAGGTGCACTGCGCGACCATCTCCGAGTCGGCTACCCCTCAACGCTTCGACTGTGTTGCATAGTGGTCCAAGGGTCGCCATGGGACAGCCTTCCGAGCCAGCCAATACACCATGCCAGGTGTGACCTTCTCCAGTGGAGCTGGAAGCGTCCACTAGCTCGAGCGGCACCACCAAGTCGCACGGCAAATCGCCGCAGAGCACGCGCCGTTGAGCTACAGGTAATGAACGAGATTGCGGCACTTACCTCACAAACGATAATGCTGGTACGACTTCTTTTACGTGTTCAAAGACGAGCGGTTCACCGCTCCAGTCCGGCTCCCGACTCTTCTTAACGCTGGATCGAAGCTTCCGTTCACCGCCCTTGTTCTTCCCGCCTTTGGGGATCTGCCCACCGTCTGCTTCTGCTTTGCTTTCGACATGCAGCTCGCATTTGATATAGCAGCTCGGAGTGTCGTCCGATGGGCCAAGGGACTGCGCTGCGAACAGTCTGATCGCGAGATTAAGAGTCTGACGTGTCGGGCTGGGCTGGGCACCCTCGACAGGAAGATAGCCTTCGGGCTTCAGCACCCAGCCTCCACTGCCTTCAAATTGAGCTGCGTTCAACATCATGGCTGCATTGGGCTTCTGAAAGTTGAGTGCGACCTGCAGAACTCAACATTAGCAGGGCTCTGACGTGTGCGATGCGACAAATCACAGACCATCTGGACGCCAACCCTCCAGAATGGAGCAGGGTCCAGATTACTGCTCCGAAGGCGAGTACCCTTGGGGTATGCGCGTAGAAGGTAGTGAAGATTGTGTTTGAACAGCTCCGTCCGCTTGGTTTCGCACGCCTGCAACAGTTTCGTTTCGCCGAGTGAGAACACGTGCGTAGGGATGCGTGACTCCGGCTGATCAAACGAATGGAAATGAAATGCTCTGGTGAAGATTCCCATGTTGCTCAAAGGCTCAATAATCTTTCCCTTCGCGACAGCCTGGATGTGGTCAGTACAACTCGATCAGCACAACTGTGATGGACCCACCTCGTCCTGATCCTCGTCACTACTAGTCGAATCCTGTTCCTGACCGGCCTTCGAAGCAGCTTTGGCAGTCTCTGGGGCTGTATACTTGACTTTCACTAAGATCTTCTTGCGCAGACTCTCCAGCGTTGGTAGTGGGGTAGAGTCCGAAAAGTCGGTTGGAATACGCTCGAGAAATTGGCCCCAATAGTCTCGCATCAGTTCAACAACAATCTCCTGCTGCGGCTGGCTGCAGTGGACTTCAAGGCTCACGATCAACGGCAAGTCGCTCGTCCTGAATGCATAGTCGCGGACAGTGGCACATACAGCACGAAAGGGAATCTCTTTGGTAGCCGTATAGCCGTGATAGACAACTGGCTCTGATCTTCCGCTGTCGATCCTCCACGGTGTGGGCAGCAGTGTCTGGTCACCAACCGGAGAGTCACGGGGAGCCTGTCGATCTGGGTTGGAACGTGATCGTAGCCGGTTCAGCTTCTTCTTTAGTAGACCGCCCAGTTTCGCAACGTCACTCTCGTCTTCGCCTGTCCCCTCAGCCTCTGAGGAGGAGGGAGAGCCACCGTCCCAGATATCAATCTCGATGCATCTGCAGCCGCGTTTGAGAACTTCTTTGTAAGAGTCAGTACTCGACTTGCTCCAGAGCTGATTGCCTGACAGGTAAGTGTTGTGGCTTGTGTTGATGAAATAATGGCTCAAAGGATGACTCAAATCGACTTTGATGGGCAGCGAGGCGGACGAGACCGGGTCGTCGAGCTTCCTTAGAAACTCCTCAAAGTTTCCCTGCTTCGCGCCATCGTTGAGCCTTTCGTACTCAACCTTGGCATGTTTTCGAATGACCGATGAGAGCTGCGACTCGGCCTTGCCGGATTGGCCGTCTGCCATGGCTAGAAGTATGAGTGATGATATGAGTATCGAAGTATTTCCTATGGTTCCAGCGCGTCTCACTGTCCACAGCGACACCAGTGCTTTTTAAAGTTGTTGGCTGGGATGTGCACACGGGAGGCTGAGCATGGAGGATTTGTGTGAGTTGGATGAAGTAGGCACAGCCACGGCGGGAGAGTTACTACAAGAGAGCCTGAATTACATGTCCACCTGCTGCACAAGGCGTGACTACTCCATATGCTGTGTTGTTTGCATCGGAACTGCACTGCTTATGACGGGATGTCGGTCGGCCGGTATGTCATCGTGCAGCACAGACCTCCGGCTTGCCATGCGGCGAACATCAGTCCCGCAAACCCTCCCGCTGCAGGTCCGAAGTCAAACTCACTTTCTTTTCGATTGCACCATCTCTTCACACTCCCGATCGTGTTTCTGAATCTCGTTCTGTTGAAGCCTTTGCATTCACAAACAAGCCACAATCGGTAGCAATGGCAACGTGAGTACTCCCGCTCGCATTCTCTATTTCGTATACTGTTCAGAGCATTGGCTATTACCGCAAGAGAACCCCACTCTAATTGTGTATCAGCAACATTACGTGGCACGCAGGCCTCACTCGCAAGGAGAGGAGTGAGCTGCGCAAACAAAAGGGCTGCACGGTTTGGTTCACTGGTCTCTCGGCTTCTGGAAAATCAACTATTGCAACAGCTCTGGAGCAGCATCTTCTCCACCTCGGAAAGCAGACATATAGATTGGACGGCGACAATGTGCGGTTTGGTCTGAACAAGGACCTCGGGTTCTCACCTAAGGACCGTGAGGAGAATATACGCCGGATAGCAGAGGTAAGCAGATGGCATGACTGTTGGCTATTGCCCTCATACTCACTTTTTCCCCAAAGGTCGCCAAGCTCTTCGCCGACTCCACCACGATTGCCTTGACATCGTTCATCTCACCCTACAAAGCCGACCGCGAACTGGCACGAAAGCTTCACGCTGATACCACGAACAATGATTCCCCACTTCCCTTCATTGAAGTATTCGTAGACATTCCGGTAGAAGAGGCTGAGAAGCGAGACCCGAAGGGCCTTTACAAGAAGGCCCGAGCGGGTGAGATCAAGGAGTTCACAGGTATCAGTGCTCCCTACGAGGCACCGGAGAACGCCGAGATACACATCCACTCGGAGAAAACGAGCGTAGAAGAAGCTGTACAGATCATAACGGATTACCTGAAGCAGCAGGGTTTGCTGGATGCTTAGAATATGAAATACAAGAGAATTCGTAAACGAAAAGAAAGATATAGAAAGAGACATGACTCAATTTTCGGTGCTTGTCACAAGAACCTCAAAAGTTCGCCATCATCGCTCGGAGAACACTAAGCTTCAGAAACGTGTGTCAGGCTGCTGAGAGCAGGCGTCAAACGATTCAGAAGTACATCGCAGTCTGCCTGCGTAGATTTCAGAGTCTTGGCGCTAACGAGAAACTCACACGTGGTGTGCTCTGTGATGCGAACACCATTCCTCCTCGTCCGAAGCGACACTACAGCAGGCTCAGACTCATGGTCTCCAAACTCGGGATCCAATGCCTGCTGAAAATACCAATGTCCGAGTCGGGGTGGGATGTTTCGTCCTTGACCCATCTCGAAGCAGCGCAGACAATCCTTGTTTCCTCATAGGCAAACGAAAAGGCTCGCACGGAGCAGGAAGCTATGCTCTACCAGGCGGTCACCTCGAGTTTGGCGAAACGCTAGAAGAGTGCGCGGCTCGCGAAGTCCGTGAGGAGACCGGTCTGGAGGTCACAAATCTCCGTTTCCTGACTGCTACGAATGACCTCATGCTGGCCGAAAACAAGCACTATATCACTGTTTTCATGATCTGTGCACCAGCCATCGATACCGATGTGCCGCGGACTCTGGAGCCGGAGAAGTGTGAGGGATGGGAATACATGTATTGGCGTGAGCTTGAGGAATGGGTGAACCAGGATGGTGCGACTAGGGCCGATGGTGGAAAGAGAATGGTGTTCACACCTTTGATCAACTTGCTTCGCCAGCGACCAGGCGTCATCCCGAGCATCTGATAAACGGAGCGACGAACCAGCGAAAATGATAACCACTATTTGGCTCATCTATGGACATCTTAGTGCACCAAATTCTGATATCACATCCACTTACTGGTTGGACAAAGGCACGAAGAGAGACACGGCACCTCCGAAGATAGCTCCTGACGTTCCTCGCCAGAAACCGAGTTGCGATGACCATACTTGGACTTGTAAGCAGGAAAAAGGCAGCGAGAAGCGAATGTCTTGGGAGGAATGGTTGCGCAGGATTGGGGCTAGGAAAGACTGAGATGTTCCACCATCCTATGGTACCTCGCCACACATCATTCCGTACCAAATCATGGCGCGAGTACCGCAGCGGCGCAACCTCTCCTACTTCGCAGGACCCTCCCTCACCAAGCTGAAACTTGGCCTCCGCGACTCTTTTCGGAAGCGAAGCTTTCCCTGGAGCAATACTTTCTCGCATGTCGATGTCGAAATTGGGCTTCTTGATAATCTTGCGACGGCGAAGGACGGTCTAACATCAAGCACGGCCTCATGGCCACATATGATTTTAAGCACGGATGGTCCGGTCATTATGGCAGATGGGGTCCAAAGTTTTAAAGGCTCGTGGACGCAGATGTTCCATAGTGGGGGACAGTCACGTTCACTCGTGGTGGAGCACAAAGACTGGATTCGTTGTATCTACGGCCACGGTAAGCTGAATATGGCTAGACGGCAGAACACGTCAACACACTATCGAGATGCAGAACTCATGTGCGAGATTGTGATTTTGAAGAGTCCCCGCAATGCCTCTTTCGGGGGCCGACGAACTTGATCATCCTTTCGAGAAAACAGCAATAGGCTGACAGCTTTGCCAAATGCATTTTCATCATTCGGCTTTTCTATCGAAATGTCGTCGACGATGCTTTTATCCAGGGCAGCTAGCAGGACAGTCACCATCAGCTTCGTAGAACATACTTGAGTCTGGTAGGCATCGTCCATCAAAGGTGCCTGCCAAATGAAGCTGCCGTGATTCCCTTCCGGTGCGGCATTGGCACTGAGCAAGAAGAGGAAACAGTTGTCTTGGTCGCTCTTGGCGTGTAAAATTAGCACGTGACGGGGAAGACATAGAAAGAGAGGTGTGATATGGCAATTTTACGCTAATTGTATGCGCTTGCTCGTTCTACAAAATTCAGAAATCAATCAAAAACAAACTCCAAGCGCCATGTGACCGTCTTACTGAATGCTACCGCGAGGTGAGCTCATGCGTCCAATGCAGTTATGCCGAATCCAGCGCTATGCAAGAACCATACCCAGACCCCGAAAAATCCCATCCCAACCGTGCGCCATTGATCTCATGTCTCGTCTCACTCGTTCTCCACACTGGTTTAATGGAGAGGAGCTGAGGCTGACGAGTCCCTGTGTATGGGCTCTTGCGGCAGTTGTGCGCCTGGTATTTAGGCAGCATGCTTGTGGGACGCAGTCCGGACGCGTCGGCGGACATGAACATTTCGAATGTCACGCCTGACCTTGACAATTGCGTTATTCTGACACTTCGTACCAGCCGCCATATCTCGCCATCCGCCAATAAGCTTGCCGTTAGCACACTGCCCAAATTGTGTAGTACCATGGCACACAAAGCCGTCCTGAGAACACGATGTTGAGCCGGTACCGACTGGTGCAGCAGCCGAGGCAGCTGTCGTAGCTGGGCCATAAACGCCCTCGCCGCTAGTCGGTTGAGTGGTTGTGAAGGAGGAGTATGGCGAGGCTGTTGCAGACGAGGACTCCGCAGAGGTGTACACCGGTGGGGTGGCGGTAGACGAAGGAGACTCGCTCACTGGTGCAGCTGCAGATGAGGTGCCTGCACCGCCGTAGCCAGTTGCAAATGTTGCTTGAGCTGAGCTAGGCCCCGTGGCGCTAGCAGATCCTGAACCTCCACCGTACCCAGCAGCTCCGCCAGAAACGCCCGAAGTCTGTGCAGCGGCGGCTGCTGCGCAACCTGCGCCTTCAGCAGTAGCAAGTGAGGTTGCGGCGATGGTGGTAACGAACTTGCCAGGCTTAGGGACGATTACATTCTTGCTGTCCGGAACGATGCAAGTGTCGTCGACAGGAGAATTGGCCAGATAGAGGTTGGGCAAGCTGTTGTAATAGTCATTGTTGTCTGAGCCACCAGTGACGGTGATGGGTGCGCAATTCATGTAGATCTCGCGATTGCCAATTTTATTGTTCCAGACCCAAGCCAGGGTCATCTGCTTTCCATTCGGAAAGCCCTGTGGAATGGAGAAGGTCAAGTTCGACCCCGAGTCAGAACTCGGACAGCCACCCACATATACTTGGATGATCTTGAAGACCGAGTCTTTGGTAGGCTCTTTGTCAAGAGAGACTGCGAGCTGGCATGTCCCACCGCCGTGAGAAGCCGAGCCCTCAAACGCCAGAGTTTGTTGCTCACCCACAGGCATCATGTTCATGTGGACCATCTCATAGACACCCTGTCGCTGTTTGCATGGATAACCAGACTCAGTCGAAAGTGGAGAGTTATCCAGCGTGCTTTTACCATAAGGAACAGGCTCGGCCATGATCATGTGTGCTGATGCCGTGCCGCAAAGGGCGAAAGCCGCCAGGCCGACTGTGATTGCGTAGCTGAACATTTTGCTGAATGCTGTCGATGTTGGTAGGAGATCCTGAAGTGATGAAATTTCGGCTGATACTCTAGACCGGCTAGAGCAATGCGTTTTCTTGCTGAAGAGCTGTGCGTAGCTATGATAGCCTGTGTGCTGTTCGAATGAGTGTGAAAGACCTGTCCAGTCAAAGCGGTTTGCTTGAGTAGCTGGGCTTATGTGGTCAATTTTTGGGAAAGGTAGAGAAGAAGGAAGACGACCTAGGCCGAAAGCATGGAAAAGTTATACTTGGAGAAGCGAAGTGTCGAGTGTCGCCTATTCACAGTCCATCAAGTGACAGAATGGGGCTTGACACAGTGTCCTTGTTCCATACACAATGCACCATTGTGGGTTATCGACAAAGAATGGCCAAAAGGCTGCGGCCTAGTCGCATTCACTCGATAGACTACACACAATGCGTAAAGTCCGCGGCGTGATCATGTTTTGCCATGCAGGTTACGCGCCTCATTGATCAAGGCGTTTGGATGTTAGCGTTTCACGGGAGACCAAGCTTCACCAAGCTTTCTTCCGTGAATGGAGCTGCAACGCACCAGAGCCACGCACCCAGTATGCGCACAGCAGGAGCTGTCTGAGCCCACCGAGACGTGGTCATCGTGCAGAAACGTGCGGAGGCCGGGCTGATCATTCTCATTGAGAAACCAAAGATTGGTCCAGGGTAAGAAAGTGAGCCAGGTTTTTTCGGCGACTGTCCCGAGGAATCAGATTTTCGCGCCGTGCGGTTGTGGTGAAGAAGGGCAAGTCTGAAACAGCAGTGCGACTCCTACGCGCTGCGCTCCGTCAGACTGCAAGATTGACAAGGCCAGAGGCAGCGCGCTTCGGGTGTGCAGATCGCGCAAGGCGAGACAGATAGGCCGCCGTGAATCATCTTGCGATCGTGAAGGCTGTAGAACCGGTATGGTAGAGAGCAGCGTGAGGTGATGTGCTCGTGAATGGACTGGGCCGCGGAGGACGGAGACGGAGTGTGGATTCGAGTGAACGCCTCAGGCATCAAGCGGTCACGTGTACACTAATCCAGTTCCTTTCCCGCAGACTAGCACCTCTCCACGCAAACGCGTCTTTCTGAGCTTGACATCGAATTCGCTGCCCTTGCGTCCCGCTGGCAGTCACCTGTCACTCAACAGTCACGCCTTCCAACAGCACACCGCCTGTGATCGCGCTACTCTGGCGACTTTAATGATGCGGGACTCGCTGTGATCAATTCAGCCCTTCACTTTGCAGAAGACCGAATTTCCGCGCGCGAGACCATCGACACTCTCTAGGCAGGCTCTCTTGAGCCCTTGCCAAAAGTAGATTGCTCACGATGTCGGCGGTCAACTCTACCCGCGTGAACGCTCCTCAAGCCTTCGTGTCAAGCTATGCGCCGCGGATACGGACCTACGGCAACTCACTCCTGACACCAGTCGTACCGCAGACCATACTACCTCCCGTGCGAACGACAAAACGAGGGACGACGGCGATCAATTATGCGGAGGAATTTGACGATGACAGTATCGAGGACTCAGATGGTCCCTCGCGGCGAGCGACAGGCCTCCGCACCGCACAACAGCGTCGCGATCCTGATCCACTGGTGGAGAAGGCGAAGGAATTGGGCAAAGAGGTGTACGCGCCTGTGGATGTCCAAGGCATATGGCGGGACTGGATGGGCAAACCTAAGCGGACCCTTACAGAACGTCAAATGCACGTGCAGTCTGCACTACCGACCAACTTGATACCCATCAAGATTGATCTGGACGTGGCGCCGTTCAGACCAGAGGCAGCGCTTCCAACCCCTAATAACGCTAAGGACTTTGGAATTGACGAGAATCTGCCTGCATACAAGGCACCAGAACCCACGCCTCCATACCGATTGAAAGACACCTTTCTCTGGAACCTGCATGAAGCACTCATTACCCCGGACATGTTTGCGAAGACTTTGGTGGACGAGCTGGACTTCCCTGTGATGAGAAAACAACCGATGATCAATGAGATCGCGCAGTCGATACGAATGCAGCTGGAAGAGCATGCATCAGTCGCGCTTCACCCGCTCTTTCAGCCCGAGGTATCGAATCCTCAAGCACCTACTACCAATGCGCCAACACCATCGATAAGGCCAGGCCTTTCTCGAGAAGACTCCTCGACGCCAATGCAGACGGACACACCTAACAACCGTTTCCTAGATCTCTCGCATATGAATGGAGATCAACATTCTTCAAATGCTCCCACCCCAGCGGCGAATGGTATCTCTACACCCGCCATCGGCGCAACTGCACAACCGCTGCCTAAGGACCCCTCGACATCATCAGCTCTCAATCCTGCTGATTCCCACAGATGTGTCATCACCTTATCTATAAATTTACAGAACAGATTATATACAGATAAGTTCGAATGGTCTCTGCTCCACCCACCTGGCTTTCCTGAGATCTTCGCCAAGCAGACTTGCGCTGATATCGGACTTGCCGGCGAGTGGGTGCCAATGATGGCACATGCGATCTACGAGGCTAGTTTACGATTGAAGAAAGACATGGTTGACAATAACGGCACGCTAGCTGGGGTTGTAGGCAGTGGTGTGGATGGTTGGGGCGTTGTCGAGAATGAAGCTTGCGAGTATCACGGCACCGCGGAATCTGCGCTTGGTGTCGGTGCTGGGTGGCGCTTTGATGAAGATGGTCTGGGCGCTGATTGGGAGCCGAAGATCGAAGTTCTCAGCAAGGAGGAGATCGAGAAGAGAGAAGGAGATCGTGAGCGACAGATCCGGAGACAACGACGAGAGACCGCACGTTTCACCACGACTTACAATCTTCCCGCTCAGCAAAGCAATAGCTACGGCGACTACTTCTCGGGTGGGCTGGGTATGTCGCAGGTCAACGGTGGTGGAGAAGATGAGCGCATGGGTCGAGGGGAGCGGTCGAAGAAAAAGCGTCGTTTCCGAAGTCTATCACCCATTGGCCGTGAGACACCGGAGGTCGCTGGGTTTGGTGGAACCTCTTCCAACCTTTCAGAAGGCGAGCGGCAGTACTGGACGTGTAGCCATTGCAACGTCTGGGGTGCTGCGATCTGGGGAGTACGTGATGGACCAGCAGGGCCGCGGACGCTCTGTAACAATTGCGGTCTACTTTACGAACGCGACAAGCGCCTCCCACCCTGGAATTATCGATTGTTCGCCCATGAAAAGAACCAAGGTTCGCGTGAGGCAAACATGCCTCAGTATGCACAAGCGCCACCGCGTCAACCGGTGCACCTGCAATCAGACGTCGCCTCTTTCCCAATGTCGACACCGCAGCCAACACCGATTCGCATGCAGCAACGTGATGACCTGAATCCGTCTTCACATCTGTATACTGGCGCCTCATCTGGCGGCCAAGGTCAAATCAACGCTACGACCATGGCAGACATCATCAACTACGCAGAACCGGGCGAAGATCTGGACTGGACGAAGGTCACCGAGCCGCGGGAACGGAAACGTCTTCAGAACATCATCAATGGTCGCAAGTATCGCGAGCGGCGGTTGGCGGCGGAGGGACATTCTGGCAGTGGTGGGAACTACCCTGGTGCCGCTGGTGTGGGCAGCTACCTGTCTACGGGATACGGACAAAGACAGTCGCTGAGCCAAGGTGGCGGCACCCCGAGCGCTGGCTAGTGACGCCAGGCTTTCGCGGACGTGCTCATTGGCCTTCAGAAGTAGTGCCCAGAGCCTTCAACATTTCGGACATTTGCTTTCTTGTATGAATTGTGCTTTTAGCGCGGCGTAGGTCTGGGGTTCAAGAGGCAAGAGCTGAAAGCCGTAGGCATTCTGATAGCATCCATGTATAATCGACATCGGCATGACGCTTGGTCTGCAGGCCGGGGTATTTGCATTGTACTCTCATAGCCCTCGCAATGTGAGCGTAGTGCAAGCTTGTGACAATCAATCTCTGTTTTGGAAAGAACTGCCATTGTGGAAATTCATGGGCATCATAGCTACTGCTTTCCTTGCGACATCCGCAGTCGCTTGACAACAAGCTGCTCGCTGGAGTGTCGCTCTCACAAACAGATCAGCATAGCGTAGCAAGACACAAACATCAGAGCAAGTCCACAGCAAGCGCACCAGACATCATGTTCTACTCGGCCTCGGATACCGCCACCCTCTTCGCCACCGGTCCCTCACAGCTCGACCCCTCCCCCTCCGCCTTCCTCTTCGCCCCAGCAACAGCAGCACCAGCACCCGCACTCTCCGCACCCATCGCTCCCACCATCGCCACGCCCGGATTCTTCGGCCTCACCCCGACATTCCCAATCACATTCCTATCGCCAACCACCGTGATGCCACAATTGATCGTCAAATCCACCTGCATCGCCCTCCTCACCTTCGACCTCGGCGTCGCTTCGGAGTTGGCCAGGGCATTCGCGGCGTTGATCTGATTAATCGCGTGGAGGAGGAGGGTGCTGAATTTCGTGGCGTCGGAGAGGAGGGAAGGCGAGGTGGGGATGAGGTTGTTGGAGCCGTGGATGGAGTGTGGGGAATTGATCGTCAGTTTGATGGGTAGGGCGGAGTCGGAGTCGGAGTCAGAGTCGAAATCGTCCGTTTCCTCGTCCTCGTCCTCGTCGAGGGAGTAGGGAGGGGGAGCTTCTTGGGGTGGGGTGGGTTGTTCTGGTCGGCGGGCTCGTTCGGCGAGGATCTTGTGGGTGAGGTGCGTGATGGAGTCCATGGTAGAGGTGTCGTGACACGTGAGTAGGGGGGGACACTTGGACCACTGGTGGTGGATGTATTTGAGGTCTGACGGCTAGGTGTGGCGCGGTGTCCTGATATGGAAGTCGTGACTTGGTGTTCGCTGGGCGGCGAAGCAAGATTGGCGGCGCCCTTCGTTGATCGTGCAGGCGGTCGGAACACGAAAGTGGTGTCTTCTTCGAGAAGAGAGTAGGCTTGACTCAAGTATGAGTGGTGATGAGTGACGGCAGGTTTCTCTTGAGAACGTGTGATGGTAGAACGAGAGGAACGGCGGGAAAGCAGGGAGAGATATATACTTAGGGGAGGCTCTACCTCGTATGCGAAGAGGGGCCTAGCTATTGTGACCTGTGTCGAGAGGAGGGTTACACACTCGACAATACGAAGCGGCGGCTATTGTAGATGGTCATCCGTCTAGCCATCCCCATTTCGTGTAACGGGCAGCCCGCCCTTCCGCATGATCAGCTGCCTCATCGTGTTGAAACATCGGGGGTCTCTCGTATGCACTGCCTCCCAATCATAAGACGTGTATCGGTGGTCACCCCGTGCCGCTATACGACATAGAAGTCGGCAGTTTGGTATTGTTCTCTTTTGGGTTTCAATGGACGGCCGTCAACAAGGTTTGATGCTAAGCCGGGCCGGGCCCGTCCACCCCGCCTCTTTGCCGACACTCACTAGCCTCCTTCCCCATCTCTCACGTTGCGTCCCCACCACCTGTCACCAAATTAACAACACAGTAATGATGGCAGCGTCGTTTCCGGTAGTAAGAGGCCAACAGAATACAACAGCCAATGATGGTACAAGAGTCTTGGCGTGTCACCAGTGCAGGCCGCTTCCCGCTCCTGTGTAACATTGCCACGATTGACTCGCGGCATCGAGCATGAGCTGTTTCGTTGATAGACGGCAGGTGAGTCCGACTTCCGAACGGCGGTCTGGAAGAGCAAGAAGGAGCGCTGGTTGCCTTCCATACCCAGTTCCTTATATTGCGAATGGGAGGCTTCCAATTCCTAAGCACTTTCCCCCAAGTCCGGCTATCTCCAACATCCCATTACCACCATAAAGTCTGGTTTCGACCCGAAACGGGCGCTTGCGAGCAATCTATCGTTATATTACTACAAACATGGGCAGCGCTACTTCGAACCTGTGCCACCGGCCTCAGCAGACAGAACGTCATCAGGCCGAGTTCGTCGACACCATCGCTTCACAGCCGCCCGAAGGTCAACATCGACACGAGATCAGCGACATCACTAATGAAGAGCTGTCCTGCCGCTATGCCGAGAATCTTGACAGTTCGCCACTCCTGAGACTTCCAGCCGAGCTACGTGTGCTCGTATATCGGAATTTCTTCGCCCACAAACCATGGCTTCTACTTCGAATCGAATGGTTTCAGGCGGTAGACGACTGGAATACTCCCGGCATGATCCATACAAGCGACGTCAGAAATCTCCTGAGTCTGTGTCGACAGATACATCACGAAGCGGTCGCGGAGCTCTTCAGCAAAGCCCACCTCGATTTTACTGTGGTAAATGGCTGTGAGTCGGCATGGGCGTTCAGGTAGGATGTGTACAGAAAAGCCTGGCTCCACAATTTTGTCCGACGGATGGACCTCTGCCAGGGCGCAGTCAGCAGATGCAGAGTTCCTGGTGAAACGATGTTCGGCGAAGTACAGGACCTTCGACTGTGGCGCTACCTCACAAGCATGCAGCTTAACGTCAATGTCACATGGGCAAGTGGTCGTCCAATGGGCAGAATTGAGGGTTTTGGCAATTTCATGCTGCTGGAAGGGTTGAACGAAATGGTGAAGGCAATGGCATCAGCACCATTTTTACGTGATGTTGCGATCAACATCAGCTGGGAGCTCATCCACGGCGTGCCGACGTGCCTTGACGACATCGTTGCGGCGCTGAAGAAATTGAGATTTCAGCGGGAGGACGTCAAAGTCAAGGTGTGGGTTAACGACCACTTGATGTTGACGCCGGAAGCCGAAAAGCTGGAGAACGAGATCGAGAGCGCGGTTATGGGCCTTGGAATGGGCATGATAAGAAAGACCCCGTATGATCAGGCCTCTAATGGCAGAGATGGCGAAATGGCCATTTCCGCATCAGCACAATAGCTATCGCTACCAGGCAAGCGGTTGCATTCGTCGAATCGCTCGTGTGGCACGATCAGCGTATGAGATGTAGAATAAGTCTCTGATCGAGCGACACGAACCACGACACGATCAAAAGATCGGCAAAACCTAAGCTCATTCCTCGTCCGCCTGTACCTCCTCGCATTCGTCCGTCGCCGCGCCGAAAGGCAACGAATTCGGCGCCTCCTGCCAAATTCTAATGAAGCGCGACCCCTACTCCGCAAGTCCCTGTACCATTTTCTCGACGCAATCAGGTCTCTACAACCTTCAATATTCACAATTTCCGCCACCATACCCCGAACTCGGTTCGCCACACTCGTACGTGCCAGTCAAATCCTTTCAATCCATCAGTGAATTCTCCCCCGCAGACACAGCATTGCCTCTTGAAGCATACATATCGGCCGACTTCCCTCAGTTTGCAGTTGATGCCGAGTTGTGCCTAGGTGTAGTCACTGTTAGAAACGGCGTAGCTGCCCTGATAGCACGAAACTGCTGTCGTCGGTTTCGGCGTCTATATCTGATGACCTGTTTCGTCATTCATGCAGCTTGCAGCTTCTTCCACGTCTGGTACCTTGTTGGCTTCGAACCAAACGCCTTGCAAGAAGGTGTCTATCATCCTGACATGGGCCATTGCGATATGTTACGTGGATGATCAGATCTGGAGTGATACCCGGGTCAACTTGGGCGAAGAATCAATGGCGAGTCAAGAATTATGGGAAACTCCAGCATGATACGTCGTTCTTTTTTTGTAGGTTCGAAGTCTCGGGTCGATGCCATTCAGCTACCGAGCATCGAATCGAGCTCGCTCTTTCTCGTACAAATTTTAGTCCTAGGCTGTTCATGGTCTGCTTGTGGTGATGGAATTAGGCTGAGAATCATCGTCCCTACCCTAGGTTAGGGGGAGCTAACTACATCCTATCGCTCAGACCGTGCTGGTCCTTTCGTTCTTTGCGAGCTCGTCATCTTCATCTAGGAGTGAGCAGCATGGTTTATTCCGTTGACTGATTCGGAATGTAGTTGCGAGAGGGCGCGAGATATTGCCGAAGTTCGGCCGCCATTCCGTGTTGAACCTCGAAAGTCGAACGCGTGCTGGCTCACAAAGAAACATCCACCTTGGCCCTTACCACCGGCGTTAAGAGCATCAATCGACGGGCGCGCGCGCTCCCCTATACCCACTACACCGACTCTTGCGACTGTCCTAGCAATTTCCTCAACTACTCAGGACTATCCAGTAAGGATCAAAATCTCGAGCGCAGGGCTCTGAAGCGGCGAAATGGACGCATACGATTATGGCGGGATGGACGGGGAGGACACTGGTCCAAAAGTGACCATCAGAGATGTGAGCATGGCTTGCGCTGAGGGGCTCGATCTGCGAACTAACGGGACAGACAAATGCAACCACGATCAAATTCCGCCTTTCGAACACATCCCTCGCATTCGCCAACTCACTACGGCGGGTCATGCTAGCAGAAGTGCCTACGATCGCCATCGACCTGGTCGAAATCGAGAGCAACACATCAGTCCTCGCCGACGAATTTCTTGCGCATCGACTGGGCCTAATACCGCTCAGCACCAAAGGCGTGGACGACATGGTCGACTTCCGCGACTGCACCTGCGAAGAGTACTGCGACAACTGCAGCGTCGTTCTCCGCCTCAATGCCGCCAACCGAAGTAGCGACCAGAACCTGAAAGTCTTCGCGCGCGACCTGTTCGTAGAATCAGCACAACCCGGCGCTGGCTACAGCCGCACCAACGGCGTCAACGGCAGCTCAGTGGATGAGCTGCCCCCGCGAGGACACCCGATCATCATGGACCCTGCAGGCCAAGGCCCTCTGATCTGCCAGCTACGGAAAGGTCAAGATCTGCGGATAAAGTGCATAGCGAAGAAGGGGATCGCCAAGGAACACGCGAAGTGGGCGCCCACGGCTGCGATCGGCTTCGAGTACGACCCGTGGAACAAGATGCGACATACGACACTATGGTATGAGACAGACCCCAAGGCCGAGTGGCCCGAACCTAAGAAGAACGGAGAATGGGAGGAGCCGCCGCAGGAAGGAGAGCCTTTCAATTACGAGGCCGAGCCCAACCAGTTCTACATCGACCTCGAGGGCACTGGAGTCATGCCGCCGGATCAGATCTTGCACTCTGGGATCCAAGTGCTGCAGAACAAGTTTGCGAAGATCATCACGGAGCTTAGCGCAGGTGCGGAGGATGGACAGGCGAATGGCTTTGGGGGGTTCAGTCCGACCCAGGACATGGGCAATGGTGGAGGGACGGCGTACGGAGGACAGAGCGCGTACGGTCAAGGTACGGCGTATGGTGGCGGAGCTTACGGAGACGGTGGCCAGACGCCCGGCTATGGTGCTACGAGTGTCTACGGTCAGGCCACACCTTACGGGCAGAGACCGTACTAGACATGACTCTCTGTAGTAGGCAAGCACGAAGCGGGCTGTACCACTATTTGCGATTTCAGCGATGGCGTTGGGTGGATGGCCAATGTGAGTCGGCAAGCTCCAGATCCAAAAACATGTGAGACATTTGAACGAGAATCTGCGTTTTATGACACAACACGATCCTCAGAACGAACCCCCGACTTCGTTTTCTCTGCAACGCCCGGGAGGAGAAGCACCAGTACGGGACACATCCCGGGCAAATTCACGGCCTTGGTTGCAACGACGGAATTTGTCCGGTCCTCTCTGGTCATCGTTCTGGGACTGGCGCCGTGATAGGGCATTGCACAAATTGCGATAATGGACCGGATGGGACGATGAGGGTGAAGATCGAGTGCAAGAACAGCAAACGGTGCAGGAGAGGGAGAGTGGTCTCAGGACTTCAGGGGGTGGAGAAGAGACCATGCCAGCATAGTAACAGAGAGGGAAGGATAGTGTCATCCGATGATCGGGAAACGAAGGGCAGATGTATGGGAGAATGAGTTGATGTGGACTAGAGTCGTGGGACCACAATGTGTGATCGTGCGACCAGAAGCGATAGACGTGCAGAAGTCCACGTCCTCGACAAAGCTTCCAACGAAATCATCTCAGCCTCCTTTTCACAGCTCACCATTCCTCACTGATGCAAGCCCTCCAATTCTCCAGCACTTCTCTGGCTAGATCAAGCGAAATATGCCCATCCTATTCAGCACTCTGGATTTCTGACCTCACCATTTCATCCAGAGCTCTGTCCTCAATAAACCATAAAATGCGTTTATCGATTTTCATATAACCAAGACCGCGATCCAAAGGCGGAAGCCAATCGAACACAGCCACGGGCCCAACACGCCTCTCGCCTGCCAAGACGAAGTAATTGATGCGTGAGTCGTCATGTTGAGAGTAGCGCTCGAAGAAATGTGCCCCGCTTCCCAGTTGTGTGATGTGCGCGCGCCGATGTCTGGATCGGCGGGTGATAGCTCTTCCCGTCGTTCGCAGAGCACTGCGCGGTGGAGGTGGTCCGCCAGGGTGTGGGAGAAGAAAGCGTCGTGCCCTATCTTCAACTCTTGTTCGGTGGTTGGGCGATACTGTACGAGAACGACGGAATCTGAGCACGGTGTCCGTGCTGGTCGCACTGTCTCGTCGCGCTATAGCGAATGGCTCACTGAAAGACGCGTTCCTGCCCGTCGCGTGTGTTAGATCAATAGCGACAGTGGGAGTCGCATCGAGTACCGGATGCACGATCTGGCGTGGAGGCGTGAATACACGTTGCGCGTTGAACGGTCGATGCAGCCTGTCTTCGAGGCCTTGAATGCGGTGCCGGATGCTACCCACTCTGCGTCGAAGGCTTTGGACGCTTTGCTCCATGTCTCGATACTGCTGGGGAAGCGTCTGGCATTCAGTATGGTCGGCTTGATCTTCCTGCTCAGGCTGTGACGAATGTGACCTCTGCGCAAGAATTCTTGTGCGAATCTCGTCCAAGGTGACGTGGGCTGCACATGCGTCTGCTGCTGTCCCAGTAGCGCGGGCTTGCCAAGTGATACGTTCAAGGCCAGAAGAATCCGAAGCTCTCGCTTGCATGCGCGCGTGATTTTCTTCCAAACGACCTATGAGGTTCACGAGATGTTGCTCCTTGTCTTCATCATCGGCCATGTTTTCGATGATCGGCCGGGCATCCGCGAGGAGTTGTCGCTCATTGAGGATGGCTGCATCATCATAACGAACTCCGGACATTGTGCTGAAGCAGCCTTCAGCTTCTCAAGCCAATTGCTCTTTCACCGCTCAAATGCTACCGGCGCGACAGCGATGACGACAACCAAGCTTGTAACGATAAGTGCCGTCGCCACTACTGAAACGATAACAATGGTGCCACGAGAGGCGGGAAATTTGCCTCGAATAACGTAGTGCTGGCTCTCGAAGTAGCGGTGAAACCCGAGAAGCAAGATGAGGATAGCTGGATGCACATTCATTAGTAGTTTCTTAGACATTCGTTGAATGAATACCAGACTCACAAACTCCGAGAAATGTTGCACCTAACGGTTTACCCACGGAACGAAGCTTTGCTGTAGCTGAACGGCCGGACTCCGCCGCATCCGATGCGATAGAGGTGTTGAGTCGAAAGAGCTGCGTGACGGCGATGCCGATGCTGGCGAAGGAAAGCGAGGTGCGTAACCAGGCGAGGAAGGTTCGTTCTGGATAGTTGTCAGCAAGAGCAACATATGGCACATCATTGTTGCTTCTGGCCCCGAAAGTGACCGAACGTAGCGATGCTGGAGCACAACACTCACCCAACGCCAAGTGATCCCTCGCAACACTGCCCTTATTCTCCAACTCCACGCTCCCATACTTGTCCACCAAAGCTCTCCACCAGCTCTCACGTTCTTCTTCTTCTGCATTCGGCTGTGTCGTCGTGGTCGTTGTCCCGTTCGCATTCCCCGGATTGACTCCCCTCACAATGCTGCTTCTCGACCTCAACGTTGAACCACTCTTCCTCCTCTTCGGCATCCCTTCCCGAGGGAGAGGGTCTTGCCCAATGACATCGTTATCATCATCTTGCTCCGCTTCATCCACAGCTCCATATCCATTGACTCCACGATTCGCACCAGCCTTTCTCACAATAGCTGTGTTCTCATCCGCGCTACTCTCCGCACCGAACCCATCCTCCGAATCCTGACCCAAATGATTTCGAAACGAGTTCCGCGGACTCAGTCTCTTGGGCGAGTTACTACTGCTGTTGTTCGCGGCTGCCACAGCCATGATGGAGCTGTGCGTAGAATAACTACTATCGCGTTTGGGCAAAGCGTCATTCGTATCCGGTAAGAACGTAACAGACCTCTGTCTGTCTTTACTCTCAACCCTCTCAGGATGAGCTTGATCAGGATGCGGTTTCCGACTTCTATCCTGGGTGATCCGACCCGAGGGTGTGATCTGGCCTCGCGAGTTGGTGAATAGAGCTGGAGACGGAATCAATGGGTTGCTCAGACTGCTCGGGGTCCTCTGTGCGGGATCGCTCGGTCCGGGTCGAGGTGTGGTAAGACTGTCATCAGAATGATCTTCGGTGGTAGAGTGCGATTCGGAGGCGGTGGAGTTGCTAACCGGAGAGCATGGAAGAGGCATCCTGGTTGTTCGAAAGACCGGAGCTGGTACTGGACTAGGCAAAGCTTAATCTCGATACCCAGTGATCAAGGTGCCGTATTGCTCGTCAATGGTCTCAGTGTCGCATTTGATGGCCAGGGATAATCGGAGATATGAGGAAAGCTATGCCAGATAATGGGCTGCAGGAAGCCGCTGGCGGTTGTGGTCTCACAACTTATAAGCGAGACTCCGAAGCGAAAGCAACCCTCATGCTTGATATTGTGGATACGCGATACCAAGAGTGCCGTGGACAGGAAGTGCTGATCAGGTACATCTCGGCACTGGGGGAGTGTACAGTAGGACCTGTACTCTCACAAGCCGATTAACGATAAGCGCGATCAATGCCGTTGATGGTGTGATTGTCCCAAGTCCATGTTCCTAACTTACGTGTCCAGGGAGTGGGGAAGCTCAATCCTGATCGGCGATCATGTCCCGCCCCAAAGCAAACATATGTCAAGTGTTCGAAACGGGCAGAGAACAATGGATAAGGTAGGAAACATTTTCCGCTATCCACTATGAACTTCATAGCTAGAGCTAGAGGCCGTAAGAAGCAAACGCACAAGAGGTATCACTTTCAACCCAAGCCTACTCGCCCACCCCGGATAACCGCGCCACCAGTTACTCGAAGCCACATGCAACAATAATCCAGCCATTGCTGACATCCGTACTCCATACCAGAACTCCTTCGGGCTCATCCCGACTTAGCATATACAACCCCAACCAAGCGAGAACCAGTAACGCCTTTCATGATTCATGTCCGTACTCGGAAGGTAATTCGATCTCCAGGTGCTTTCCTCACCCTTTCCGTCTGCGCGGTCAAGCTTCAATTTCCATAGCGGCGCAGACCTCTTCGCTCACCCCTCTGACACGGTGTGGCTCACGCCAGGAATTGTCCATTTCATAGTCGTACTCTTCCGACTCCTCGTCGATGGCATCATCGTATCTACCACTGATAAGGTCGCTCCTGATGTCATCAAGATCCATATAAGGCACTCCGGTCTCATCGTCGTGCTCAATGACCATTTCATCATCGTCGTCTTCGGCATAGCTTGCGGTGTCTATGCTCCTAGAGAGTAGATCTGAGCTCAGCCAAAAGCTTGCCCGCTTGCCAGCACCCTCGCCAACAGACAGGCTAGAGACTTTCCTTCGAGCTTGCTTCGGCTGCTTGACGCTAAGAGCAGCTTGAACGGGCGAGTGTGATATCACGCTAAAGCCGCGAAGGTAGAGATAACACACTCGCCTCCTTTCTCTGCTGAAAAAGAAGTAGTGTATGCTCCACAGCGAGCCTCCATCGCCATCAAATGGATCGTCGTCCGGGGCGTAGGAGTATCTCTCGCATTGCCGAAGATTCATCTCCTTATCAAGTAATTTCCACATGCTTGGGTTCCACACATCGCCGTTAATCCCCGAGGCAGGGGCCGAACTTGATAGCGACGGTGGTGACAAATAATTCATAGCTGATGTTTGTCGTGGACGCAGATGCTGTAGAGTACTGTCAACGTTGTGCATAATGGTACGCAAACTGCGCTCCTTGCGGAAATCGGAAGGTCGCAAGGTTTGCGAGAAATCGTAGTCCGGATGCGATGCGTTCAGCGTCGCAATCATGTACGCGAAAGCCCTTCGCGAGGTATTTTGGCTCAGAGATCCGAACGGCGAGGCGCGCGAGAGATTGATCTCTGGTTCTGCAGTTCGGCCACGTCTTCGGCTGCTGTTAGCTTCGCTTCGTCTGCCATCTTCACTGCGTGTCCGGCACGGTGGACTGAGAGACACACTCAGCCTGACGAGGGATTCATATTGCGATTCCAAACTGTCTTCGATCGTCTTGTAAAATCTCTTATCGTCCTTGGAAGGCTTGATCGAGTAGATGTCGCAGCCGCCGACTACGTGGCAGTCGGGTGTTGAAAAATTGAGCGCATTCGACAACGGATAGGTTTCGGGAATGTTGAGGTACTGCGAGTAGTCAGTAAATTGCAACGTACGTGTGATTCCGGCTCCCAGCCGCAGCAAATGCGGTCCCGGCGATCTGCGAGCGCTGTATTCCAGTCATGCAGACTGCCCGAGGCTGCGGTTCTCGAAGTGCATCTCATCGAAGGCAGCATCAGGCTACCGCCGGCGCATTTGCTGCAGTGTGTACGGTTGGCGCACCTTCATTATGGCGACCGTAAGCCCATCGGCTATTTCTCTCCAACTCGGTGATTACAATTCTCTTTCGCTAATTCATCCAGCAGCAAGCTTGCTGCACACCAGAAACCGAATTGCTGCTGTAGTTGATATGGCGGCTGCCTTTAGAGCTGCCGATGCGGGAAATGTGGTTCGTTGAGGTTGTAGGTACGCCTAGTAGTACTCCCCTCCCTCGGAAGCCGGTCTGTCGCAAGACGTAGAGCTAGACGCGCAGGAGCGTCTAGAATGCGGCGCGTATGATTGCAGATGCCATTCGCGCGCGTTCGGTTGTTGTCGTTGTGGTGATGACGAAAAGCAACTCAACTTGCATGTTGTGATGCGATGTCGCGAGGTGTCAGGCCAGCGGCTTGCGCCGCTCCTGCAGCCCTGATGGAACAAGGTCACGTGGAGAGGAGTTGTTTGCGTGGTTGCATGATCAGCCAATTAGGGCTGGGTGACCGGAAGCGTGCTTTGTCCTTCGGGCAATACAGCTCGGTCTCCTGATACAACAGGTCAGACATGGCTGCGAGCTGCCAATAATATACCGAGCACACCGTGGCCGCGTGGCCGCATGAGTCGACGTGACGAGCTGTTCCTCACGCTTGGTAAAAAGCAAATAGTTCAGCAAGCATTCAGGTTTGGGGAGAAGGATGGAGGACCTACCTTTTGCAGATGACTCTGCGATTGTGAAGTGGCCTCAGCAGTAGTGATGATGCATTGAAGCAAAGTTCATGAGGTATCAGCCTTCAAAGATGGCAGGCATATGATACTCATCATAACAGATGGTAAAGTGGTTCATTTCAATTCGCAGGCTTTTCGCCTGTCGTGCATTGCGCACGGAAAGGTGCTATACCTACATGCGGCAGGCTTCAAAAACAACAGCCATATTGCCTCTGGGTATCTCTGTGATCCAATAGACGCCAATAACGCCATGCATTGGAAGCGTGCTGTTTCCCGCTTCCTCAGCAAAATGCTTCAGAATACAGTACTAGGCAGCTATAAAAGTCCGGCGTTTTTGAGCTGCTTCTCGAGTTCTCTGCTCATCTCCGTATTGATCTGATCATTTTATAGCGTTAGCCAGGCATGCTCCGGTTCAAGAAAAGATGAATGATCATAGGTACATTGTCTGTCTGGTTCAGCCAATCTTTGTGACAGCATCGTCCTCGACCTAACGGACAAGGCATCAGCGGGTGGTGATACAAGATGAGAGTCATCACAGGAAGAATATGGGAAGCAGGAGGTGCCCTTGTGCTGAGCGGCCGAAGCTCTACTCACCTCCATGTCTTCGAGACTATCTTGGGCTCCAATAACACGCAGCACATTCTTCTTACTGCTCTCTTGCATTTCACCGGCGAGAAGTAGCTCGTCAAGAATGAAGTAGGCTTTTTGGAAGTTGAAGATGATATCAAGCTCGCAGACGTTGCCGTAGTATTTGTCCATTTGCTCCACGTAACGGTGAACGATTTCGAGTGTGATCAGCTCGTTATCGGTCGGGTCGGTGGCGGCGATGAAGAACAGTGAGGCATATCGGCGGTACACGACTTTGGTGTCTGATGTGACGGCGGCGTTAGACTGGGAAATCTGAAAGAAGGGCATCGTGTTTTGAGCACTCGCGTGCAGCGGCTGCAGAATGCTGGGTGACCACGATACCTTTGTACTCGAGGAAGTTGCACATGCGCGCGCGTCTCGCCAGAACCAGCTGGGAGACATCTTTGATAATCTTCGCCTTGTCTTTAGGCGAGAGTGTGGTGAACCATTTGGCGAGTCGCTGGGGGTGGTTCGTTTTAGCACACGTCGTCCATATTCAGTGCGAGGCAGCACAATGGGCGGTAAGAGAGACCTACGACTTTGCCCTGCCGCGAGAGCAGAATGAGATACCTCAGCCAGCGTCAGCCATGTCCTGAGAGCCTGTGAAAGGGCGGATGTGTATATGGGACACACCTGATGGCCATTTTTCCTGGTGGAGAAATGCCGGTGGTGGCAGTTGGGTAGTGCGGAAGGAAAATGCAGAAGAAGCGCGGGCCGATGCTGGCTGCCCGCGGCGGGCCTCAGAATCATGACTTGTAGGGAATTCACTACTTGGAACCGTCGTTGCACCGATGTAGAAGTGTATTCCCTATCAGAGCGTCTATGGTGCGATCACCTTCTACTTATCTCTCGTACTTGGCCTTACTTTCATTCGCATCGACCAGGTCAGCCTAACTGCTGGACAAAGGCCCAATCGTTCAAGAATTTATAATCAATCATGAAGCTCATCCTGTCCACATCGTACGTCGCCTCGCCGTAGAGTCAGCTCTTTGGCAATCATGCTGACCACGATAGCAACATTATGGGCGTCGGGTCTTCTATCCGTCGGTCGCCCGGCAGCAAATCAAACACCGAATTAATTTCGTCACTGCGATCGAATTTCTCGTCCCATACAAATTCCGACGAGCCAGTGGTCAACGGTGTTAGGGATGGGGAGGGACACAGCAATGGGAGTGGGAAGATCGCACAGCCCAGCTATCACTCATGGGCTAGGAAGACAAACGACGCATTGGAGATCCCAGCGCTGGACTTCGAGCACAGTGCGTTGCAAGAAGAGCGAGAGAACTACGACATCACAGCCAAGCTCTTCTTTCTCCCTGGAGCTCCGACGGAGAGCCGCGACCAGCAGACAAGAGAGGCCATCGATCTTGTAAAGAAGGAGCTTCACGTGCAATCGATTGATCTGCTCATCGTCTCCTTCCCCGGTATCTACTTCGACGAAGAAGAGGACTGCCCGGACAAGATCTCTACGCGAGGACCCATTGAAGCGGAGCCAGAGCCTCTGGAAGGCCAAATTGAAGCATGGAAAACGTTGGAGGCTCTCAAGGAGGAGGGTGTGGTGTCCCGACTTGGGGTAGCAGAGTTCGGCAAGGAGCGACTCGAGACCTTCTTGGAGAAGGTGCACATCAAGCCAAACGTGAACCAGATCAACCTCCGCGACTGCTGCTCAGTGCCAAAAGATCTGATGGCGCTCGCCAAAAGCAAGAGTGTGGAGCTACTGGTCCACAATGACTGCTCCAACATCTTGCCGCGAGGCACAACTCGCGAGCTTCTTGGACCAAGCGGTGCTGGTGTGCTTGCACAGCCCAGCAAGGCGGGTGACAAGCGCAAGAGCTTGCATGGCGAAGAGGCTGCCAACGGGCACGCCGCCGATCTTCTCACGGGCGAGGTTCAGCCGCAATGGGTGATCAAGTATACTGCGGTCGTGAGAAACCGAGGAGTGGTGGAGAACAAGGGCTACTTCGCAGCTGCAGAGCTGTCCCAGGAGTGAGAGACAACGACCACAAACGCCACGTTCCACACCTGAATATCCTCAGACACTTGGCACCACCGAAGATTGACCCGCCGCGACTTGGGAAGTCTCCACCTTGGCCATATGTCAATCTGCGCCATTGCAGCAGCGGAGGTCTTCGCCGTAAAATCGAGATAAGGACTTCACGTACAAGAGACGGATTCGAAGGGATCTCTTCAGCGGTTGGATCCGTCACAAACGTCATTGGAGCGTTCCGACCGAACAGCTCGCTGGCCTCAGTGTAGGCTCAGTGTAGGCTCAGCGTCACCCAAGCTAAGCATGCTGATCGCCTAGGGCGATAGTTGGCTGTGAAATGCGAGGACGGGGACACTAGACCTGCCGGCTCGCAAGTACGCAGAAGGAGAAGAGCGACGAAGTACCCGCGGGTAGTGAAGCCGGTGAGTCGTCAGTACGCACGTGGTGATATGCTCCGTCCATACATCATCTCGTGGGAAAGGTAGTACGAAACGATACCCGTGTAACGCGAGTATGAGATTTCGATACCGCTTCACCTGCATCTCAGTTCAAAATTGCGGACAAAGCCTGCTATGCGAGCTTCTTAGCCCGGAATTTCAACCTGCCCATTCCAACCATCCGGCCTCACAATGCCACCAACCACTACCCAGAATTGGACCAAGCCCACGACACCCGTCGTCCGCCTAAACTCACGATGAAGCACTGCTCACACTCTCCTCACTCCCCGCCGTACTCGGTCTACTGTCCTCACCCAACACCATCGACTGCTTCCTCGACGACGGCGGACTGAACGCCACTCCGCTCGGCCACCAGCTCGGTTTCCCTCCCATCACATCTTCCAACCACGAGTCATTGCCATCTGCGCCTCTGCACGCCGTGCACAAAGTCTCGTAGCTTCGAGGTCCTGGTCTCGGACATGTCGTCTTCCTCTGCAATGCGGCCTCGCAGCGTTCCACGAGGGTTCGTGTTCTCGAGTGTCCGCACGCGTGCAAGCTGCCGGGAACGAATTCGCACATATTTGGGTATATGTTTAAGATGTGGTGGTAGTATAGTTTCTCCTTGGTGTGTGCGAGGCCTGATGTGCTTTGGTACTGTTATTCCCTAAGAGTTTTGGGCTTTTTACAAAACAGCGAGGTCGAAAATGATTTTGTTTTTCTATCACGGTCCGTGCCAGAACCAAATATCGGTTGCTCGGAAGCTTGTGGCAAGGGTAGGTGAGGACACTTTAGTATATACTTGCACTGCGAGCGTATTACGTAGGGGTAGTAGAGCTTCGGCAAGAAAGAAAGAAAGAAAGCCAGAGGTTGAACCAGTGGGAGCACGCGACCAATACCTTATGCTTCAATCTTCGAGTGCCTTGCAATATAGCCGGTGATGCTCACCGCTTCCGCTCGTTCCCTGATGATGACAACCAGGTTGTACAGACGAAGTGCGAACCACCCACTAACCCCATAGAAAGCTTGGTTCCTCTTAGTGCAGCCCACCAGCTAGCTATCGGCGGAGCTAAGGAAGATGCAAATGGTGCAGGTGACGTCCGAAAGCTCGAATATGCAATGCATACCACTGACTCAGTTCCATGCACGACCTAGAACACCACGCCTCCTCATGTACCCTCCCACTTGCCTCTCCTCTCCCATTCCTCATACACAGATCTCAGCACGGCTCTCTCACTATTGTTCATAGCCGCGCTAAGCGACTTGATGCCCTCAGGGTGATTGGTCTCGATGGCTTCGATCATAGCCCAGAGGCCCGGCAATAGAGCTTCTCGAATCCCACTGTTGGGCGCCGGTGGGTTGGTGAGGATCTGTGAGCAGTAATGATGGAGAATATATTGCACGTATTGTCCGGCGTAGGCTTTGGCTTTGCGGGCTTCGTCAATAAGGTTGTGGGTGTTGCTGTTGATGCGTTTTCTGATGTGGGGAGGGCTGCAGAAGGTTGTGAAGAGGCGGGCGAGGGCGGAGGACTGGCGTCGAGAGATGGTTGGGGAGAGCGTTGGAGATGTCGAGGTATGGAAGAGTGTCGTGACAATTTGTTGGAAGAGTGCGACCATGAGGTGGTAGCGACCTTGGAGTCGGCCGCTGTATTGTGTGAGCAAGATGGCGATGATCTGGCAGATGTCCAAGTAGGTTGATGTAGTGAATCCTTCCTCTTGCAGCGTCGAGTGTAGCTTCGAGATGATCTGTTCTACCGCGAACTGGTTGATCATGAATGATTTCTCCTTGAGGATAAGCTTCAACATATGCAAGCCTAGATGGCGGTCGTGGACAGTGCTGCCTAATGAAACCGTCTGTAGAACGTGGTGCAATATGTCAAAGGCAGCGACGCCAGGTGATAGTTCGAGATCCTCTTTACTGAGACTTGCCGTTGCGCAATCTTGCAATTTCAATGCCTGGGAAGACAGTGGCGGGCCATCTTTGAAGTACTCTTCGAGGATGCTTACACGGAGATCTGGCTTTGACGAGCGGAGGCGGTCACCAAAAGCGCGAAGCACAGCGTCATGGTCACCGGCAGTCAGATTGAGCTTGAGGACTCTGTCGTTTGCTCTGACTAGGTCGATGCCATCGACAGCCGCAAATCGACAGTAGAGTTGGACAGCTCTTGCAGCAGCTGCTGGACCAAGAGGAGATGCTTCAACCCCTGCGATGTCGAAAACGGTGCGGATGATGGCAATAGAACGCTGAGACGCTGCATCCATCGCCGAAGTGCTTGTCTCGAAAGCTGACTTGGGTATTCTCAAAAGTGCCTCCAAGCCGAGTGCGACATCGTCCATCGGCATAGAAGCGCCGACTTGCAATTGCCAGAATAGCTCCAATGACTTGTGTTCTCTGTGAGCAAAGTCTCTTGCTAGCTCGTCTCCAACGGTCTCCAGCAGGCCAATCACAGTGCCAGCTACCAACAAATTAACTGCGCGAACATCTGCTTGTTTCTGTCCCAAGCACGATTGCAGTTGCCGGCGAGCATGGTCCGAAGACTGTAGAAGCTTGTCACGATTCTGCGTCTTTGCCTTCAGCCAAATGTTGACGACTGTCTCGACGACTTTCGAAAGCATTATCGAGCAAGAAAACGCTGCGATGAGATCATCCTCATGATATGATGTTCCGTTTGCATTGACGGGGTTTAGCAATTCAAGAAGAGTCCACAAGACTGAGGGGTCGTTTAAAAGGTCCGATTCACAAGGCCGTTGGAGCAATGTCAGCATGCCAGCGAATCGATCTTGTAGATGCTTAAGCTTTTCCCGCCCTTCAGGTAAAGGCAGCTTTGTCAAAGCATCCAGAGCATCACCACACTGCCGCGCCTCAGCAGCATGCAAGTTCGAGCTCGAAAGGAGTGTTAGGAGGACCTGTTCGTGCTTCACCACAGAGGCCATCGACTTTCTCGATTTGGTTTTCTGCTTCGTTTCCTTACGAGCGAGGGATGTCACAGTGTCCAGAGCTCTAAGCAATGATGCTGTTGGTAAAAGGTCGACCAACTTCAGCCGTGTATTAATACTGGACTTCGCAGTTGCAAGCTCCATGATGGGTTCCAAATACGCATCGTCAATGGGGCGTGAGACCGCCTCATATCTCGCTAATACCAACAACGCCGATTCAGGTTGCTTGCATAGAGCCTCTACAGCTTTCCTACAAGCCTTGTAGCATTCGCTGTGGTCGCTGTACCAGAGAAAGCGACTGCACAGGCAACCAACGAACATTTGAGCAGAAGCCGTCGAAGCAGAGGCTTTCTTGCACTGTTGTAAGGCAGTCTTGAAGACCTCGCTTCCCAATAGCACCACCCCTAAGTCTCCGACTTGCGCAACGTCACTCGATGCCTCGACTTTAGTGGGGAACCAGGAGTCGAAAAGAGAGGCGAGAAGCCGCCATAGGGCGGAATGAAATGCCATGGGAGCTTTGTCTTCGAGACGGCAGTCCTCGAAAAGCCTGCGCTGCATCAAGTCTAGCTTTTGCCAGGCCTTGCTCAGCAGATCATCGTTTCGAATTCCTTCGATGATGGCCCCAAGTACAACGATGTCGGCGCGTGCCTCCGAGATACTGTCGAGATCAAACATGTGAGGTTTTTCAATGCTCTGAGCGTATGTGTCTAGGCACGTTAGTATCTGTTCGCTACTTTGAGAGTCTCCAAGAACATCTGCAATATGCGAACCCAGTCCAGACCATATTGAACATCGGTCGTCCGTCGGCATCTCTTGTTCTAGACGTCGACGCCAGAGCCTAAAGAATGTGCCAAGGTCGCGAATTTGCGCAAATGCTCTCATCACTGGCAAGACGAATTCGGCCTTCCAGGACTGACCATCACGGTCTCTCTCCAGCAAAGCAATTGTGTCGAAAGTCTTCCCAGCCAGCACTTCGTTTGCCAATATACTGGAATCTAGTGCCACTATTTGAGCAATTAAAGCCCACAATTGTGACCTCTCCACATCCTCGGCAGTGGCAGGTAGCCGCTCGAGTGAGCCGATAACCATTTGGGATAGTGTTTTTGGCGGAAGAGAACTTCCACGGCAGCGAAGGCATTCAATCATGCTTGCGAGGATACGACTCCTATCTCGGCCTTCGGTATCGATGAAGTCTCGGAGCGTGAAGAACACCTTCTCTAGCCAAGGACGTTCTTGTATCCGATGTCGAGGCGTAGGTGTCGGCACAGCACGCAAAGCCACATCAAGAAGAACAGGTACCGCGTCAAGAATGGCTGTGGGTCCTTTGGGCATCAGGGCTTGCCCGATGGCCTTGAACGCACCTTCAAGCTCAACCTCATCTTCAGGCGCGATGTGACGCGGACCACGTCGTGAGGACTTCTCGTTTCTTCCGAAGAACTTGGCTCGTGGTGGAAGCACGGCATGCTTTGCAATAGCAGATTCCAATGTGTGCACATAAGATCGCTGTGGAGACGAAAGGTCCTCGCCGTGCTTGCGCTTTTTGGCTATTGTTGACTTCTCAATGCCGCGGAGGAAGACAAGCAGAAGGGACCCAGGCAGAAGACAGGACGAATTGAAGAGCTGGTGGTCGCTTGTTTGATGCTTCCGCAAATCCCAGATTTGTGTACCGAGATCCAAGAGTGAGTTCTGATTGATCAGGATCGTAAATGATGTATCTCTCTCGCATTGCACCTGGAGATGACCCATCCATTTTGCGAATACCGATGCGGCCACACTGCTCTTGGAGCTGAGCAATGATAAGACCGCCACACCGCCAGCGACCTGACCTCGATGGTATACGAGCTGCCATACGCGAGAGATTGAGTGAATGGTATTGATGCTGAGCTCGGCCTCCATCGCCGTCGACTGCAGTATTTCAAGAAAAGTGCTGGGCCCAAGTAAAGCCGCAATTCGCTGCGTGGGTAAGAGCCGAATGCAGGATGCCAGAAGGTCCCACGAGTGTTCATTCCGTCTTGCTTCGGTCGATACTTTCAACTTTCCCAGAAGCCAGCGCAGGATCATCTCAGCACGAGAGGTATGGTTGCAGAATTGCCTTGCTTCAGTGATTTGCGATTCGAGCTCCGGCAGACTTTCGAGAGCCTTTAGGCGGTCCAGAGACCTCATATCTGCACTTGGTGGGCCTCCCATCTTCCCTCCCGCCCCCATCGGCTGCGACGCGAAACAAATTGGATCGCGGTCGCAACTTTTTCTTGAAGCTCAAGGTCGAGTTCGGAGCTCGGGCCACCTTCGGTTTCGGGAGAGGCAGGCACAATGAGCTCCGAAGCGCGACATCCACTCCAACCAGCGCAGAGCTACGCCGACATCACCCATCTCCCGAACACTCGCCACAAGGTCAAGCCCTACCCCGAGACCTCCACGATCAGCTATGGCCGATTCGACATCCTCCAGCAGCATCGCGGTGCCTCCGCCAAAGGGCCCGAACCGTCCCATGAGCGAAGCTCTTTTGAACGAAAAGGTATAGCAAAGTAGAGGCGCAAGAGACAGCACAAGTTTTTACGTTGAATATTGGCTGATGCTACTAACAGTGGGACCACTGCCTTAGCACATTGCTCATTCGATCTGGCCTGGGTGCATCTTTCGGCGTTATATTTTCCGTTCTGCTGTTCAAGAGGAGAGCATTCCCGGTGTGGGCAGGTCTCGGTTTCGGTGCAGGAAGAGCTTGGGAAGAGTGTGATAGCGTACGTACTACAACCCTCACTCCCTTCAGCCCTTCAGAGCTTGCAAATCAATTGAGCAGAACATGAAAGATTGAAGTGGTGAGATAGGGTGATATAAGGCTAACGAAAATCCGCAGAGCTTCAAGCGCGCCACTGCACCCTCTAGAGACGGCCTTCGTGTCCTTAGACCTTGAGCAATTGTCTGTCTGAGATGAGATGAGAGATTGGAACGACTTGGACCAAGATGCGACAAAGGGCTGGGTCACGGCTCGCCAATGTTGCGAGCAGAACGAAGCAGCCTGCTTCGAGCGTGTATATATGCAAAGAGGAAGCTATGTCATACTAGATGCCAATACAGCCTACAACGTCCAGATGAGATAACTTGAGGCTTGACAGGCCAGATTTTCGTATGACGATGACTCTCTGTGCATTCAGATATCCTGATCTCATCTCGTGCGCTCTAACATTTGGGCTGGCGGCAGCTTGACAATGAAGGGGATGGTAATGAGATATAGCTTCGGAGGGACCCCAAAATAACCATTGGCAAGCTGAGGAGAGGTCTGCAAAGCAGAGGATCGAGACTAAACCTGCGAGCGCTCCATAAAGGAGCAGCTACGGTACTGCATTCAACTAGCAGTACGCATGAGCGTGAGTAGCCAAGTGGATTGGTCTTCTGTATATGTGACTCTCCTACATGTAATAAACAAATGATGTTTGTTTGTTCCAAAATCATGCTTCTAGAAAGGGGCTGCGGAGCATGAAAGCACCTCCGCGTTCAAGGCGACGCATGCCAAGCCGACGCTAGACTAAAAGTTCGACCTTTGCCTTCGACCATGAGCGGTTGACATTCTTTGCACTCTCCCATCCTCCTTTGCCTTCTTCCCATTGTACATCACGCGTCAAATTGCTGGAGACCTCAAGATATCCGCAGTATCACGATGTTTGTCCTTCGTCGCGTTGCCGTTCGCGCGCTGCAATTCCAGCCAACCCGTCAAGTCCCTGCCCTGAGACCGATCACGTCGAGCTTCCAAGCGCAGCAGCCAGCACGCAGTCGATCATTCCATCAGTCGCGAAAATGGCTTGCTGAGGAGGAGCAAAAGAAAGAGAGCCCGGCAGAGGCGGCTGGCGAGACTGTGACAGCAGAGCCTAGCCTGTCCGAGGTCAAGGAGGAGTCCATCGCAACACCAGAAGTCGCAGATGCTGCCCAGGACGCAACACCTGCACCGACCGAGAGTGCTGCACAAGAAGCTAGTCAAGAGGTGAAGAGAGCGATCGACTCTACCAAGGATGCCATTTCAAGCGCCACCGAAAGCATTCGAGACACAGCCAGCAGAGCCGGGGCCCTCTGGCCGTCGCGTGAGCACAATGCAGCCCCAGGCGAACCTAGCAAGATTATCTACATTGGCAATCTGTTCTTTGAGGTCACAGCACAACAGCTTGAGGCGGAGTTCGGCAAGTTTGGTGAAATTGTCAACAGTCGCGTGGTGACTGATGCTCGGGGATTGAGCAAGGGTTTTGGCTACATTGAATTCTTATCCCAATCAGCTGCGGATCAGGCTGTTCGAGAGCTTGATCAGAAAATGTTCTCGGGCAGGCGCATGGCTGTGCAGTACCACATTCGTCGTGAGAGAAGAGATCGGGCAGCAGAGGGGGTAAGACCTGTTGTGAACAAACCCAGCAAGACGCTCTTCATTGGCAACATGTCATACCAGATGAGCGATCGCGATCTCAATGGTAGGTGACGTTCAACTCTGCAAGACCTAGCCGTTCATCACTAACCTCTCCCTGACAGACCTTTTCAGACAAGTCCGCAATGTACTCGACGTCAGAGTTGCCATTGATCGCCGAAGTGGACAGCCACGTGGTTTCGCTCACGCAGACTTTGTCGACGAAGCAAGCGCAACCACGGCCAAGGAGATGCTTGAGAACAAGGTTGTCTACGGTCGCCAGTTGCGTGTGGACTACTCGCAGCCTTCAAGTGCGACGCGCAAGGAATAAAAATTCGTGCAAAGCAGAGGCGCGGCGGAGGATCATGTAAAGGGTGCGAAGCCACGAGCGACGCGACGAGGCTGAGGCTTGTGACGGAAAGATGGCAAGAGAAGCCTGGTACAGGCAATGTATCGGAAAGGCGAGGAGTTTACGCATGCAGGCAAAGCGGATGAGGCATGGAGCTGGCGTATGTACATCAAACATTCAATTGCACTTCGCTATTGTAGTTCAGACGTGTAATATAGCTAGAGCCAACGTCGGGAGCGAAGGCTGTGGAAGACAATGACCCTACTCTGTATCAAGCCCTGCCCACGCCTTGCGGTTGCTCTGTTCTCATCCTGTACTGACCATCTATAGGACATGGAATTCTGGACGTCGGTGTGCGCACCTGCGCGTGTGCGTGTCAGGGACAGCACGTGAACCCGACTTGCCTCGGCCGGCTGCTGATCCTTGACGCAGGGCCAAACCGAGGGCGAGTTGTTCCTACATGCACTGCAGTGCTACTTGATGAAAGGTGAGAACACACGTCTCGTCGTTACATGTAAATTTGCATAAGTCTCGTGCATTTGGACCTGCCTTGTTCCCTGTTCAATCAACACATCCGCTCTTCGACCCCCACCATACGTCTGCAGCGGCGAAGTACTCTGAACAACCCCTCGCGTAATCGTCGCCCGCGAGATTTCCCACCACTTCACTTCTCTCGCGCTTGTACATCTAGAAGCATAGTACTAGGCAACATGTCTTTCCTCGGTGGTCCGGAATGTAGCACCGGATCCAATCCGCTTGCGCAGTTTCAGAAGCAAACGTCGGCGGATACATCACTTCAACGAGACCGACTTGCATCGAGACCACCACAACAGCTGAACGGCTTCCGCAGTGGCCAGCAGATCCCAGAAGATGCCGCTTTTCAAGACTTTGCTCAGCAAGGCCCGCATATGGGCGAGATGCTGCCAAACGAGGCATTTCACATGGAGCAGATGCGACGGGAAGCGGAGCACATCGAGCGAGTGGGTGGAGGTGGTGGCGCTGGGAATGGTTGGGCGGGCGAGTTTGCTCAGAAAGGGCCGCACTTTGCGCCCGAGGAGTTTCTACAACAGCAGCGAGCCGGTGGCTTTGGTCCACAGGACTTTGCACAATTTCGACAATCACAAATGACACCGACTGCGAGAACGGACAGTCCCACAAGCTCATACCAGTCCGCCTACAGGCCACCGATGTACGGAAATCAGTTCGGCATGCAGAGGCCCATGATGCTCAACCAGTCGCAAATGTGGAATCCTCAACCCCAGCAGCAGTTCGAGGGCAAGGGCAAGGGTCGTGTCCAAGAGCTGAGTGATACGGACTGGGAAAAGCAGTTCGCAGAGCTGTCCACTGCAGACAAGGAAGCCGATCTCGATCAGTTGGACAGGGAAGCCAACGAGGCCATGGAGAGAGAGCTGAATCAGGTCGACCGGTAAGTGGATTGATATTTCCTTTTCTGAGCCTCGCCTGCTCACCTCTGAGCAGGTCTGAGACGGGCTGGGGCGATTATGAGTCGATAATGCAAGGCGTCCGACAAGAGGCTAACGCACACAGGGACATGCTCGCGGACGAAGAGCTTACCAATCACTTTGGTGATGAATACGACCAATGGAAGGACTTTGATGGTTTGAACCACAACTTTGATCCTTTCAGGGGCGAGTTTCGTGACTATGCTACAGTTCCTGAATCCGGCACGTACATGTTCGAGGAAAACAACGTCTTCAAAGACGTTCCCAATGCATTTGAAGAAGGCATGAAGATCATGCGTGAAGGCGGCAATCTTAGCCTTGCTGCTTTAGCCTTTGAAGCTGCCGTACAGAAGGATCAGAGCTTCGTCGATGCGTGGGTGGCGTTGGGCCAAGCACAAGCTCAGAACGAGAAGGAGTCACCCGCCATAAGAGCCTTGGAGCAAGCGATCAAGCTCGATCCCAGCAACCAAGAAGCTTTGATGGGTCTTGCTGTCTCATACACGAACGAAGGATACGACAGTCTTGCCTACCGGACCCTGGAAAGATGGGTGGCCGCGAAGTATCCACAGCTTGGTGTCACTCCACGAGGGCTGGGCGAGGAAGAAGAATTGGGATTCACTGACCGGCATCTTCTGCATGAAAAGGTCACAAACTACTTTTTAGAAGCTGCTCAAATGAATCCTGAGGGCGCCGAAGTGGACGTTGATGTGCAAGTGGGTCTCGGTGTGCTCTTTTATGGTAGCGAAGATTATGACAAGGCTGTGGACTGCTTCACGGCTGCCTTGAACAGCCACCAGCACGGCTCAATGAAGCGAGAAGGAGAAGAGCACCTACTTTGGAATCGATTGGGAGCTACACTGGCCAACAGCAATCGATCGGAAGAAGCTATCGAAGCATACTCGCGAGCGCTTGAACTGCGACCTAATTTCGTGCGAGCGCGCTACAACCTCGGCGTATCTTGCATTAATCTTGGAGTACTAGAGGAAGCGGCAAGTCATCTTTTGGGGGCGCTGTCGATGCACAGAGTGCTCGAGCAAGAGGGTCGAGCTAAGGCTGCAGAGCTGATGAAGGATGGACATGGGAATGACATTGATGAGCGGGACGTGGATGCGGTGCTTCAGCAGAATCAGAGCACGAATTTGTACGATACTCTGCGGCGCGTATTTACGCAGATGCAGAGGAGAGACCTGTCAGCCATGGTCGGGCCGGACATGGATTTGGACAAGTTAAGGGGGGAGTTCGACTTTTGAAGAGCATTCTTTGCTAGATCGTACTCTCGTGTAGATATTGATGTAGTGATGTGGTGAAGTGTGGCTTCTGCCTGGCGACGGAAGCACGTCCGAACCCTGCAAGTGATGTCATGATGGCATGTGAAAGGTACATGTAGGGACGAGCTCTACCACACTCCCAATGTGTATCTGAACTACGTCTCAGACAAAACCCCAGCTCACGATAACGACAGGTCCACCATTGCAAACAAGATGCCATCTGAAGCGTTCTATACCCAGAACTTGCCGTCCGGCCTTCGCATCGCACAGGTGGCTGGGTTGACACTGTCGGGTTTCCTTGCGGGTTAGTTTCACAGAGCCAGAGTGCCAACCAAACTAAATGTTACTGACGAGAAACGGCCAGGCAAGACCTTTTCCTCAAGCCTGGCAGCACCAGCTCTCCTCCAAGCACCAGCTCCTCTACTCGCAAAACAATGGAAAACCTTGTTCGATGCCGACAAGCTCATTGCACCTTTCGCATCCCTCTTCAGCGCAGGCGTCTTCGGCTATATCGCATATCGCGAGGACAACTGGACACTCCCTGCTACTTTGTACACAACCTCGGCTTCGCTCCTGCTCTCTCTCGTCCCATACACTTTCCTGCTTGGCGAGCCGATTAACCAGAAGCTTGAGAAGAAGGCGCAGTCGCTTGCCAGCGCATCGCTCACTGATGTATCGGTTGAGAGTGGCGTGAGCAAGGAGGAGACCACGCATGCGCTGGTTGACAAGTAGGTTCTGCACGCGAGGACCGCACTACAACTGTCGCTGATTAGTCTCATTAGATGGGCCACCATCAACTTGGGCAGAGCTGTCATCTCGGTTGTCTCGACTGCGCTCGCCATCTGGGCCGCTGTTGATCGTACAGAGCTCGTGCCAGCTTCTGTTCGTCTGGCTTCTGGTGCCAACCGAATGGGCAACTAGATGATAGCACAAGAAGTGGTTGATGCAGTTATGGTTTCGACGTCGCAGAGACCACGTCAAGGGCGTGGGAGAACTACGAAATGAGCATGCGAAAGCACCCCAGAGCTTTGGGGCAGACGATACTATCCGTAGCCACACCCAGCATCTTAGATGATACTATGGGAAGCTGTTCATGGAACGAAAGGCTGTCGTCGGAGGGACCCACCTCCGGTCGCGGTTATTGCAGAGCCATGGAACCCAGGTGCAGCTCGTGGTCCCCAGACTGATGCTAGCAACGGTCGACGTCGTCCCATTCGTGGTTAAGGCCCAGCGCGGGATGGACGGGTCAAGCGCAAGAGTGCCGAAGACGATTGGCGTCACCCTGCAGAGTTAAGCCAGTTGCCCTGCCAGCCACACGGCGCGTGTCTCGGTGCTTTGTTTACTGTATACCACACTAAAGTTTCAGTCCTGGGTGCTTCCCCAGCAGCAGTCGACGACGTGGCACACTGTCGGTGTGCGGCCGGGTCGGGCTTGTGCTCTAGGTGCATCTGTGGCCTGCAGACCGAGGGGTGATGTGAAGGAGGCGAGCAAATGGCACAGGCGGTCGTGGTTGTTGGCGCGGACTTTTCGCAAATGAACGGCCTGGTCTGCGCGGCGCCCTTCCCATTGGCCGACAGGGAGGCAACAAATGTTGTGAGCAGCGACCCATGTGCGGTCATGGGCGCGTCTCTCGCCATCCCCATTTTCCCTCCTGAGATAACAGGCAATTCCTTGTACGCTCGTGTTGAACAACTGCGCCCTCCCGTACTCCTACAGTGCAGTCCTCTCGTCGCCCGCCCGCCCGCCCGCAAGAGGGAGAGTGCCGCAGACGATTCGGCAGTGGTGATGAAACCGGACAGGCGCACAGACTCGTCAGACTGCATGTGGACGAGCCGCTGCAACGACCCGACCCACGTTGTTCATTAGACAAGGAAACCTGCGCGAACTTCTCCCTCCGCCATCCTCCAACATCTCAGAGCTCCCGCCCATAACGACTCCTCTCCACCGATCGTAGCGACGAGTCAGTGGCTGGCACAGGCGTTTGGGGCGTTTCTTTTCCATTGCTGCGAGCGTTCTGTTGTTGCTCGAGCCATTGTAGCACACAGCGCAGCACACACCCACCCGAGGACAAGCCAATCGAGTCTGGGCGCAGCGAGGCCAAGGACGCGGTACGAGTGAAACAAACAAGAGCGACTGGATGGACTTGCTAAAACGGCGGCGACCGGTGAACAACGACATACACACCGACCACGACCGGAATTAAAAGTCGCAACACCGCTCTCACATCGCGATCGCCCGTGTGAGCCCGTAGCTAGGTGGTAGGGATGGCTTCCCATGAAGCGCCTCCTCCACCGCCGCCTCCGCACGGGCAGAATCCGAGGCCACCGGGCGGGGGACTACCCAATGGCAACTACGACATCTTTATCATCCCGCCGCACTCCTCTGGTTCTGGCTTTCTATACCTCCCATCTATGCAACCACACCGGAATAGTTTCCTGGCTGGAGTCGCATCCACCCTGCTGGCTGTGGGCTTCTACACGCTGATTCTACCAGTGGTCAAGCAGTGGGCTGCCATGGTCGCGCAAGGCGGAGGAGGGCTCGGCGTCGTCGTGCTGGTCTTCGCGGTCGGCGTCGGAGCATGGGCGTTTGGCAAGACTCAAGGTGAGAAGGGCAGCGGTTCGAAACGTGCAAATGGAGGAACTGGTTCTGGTGCGAACGGACAGCATCAGCGGCAGTACTCCGGACCACCTCCCAGCTGGGAAGCACCCCCTCCACCACCACCCCCTCCTAATCCTGAACCAGAACCTCAGAAGGCTCCTCCACCACCACCACCTCCCCCTCCACCTCCTCCTCCGCCGCCCCCTCAGCCTGAACCACAACCGCAACCTCAACCTCAACCTCAACCGCAACCGCAACCTCAATATTCTGCACCACCTCCGCCCAAACCGAGTGCCGCCCAAAGCACTTGGGAGAAAGCAAGGGAGGAGACAAGGAGGCGGGAGGAAGCGCGAAAACGCGAGGAAGAGCTGAGAAAGAAACGAGAGGAAGCGCAAAAGATGCGCGAAGAAGCTGAGAGGGCAGCCAAGGCTAAAGCAGAAAAGGAGAAGTGGGAACAAGCTCGTGCGAGAGAGAAGGAAGCTCGAGAAAGAGAGGCACGAGAACGTATCGCACGTGAACGTCTGGAGAAGGAAAAGGCACAACGTGAGAAAGAGAAGGCCGAGCGAGAAGCGAGGGAGAAGATTGAAAGGGAAAAGCTCGAGTGGGAGAAGAAGCGACAAGCTGAGAAAGAAAAGGCTGAGAAGGAGAAAGCAGATCGCATAAGGGCGGCTGCCGCGGCCAGCGTTCGCTCCAGTCCTACCAAGCCTGCGAAGTCCCAAGCTGGGACAGAATCTACTCACTCGTACCGACCCTACGACACCCCCAAAAGGACGGTGTACACAGCTTCCTCAGCTTCGTCGATCTCCGGTCTCAGCGAGAGCAGCTACGCACCTAGTCAGAGTACTGCTCGCACGACTCCGCCACCTTCTCATCGGGGTCCATATTCGACGACGGATCCTGACAAGATCCAGATCAAGGCAGTATATCTCTTCAGCGATAGCTTTCCGACGAAGCCTATATCGCAGTTGGTCGCGAACCAGCCTCCTGTGAGCGACGGACTCATCCTGCATATCAAGACAGAAGGTCTGTTCATCGATGACGATGTCCGGGGCGTTCCACAGCGAGAATGGGACGTCAAAGCCTGGACGCTCAAGCTTGTCGAGGACGGCGTGACGAAGACGGCTGGTGGCAATTCTTTACATGTCCTTCGGGCGACGATCAGAGACACCGAGAACAAGAAGTACACTTTCGTCTTGGATGAGAGCGAAGCTTGGAAAGTGGCTGTTGGTCTGCAACGCCTGAAGAAGGGCAGTCAAGTTAGGTCTTTGGGCATGAATGGAATGAAGGATGCAGAGATCAAAAATTTGTTGTTGAGCTTGGGATGGATTTGAACACAGAAGCAAGGATATGTGATCGACTTGACTGGATCTTGTGTTTTGGCATGCTGGACATTGGAATGCTGTTGCTTGTGCGGAGTGATGGGAACCCGCGGCTTGGGAAAAACGCGTTCATGCATTAGCGATTGGCGTTTTATACCAAGACGGCGACTGGCTGAGGAGGGCATTGATGGAATGATGATTGACGGAACAACTTCCTGTGATTCTGACGTTTTCGGTCACATTGTACAGATCGTTGTACATACGCGCGCCAAGAAAGGACATTTTGAGATTCAGCCACGTCGTGGTTTTGTTACCGCATTCGGAATAAGAGCTTCTTGACGACGCAGCGTTCATCCGAACGGCTGAGCGCGAGACCATTGACGACAAGGACAAGGTATGACAATTGTTGAAGCGCACAGTGTCATCCTGTGTGCGGGCAACATTCTCACGTCGGGTAAATGGTCAAACATATCCAACTGCCGGATGTTTCTTCGTGAAAGGCCTCCTCTTCATGACATTCCCCGCTCGTGCTGTTCCTGCAGCAGCCACCACAGCACCTTTCCTGGCGAGGTACTGATCCGACAGCGACCTCGCCACAGGAGTACATCGTGAGATGATGGCGCCGTCAAGCATTAGACGTTTCGTCGCAATCTGAGTGCGATGCACGCAAGCCGCGCTTTTCAGTCTATATCATTGCTTTTGCATTCCACATCACGCTGCCCATAATGGCGAGAAGGGACTGGAGTGGGCTTCTGATTGTCCTCGTTGTTTGTCTAAGATCGGTTCTGGGGACTCCACAGACACCTACACCCACAGAGGGATTGCTTCTCTGTGGAGATGCGTATTACTATGCTTCCAAGGTATGAGAAAAAACCGCAGATGAGAGAACCGATTGTGCCCTGATGTCGAGCTACAGTATACCTGCTACGACAGTGACTTCCTCTGTCCCATCCTCGATGATGAGCCGACTTTACGTTGCGGGCAGGATTGCTATCTACCTGCAATGTACTCTTGCAACGACGGCAAACTAGTCTACCCTCCATCCGGCACCGCCTCAAACTCTCCAGCCTGCTCTTCAGAGCCCGTGACGCAGTGGCTCAGTGACCCGCCGTACGAGAACTACTTCTACTCCGACTGTCACTCCGCCACACAAGTCGTCGTCACCAGTCCACTCGCCAACAGCAACCTGACCATCATCGGTCCTCGTCTACTCGTCGCCTGGCCGGCCGGGAATTCGGGCGCTGTCGCATTCTTCCAGCCTCGGAATGGCGTCAATGGAAGCCTTGCCATCAGGCTCGAGAACAGGACTGGCGTTTCTCAGCCACTTCGTGGGATTTTCCAGGAGCCCATTTCGACTTCCTTGTCCGCGAATCCGACCGTGGGAGTGAGTACGCTGTTCCATCTCAACTCCTCGGCTGTACTCACGGTGCCGATCCTGGGGAGTATCAGGAATATTCGAGATTTTACCGAAGGGCCATCGCTTTTGTATTCGATTTTCCAGGATGCGATTCATTTTACGGAAACCGACGATGGTGGTGTGCGACTTGCAAGGCTTTGGTTGGATAATGTCACGACCACGTCAATTTCTTTCACGCCATCGGGTGGAGGTGGCATTGTGATCAGTAACAGAACGCTGGAATTGGAGGCGGGCATGTACAACTTCACTGCTACGTTTGATTATCCTCAGCTTGAACAGTTGAGTACGATGGCTTTGCTGAACGAGGATTCGCAGGACTTGATACAGAATGAAGCGGCTGAGGTCGTCTCTCTCGGGTTTTTGTCCTATTCTCAGAAGCTGCTTGCTGGAGCCTGGCGATTCCTCACGTATTTCGGAAGAGACAGCATGATCGCGGCCCTGCTCTTGCAGCCAGTGTTGTCCGAAGGTGAAGGCGGAGCGATAGAAGCAGTGATTGGCGCCGTACTGGAACGACTGAACCGCACGTCTGGAATTGTGTGCCACGAGGAGACGATCGGCGACTATGCTACCTACTTGAATTTACAACGGAACATCAGTAGCACGGCCCCCGGTTGCACGTACCAAATGGTCGATACAAATTTTTATCTCGCTCCTCTTATGGAATCCTACTTCCTCCACAGCTCAATCGGCCAACAGCGCGTAGAGTCCTTCCTAGCCACGAATTCCACTCTCGACTTCGGTAATTCCGGGCTAACATACTACGACCTCATCCTCATCAATACCGAAGCCATCATGAATCGGACCGCAGATTTCGCTTCCCCAAACGGCCAGATCAAGGCAAATCTCATCCATCTCGAAGAAGGTGAAATCGTTGGCGAATGGCGAGATAGTACCTATGGCATCGGAGGCGGAAGGATTCCCTACGACGTCAATGCTGCCCTTGTCCCCGCAGCCTTGCGGTCCATCTCCGCCCTCTCAGCTGCAGGATGGTTTCACGACACACATCCCGAGTGGGCAGAAATGGCTGCACAATATGCTCGGATATGGGAAGACGAAACACTCGCTTTCTTCGAGATCAATATCCCTCTCGAGGAAGCCAAAGAACTCGTCGAAAACTACACCTCAACATCAGGCTACGGCTTTCCTTCGAGAACGGAAGAGATCACCGACGACATCACCTTCCACGCCCTCGCCCTCGACGGAAATAACAACCAGTCCCTCGTCCGGGTCATGAACACCGACGACTGTTTCCGCCTCTTCCTCACCAACACCACCAACCAGACTCAACTCACCTCCTTCCTCAACCAAACCGCACATCACATCCTCGCCCCCTTCCCCGTCGGCCTTACCACGGACGTCGGTCTCGTCGTCGCGAATCCCGCCTACGGAGGCGATCCCGTCTACGCCACCAACTTCACGAACAACGCCTACCACGGCACGGTCGTCTGGAGCTGGCAATTGGCCATGATGGCCGCCGGCCTCGAACGACAGCTCGCGCGGTGCTCTCACGCGCCTCCGGATTTCTGTGCGGACGCGACGGTGTTTGCGAATGTTCGCGCCGCGTACAACGGGCTGTGGGATACGATTGAGGCGAATGCGCGGAATTTGAACAGTGAGGTGTGGAGTTGGGTGTATGATGCCGAGGAGGAGCGGTTCGGGTTTGTGCCTTTGGGCGCGTTGGCGCCTCCCGCGGGACTGAATCCGACGGAGAGTAATGTGCGGCAGTTGTGGAGTTTGACGTTTCTTGCTGTCAGGAGGGATGAGGGGTTAAGGTGAGGTTGGCGGGTGGGGAGGGGGGGAGGTAGAACTGATAGCGCAGGCTACTGGAATCGAACATCGCGCTGCGTAAGTTTCGCTGGGTATCTCAAAGGAAATTACTGTGTACAAGATGGCGGCGCTGATCCTTCACGAGCTCTCGACATGATACGATGTCTCCATGCTGATGATCATGCGGTCTGAATCGTCGGATCGCTTCGCCGCGTACGGATCTGGCGTCGATCTCTTCTGGGCACTTGTTGAAGCTCCGCGAATGTCCACATGGTACTCGTTTCGGTCTGGACGCAGCCTAAGGCGGCCGTCCCCGAAGCTCAAGCCTGCTTCGGAGTCGTTCCGCGAGATGTGTGACTTGTTGAGTGATCTGAGCTGCACGCTTCCGCCGTGTGATCTGGGATCGCTTGCGGAGGCCGTTGTGTTTCCGTACATGGTCATCAGACCTCGTGACATGAAAGCCCACAGGAATCCTCGCAAGCACGGGAAGGAGGCCGATATGAGTGCGAAGGCCAAGAGGACTTCTTGCCAGGCGATCACTGGTGCGATGTCGATGCTGTCGCGGCCGTCCTTGAGGAAATTGAAGTAGGAGGCTGTCGTTGCGATCGTGAATGCAACGACTATCAGCCTGAAGGAGTAGACAAAGATCACAATGCGCTTCTTGGAAGCTTTGAGCTGATTTTTGCTGATGAACCAGATAGGCATGGCGAGGATGATGATCTCGGTGATGCCGTCCATGGCTGTGATAACAGCCCATCTTGCGGCCTGTATATTCGGTCAGCCACGAAGATGCACAGATACCGGCAGTACTCGAAGGCTCACGTTGGCATTGCAAACAGCGTCGACGCTTGGCGCGAGAGCCTCTTCTGGATGACAGCCCGCAGAGCTGAGCAGGACAGCCAGCAGGCCGTAGAGAACAACCACGCCATAGCCGACAGCGAACAGAATATTCTCTCTTTCAAGGCAATCAGTATAGCAGTGCACAGCATTTGCCACTGGTTATTACCTGTAGATATCCCCTACGAAAATCCGACGTGTGAAAACGAGCATGGATAGCTTTGCGAGACAGAGGGCAATGAAATATGGTATTCGTGATCCGAAGTATAGCTATGTCGGCCAGTCAGCCAAACGCAGACGACCCGGGCACATAAAACGACATAGTTCTTACACGGGCCGCATGGTCCAGCTCGGAGCTCGACAACGAGATTGAAGACAATGCCACACCATCTATCAGGCCTCGGAACAGCACTCCCCAATGTACGACGGCTGCAATGTAACCACAGCCCAAGACGACGTCATCCCACCACAGAAGGTCCCATTTGCCGGTAAAGCGTGCCAACAGGCACAAGAAGCTGTATACCAGGCAGAGAATGCTTGCCGTCCATATCCAAGGCCTATGATCGCTATCCGAGGTCGTCGTGAACCCGTGATAGTCCGCCATCGTGGGTGCGCGGGTCCCGGCAGCATCAGCAGTGAATAACGGAGAAGCGAATGAAAACCAGCCAGACGAGTTGTCAGGCAGAAGAAGGATGTGGATAGTGCAAACGGTACCTGCCTTTGGTGGTTCTTCACTCACCACCACACGCGCTGGGGGAAAACATCCTAGCTCGCTGATCTCTGGTACTGCACCACGCCGTCCACATTTCGCCTCTCCAACCTGCAGACTTTGGATCGACCTTCTTGGCAAAGTCTCTCAGGAGCCGACGTTGATCATGAATCGGGAGGTGTCCCTCCTCCAATCAGAACGCTGATTTCTCTGCCAAGCCCCCGCGAAAAAAGAATGTCCATTGTCGGAAGCTGGTTTCCATCTGTACATTTACTTCTGGTACTAGAATAATTGTTCCAGGGAAAGGCACTGTCGGTCGAGTGTGCAGATGGGTCGATATAGGCTCTTCTATTCCTGCTCAAGGCTATCCATCCGCCATCCCACTATGTGGCGCTGAGGCTTTCGGCGATCTGGCCACAATCTGTCCTACTGCGCAGACTCGTGGGCCGGCGTGGGGATTCCATGTGCACAGCGATCTCCTGCACAACGCGATTGAGATTCTGCCCTTTGTCGGAAAGGGTGAGAGAGCGACTATGTAACTCGCTAGACTCCCGGTTCCTAAACTCGAGGGCCGCAGACTTTGCGCTACCAGCAGATACGGGCCGTGGTACTACTGACTCGTGGATTCGAACGAAACCAAGCCGCCAAGGGACTTTAATCCAAGATGCAGAATCGCGACGGCCGGGTCAAATGTACAGAATTGGTCCTAATTGATTGTTTGCAGTAGTCACGTTGGTTTCGGGACAGCACACGATCTACTGTCGCACAGGGCTGAACCGCTGAGCTATGGTGCAGCACGGGAATTGCGTGGCAGGACGGCCGTGCGTGCAGAGCTCGTGGGAGCCGGCTGGTTGATCTTTCCAAATCGATCTAGTTTTCTTCTGGAAGGAGGAATTTGATGTTACAATTCCTGGAGAGCCGAGAGAGCTTGGTCCCTTGAAGTTCAGGACTTCATCCTCCGTTCCTTTTCCCTTTCCTTATCGGGTCCTCAGCACACTGTGCTTCATTTATTCCGGGTGTTCGCTTGCCTCAGGCGTCTGCTTACGATGCAGAACGCTCCAGTAGAACATTTTGCGGAGAGCAAGACTGTCAGAGCCCATGATGTGGGTTCCGATCAGGATAGCGACCTTCAGCAAGTCGGGAGGAATTACGACCCCCAGAATGGTCATTAGCATACCTATATGTTTCTTGTGGCAAATGGACGCTGACAGCATGGTGGAACAGACCAACGCGATATGAGAAGATTGGGGAAGCAACAAGAACTCAAGGTCAGAAATGTGCAATCCGGTCCATGCCCTCACCACGGCTGACTTCCCTACTACAGCGTCGCTTCAGATTTTTCTCTATCGTTGGTTTCGTTGTAGTCCTGGGTCTGACGTGGGAATTCTCCCTCACTACCTTGATCTTCTCGCTGTCAAATGGAGGAACCGCCGGCTCGATATGGCTCGTTCTCGTCGTCTGCGTTGGCATGTTCTTTGCCATGCTGTCAATGGCCGAATGTGCTTCTATGGCACCTACTTCTGGGGGCCAATATCGTAAGGTGGACGACAGCGCATGCAGCAGAAGAGGCGCTAACGATCTCAGACTGGGTCAGTGAATTTGCGCCTCCAAACCTGCAACGACCTCTCAGCTACGCGGTCGGATGGCTCTGTGCCCTAGGTTGGCAGTCGGCAATGCCAACGGTTGCGTACGTGGGGGCCCAGCAAGTCCTCGCACTGATCGCTGTCTGCGACCCTAGCTATGTCATTCAAGGCTGGCACGGCGCACTTATGACCATAGCCTTCGTGCTCGCTGCCATCTCCTTCAACACGTTCGCCATCGGGAAGCTACCTATCCTTGAAGGCCTGGCCGTCGTTCTCCACGTCTTCGGTTTCGTCGCGTTCATCGTGATCATGTGGGTGATGGGACCAAGAGCAGACGCCAAAGTCACTTTCACCGACTTTCGGGATGACAACAACTGGGGAAATCTGGGCCTGGCAACTTTGATCGGAATCGTTGGTCCTGCAACGACTTATCTCGGAGCCGACTCTGCTGTACATCTGGCCGAGGAGCTGAAAGATGCGAGTTACGTCCTTCCTCGAGCGATGTTCTCAGCAGCCATCATCAACTACATCACCGGCTTTGTCACCACGGTCACATTCATGTTCAATCTAGGTAACCTGGAGGAGATCTTAGTCTCATCTACAGGTCAGCCATGGGTGGCCGTCATGTACAACATTACCGGATCGAAAGCCGCCACCATCGTCTTGCTCGTCGTCATGATAGTCATGTATTTCTTCTGCGGCGTCAACCAAGTCACGACTAGCTCTCGTCAGGTCTTCGCCTTCGCACGAGACAAGGGCTTACCATTCCATCGGTTCTTGTCCAAGGTCCAGCCGGACAGTGGAGTCCCAGCCAATTCAATCTATGTCACGCTTGCTTTTACGTCACTGATCGCTTTGATCATTATTGGATCCGTCACGGCATTCAACATCATTCTGTCCGTGTCTGCCACAGGCCTCTTCACGAGCTACATCATTGTCATTTCTACGGTGCTGGCCAAGCGGTTCCGCGGCGAGAAGTTTCCAGCCTCGCAATTCAACCTTGGAAAGTTTGGTTACGTGGCTAACATCCTTGCCATTTGCTTCCTGGTGGTCGCATGGCTTTTCTTGTTCTTCCCTCCAGTGCCCAACCCGGATCCAGCTTCCATGAACTGGGCGGTCTTGGTGTATGGGGTCGTGGTAAGTCGTTTCCATCCAAACTGATTCCAGAGAAATACTGATTCAAGTATCAGATCATATTCGCGTTGGCCTACTATTTTGTCCACGGACGACATGAGTACGATGGCCCTGTAGAATACGTTCGGAAAGACATGTAGATATTGAGCGAAGGATACAGTCCCAGCTACTAATGACCAGCGCATCCCTCCAATCGACCTTTCAAATTAGACTACCTTATCTCTGAATGTCTGTGGTGCAGGCTTCGTATTGGCGAAGGATGGTCTCTCATCCAAATCCTCTCGATACTGCTTGAGCCTGGAATATGTCTGCTGCCAGTGGTGATCTGGGAAGCGGACCACCATGAATCCCAGCAGACTGCCCACAGCAACATCTGCTAGGGTGAGAGAGTCGCCGATGATGAACTTGCCATTGCTCTGCTCGACCCACTCATTCAGTTGACGTAGGCCTCCCTCGACTTTGCGTGTCTGTCGATCTGCCCACGGCTTGCTCTGCTTGTCCTCATCACGCCTGCCCTCCCACAGGTTCAGAACTAGAGCATCGCATATTCCTGAGAAAGTCAGACTGACAGCCACTTGAAGACTGGACGGCGCATACCGTCTGCTACTACTTCGATCTGCTTGGCAAACAACTTGCCATCAACATCTTCCGGCAGTGTCGGGGGCTCAGGGTGTTTCGCCTCCAGCCACTCTAGAATGTAATGGCTTTCATACACGGCCTTGCCGGTCTTGTTGTTGATCAGGACTGGGAGCTTCTCCAGAGGATTGTACTTTGGGGTTTCTGTGTCGCTGTTCCATGGCACTTCCGTCTGCAGCGTAAATGGTATGCCCTTCTCTTGCAGCACTATGCGCACCTTTCGGGCGTAAGGACTTGGCGTGGCGCTGATAAGAGTGTAGACGCTTTCGCCACTGGCAGACATGTTTGCTCGTGATGATATAGATGTGTGATTGTGTCTAATCAACTTACGGTTCTGCTTCTAGGTGTAGCTTCGCACTGCGATATCCATTACGTACCTTCGTGCAGCAACGCAGCATAGCTTCCGTGTTACCGTAGAAGCTCGGATGTGGTGGTGCTTGTAGAGGATTACTGGCGTTACTTCCCGGCAAAACTCAAAAACAGATAGACTTCCAGGATCTTCGTCTTGAGATGATGGAGGGAAACACTTCCGTCCACCATATTCTACGGGCCGCCGAGGATGGGTCTGGTTGATCTTATTCAGGTCATACCGCTGTATGATGATGAAGAACCAGAAGATATCTTCGCAAGTGCGCCGGGGCTTATCTTCCCGGATGACACGCGCAATATGCATGGAGATGACAAGAGCGTTCTTGTCTACCACAGCAAACGGTTTGGAGCTATAGAGCTCAGAACAGCGAATCCTGAGCAGGAGACTGACAGGCAGCTGTTTGCCCACTATCTTTGGAATGCGGGTATCAAAATGGCCGAGCTGATCAGTCAAGAGCCTGATCCTCGGTGGACGGTAACGGGCGAGAGAGTCCTTGAGTTAGGCGCAGGTGGGAAATGAAATGTTCCATCACACAGATGTACAGAGCTGGCTGATTGTTGCCATTGTGGTAGGCGTGGGCTTGAATGGCATTATCGCCACACTCGCAGGCGCGAAAGAGGTATGTAGCTGCGGCAGAAAACATGTTCGAGCTTCTGGCGCTGAGTGATCAACAGGTAATCATATCTGACTACCCAGCAGAATCGGTCCTGGGAAGCATACGTCGGAATGCGAAAGCAGCTGTGCCGCCAAGGCTGAGCACATCCTATGCAGTTCAAGGCTACGTCTGGGGCGACGTGTCTTCGCCCTTCGCAACAGCAAATGAGCAGTCATTTACACGCATTATTGCCGCGGACTGCTACTGGATGCCTCACGAGCATGAGAATCTCGTGCGAAGCATGTTGCATATGTTGCACCCATCTCCATGCGCCAGAGTGCTTGCCATTTCAGGCTTTCACACAGGACGTGTGAAGTTGGCAGGTTTCTTTGATACAGCGACCAGAAATGGTCTCGAAGTTGAAGAAATCTTTGAGGAAGATGTCAATGGAGTTCGGAGAGCTTGGGCGGAAGAGCGCGATGGTGGTAGAGAGGACCCAACAGCTCGGAAAAAATGGCTGGTCATAGCGGTGCTAAAACGCAAGCATCAATGAAACACAGTGCTATAGCGCAAATCGCGGGTTTGGCGATCTATGAAGGTGGCGGTGCCTCCCTGTCGTGTCCGAGGAGCGCCCTGTCAAGCATTCAGCAGCGACAAATTCTCATTGTTGATACACCGAAATCGCGGTGCCGTGATTCGGTGTAGCGAAGATTGGCGAGGACGACTAGCACTCCAGGCTACTTCCAATGTAACAGGTCGGGAGGACGGATACCACCAGCAGAAGCACCAGAGTGCAACGTACGTACGATCGACCGAGGTGGCACTATCTGCTCCAGTGCCATCACGAATGATGCCAAAACCAAGTTGTATACCTAGATTCTTGGGGCGAAGTGCATCGCAGATGTTGTACAAACAGCTGTTTGCTGAGCGGATGCTTGCAGGACGTACGTATACACCGAGGAATCACCTCAAGGGTCAATTTCCATGAGAGTGGATCAAGAATCGTCGAACATGGCCAACTTTGCCCAATTATCCATCAAATATCATCAGCCTGGTGTCTCTTTCCTGGAGCGACCCAGTTCCATACCATCTTCAATCATCCTGGACGTTCCAGAGAAATGCATTCGCCATCCACCAACACACCTGGGTGCTGTCTAGGTCTTGCTCGGAGAATCTTGGCCTATTGTATGTAGAAGTTGGGGTCTCCGTTATAGCGTTGCTGACCAAACTCTTAGGCCTTGAATCCGACCCTCCAATGCAGCCCCTGGCGACTAGCCTGAGGTCTTTTCGAGACATTCTTGAAATGCTAGACGGCTGGGTCAAGTCCCACGTAGAGCCGGCAATCCCACTGCCCCCGATAGTGATGGCTCGGATGATTTTGGAGAAGCTGGACACGTCACTAGTTTCGAGATGCTCAGCTGCTGCGTGCCTGGACGATCCGACTCTTGCGGACTTCAAGACGACGATCGAGAATTTGACTGAAGACCTGCAGGCCGTGTACAGCTGTGAGTAAATCGAGAACAGTTGCCGTTAGTTATGAACACTGGCTGAGCCGGCCTGTCTCCCGCATCAAATGAGTCTAAGTTTCATGAGACTCGTCTTATTACTCCTTTGTCTAAGACATCAGCTGACCTCCAAATCTTCGTTTCAGCCATTGGGCGAACCGATACAAGTTCGTCGATCGCTTCCCAGGCTCCTTCTATGGCAGAGCTTACGGAACATTCTTCGTCCACATGCAGTACAGGGTCGGCATGTCAAGATAGCACTTGGTCTGAGCCCATGAAGAATGTCAGCAGTTCTGACAGTGCACGCTCCTCGATACTGTATGTCTCAACTCCTCAGCTTAGTGCCATCAGCGACGAGAAGGAAGTATGTGTCATTGACCTGGACCGACACTATCCCGGCTTCGCTTGCCGCGAATCAAAGGACGAAGCCCACTGCGAAATGCCTGCTGAGACCTCCACGGGAATCCCGATCTGTCGTTCATCAAGCTCGGCCTCGAGCTGTTCATTTCAGAGTTCTAGATCTCGCTTGGACACCGCGCCTGGGATGGAAGCTACTTCTTCAGCCGTACTGACGTCCATGGGCACTTCAGATACCAATGAGCATTCCGACGTCATCACCAAGACGGTTTCAGTTGCCTCAGCGAGCAGTGCAGCTGCACGGCTTGCGGATATGAAAGAAACCTTGGGCTATAATATGTACAAGGGCACTAATGGTGTTGATGGTATTCCTCCCGGCCCAGACGGAAGCCTTAGATCGCCGACTCCTACGCTAAGACGAGGAAGACAGGAAAGATCAAGCCACAAGAAAGAGTGCTACAAGGATTCAATTGTTCAAGCCGTTCAGGAACCTCACAACGTTGTGCCGGACTTCAATGGTACATCCAAGCAGGGCTCTATGGAACTTCAGGCATCTTTCGGGCCAATAGAGCGCATGCAGAACGCCTCTTCTAGTGTGGAGACGTCAAGCAGCCTCACAGAGCCTCGGATTCTTCTAATGGATGCGGCTGACCAGACAGCTCTCGCTGGAGAACAGGCTATAGCGCTGCCTGCGGTGCTGTCTTGTAATGAGCTGGCGGCAGAGCAGGATTTGATTGAGACAATTGCGTCTCCTGTGGTTGGCAACGATGCTGCTCACCATCACAAACATGAGGATCGAGACGGCCTGTCTGTGATCGTTCAGGCCACACGAATAGTCACTGCCATGAGGCCCGAACTAACGTCCTCGAGTGCGGAGAAACAACAGAGTCCAGGGACATACCCAACGGTAATTGAGCTAGAAGAGCCCATAAAACTACAGGAATTCTCGGTTGCAACGAAAGATCTGAGGAAGGTAACACAGTCTTGCCTCTCATCCCCAGATACTGCCTTGCCATCAAACGTGGCCAGCGGTGCAAACAAAAATATTCGAGATACTACCTCACTACCTACCGATGATCCTGACCAGATCCCTTGCTATTCACAGACTGTGAAACGTATGGTGTACGGCATAAGAACGACATTCCAGAAGCACATTAAGAAACAGAACGTCAACCAAGGCGATACAAGAGCTAGCATCGAGAAGTTTTTGCGCTCAAGTCCACAAAATCCGAGCTCGGCAGCGACTGACACAGTCTCCGAGACGAGACACAACCCGCTCTCAGGAACCGTGAACCCGCGGCGGCCATTGCGTAATCAGCATGAAGCATGGAATTCCAACAAGAATCTCTGCCTCCGCTCGAGCTCAGTCCGAAAAGCGCCACACATGATCGACTATGAACGTATGCTTGCAATCGAATCTTGCTGGAATCGCTGGCAATGGGTTGGTGCTGAGCTGCTGTTGCTCGAACATCTGATCTCGATGAGGAAATTGGGAGATCAGAACCGTGTCCGCAGAGTCAAGCACCTCCTTGGCATATGCGCCAGCTTTCGAGGCGAATGGCATGATGCAATTGAGAGGTTCATCTCTGTCCTGAGAAAGCCCATCAAAGATGTAGCTCAGCTGGACGACGGTGATCGAGCGGCAGCATATTGGCTTGGAGATTTATACAGTATGCAAAACCGGCGAACAGACGCGTTGGTGGCGTACTCACTTGCAGCGCAAATCCCAGGCGATGACGACCAGGCCACTTTCGGTTCGCCTTCTCGCCGGCTGCTTCTAGCTGAGCAAGCTGCCGTGCAGCTCGATGCCTCAAAGCTTAGCTGCATGGAGAGGTGCAATGCAGCCTACAAGAGCGTTCCTCGTCCGGAGTCGTCTGGAATCTTCGTAGAGAGCATTCTTTCACAAGACGCGGCTAAAGCCTGCATTGAGAAGAGACAATCAGATCGGCGTAGTAACATACACGATTCTATCAACTTGGTAAGTCGTCCGAAGAAGCCATTAACGAATAATGCTGCTCCTCGAGAGCTGCTGGAATTAACGCAAACCGGCTGCAGTCCTGTATCCAGGGACTCACCCAGAGATGATCACTCGCAAGAGACGTTCTGACCATTCACTCTTTTGAACTTAGGTCCAACATGGAGCCCGAGCGAGCTATCTGGAAACTATCAGAGCTGACGGAATAGGCCTATCTCACATTCAAGATCATTCGCCGAAGATATACGCCGCCACCTCGTTCGACCCCCAAAAACCTTGGCCACTACCATACGATCCATTCTTCTCCATGGCAAACGTACAAAAGGGCCGGATCTTAGCCTACGAGTGCGACATGTATAAGACCTTCTCCAACAGCCCCGATGCTAAGCTACCACGCCCTTTCAGCCTGAGCAAGCTCGTCCATTGCTTTTTCCACACTGACCTGCTGTGGCTTATCAAGACAATTCGAAAATGTCTTCGTAGTCTAGAGTTTGGGTACTCGGAAGTCGTTAATGTCCAAGGATCCTGGTTCGTGTGCCGATACTCCTTCATGCATCAAAAGATCGCCACCATGCATTACTTCTCCATCGCTTTGTTCCGACATCCTTTCAGCTCTGGGCACTTTGGTGTGGACATCTGCTCCGATGAGGGAATGTGTAGCGCCAGAATGTTTCGTCCGTGGATGAACTACCCGAAAGGCGTACACTATATGGAGCCAACACGCACAAGGAAAATCATAAGGGAGTTCTTGGATGAGGAGGCGAAGGTCTGGGCGAGCAGGCCGGAAGTGGCTGCAAAGCCTCCTGCTGCTTTCGGTTGGTCACTTGCTGAACAGCAGCGCCCAACGACCAATATATACAGTCCGATCTATGGATAGAACGAACCTTACACACGCCTCGACCTCATGCCGCATTACGCGCGAAGGATGGCGCAGAGGAAGACGACTACGAGCTCTCTACGCCAAATAAGCTTCAGTCCCGGCAAGAAGAATTAGTCTCGCAAGATGAGGACCAAGATACATTTTGTTATCCCTCGCAGTGTCCTTATGCGCAATGGCATCGACTTTGAGCACCCGCGAGCTGTCTCGGTCTCCTGCAAGAGGAAGTGAGTACGTCGCCAGACCAGTCTCATATGTCTGCCCGAGCCCTTCGAATTTGCTCAAAGCAGAATACCAAATCGATGGTGGAGTACGCAGACGTGTCCCGGTTATGCCAGTGCCCATGCACCGTGTCATTCTCATAATGGTCTTCAAGGATACTTCAATTCCAACTCCACGCGTATAAAATCAGAGTTGCGCAACTGAAAGTGCACCTGCGGAGGCCTGTCTCACCAAGCAATGTTGCCGCTCTGCAGAGATCAATAGAGATCGGTGCTGCACTCGATGTGCCCTATTGCTCTAGCTCGTTAGGAAAGAAGTTCGAAACACTTCTGTCCCCGTAGTTCCAACAGTGTTGATGAAGCTCTGCGCCACCCAGACGACAAGGTCGGCGCATGCCTTCTTACGCGCGATGTGATTGGAGAAATATTGGCTGTCCGGCTCAGCTTCGGTGGAATATTTGCCCTGCCCCTGGGATGAGCGTAGTCAGGCTCACCTGGACGACGCTCTTCCTGCCAGACTGCGGAGGGGTGAATAAGCCGGTAGGCCATGGTGTAAAAGCTTTTGATCTAGCGACGAGTCCTCCAAATATGCTCATTCCAGCAATGAACGAGGCGTGTTTCACTCGCATATGATTGCACACCGCTGGCATTTTGACAGAATGTCGCATCGAAGCGTGCTGTCTCGTCATCGGTTTCAACACATAAGTTGTCCCAGCCCGTCAGACCTGCCACCTTTTCTCGGATCGTTTTGGTCTATGCTTCTTGGACTGAAGCATTCTTGTCTCCCACATCTCGCCGCCGACCGCCCATTTGCCCAATGGCATAAGGCCAGGGACGCAATGTGAGCATATCAACCAAGAGATAGAGATTGAACATTTATCAACCGCCCTCCCTCTCGGCTCTCCGCTTTTCCTTGGCTTCCTTCTTCGCCTTCCGACTTTCAGCCATCTTACGGTTGACCTTACGCTCCATCTCATGCTCCTCTTGCATGAGCTTCAATTCCTTCTCAATCCGCTCGTTCTTCTCCTTGGCCTCTTGCCGCGCTCGTAATCTATCCTGTAAGAGCTCTCTCTGCTCGTCCATCTCCTTGGCGATAGCAGCGCGCATTTCTTCTGCTGTGTTGACATCTCGATTTCGCTCGAAGAAGTCTTCAGCAAATGTGTCCATATCTGGGTCCAAGCCTGGCCCGCCTTCCAAGTAGCCTCCAGGGTGTGTGAGCTTGATTCCAGGCACAGGACTGGCAAATTTTCGTCGCGGATCATTGAGCGGTAGTGGCAGCTCTTCTTCGCTTATATTGGGTAAGCTGACGACGGAGATGTCCTGTGCGCGCATCGATACGCCCTGCACTGGGGCTTCGGAGCTGCCGTCTGGGATTACTCGTATGCCGTCTTCGTTGGGGGGAGTGCCGAGTATGGGCGGGATGAGCGCGTCCTCGAAGTTGGCGTCGTATTTGAGGTCGTGCGGAACATAGCTGGCGTAGATACCGTTTGGCTGTTCCTCTTGAGGGGGGGTGGGAGCCCCCGCAGGGACAGCGTCGATAGCCATGGCCAGCGTGTATTTATTTATGATTACGGTGCGCTGTTCGCTACCTTACGCGCTTTTGCTTGGGCTCATCTGGCTGCGGGTAGAAGCGTGCCACGATGCTCGCACTCCAGCTGATTCCCAGCAACAGGCAGAAGACGAAGAAAAACACAGCGATGGAATAGGTTTCCATGATTCGCAGAACAGCCTTCCGCCGCGTCGTTACAGCACCGGGAGCTACACAGCGTTGAGTGTGAGGCACGGGAACGCTTGGCCTGAGCTTGCTTGCCTTGTCTTCCCGCCTTGCCCCATCCAGCCAGTTGCGACACCACCTGCACTTGCATACCGTCTGCGACACCGACACCAAATGACTGCTAGACGCCTGAGTCGCGTGTCAAACATGCGGTACAGCCCTCCAAAGTGACAAATCCACGCGCTCGACGCCATTTCCAGCATCCAAAATCATATACCACGCAATCACGCAGTGAGTGACGACAGCAACCGCCCCCCATGGCCACGACATCTCTCCCGCACCCACACCCTGCCGTCGACGAGGACTTCCGCTCCCTCAGTCGGCAGCCGCCCAGCGACCCCGACATCCAGGCGACCCTCTCTGATTTTCTGACCTATACCGAGCACTTCCCATCGCACTTGACCCGAGCCTTGACCCTCATCCACGAGCAACGCGTCAAGGCAGAGGTCGGAATCCGATCTGTCCACGAGAACACGACAGCATACAGCACACGTCCACGCATCAAACATGATCGCCCTGATCCCGTCAAGCTTCGTCGCGATATCAGTTTGGCACTGGAAGATGCTGAGTCCGCTTGTCGCATGTCAGTGGAAGAGGCTCAAAGGCTGGACGATGAGTGTCAGAGGGAGGCCAAGCGGCTGGATATCGTCGCGGAGAAACTCAAGGCCCAGCCAAAGCCACCTTCAAGAGATCCCACACCAGAGCAGCAAGCGCTGACTTCCCCCAACCTGAAGCGCGAGCGGCGAATGAGCACCCGAGCAGACGACGGGAAGTCCTTAGAGAAGCAGTCACGGCGGGTCCAAGACAAAGCTGCAAGCAAGCTCAAGGGTAGAAAGATTATGGTGCCAGGCGAGGTGCTCCCTCCTCCAGATCCAAACGCACCGGCCAGCGAATCTGTCTGGAGCTCCCCACGAGCTTCGCCTCCTCTGCTAGAGGAGCCTATTCAGGAGGGCACGGAGAAGAGGAAGGGTGCTACTCCACGGCCGCGCTCACGGACGCCAAAGCCGCCGAAGACCGACAGGGAGAGGAAAGATGGGTCTTCGAGGAAGGAAGACAAGGAAGCGGACAGGAAAACTCCAAAGCCTAGAGGGCCTCGCGCACCTGGTCAGCCTGGCACAAATGCCCACTCTGCTGTAGCAGGCATAAGCACTTCTAATGCCTTGCTAGCTCTTACCGAACCTCCAGCCGATGCAGCCAAAGGCAGCAAGTGGCTACCATGGATCAAACTGACCGAGTGGGAGATGGCGAAATTGCGCAAACGGATGAAGAAGAATGCTATATGGGTTCCCAGTCAAACCATGGTCCGACGCGAACTCAAGAACCTTGGCAGAGGCATTGCTGGAAAAGAGGCAGCAAGAGCGGAAGCACAGGCTAATGGGACGGAGTTCGTCGACGAACACAATGAAGTGGACCCAACCAAGGTCGTTATCAGCGGCGAGGAGACGGATCAGATCAACGCCATGCTCGGTCCACCGCAAGTCTACGCTGATGACGACGATGCTGACGCTGAACTGATCAACAGGGGCATGAGGCTCAACGAGGCAAAGAAATTAAAGAGGCAACGACTTCTTGAAGAAGCAGCGATTCAAGCACAACTAGCCCGCGAGCAGGGCGTGGAGTCTCCGGCGGACAGCAAGGCCGGCACAGCTTCACCTGAAGGGCAGAAGAAGCGGAAGCGAGAAGCCACTCCGGTAGCAGGCCCATCGAACACCACTGATCCCAAGTCACCGGAGGCTCGACCACAACCTAAGAAGATCAAGATCAACCCACCTGTCAAAACCGAAATGACTTCGAAGGTCCCTTTAGCTCCCGCTGGCGCGTCATCCTCCCCAAAGTCGACAGCACAACGCACTCGTAGGGCTGCGACGCCGCCAGCTACCAAGAAGCCCATCCTCACACTTAAACTCAGCAAGGCAGTTTCTGAAGAGCCTCCTAACAGGCGTGCGAGTCTGAGAAGAAGCAGCAACGCAAGTCTGCCGAGCGGTAGCCATCCTTCCACCACAACACCCACCTCTCCCAAAAGCGCGACCTTCAAAGACGCCCAGGCTACCACCAAGAGCGGCCGACGAACCAAGCGCCCTGCTCCTGGCGTCATCACCAGCAACGACGATGACAGCGCCAAAGTCGGGGTGTCTCAGCGGAAGGCAGCTCCAAGGAAGCGAAACCAGAACGTTAAGAAGGACTCTGCTGCCCCTCCAGACGCACAACTGCCACTTGAGCCAGAAGACATCATTGACCCGGATGAGCCACGCTATTGCATCTGCAGTGATGTGAGCTGGGGCACGATGATTGCTTGTGACAACGAGGACTGCGAGAAGGAGTGGTTCCACCTAGATTGCGTCCAGCTGAATGGTATGCCTCCCAGGCGAACGAAATGGTATTGCCCAGATTGCCGGAGGAAGCTGAAGCTCGGCCAAGGTGCCAATGGCCTCGTGGGCCGGAATGTCGGCGCCGGAAGTAGATAGAACCGGGTCCTTCGCGTGCTGCGGAAAGCAACTGCATTGATGGGTATGACTGTACGAGCATCTGTTGCTACGGAGAATAGAAAAGAAGTGAATCGTTGGAAGTCCGGGGCCAAGTTTTGTGTGTTGAACTGTTCGAGCACCCTTACATGCCACAGATAGCATACCAGAGTCTGTGCCAGACAAAGGCGTTGGCATCCCTGTTCACCGTCGGCGGTATGCTTATCTATGAGCTTAAACTTAATCTTGCCTTACATTTCTCCTTCCTCATATTGTACTGAGATATCATGCATCCTTTCACGATCATCAATCCAAATGCCATCGCCATCGGGCAACAGCATTGCAGATTGCGTACTGAAGACCTTTGAAGCGCTGCCAGTGAAATGCAAGCCTCGTACGGAGCCCAGGCGCCGAGAATGGGCACCGCTCGCGGGCATTGTGCTCAGCAGAGGTGAGTACCATCCCTCTCTTCCGAGGCAAGAGGTGCATCCTGGATTGACACAACGCGTGTTCGTAGCTAAGGCCATGACGAGCATTCCATGACATGCGTCGCCCTCGCAACGGGGATGAAATGTCTTCCTCAATCAAAAATCAGCATTGGACTGAGCGGGAATGTACTCCATGACTCTCATGCTGAAGTACTAGCTATACGAAGCTTCAATCGATTCTTGCTGGATGAATGCGCGGAGCTCGCGAGAAAAGGCTTTGGCAAAGACGTAGGAACTCAGTGGGTGGAATGGCGAGATCAAGGAGAAAAGCTGGAAAAGGACTTGGACCATAGCACACCAGAAGGACACTGTCCACCTTTCGCACTCCGAGACGACATCGAGATCCACATGTATACATCGCAAACGCCCTGCGGCGATGCAAGTATGGAACTCACCATGTCCTCCCTCTCGGACGCCACGCCTTGGGCTGTGCGGCAAGAAGGTCAAATGCTGGGACGCGGCAATTTCGATCAGTTGGGCGTGGTGAGAAGGAAGCCTGCTCGACCCGATGCGCCTCAGACGCTGAGCAAGAGCTGTTCGGATAAGCTGGCTATGAAAGAGTGCACGGGACTCCTCAGCGGAATCATGTCTCTGCTCGTGGACACGAAAGGTACATGGTTGAGCACGTTGGTTATACCTGAGGAGGAGTATGACATGGCGAAGGAGGGTATGGAGAGAGCGTGGGGGAACGGAGGTGCGTATAGCTCAATTTGCAGTGGACGTGATGTGAGCTAATGAGCACGACAGGCAGAATGTCCCCGCTTGGGACCCAGGAAATCCAACATAGATGGCAAGAGATTGGATACCAATTCAAGCCTTTCGAAATACGAACCACAACTCGGACTTTCAACTATGCAAGACCAGCCACTACAACCGACGTGGATACAGTCCCCAGCAATCTTTCTACCGTGTGGACTCCTTGCAGACATGAAAGTATCATCAACGGCGTGCTCCAAGGCCGCAAACAACTTGATCCAAAGGGTGCCAGCTGTATGAGCCGCAGGCCGATGTGGAAAAATGCTCTTGATCTGGCTGTCCTGGCTGGGCTTCCTGCTCTGGCTACTGTACTGGGCAAGCGGACTTATGCTGAGGTGAAAGGAAGCGCAGGGCTGGAGAAGCGGCAGAGCGTGAAGAGGGAGACAAGGGACTTGGCTCTCAAAGGGTGGGTCAGGAATGAGGGAGACGATCGGTGGGGTCTGGATCATGATCGGTGACTGCTGGTGTGGCACTTTGCTCACATCAGCCGCTGACTATGACGAGTAAGGATAGGATAACATAGTCCCAAGAGCACTGTGGCATTGTCTACAAGTGCCAAGAGTGTATCTTTGTTCTCGTCTCGCTGACAAGCACGAAACCGAGAATCGTCCGTGTCGTCCTAAACAAAGAGGGAATACAATGGCCTTCACAACGAGACTTGATACTGGGCTATAAATTCCGCACAGGATACCTTCAGGTTCTGACACCGTTCAATTACCGAATACCCCAGACCACTCACAGGAAGCAGGATCTTCCACCGAGCAATTTTTGAGACCAGAGCCTTGTTCCTACCAAAACGTCCCAACGCCACACTCCAAACATGGCCAACTCACAACTTTCGCAGACGCCTCTTATGGCACTCAAGGCTGGCCTCATCCGCATCGCAACAGGTTTGCAAACTGCTTCACCCACTAACATTGATGTGCTTGATCTCTCAGCTTCAACAGCATGCAGAAATGCTGTCTCTATCGTGCGCCAGTCCTCGCCAATATTAGCTCAGGCCATCAACATTCTCGGCCCCATTGCTATCCTCGCATACGGCGTTCATCGATACGTCTGGAAAGGCCTGAGGCTTCAAGCCATCCTCAGCACGTCAGTCTCCAGCTGCTACAGCAGTGTCACCATCCCATACACCCACCATCTGAACCCGCAGATCGTTAGTTGGCTGGTGAAGCAAACGGGACCCGCCAATGGTCGATCATTAACTTTGACCACTACGCGTTTCCACGACCCCTCCCTATCCAATGAAGAATTGAATGCTCTGGCCTATCTCTCTGCCCAGGAAGCTTCATGGGTCAAGTTCAAAGGTCGCTGGTTTAGATTCGTGCGAGGATGGCCACGTGTGCAAATATCGGAATCCAAGAAGCAGGACTTCTACCAACAAGTTGATCCAGACATCATTGTCTCGTGCTTCTCTATCCTCGGCAGTACCCAACCCATCAAGGAGCTTCTGGAACACATCAGAAAGTCTTTCGCAGATGATGCATTCACCCAAATTCACAGGGTTTCAAAGGACGGCAAATCCTGGGGGCTGCCAAAACTCTGCGATGCACGCAAGATCGAATCTGTTGCAATGGAGGCCGAGAAGAAAGCGGACATCGTCAGTGACATCGAAACCTATCTTGATCCCGAGTCCCAGAAATGGTACGCTGACCGTGGTATTCCCTATCGTCGAGGATACCTCCTTTTCGGGCCCCCAGGAACGGGTAAGACATCCTTTGCCACTGCGCTCGCTGGACACTTCGAGCTGGATCTATACATCCTTTCCTTCACCAATCCAAACTTGAACGACAGCGTTCTCGAGAACCTCTTCGAAGAACTTCCCATGGATTCCCTCATCGTACTCGAGGATATCGACAGCGCGGGTATCTCACGAGAAAACATGTCAGCATCCTCAGACAATGGGAAGCACAAGGGTGTCACTCTGAGCGGACTGTTGAACGCTATAGACGGTGTTGCCTCCACGGAAGGCCGCGTACTGATACTGACTTCCAACACTCCAGACTCCCTTGACAAGGCACTCGTCCGACCAGGCCGAGTCGACCGCAAGATCCTCATGGGCAATGCATCGCGCGAGGTTGCCGCCCTGATGTTCAAGAAAACGTACACCACATTGGACGGTACGCCGATTGCTGGGGTGGACAATCTCGACGCCCTCATTGATGCCTTTGTCGAGAAAATTCCTCGTGACCGGCTCACACCCGCTGAGATTCAGGGTTTCCTGCTCAACTACCGAGACTCCCCAAGTCAGGCTGTCGATATGGTAAGTCAATGGAGTGGTGGCGTGGTCGCTATGAAGATGCAAGGTTCCAATGTCGCATCTTTCGCTGATCAGATGGACTCGCAAGCCTCAACATCAGTCACTAAAGCTCTAACGCTGGACAGCAGCAACCAAAATGTCCAGTCAAGGTCACGGTCACAGTCTGTGTCAAATTCGGGGTCGGAGTACTCGAGTGACTCTGAGAGCGAAACTTCGCCATTACCACCACGAAGGCGTGGTCGCCAATCCAGAACATAGTGCACCTCCTCCGTACTCGATGCGTGATCAAAAGCACGCGGGCCGGGCCCGCTTCGCATTGATGGAGTCCGGGTGAGATTTCGTCGGGAGGCATTTTGATCATTTTGATAGTGTTGAACCTAGAACATGTTTGCAACCTCATTTCGCCCCTAGCTTCCTCATATGTCCCTTTCTCATTCCCACTGTAATTGTAGAGGTACAGTCCCCGGGAAATCTTACTAGCGCTGATATGCACGAAGGTACGGTAGGGCGACATCAACATTACCCATTATGAAATAAGTTAGTCGAATCCGAATGGTCAAGCAAGAAGGTGGTTCGTATTCCATAACAGCTCTGAACATCTAAGCGTCATCTTAGATTTGAAACTTCCGTTATATATCTGAGGAGTTCTGTCGTTTTATAAAACTTCAGGTAGAGTGTGATTCGGATCGGGGATAAATTGGTGGAAGATATCTTAAGCGCGAGAGATTTACAAATAGAATATTTATATATACAACCTACAGAGCTTGTTGAGCCAAATCGGCTAATATAAGGACTATCTTGAGAATCCAGGGAGCGTGGCGTCGAGAAGTAGGAAACAGAGCAAAGCTCCATCTCCTAGCTAAGCTGTTTTGTCCCTTACAAATCCCCAGAAGGGGTGAATGGACGGACTTGCAGACGCAGTCCGAGGGACCGAGACTGTTTTGCTGGTATAGACCCAAGAAAGGGGTCAAGTGCTATACCCAATCTGTCAACATTGCTGCTGATCCTATAGTGCATACCGCACTTCCACCGTCTTCACAACACCCTTCAATTCTGTGCATTGTGGGCATAGAGATTGCTTGCCATGATGCAAAGTGAATACGTGGGGTTAGCGACTGCATAAGCCCTTTCTACTTTTCCTTTCTCGTCAGCTTGGCCTTTGCTTGTCTGAGGGCATTGACCATGAACTGGCCACTTGCTATCATTTCAGCCATTGTAGGCGCTCTCGCCGCTCTCCTATCACCATACTCCTTTACTTTCTGGAGGCCTCTAGGCATCAAGGCTCATGTCGATCCAAGGTATGACGGTGGAAGACTTCTCCAAACTGCCGCTGACGATTGCGAAGAGACGCGAAGTGGAACGTTGCGGAGCATCTTGGAGGTATCTCGCCTTGGAAAGCAAAAACGGCTGGCACGATTGTCAATGCCACAGATATGCCGGAAGGCTGTGTGATTGATCAGGTTCATATGATGTCAAGACACGCTGAGCGCTGTAGGTGCTCTCCACAAGTATGCAGCAATGCTCACAAGAGGCTAATCCACATCGATAGATCCTACAATGCTTCCCGGAATACGTAGGTGCTTGGTCAAAATTCCCTAGCAACAAGGTCATCACCGTAATGACATATACTGACCTAAAATCAAAGGAATGTTGGAGCTCTACCATCACCTACAAAACACGAACGTGACACTGTCCGAAGACATAGCCAATGCCAGCAGACACGACTTCTTTGCACCATACCCAAAGCAACAATTCGAGCAGCTCACATCCACCGGTCCTCACGCAGGCACCTTGCAAGCATTCAAGGCAGGCGTCACGCTGAGGACCAGGTACAAAAGCCTCCTCGAACGGGCTCTCGCCAAGAATCAAACCTCATTCTGGACAAGCGATTCGCCACGATGCATCGACACAGCACGATACTTCGCCACGGGCTTCTTCGGACTCGGATGGAACGACACCGCCATGCTGCACATCATTCCAGAGAGCACTGAAACAGGAGGCAGCACTCTCACGCCCGGCCGAGCCTGTCCCAACTACATCAAAAACCGGGACCATCGTGGTCACGAATACGGGAACCAACAACTGAACGCTTTCCGCTCTCACTACCTGCCTGCGATCAGCCAACGGCTGCACGCGAGCAATCCGGGTATCCTGTTCGACGAAGCAGAAATATACTCGATGCAAGAATACTGTGCGTTCGAAATGCTGGTCAAGGGCGAATCGAAGTGGTGTGATGTCTTCACCCGCGAGGAATGGGAGAGCTTCGAGTACGCCCGAGATCTCCTGCACTACTACCGAGCAGGTCCGGGAAATCCTTTCGCAGCGTCTGGAGGAATGCTCTGGATGAAAGCGACCGCCGAGCTCATGCTGGAGGGCTCCGAGGCTGGGAACCTGTTCTTCTCATTGTAAGGATTCTTGTGCCGGGACTGTTTGAGAGTTCGAATTGCTGATGATCTCGACCCTTACCTGACTGTAGCAACCACGACGGCGACATCTTCAACCTCCTCACTGCTCTTCAGCTCTTCCCCGAACCACAACATCTTCCTCTCGACCACGTCGTGCACAATCGCACGTGGCGTTTATCAGATGTGACGGTAAAGCACACCCTGCCTTCCAGATCGTGACATCAGCTGACGCGAATCCAGCCCATGGGAGCCCGCATCGTGCTCGAACGCTACGTCTGTCCCTCCTCAACTCCCGAATGCTTCACCAACGAGCTCTACCCCAACCACGAATACTGCGCGGAACAAATGTACGAACCTTACGTCCGCCTGAGCATCAACGACGGAATTGTTCGCATGCCGGGATGTAGCGGAGACAGAGGAGGAGGCTGTCTGCTGGCTGACTTTCTCACGTTCGTTCAGACTCGTGATCAGGAGACTGCAGACTGGGCAGAGATATGTGGTGTGGAAGACGGTCTGCCGAGGGGGATTGAGTTTCTGCAGCAGAGGCGGGAGCGAGCATGAGCACCGATTGTTCCTGGTGCCAGGATGTTGCTCCTGGATGCAGCGGTGTGTCCATTATCTAGAGTGGCGACACAAAATTCTCTGGCACAACTGCCAGAGCATAGACTGGCCTTCTTGGACAGGTCGCGCCGAGCAGAGCAAATATCATACTTTGACAGCTTTGCCCTCGATAGCGACAATGAACAGTGAGCCGTGCTATGCTTAGCACCGTACGAACCCAGCGCGTTCTCGAACAGGCCAATAGAATGAAATGAAATGTGTCGAGACGAATGATTGCACTCCCAATCGCTTTCTCATTTGGCCATCGAGAGCCGTGAAATCTAAGGCTATAGGCAGACTCAGTCTGCAATCCATCGCAAACCAGCCATCATCATCGCTCTCGTGATTTTCATGCCGTAACATAGGAAAGGGTAGTCGTGATTTCTCTCAGTAAGCAAACACCATCCCACGGACCAAAGATGGTGCAGCTGGTGAAGATTCATTAGAAACATCATAACCGGGTATCAAGCTCGAAGGCAAAAAAAGCCTGTAGGCAGGCTCCAACACCGTTCAAACAACACCCGCTTTTGTGAAGAAAAGCCAGCAAAGGCTTCGTCATGATGGGTTCGTTTACTTCTTGGAGGCCTTCTGGGCGGCCTTGGTGACCTTACCAGCACCACCCTTGTCACTCTTGGCGACGGACTTGATGACACCGACGGCGACAGTTTGTCTCATGTCACGGACGGCGAAACGACCAAGTGGTGGGTACTCGGTGAAAGCCTCAACACACATTGGCTTGGATGGAACCATCTTGACGATGGCGGCGTCACCAGACTTGATGAACTTTGGCCCAGCTTCAATGGACTTTCCGGTTCGGCGATCGATCTTCTCAAGGAGCTCGGAGAACTTGCAGGCGATGTGGGCAGTGTGACAGTCGAGCACTGGAGCGTAGCCGGCACCGACTTGGCCTGGGTGGTTGAGGACGATGACCTGGGCGTTGAAGGAGTCGCAACCCTTTGGTGGGTCGTTCTTGGTGTCACCCGCAACGTTGCCACGACGGATCTCCTTGACGGAGACGTTCTTGACGTTGAAGCCGACGTTGTCACCTGGCAGACCCTCGGTGAGCTGCTCGTGGTGCATCTCGACGGACTTGACTTCAGTGGTAACACCAGCTGGAGCGAAGGTGACGACCATGCCGGCCTTGATGACACCGGTCTCGACACGACCGACTGGGACCGTGCCAATACCACCAATCTTGTACACATCCTGGAGTGGGAGACGGAGTGGCTTGTCGGATGGACGAGAAGGTGGGTCGATGCTGTCGATGGCCTCGAGAAGAGTCTTACCAGTAGACTTGGTCTTGGTCTCCTTCTCCCAACCCTTGTACCATGGGCAGTTGGTGGAAACGTCGATCATGTTGTCGCCGTTGAAACCGGAGATCGGGACGAATGGGACGGTCTTTGGGTTGTAGCCGACCTTCTTGATGAAGTTGGAGGTCTCCTTGATGATCTCATTGAAACGATCCTCGGACCACTTGGTGGTGTCCATCTTGTTGATGGCAACAATGAGCTGCTTGACACCGAGGGTGTAGGCAAGCAGAGCGTGCTCACGGGTCTGGCCATCCTTGGAAATACCGGCCTCGAACTCACCAGTGCCTGCAGCGATAATAAGAATAGCGCAGTCGGCCTGGGATGTTCCAGTAATCATGTTCTTGATGAAATCACGGTGACCTGGTGCATCGATAACGGTGACCTAAAATTCGTTAGCAGATGACGGCGACGGAAGCAACGGAGAGACAATTTACGTTGTACTTTGGGGTTTCGAACTTCCATAGCGCAATATCAATGGTGATACCACGCTCACGTTCGGCCTTCAGCTTGTCGAGAACCCAGGCGTACTTGAAGGAACCCTTGCCGAGTTCGGCGGCTTCCTGGATATTATGTCAGCGAGCCGTTCTGACAACGACGAGATGTAGCGGCAGATATCGAAGGTAGTGCAGGAATGTGTGGTGGAGAAGTATGTGGTCGAATGTTGTCTCCGAGGTGAAGAAGAAGCCGAACAGCTGGGGTGGAGTTGGGTGGCTCAGGCACCAACTGTGGATCGGCAGCGCCAAAATTCTCGCACCCCACCAAAATTCGCCGCTTGTCGCGGGGCGCAACCTGATAAGAGTGCAAAGGCGATCGATTTGATGAGCGTGCCGCGGTGGCGGCGACAGCACTGTTGTGATGAAGAGAGGGCTTACCTTCTCGAACTTCTCGATAGTACGCTTGTCGATACCACCGCACTTGTAGATCAAGTCTATTGGTTGTGTAAGCTCGCCGTCCGTCATCAGTGGTCGCACTTTGAAGGGCGCTTACGTCCTGTGGTCGTCGACTTGCCGGAGTCGACGTGGCCGATAACGACGACATTGATATGAGTCTTCTCCTTACTACACCTTGTCAGTCGCTGCTCTTCTGCTCGTTGCCGTCACGCGGATGTGTCGCTGATCAGCGGCCAAGGTGCGACGTACCCCATCTTGAAGGTGTTGGAGACTGAGTTGACGGAAGTTTTTTTGAGGTACTGAGGGAAAGAGTTCTGGGCGCAGCGTTAGTGGCGACGGTGCTGATATCGATGGCGACGACGTAGTGCTCACTCAGATTCGAATGCCAAATGATTCGAGGTATGAAGACAAGGAGAGAAAGGAGGGTGTGCAGAGGGATTGCGAGCCATTAAATCTGTAGAATTCTGCGCTGGGGCGGCCCGCTGTGCGTGCACAGACCAGCAAAGTGAGGGGCACACTCGAGAGTCATTCAAAGCCGTTGGGCGACGACTTCACTTGTTGCATCACCGCAGGCCCAATTATCGTGACGGCATGCGCAACTGCACCCTTCCAGACTGCACTCGTATGCATGTGCTGGCAGCGCTTTACACGGTTGTTCTTCGCCATCTTGAACACTCGCACCATCTCTACATACAACGTATCACCTTTGAAGTATTTTTCTCGCCTGAGACGTGCCGCAAAGGCCACAAACCATGTGCTCAAGCTCTGTCGGCCAAGCTCATTTCTTAAATTGCGGAGCACCATTTCCAACGACACGTCAGTGGCGGTGAGCGGCTCGCGGTTGTTTTCAAGACCTGCCCTCCATCGGTGTCCGAAAGTGATCCCGCAGAGGAGCCTCTTCCTGTGACTCAGCAGTCAGGCAACACCCTTATAGACATCCTGTCCGTCAAGCTTGTTCTGGTTCCCTCTATAAGTCCTTCTCCAAGCATCTGGCCTGCATTTAACATCGAGAGGGAGTTGTAGCCAGCAAAGCCACACTCAATGTCCATTTAGGCTCCGGAGATGCACCACTTCGATGACGAATGCTCCCAATCACAGAGTGTCCGTCTCTGATGCCGCTGCCTGGACCCTTGGACCAGGCCACTGCCGATGGGGCCAAATTTCTAAATGTCCAACATTGGGTTGACTATTTCCTCAACGTTCCTACTATCGCTTAAACGACTAATATCAGTACAACCATTGCCGTGATGCCCATATGACTGAACAATGCTACTGGTAGGAACAGCGATACTGTATTTCATCGTGAAAAGCAGTAACAGATCCACGAAGCGCCTCCAGTGTCGTCAATACCCTCAACGCTGCTCTCTTATTAGTACTTGCATATGCGGACAAAAGGGTCTAAACATTACAGTGAAATTCGTAGGCATATTATACTTTTCAACGATAGTGTAGACATTAAGAATATGTTCAACCCAATATTGGACATTTCAAAGACAGTACGGACATTGAGAAGATAGTTATACCAACGTGTCCAACACTCCAAGCGATTGACCGCCGCCGACGCTTTTTTTAGAAAGGACACCCTGTGATTGCATTGGTCACCGGTTCAAAATTGTCTTTCTCATCGCCAATTCATCAGTAGGCACCATCATCACATGTCAAAAAACAACTGTTAGCTTTAGAGCAGGTGTCTGGTAATAGCTGCAGGGAATTTGGTGTACTATACTCCGGATCGAACCTGAAGCAGTGACAGCTTATTCAATACCTCTGTCATCACGTTTCTTGGTCCGAAAAAGCATTGATTCCCAAAACCTGTATTTCACATAGTAGCCGGCTATATAGGCCATTTAGAAAACACCCATAGCGGCACTAAATCCCTAGAAATACAGCCGTAATCGTCTCTCCTGCGGTACGGAAAGCGAGACCATTTTCCCTGCCTTCCCATTCTACTCACCGCCAGCGTCGACTCATAGCCTGATCAGACAACTTCCCGCGCATCGAATCCCACTCCTCGACAGCCCTCGGGCCTCGCTCCAAGTCCGCCTCAGCTTCCCACAAGGGCCAAAAACTGTCGAAATCCTCGATCAGACGCTCTTCTCGATCGGCATCAACCGACTTCTGCGCGAGGACAGCTTGACGCAGCCATCGTTCTGTGCCATCGGGAAGCATGCTGGTCCTCGAATTGCCAGGGACCATGGAGTGGTTTGGCGTGTGTAGGTGTTCCATGGAGATATTCACTTCAGGCATGGCGCGGCGCACGTCGATTGCGAAGCGAAGCCAGACCCGTCTCCGGGCTTCAATGCCGGGCTGTGCGAAGCGGTTGTTACCAGAGCGTTCGCTCAAAATGACACCGAACACGCGAAGTCGTTTGATGGCCGTAAAGCCCTCAATTATGGTCGTGAGCTCTGGAGCGCTACATGATATAAAACGTAGGTCAAGGTCGATGATGGTCTTCGCTGCACTGAGCCATCGATCTAGGCCGCGATGGCCCCACCGGGAAGAGCCACGGAACAGATGCGTCGAATCCCCGTTGGCCAGTGTCAGTCGCTGAATAGCTACTCTTCCAATTGCCTCAGCGGTGAAGTACGATGTGCCGTCGATACCAGAAGCTATTGGTGTGTTTTGAGCATGTCCAAGAAAACTCCCACGTTCATTGGAAACGAATATGACATCTGTGACCGTATTGCGCAGAAGGTTAAGTGCCGTCGCGCCCACGCACAGCGCGAATCGGGGCTTGATATCGGTCGTGTCGCTATCGTTCAGATAGGTGACTATGAGTGAAGTGATGGTGGAAGGTATGCATAACATCACCAGGGCAAGAGCGACCAGCGGTTCGTTTCCAGAGTGGTAACGTCCAGCCGGCGTTGCGATCAGACCGTCGAGGATGATTTCCTCCGCCCTGCGTTGAATTCCGTGGCCGGAGCCGCTAGATGATGTAGAGATGTCCAGATTCTGCATGGCTTCGTCGGCATGTTGGCGGAACTCTGTAAGTTGATGTGAGGGAGCCTGTTGGCCGGACAGATTTAGCCAGTCACTTCGATCTTCTGGTGGATGGAAAGGAGTCCAATCAGGGTGGTCGTTGTACTGTGCCATGAACATGAAGTCGGCCCTATTGTAAAGTGTTAGCATATAGACAGCCTAGAATGGAAATTTGCATATACCTGATCCACACGCTTTTGATGTGCCGAGCAAGCTCTGGATACTCCTTCCGAATCCTGAACAGTGCCGGCTCGACCAAGACTCCTCCAGCCCAGCAGATTTTCAGCGTCACATCTCTGAAGACTAGAGGCAAGACTGCCCTCCGGAGTTGCTTGCACGTGACACTGGCGCTGACGATGTCAGGCTTGGACGGATAGAGATCCGACTCTCGGTTCCAGTCAAGATATTCAAATATCTGATCAAGCAATTCCGTCGGCAGTTCAAGGAGAGACATTGTGATGTTCGTCCAAAGCAGGGAAGAAAGGCTTCTTGCGGTAGCATTGGAATCCTGTAGTTGCCTAAATCTCAGGTCCAACCATAACATATCCCGCCGCCATATTAGAACCGGATTTTGAGTGCAATGTTGATATTCGACAACTGCACATCCATCCAGTCCTTTCAGATCGCTGCTGGGGATATCGTGAAAATTCCTTCGATGTGCCACGAAAGCGAACCAGAGGGACTGTGAAGCTGGGTGGCATCCTTCTGCGGCACCTACCTACAGCTCAACCAATAGCATATCGAAGCTACGCCTGCGCCTCATCCACTTCGCATCAGAAGATCGCTGCCGCCGAGACAGTGTTTTCGATTGTTTGATCACTGTGGGTGGAAGGCCAGACCGCCGTCGATCTGACCGAGCGTTCGTCCAACGACAGCAGGTCAAGAGGCCAGGTACAATTCACCGGATATCAAACAGCCTTTGATTGATACCGGCGAACCACGCTCGCACAAGTCGCTATCGGTACCAGAGCTTAACTGTTAGCCAATTCAAAGACACATCGCCGGGTCGTGGACCTGGCAAACAAAGAGAGGTTTCCCATCCTGTCCGGCACAAGCCACCCCCCGGGAGGATTTCTCAAACAGCGGCAGCAGCGGTTCTTCGCAGTCTTCTCCCGCCACCGAACGTCACATTCGGAGGCGAGACCACCGAGGCACCGCACCAACATCATATACTTACCACTTCCTGCCGTGAGTCTATCTTACATCTAGCCATTCAAGGACTGGCTCTCTCTGTCGATGCTTTGTGAGTTTCCTTGTCACTTTCTCCCTGAGCCGGCTGAGCCGTCAACAGCCGTGGGCATTGCGTGTCATCGGCAGAACTGCAGCATACGAGATTTCGGAGCTTCTGAAGCATGCCTTCAAGGATCGATACACCACGCTGCATAATGCTCTCGACCCGAGTGCTGAGAGCAGATGTGAGAGGAAACTGAGAAATCAGAGTACTGGCTCAAGTCAGTCATAGTCATCTCTCGTAAACAACTAGAAACTATCCAGTCCTAGCCTTAGCTAGCATCAGCACATTTATCTTCAAGCGCCCATAGTCTCATCACACAATAAGCAGTTTCTCGAGCCGTCTCCTCTATTCAAGAGGCCCTCATTATTACAACATCGAGTAGACAGCGCTGCCAGGCCCATCAAATAATCACCAAAGATCCTCAACAATATATTCGCCAATCTCGATCCTGAGGTCCGAAATAGTCGGTGGTGGTCGAGGATGGACAGACACCACATCTGATGCGAGCCGAGCCAGTGAAAGCAGAGTATTTACAGTTCCAAAAAACGATGCGCGGTCCGTCGTAGTAGTCGAACAGGCCGCGCTCTATCACACTTCGTGTATCAGGGTATCGAGCAAGAAACAAACAAGCGTCCGGGTATCGTTCAAATTGACGCTCGGAAAGCGCGGTCGTGAAGTAAAAATAATCCCAGTAGTGAAGCGCTGACGTGAAGGGAGCACGTTGCAGCGACAGACCACGAGAGAAGACCTCGAACGTGGGGTGGGAGAGCTTACAGACTCATCGTGAGCCACTCCCATTCTTGTGGACCAGTCATCATGGAGGCCGGGATTCCAGGCGGTGGTCCATTCGTTTGTTCATTTCCAGACTGGTTTCCAACAGGACCACCACCTGCAGGGACCATTGGAGCGTGCATTGGGGGCACGTGTGGTTTCAGAGGGCTAACATTTGGCCCGAACGATGAAGGCTGAGGATCATCTTTGTATCCTTTGTTCGTTGTGCTGCCGATGGAGTCATCTGCATCGGCCATTTCAGAGTCCCCTTGATTGAGCGGGTTGTTGGTCCGGCTCTGCCTCCGCGCGCGTCTTGGTGCAACTTGTCGAGTCGGGACGCTTTGTGGAGCTTGTGTTACGGGTTTTGGTGGTCCAGGAGCAATTGGCACCACAGTCTTGACAGGCTTCTCAGCTGGGCCGGAACTTGTAGGTGTATTGGCAGAAGAGCCTCCGCCAGACTGGGGTGAGTCGGATTCATGAATTGTACTCTTGCCAGACGCAGCCTGCCCTGTCCCCGAATGAGCAATGGAATTCTTTCGACTGGCAGCCTTCTTCGATCGTGAAGTGCCGACAGGCACAGAATTGCCACTGCCGCGATTCCGTTTCTTGATCACATCTGTCTTCAAACTGAGTGGCCTGACCACGCCGTGGAGCTTCAGGAACAGACCACACGCATTGCAAAGAGGATGCCCTTCGGGGTTTCTGCGCCAAAGGGGTGTGGTTTGCGTGAAGCAGTTCGTGCATGTCGTCGGGACGCCATTGTTATCCCCGCCAGGTCTTGGACTGCCCGGTCGCGAAGGAACCGCGGAGTTGAATCCCGATTCGAGAGGTGATGAGGGAGAAGATTGTGTTCGAATCGAGAACATCCCAGTGGCCATGCCAACGGTGTTTGGCGTCGATGTCGTGCGTGGAATCTTTCGAGTCCTTGGATCGCCTCCTCGGTTCCGAATCTCGCTCACTGAAGCGGCTGAACCATGGCCTCTGTTCAGTCCGCTGTGATCCCAGCTTGCCGATGATGGGATCATCTCAGCACCGCCGATCTGTACACCCTTCCTGCCAGAACCTCCAAATCGCGCAGCAGACGATCCGTATTGATTCGAAGCACCGTTCTCCCACTGATAATTCCCATGGACATCGAAAGCCGCATCTTCAGGTGAGAGGCCTTGCGGCATCATGAAGTTGCCATCTGAAAACGTCTGGTCCTCGTCCTCGTCCTCGTCGTCTCCGCCAAACGAGAACATGCCTTCATGCCTCGACATGGGCATACTCGAAGGCTGGAAGTCTTGATGCATGACGTTAGCTGGGTCCAAGTGACCAGGCATCTGAAAGGTAGGCTGCTGGAATCCATGTGAGGGTGCACTCGAAGAAATTGCGCTGAACATGGAGTCGCCGCTCGGGTTGAAGACAAACTGCTGCTGTGAGTTACTGTGCGGCACCTGCTGCTGCTGCTGCTGATGTTGTTGCTGGAAAGTTGGCACCGAATGAGTCGGATGCAGCTGATTTCCAAAGAACATTTGTTCGCCTTCCGGAATAGGCTGTGGAGTAGAAACGGTGGAGGGGTAGGCGGACCCAGGAGGTGACTGAAAGCTCGACGCGCTTTGCGGTGGTGGCATATCAGTACTGTACAGATGGTTGAAGCCACCAGTAGACATCATCGGCGAACCAACTGGAGAGAAGGTAAAGTTTTGCTGAATTGGACCAGCGGAATTGAGTATCGGGTCGTTGTCAAGGTTGAAAGTATCGAGGTTGAATGGGATCGGTGGATGCTGTGCCTGGGGGGCAGCAGTGACGTGCGCATCGAGAGAGTAGTCGTGCAGACCAGAGGCCTGGTCTCGGGCCTCCATGGTGCTGTTGTTGACCGGTGGCACTTGCGGAGATGCTTCAGCTCGTCTCTTGGGAGGCTAAGAAAGTCAGCGTCGCATCATAAATACAAGCACTCTTCACTCACTCGACGATCGTCAATGCTGGTCTTGCGCACGTGCTTTTGAACGTATGCGAACTGCGAGTTTTGGCGGTCCTGCGCAAGCGGCGGTACTGACGGGGCAGAGGCTCGCGCGAGGGACAGCTCTTCGGCCTGGATACGCTGGTGCTGCTTGATCGAAATGGCGGAGACGGAGGGGCCAGTCGAAGATGGCTCCGGGTCCGCGGCACTGCCTGAGGGCGAAGGTGAGATGCCAGCAGGTGTACCTATCGATGACGGAAGCAAGAACTCGTCCAGGTTCATATGATCGTCCTGCGCAGTGTTGTTTTGCTTCTGGATGGCCTGCTCGGAAGACTTGCGAAGCTGCGCAATCCCGCTGGGCGCGTTCTGCGATCGATGAGGGAGTTTCGTGAGTCTAGATGGAGATGTTAGTACAAGGTGAGGCACATGTACATGAGTTGTTCGGATGAAAGCGCACCCTTGTCGTTCGAGTTCCTTTCGACGCAGGTTCATGGACATCATCCGCCAGCTGAGATTCTCGAGCCGCTCAGAGTTCGGCAATTGACCCTTGGTCTTATGATACAGCTTCCATATCTGCGTGCCCAGTGGATCTTGCTTCTGCATTTCCTCAGGACTGTCGGTGGAGAGGGTGCTCGCATCGTCCTTGAAGGGCTCGAAGAAGGACTCGCGCAGGAGGCCCTTGCGGGTCTCCTTCTCGGTCGGAGACAAGTCCAGCCTCGTGGAGAGGGTGTCGAGGGTGGACTGCGAGGTGAGGGATGCTATTGCGCTCGAGGTGCCCGACGCGGAGGTGGTAGAACTGTCGTAGCGGCTCTCGGGGAAACGCACATGACGGGGTGAGGACTGAGCGTTGGACTTGGTGGTGGTGGTCTCGGCGGTGTCTAGGCCAATGGCGGATGCGTCCATGGAGTCGTCGGAGAAGGCGTCTGACTGCAAAATGCCCCCACGCTCCTCCTCATCTCCATGCCGCAAGCTAGCCTGCCGCAGCGCAGGCTGGGCGTGAGACATACAGGTATGCGGTGCAATGCCCCCGTCCGCTGTTCGGCGGCGTGCTGGGTCGCGGGGTTCGTCGTTGGGCGCGAGAGGGACGGTGGTTCAGAGGTTGAGGCGGTGATGGGCGGCGGGCAGCACGTGCAGAGTGGAAAGTGTATAATCAAAGAACAAAGACGAGACCGCGTGCCCGTAGTCGCAGAGGTAAACGTCCCACAGGTCCCTTCACAGGCTTCGGCTGTTGCGTTCGAAAGCGCCACTGCGGCCACTCACACGCCCACCCGGTCTGTATGGGCCCTAAGTGCTAGCGCAACCCGCCGAAGCTAAGGTATTGTGGAAGGCCCCTTGGCGTCCGACGTGCCTCTCAGCATCAAACTACGAGCAGCTACTGTATGGGAGTGCCAGTCTTCGCACCCGAGCCCTGTCCAGAAGCAGGCGCAGGTGCAGCCCGCTGCGTGCGATGCAGGCCGGTGCCGTCCCTAGGCCGCCTGCGTGCACTCGCACCCGCACCCGCTGGGCCATCCAGCATCCCACGCGCGAAGTATGATGATGTGAAGGCAGCTGGGCTCGAGAGCTCGATGCCCTGCGGAAATGCGACAACCAAGGCGCGCGGGACCACCAGAGAAGCCCACCCAGCCAATCGACGCTCCCCTTCTGTACGACGCCTACCTTGTGCTGGGGCGAGAAGGCTTGTTCACGCTTGAGCCTGGCCTTGCTCCGTGTCGTCGCTTCACTTGCCCGCCCGCCAGGGATCAACGCGGATCTGCACACAACATTGAAATTATCCGTTGCGGTGCGGTCATCGTCGCCGTCGTGCTGCTGCGAAACCCACCTGACGAAGACATACCGGACCGTGTGTGAAGGACCCCGCTATAGTATGGCTTCCGTGCAGCAGAAGATTCGTTGCTAGCGATCCTATGTGCCGCCGTCATGCCGCGCCACACCACAGGACCACTCTCCATAATAAATCCTCTGTCGCCCGGGGCTATGGGCTCCAGACGATGCGGATGGGTGGAGACGACACGAACGATTTACGACGGCACTGAAACCACATGAACAACCACACTCCAGCCGATCTGTTCGACGGTATGCCCGCGATGGAAGCTTTCAGTCATCAGAAAGCTAGACGGCAGATGAGAGACATCGAATCGATCGGCGTGGCCGCTGAGGATTTATTATCATTTCAATAACGAATTTCCCTGCGCAACGACGACCCTACGCTGGCGTCGATGCAGTGGCACACCCGTCTGAATTCTTAATTTATTGTTGGGGTGCTGGAGTATTGGCGATGGGTTGCACCGTTTGATTCGTTCCGTCCTCGTGGCAGGCTACCGTACAAGGGGAGCTCTGTGCCTCCCGACTTTCTACCGATGCGTGCGTCCCGAGGACAAGCAAAAGGTAATGGCTAAATCCCCAGTCTGCCACTCGCCGGTCGGACAAAGTTGCGAAAGTAAATTATACCTTTTCTCTTATATTCGATGTTGTATAATGCATTGACCAAACCCTTCCTTTCACCCACGCCTCTGTGGGATAACCATCGCATCGTGCTGCCAGCACGGATCCGCCGTCTCGATGTGATGCCAGGATCTCAGGGTCTTCTCCTCCTCCTACTCCATAAAGTAGTTCTCACCTGCATTGGTGTCCGCTGTGGCGAAGGCCGTTGTGCATCGTCAGTTGGCGCAAGCAGGAAACATAATTATTACCAGCATTCTCAGAGCGTTTCAGAAGCGCCGGAGCAAAGCCGGTGGACCATGAAGCCGCTCCGAGACCTCGTACCGAAGCTGTCTCTCCACGCACGGCCGCACTCACTCACCTCAGAAATGCGGATGTGTGGGTTGTGTCTCCACCGTGAAGACCCTCACTCAGATTGATGTTGCACGTTCGCCAGGAGCGCATTCACCTCTGTGACCTGAGTTCGGACGTTGCACTCCACCGCAGACCACAGCGGAGCCTCTCTCCCCATGCCCGTACATAATTGTCAGCTTTCCATCGTCACATGCATCCTTCCTCCTTTGGGCATCGGCCGTACTCCGTGTGAGTTGGATTTAGCGGGCACGAACTCAAATTTGTGATTGAGATCTGGAGAGTGGAGAAAAAGCCAGGGCTCACTCGGCGCCGCACGAGGAGATGAGTTACGTGGGATGGTGCCTGACTCGTGCGTCTCGCTTCAAAGAGGTCCTGTATCCAGGGACAGGTCGATGAGCCTCCCGTCGCATCCGGATCAGATTTTGCTGTATGGAATCGGGAGATGGATGGGAAAATCCCACACATTCGACCCGCGGTAGGCGGTTGCCTTCCCGGTGCGTCAAGCTGCATGTACCTACTACGCGAGCGCGGCAGCATTGAGAGCTGTGGTAGGGTGGGCTACAACGTCTTCATGGGGAGGGGTCGACTTTTTTCCCGCGCTTGTCGACTAGCAGGGGTTGTGGCCAACTCCGATGCGTGGAAAAGGTGGACTACGGTAGCGTGAGTGCCGGCATCTGCCGGTTTGTCATGTGCTCGGAAGCCCCAATCAAGTAGCAAAGCCGTGGCCTCCACCAACAGTCGTTGTTTAGAAAGGGTGCCAGGCTCCGTCGTGTAGTCGTGAGCCGTGGCGAGGAAACCTTCGATGGTCGTAAGCCAGTATTGGTGGCATCCATGGCTTGTATGGGTCGTAGTTGGCGATCATCCTGAAGGAGGTCATGTGCAGTGTCGCGTGCAGCAAATGGTCCAAAATCCGGGAACTTTTCGAGGCAAAATTCCGCAATCCGAGTGAGTGAAGGTGGAAGTTTTGAAAGGGGCAGCTTCTACTTGTACCTTTCCTATCTTCTATCGCACACCATGATGGCGATAAGGCACGCAATGGACACCCACGAATGAGAGAAGCGTCCATGCACAATTGACGCCTTCTGCACGACATATTACCAGCGTCCAACCCCTGCGTCGTGTCCTCGTGCTGGCAATGGTCCTGGTGCTTGCCTATCGTGGACTACAAGAACTGATCAGGCTTATCTGGTATCTACAAAAACTTGGTCAAAGGATATCTCTCCACACTTTCACAAAGGTTGTATACCTCCGCGGTGGACATGCTTGTCCGGGAACAAGATATGATAGGACTGCGAGCCGGAGCATCCAGGCATCACTGGCTTCAGAGTTCCTCATGCCGTATCTGAATCGCAGATAAGTTGATAACGATGCTAAGAGTTGCCAATCAAAGTCCGTTTGAGCTTCCAGAACCACTCTGCGTGGATGGCTGTGCACGTCGCAGTCCGGCCGTACTCCTCCCGTGCTTCACCGAACTACAGATGCCTCTAGAAGCTGACATGAACGAGTGTCGCGTACGGCACAGTGCCATTGCCTCGATTGGTCCAGCCCATCCGAATGATGGGAAAATCAGAAGTACTACACGGCGACATTCAGCTTGGCGGCAACAACCCGACACGATGTGACGGGTGTTGATGGTTGTATCTCGACGGTCTCGCTTCATCGATGGGTCTTTGCCAATTCGAGCCTGATAGTTCGGGTGGAAGCTGTCTTCGCTGACTTTGGACCTGCGTGTGCTTCGTAGCATCGACCACGCGAACAAAGGCGAGCTCCTCTGGATGATAGTATACCGTACTCAAGGCAGAGCGGCACCTAGATTTATGCATAGCACTCGAGACCAGGCCGATGCCTTCGAACTGTGAGCATAGTTTTATTGCCATGTTTTCACCATTGCCCGGCGGACTTGTACGGTTTCACACTAGACCGTACCTAACGCTTATGACTTACAGTTTTGGAAAGAGCCACTGTCCATCGACCCTTAGCTTCGAATGCCTGAAGACAGCTCGAACGTCATCTCAATGCTGCGGCGAGGCGAAGTGCTGGCGCTCAGCTCCGTTCTTCAGCTTCGATCTTGGTCCGCGAATTTCACATGCCTCAAAGATCGACCCCATCATTCCAGAAATCCTAGCAGTCATATCCGTCTAGCTCCGAGGGCTATGTCAAGCCAACGGCACTCTCGAGGCACTCGAGAGCATCTAGCGATTCGACCTCTGTCCCTAAAACATCCCAATCGGATAGCTGTGTAGAAATGAATCTAATCTTTTTGCAGGCATTACTTTCGGTGGTCACCGCGGATTGGATGCGAAGGAATTGCTTTGCCGAAATATGATCACGTTAGATCTCACGTCACAGCTCTCGTGGTTCGAAGCCGTGGTGCAAAGAACAAGCTCTGTCGGTCAGCTGCCTGCATTGCGTGTGCGCGTATTCGGTACACGCTTTCAAGCATGTCGCCAAGGGACGTCAGCCGGCCAAGAGCGGCAGCATTCGCGTCATCTTCAAGCATGAAGGGAGACGCGGACTATGAGACATTCACAGATCTAAGTGAGCCTGGCTCGCGTACAGTGAGACCAAGGTAGAGCCCGCTGGAAACAAGCTATGCCGGATGGCACGAACTTTTGCCATGGATATACCGTTCCCGAGATCTCATCTAGACGTGGCTAACATGGGGCTGAAACCGGAATGGCAAAATCGATCTCGCTGGTCTCCGAGCTGATGTTTCCCCTGTAGTGGTCTAAACAAAATACGGTAAGCACTTTCCATGAGAGCAGGTAGAGCGAGCCGAGCATGAAGTGAGGTCTCTCCAAGCTCATGCGAGAGCATCAAAATCCCGAAACCACCCAGTAACGCGGGCCGAGCGCAAGTTCGAAGGTCAACCGGCTCTCGCAACTCGAAGATGTTTTGCAGCGTCTGTTGTAGCTCATCTCGCGACGTGATCGATACAGCATTTCCTGCTGCTAAACGCTAAGAACAATGTGACGCGGGGAGTGTGCAGATGTTCCCCGTCCCGGCCGTCCAGAGTCAGCACACAGGAGATCGATGCCACACGACTACTGTATGTGCCGTTCGGGGTCGATATGTATCAGGTCTGTAACTCCGTGCACGTTGACAAGTCATGTCGGCGAGGGATAAGAACAGTACATATACTGTACATAGATGTAGTTGTGGATCTATGTACCCCAGCTCGACGTGAAGCGTGGGCCGTTGCCTGGGAAGCGGCTGGATGTTTTGGATGCCGCAGAGCCTCAATCAAACAGAATAAGCTACGTCAACCGCGACCGACAGCTTCTCCTGTTTGAGCAGCACCAGCACCAGCATCAACACCAGCGCCAGCACTTTCTCTACATCACCTCACACTGCCACTGCAACTTCAGCACCTGCTTCCACGGTTCCGCAGTCTCGTCACTGCTCGGACTTGAGGTCGAGGCGAAGAGCACGCTGCAAACTGAAGCAATATCATCGTCTTCCTCAGCAATGGCGTCCGGCACGCCGCACGACTTCGCGTTGCCGGTTCCTCCACCCCTCCTTCACACTCGCTCGACCAACGACCTAGGTGATGCTCCCGGCACGCCCGGTACCCATCATGATCCCGCGTTCATCTCTCCACCGCAGACGCCTCAGGGCAGCCCCAGCAAGAACAAAATGCCGCCTGGAGCTTTCGACCTGCCAAATGTTTTCTCCAACGCCATGAAGCTTATGCCAACCCAGGGGCAGCCCAATCATTCTGCTCTTCAGACCAAGCAACAAGGAAGTGCGACTCCTAACAAGGCCGACTATGATCCATTTGGTGGGCAGGACGCAAAAGCAGGAGCTCCAGGCAGCCCCACGAGAAAGTCGGGCAAAGAAAACACACCTCCAGCACATCGACCACAAGTACAGCAAACGCAGAGCTTCATCAACCAGGCAGCTGCTAGCAGACAGGAGCCTTACAGACAGCGCGAAGACCACTCGCCCACCCGCCAGAACAAGATCGCCACGGGAGGCTTGACCGCCGAAGACATCGAGAAGTTGCACAAGCCGAGCGTTAAGAGACTGGCCAATGTGACCCAGCTATACTTCCTGGACTACTACTACGATCTCCTCTCATACATCCACAACCGCCAGAAGCGATTGCAGGCATTCAAGGCACACAACCCCCCTCCAACTCCGTCGATGCCAGCCACGGAAGTGGACAATTACAATCAGCTCTGGACACAATATCTCGGCCACGAGCGTGCGAACTTGCGGCAACGACGTACTCGGCTACGGCATGGAGACTTCCAAATCCTGACGCAGATCGGACAAGGTGGCTACGGCCAGGTCTACTTGGCATCAAAGAAGGACACCCGTGAGATTTGCGCACTGAAGGTCATGAGCAAGAAGTTGTTGCACAAGCTGGATGAAGTTCGCCACGTGTTGACTGAGCGTGATATTCTCACCAACGCCAAAAGTGAATGGCTCACCCGTCTCCTTTATGCCTTCCAAGACGACACTAGCATTTACTTGGCCATGGAATATGTCCCCGGTGGTGACTTCCGGACGTTGCTCAACAACACCGGTGTCCTACACAACCGTCATGCTCGGTTCTATATCTCGGAAATGTTCTTGTGTGTCGACGCTTTGCATCAACTGGGTTACATTCATCGTGACTTGAAGCCCGAGAACTTCCTGATAGATGGCACGGGCCACGTCAAGCTTACTGATTTTGGTCTCGCGGCCGGTTTCCTTGCTCCAGCGAAGATCGAGAGCATGCGTATCCGCCTGGAGGAGGCTGGCAACATCCCCGCGCATGCCATTCCCTTCGGTCGGCCTATGGAGGAGCGTTCATTGAAGGAACGTCGAGAAGGCTACCGCTCACTGCGCGAGAGAGATGTCAACTACGCCAAGTCCATTGTTGGCTCTCCTGACTACATGGCACCAGAAGTACTCAAGGGCGAAGAGTACGATTTCACTGTCGACTACTGGTCTCTCGGCTGCATGCTCTTCGAGGCCCTCGCTGGCTATCCGCCATTCGCTGGTGCTTCTGTCGATGAGACATGGCAGAACTTGAAGCGGTGGCAGCACGTTTTGCGCAAGCCAGAATATGAAGATCCAAATTACTTCCTCTCGCGCCGCACCTGGGACCTCATCACCCGCCTCATCGCTGTCAAGCAGAACAGACTGCGAGGCATCAAGCAGGTTCAGGCCCATGATTACTTCCGCGAGGTGGCTTGGGATCGTCTCAGACAGGATCGCGCACCTTTCGTGCCAGAATTGGATTCTGAAACGGACGCTGGCTACTTCGATGATTTTGGCAGCGAGAAAGATATGGCGAAGTACAAGGAAGTGTTGGAAAAGCAAGAGGCCTTGGAGCGCATGGCCGACCGCGGTAGTGAGATGGGTCGGTCACTATTCGTTGGCTTTACTTTCAGGTACTGCCCGCATCGCTTTTACACTTCTCGGCTTGTTACTGACTTATACTGTAGACATCGAAAGCCAGCTACCGACGACAGCGGCGCACCGACCAGCCCACGCAAACCGCTCTCCGACATCCACGAGAATTTTGGAACCATGTTCTGAGCTCCGATCCTGGTTGATTCGGACCTGTTCGATTCTTCACGCACCGCGTGCGTTCACTAGGGACATACCAGCATAGTTATATCATGGCATGAAACGGAAGGGAGTTAGCGAGCGCTTCCCTTGGGTTTGGGATGTAATGAAGGCTTCACGACACATGTATGCGCTTGATTGATTCAGTTGTACAATAGCTCTAAGTGCTGGAGGCATGAAACCAGAACAATGCCATCAGATGGACACGATCCTCCTCTCCTCCCATGTCGCCGTGTCAGTATAGCTTGGTGAGCTTCTCACGGATCGAGAGGGTTGTGCCCTTCACGATAAGAGCCTGCATACAATCCATCAGGGTGAACTTCGAGGCGATGGTCTTGTTCGCGTAACAGAGCGCGAGATTTCGCTCGTCTTGAAGCCATTGGTCGATTTCGCAAGGACCTGAGGCCGGCATTGGCATGTACCTAGCCCTGCCTGTCCGGCTGGACCGGATGTCACCCGAAGCACTGTCGAGGACATGCTTGGACCTGACGTGTCAGCTTCAAGTGGGACCTCACATATGCCCGCCTGGCTCATCTACATGCCTCAGAGCTGCACCACGTTATTTGAGATGATCGGAAGAGCGGATATGATCGAGTGATGTTAGAGGCCCTCGAGCATTCGTCTGCCGCGACGTCATTCTCGACCCCACTCGTGCTCCATGGACCTCGGTGGGCTGGACCTCTCCGATGATGATGGTTGAAGTTGCTAGCACCAAGAATCCAAAATGCTTGTTCGTCCTGCATGTGCTGTGTCCAAACCTCTATCACGACTGTATCTGTCCAAGGCTGTAGCACTCACAGCTTCCCAACGCTTCGCACCACAATCTACCATACGAGTACAAACCTACGCAAAGATGTCCCAATCGCACGCTTGCTGCACCGTGCCGCCGGTCGTTGCGGATGGTTACAAGGAGAAGGGAGAATGGCTTACCATTGATGGCATGAAGACGTACGCAACAGGACCCAAGGATGCAAAGCAGGCTATTTTGGTCATCTACGACATCTTTGGTTTCTTCCCACAAACGCTTCAGGGTGCGGACATTCTGGCACATGGCGACAAGGAAAGGCCTTACCAGGTGTTCATGCCAGGTCAGAGCCATCAAGCATTCCAACACGGGACGGGGGCGACTGACGTAAAGCAGACTTTTTCGATGGCGAGCCAGCAGATATTTCCTGGTACCCACCAGACAACGACGAAAAGGGCAAGAAGCTCGGCGAGTTCTTCAGCGTATGCTCTTTCTCTTCGGGTAGAGGATACATGACTAATGTATGTTTCAGACCAAAGCTGCACCACCAAAGACGCTCGAGCGAATCCCCAAGGTGCTCAAGGAGATTGGCTCTCAACGCTCCGGCATCCAAGATTGGGGAATCCTAGGCTACTGCTGGGGCGGCAAGATCGTCAACCTTTCCTCGCAAAAGGGCACGCCCTTCAAGGCCGCGGCAAGCTGTCACCCAGGTGAGTGACCATAGGTATCGAGAGCGCATTTCTTCGACACCATGCTGACCAATTCTTCGTCGCGGCAGCTATGGTCGATGAGAACGACGCTCCAGGTATCGCCATTCCATTTGCTATGCTGCCCAGCAAGGACGAGCCAAAGGAGGATGTTGAGAAGTGGCAGAAGGCTGTGAAGGTCAAGAATATTGTCGAGTGGTGGCCCAACCAAGTCCACGGGTTCATGGCCGCGAGAGGTGACCTGAAGGATCCTGCTGTCGAGGGCGACTACAAAAAGGCGTATCAGCTCTTGCTCAACTGGTTCCACGAGAACATGTAAGCTCTCGGAGACTTCTTTACTTGTTTCTGATCATGTCTGACTATTCTCGTTAGGTAACACAGGTCTTTCATGGCTGACTGGCATTAGGGTTGACGAAAAGTCGAAGCTGTAGACCATTTGTGTGAGGCATTATGTACATACCAAGAACCAAGACATCGGCACGTGAGATAGCACTCGGTCTTTTCCTTTCAATTCCCTTAAGCTGTGCATGCTACTGGCGATGTGTACAGGCTGTCCACTTGTACTCGGGAATCATGGCGCTTGGAGAATGCTGCATGTGGTCTGAACTATGTAGACGTGCAAGAAGGACTTCAGTGCATATTGAGCGATAGACTCATGGAACGGCACGCCGAAAAGTCTGCCCTCAGAGGTGGCCACTCTCGGTGTTAGATGTGATTCAAGTGTTCTGTGCATCCAAGATCTCACGTGAACGCGTGATATCCACAGCATGCTCCAGCAGCCCACAGCGGGCTTGAGCCGCACCTTTTGAGGTTTTCCAGAACATCCCAAGCTTCACGCGCCACCTCTGCAAGCATCTATGGTATTGGCCGGCTCGATCACGAGGCCATCAGCATGCTTGCGCTGTCAGCTCCGTGAGGCACTGCTCGTCAGCCGTTCGACATCGAGACCGGTTCAACGGACTTCATCGCACGCAGCTACGAAAAGCTGCAATGGTTTTGCAACTCATTCGCGAGGCCTGCAGGAGGAGGAGGGGCCATTCGCGCCGGTGCCTTTGAAGTGGAAGCACATCTATCCAAATGGCAGAGTTATCGGCAAAGGCGGAAGGATGCAGCGAGTGACATCGGAGAATTTGACCAGGAACTCACTGGACAAGCCATCGAAGGTGGTCATCCTGCGCGATGTACCCAAAGATGCATCCTCTCGTGTGCCGCCCGCTCGAGATGCAGAAGCTGTCAGTCCAGAGCGGCGGAAGTATACCCCGAGCGCCAAAGACATCGAAAACTCCATCATGGGAAAGTATCAGGAGCCCGATACGAACGAAATCCATGCCTCCATCGCTGCTCTCCAGCCCTCAAACACCATTCTTGACGAGAAAGAGTTCGACGAGCTGGCGCAGAAGCTGAGTCGGGGCTACAAATCTTCACAACTCTCGAGCTATCTTTTGGCCACGGTCAAGGCTTCTGCGGGTCGTGCTGCGAGTGGGGCTATGATAGGGAAGAACATACAGAACCAGTCTGCAGTACGATGGCTCCCTGGAAGAACACCTCTCGAGAACAGACATGAGTTCAAGGTGCAATCCAGTGGGCTAAGCAAGAAGCTTAGAACGATTGAACAGATCTTGCGTCTCTGCTGGAACATTACCATTGAGTCCGAGGAGCAAGAGACTGGTGAATTGGAGTTGCAGCTTGAGCCGTGGCAGCTATCAATGCTTTTCGACTTGAATGAAAACGACAAGCCTTACTACCAAAGCCTGATACGTACTCAGACTCTCGTTAAACCGACCATGCTGCAAAAGTATCAACCTGATGGTGTGCTTCGTATCACAGGCCGCCGGGCGGATGCAGAAGGTGTCGCATGGCAACTCAAATCTGCACTTATGAGCGTGCAGCCGCTGCACATGGACCTTACCAAGCTTGTTCCGGATATCAAGCACAATGCCGGCAACACCTTCAGCGATGAGGATCTAGGCTATGTTTCCAATCTGACAAAGTCGGTCCTGTCCGTGGAACCTGGCGGGGTGGTCGTCATCTACAACAGGACTAGTGATGGCAAGAACACCGCACGCCGACTCCTGTTGTCTATGCTGACAACATCGACGTCCTCAATCCGCGAAGTCATATCGTTATCGAACATGATCGAGGAAGCCGATGCGTCGCGCAATGTGTTTTCCTTGCCAACTGAACCATCTGGTGGTAGATTGCACGGTAGATTAGCTGGCCGCAATCTCTCACGCCAGATGAAACCGACTGGAAAACTCTCCGATACAGGAAGTAAAACGAAGAAGGCACTATCAATTCCTGGGAACTATATCAATCAAGCTGCGCAGGCGATTTCCACGAGGCTCAAGGAAACCTCGCTTCCCTTTGATACAGCAAAGGAGTATTCCACTCACCAGGGCTCATACTGGCGCACAGAATTGTATCGAGCGCCTTCATCCATCTGGAAGGTGGTTTTCTGCAGATTGCTGCAAGATTCTGAACCCCTAATCCATGCCCAAAGCTCGAGCAACGAATCTGTGGAACCTGAGCTTGCATTTCGGCGTGCAATTCCGGGAGTCGAAAGACTACTTTCCTATCTTCAAGCTGACCAACAGCCGAGACCCTTGCAACTGATGAAGTCCTCTGCACCGAGCGCTTCCGTTGATGAGGAGCGGCCAAAGGAGAACGTCGACTGGACTCTTCCGCAACTGACTGCGAACTTCATTGCTCTGCGATCCGAAAGTGTTACCAATCCAAAGCTACCACGCGTCCAGCTCCGCTATAATTTTACGGAAAGTGCAGAACCAGGTCGAACCAGAAATCTCTTCCTCACTGGTATGAGAGCCGATCTGGATCATCAATTCCTGGACGTGCCACTTCCAGATCAATCATCAGATCTAAGGTTCACGAGGGGCGCAATGATGGCTGGTCATGTTCAGCTTGCGAAGATGGATAACCACATCCATAATTTCACGCATGAACTTCAGAAGTCCATCTATTCCGCTGATGGCATCCTGTCTGCGCCACCAGAGCTCATAGTGCGTCTACCGTATTGGCTGGTGCATCCCAGCAAGGAAAATCCACATTCAGCCGATGTCAAGGAAGACATCCCGGTCAGATACCTCTTCGAAGGCTTCAGACAGATCCAAAGGATCAACTTTTTCGCAAAGCAAGCCTCAGACTTGCCAAGCGACTGTGATCCAGAAGTCAGAGCGATGGTTGAGCAGCTGCCAGAACACGCTCGTGTCATCTATAGCGAAGTCGACGGTGGGGCAGTTCACGGCAACAGCACAACTTTGTCCATGACAATCAAGTCATTCCCAGGGGCGAAAGGCATGAGGGCATCTGCAGGCGCTGCAGAGACTTCGAACGAAGGTTTGCAGGACTTTGAGGGGACAGAGTCCAACACAAAGCATCGTTCAATGGAAACAGAACACACTGAGCAGACCGATGTTACGCAGCAGCTTGCAGCTTCTGCGCTCCGTATATCGAACCTCCTTACTCGTGCTAGTGCTGGGTTTTTGCCCGCGTGTGGCGAGAAGGAAACCGGTGGCTAGTTGTGGAAAAGCAATGTGGAAATAGACGGCATCTCAGCTTCAAACTAGATATGTATTATGAACTAGCCTGGTCCAGACCTATTGCAACTTTCTTCATGTTTTCCTACAGATCACGCTTCACATCTCTTTCTTCTCATCACTCGGCTCCATCGACGACTCATCCGAATCCACATGTCGATCCTGAACATGAAACGAGAAATCAATCACGCCGACCAATTTCTTCACATGTCTGCCACCACAGTCAGCGAACCCCAAGAACAAAACATGGCGGGGGTGAGACAGGAGAATTACTCACCGCACAATCTTCACCGTGTCATCATTGATACACCTCGCGCAAATCTGGATGACGGCGAAGGCACTATACTCCGGCTCCACGACGTGTCTCACGCTCAAGATGTCCCGGTCGATGGCCTCCATCCGCCTCACGTATCGCGCGTGCTGCGGGACCTCGAGGTAGGGGGGCAGCGGGCGGGCGTGCAGCATGCTGGCGGAGAGGAGGGAGAGGAGGGAGGTGAGCTGGTGGGAGGTGGCGTTGACGGAGCCCAGGAGGGCGCGGAAATCGTTGGACCACTTGACGGAGTCGTGGTCATCGTCGTCGACGGCAGGCTCGTGGGAGGAGAAGGTTTTGCTGGCGTAGGAAACGAGGGAGGTGTATTGCAGCAGGCGGAGGATGGCGTCGATGAGGCCCTCGTATTCCTCGCGCGGGAAGCGGCCACCGACGCGGAGTTGGAATTTGGAGAAGGCCGAGTTGGCTTGTAAGGTGGTGAAGAGGGCGAGGAGTTTGTTGAAGACTTGCTGGCGGGCTTTTTCGAGGTGGTATGCTCGACTGGATTTGTCGGATTCGAGACCGTCGAGTTTGAGGACGCGGGACTTGACGGTTTCGTGGACGATGGAGGTGAGGTTCGCGAGGAGGTAGAGCGCGGCGCCGATGTCTTTTCTCAGTTCCGTGGACTCGGAGACGGGATAGGGGAAGATGGTCCAGATGTAAGCTACGGCGAGGCCACCGCAGACCGTGGCGAGACGGTAGGGCGCGAGGAGGTATGTTGGGTACGCGGGTTGGCCGTTGGATTCCGAGGCTGCGACGCCTATGGCGACGACTTGGAGTTCGTAACCGATGATGAGGATGGCGGTGACGATGGAGATGATGCCGATGATGATGAGGTTCTTGTATTTCAGTGGGATGTAGAAGGCCATGAAGATCCATAACCAGAGGAACACGATAACTCCGGGAGTCTTCTCGTCGACAATGTAGAAAATTATGTACGAGCCGACCATGGCGATCGCCGTACCCAGGATACGCAGGGCGAAGGATTGGGTGCTTTGACCAGCGGTGCGGGTCATGCTGATTGGGACCATGATCATGGCCCAGAGGATTCTGTTTTCGAGGAACCACTGTTGGGTGTCGCGGAGGTAGCAGACGATGGCGACAGTCATGGTTGCCGCGACCACTCTGAAGCCAAAAGCCGAATGGTCGCTCCGAAAAGCTCGAGGTATGATCCTAATGCCTTCGCCGATATGCTCCCACGCGTTATGTGGAGGCTCATGCTCTGGATCTTTGCGCTTGCCGAAGGACTCACCGAGATCCAGTGCTCGACTTCCAGCAGAATCCAAGTCGGCAGTATAATTGTCTTCATCATGATAGTCTTCCTTGCCGAAGGTTGCGTACATCCACTTCTTGAGTGTCTTCGTTCCAGGTATGATCAATCTAGTCTTCGCCAATGCGCCTTCTTGCTTCTTCTGATCAGCAAACAGAACAAGTTCCAGTGCGGTCTGGCCAGCTCTGATCAGAAGATGTTCCACGTAGAGCGCGAAAAAGAGCTGCCTTTGGTCATTCTCCCGTGCATGCTCATTTGCTACGGCGACTTGCTCAGGTCTGACGAACGATGTGTCGAAGAAATCTGCCGGCAAATCTATCTCATGCTGCGAGCACCATTCACGGAGCGTCTGCCGTTTACTGCGCTGGAACTCATCCAATTCTTTTCGAAACGCCTCAGCAAACCCCGGAGTGCCTGGAACGGGCCCGTCAGCTTTGTTTTCTTCGTCATGTTTCTTCTTGGGTGGCTTCGTCAGTTCGAGTGTGAGCAAAACGTGCTGAAATGCCAAATTGAGGGTGTTGCTCATGGTCTGAACTGGCTTGTGGAGAGTCTTCATCAACTTGTGTAGTTGATCAATCTGTTGCCGACGCGCCTCCACGTTGGTTTCGCTGGCGTTCTCTTCAGACCAGCCGGCAGACTCTGCGCGCCTTTGAAGTATGTCGATAACGGAGCTGAGACCCACAGTGGGAATCAGCGTTACTCTCATCTTCTTCCATAGCTCAGTCATGTCCTTCGCCGACATCTTCCCGATGGCGATCTCTCTTTTGGCGAAGTTGAGGTCCGTAGGGATCTTTGTATGCAGAGCATAGATCTTCGGAAGCATTTCCTTTAGAGCTTTGCCTTGGGGAGTGACCATCAGAAGTTTGAAGTCGATGGCACTTGTGTATGGCGAATCCTTTTTGTCACCTGGTGTTTGATCTTTTCGCACGGCTTGTTCTGGGTCCCATTCTTCCAGACTTTCCAGGTAGGCAGCTTCGGCTTTCAAAATGCCACCCATCAAGTTCAGATACGCACCCATCTGCTTGAAGACCACCGTCCTGCAAGAGACAGGTATGACGAAGAGGCTGACAGCAGTGGCGAGCGCAAACCCCGTAAGAAATGCCTCTAGTAGCCGCTCCATGAAGCTGATCGCGTAGGTCATGGTTGGGAATTCCACACCTGTCAGGTCTAGATCAGCCTCGTCCGAGATGCTTGCCTAAGTATTGTAGACTCACCATAGGTCATCGCAACAGAAGTGAAGATCATGTAGATGATCACAGGGAACTGGAATTGAGGCAATGCGCTTCGCAACGCGTTGACACAGTACGTTTGGAACATTAACCAGATTGCTAGGACGGCAGAAGAGCTGGAGTTGTACGCGGTAGGAGATGTGCCAGGAGCAGTAGTGTGTGCTCTGGCCTGTGTTGCGCAATACAGTGCAAGTAGATTGATAGAGGCTGCCACGCCGACTGAGACTACATTGAGAAACCTGACACGCGTGAGTATATAACGATCAGATCCAGATTCTCCGCCAAGTCCTTACATGGTCTGCATGAACATTCCGCGAGGCAATATGCACATGCCAAGAAGGGAAGAGATGGCAACCAGATAGCCCACTGTCTGGTACACGGACTGGATGGCTCGTGCCTGATAGAATGCAATGGCGATGGTCGGTGGAAGGGAAGCCTTGAACATGAGCATCACGGTCATCGTGTCCAGATCTAGCTTGGTCCATATTCGCTTGAAGATTGAGGGCTTCTTCGTCGGCTTTCCTGATGCTGTGCCATTGCTGTCACCAGTTTCGTGGCCATCCTCGGGAGTCAGCTTGCTTTCGGCACCCATCGTTGTGGTATTGGTCAAGGCCGCCGAGACTGGGGAGCCTAGCTATATGGTTGAATGTGAGGAGGCGCGTTCCATGTTCAGCATTTGGAGCTTCTGATGATAGAAGCGACTCAAATGTCTTGGTGTGTTGTCAATGGCTCGCACGGAATGTGCGAGCGAGCTGAAGACGCCAAAAGAACAAACACCAATCAGACGAGGAGACTATTACGACGGATAGCGGGTAGTCGAACATCCTTTGAAAGCTGGCGCGAGTGAGATGTCACGGCTTTCCGGCAGCTTGAGCTCAACGCCCAATGAAGATAAATGTGGCTGCTTAGTCAACAACCTCCATGTGTGCAGGTGGTCTCAGGCGCCCATCTGTGAGAGACCTGGATGTTTATGATCATTGATACTCTGGAAGGCTTACCAGTTCTCGAGCCATGGCCGTCTGAGTAAAGGCTAGGTTTGTCAATGTACGCTTGGATTGTAGCTGATCGAATTGTACCATAAACGTGTCACATATATGCTTTGTGCTAGTGTATACCATCGTGTTCATGGTTGCATACATCTCAGGACTGGATCCCGATCTTGGGCACTTCGAAGGTGCTATCACTGTCCCGCTTTCTTATTGAAGTACGCCAAAAGATTGTTCTTTTGACCAGCATCAATCTCCTTCTTCTTGGGTTTCTGCGGGCTGTTGTCCTGCGACTTCGAGGGTTTAATACCAACTTTCATCCTCTTCATCAGTTCCTCAAATTCGTGCACGCCCACGATACCCCCCGAAGCTTGTACATGGCCTCTAGCAAAGTCATCACCCATACGCTCGAGTAATGTCGGTCGATCAACGCTTCCCTGCCCCGCCGGCGGGCGTTCGGAATCGCCTTCTTCTGCTGGCAAGCTGGCATAGGCCTTGAGCTGCTGGATGATGTCTACAGGCGGATCTCTATTCCTGGCGCATCGCGGTATCCGGCACGAAAAATTGACCTTGTCAGCCAAGTATCCTTCATTCGCTACCATGACCATCTCTAACGCCTTCGACTGCAGGTGGCCGGCCCATCTCGTCGCGATGACCGGGTGTACCTGAGCCTGACTCTTGATCCGAAAGACTGCTACTTTTCCGTCCACGGAGAACTTTGGCGCAGTATGTGTGCAGCGCTCTACTTCATCGTTAACTTCTCTTCGAGCGGCCAGAAGGCGGGGGTTCTTCAGAACGCTCGCTGGCTCCTCTGTCTCACAGAGAGCGGTCCATGCGGAGATCACATCATAACTGGCGGTGCGTCGGGGCGCATTCACCAAGCTTACCACATCGTTCAAAGTTTTCTTGGTGTACCGCTTCAGAGTTGAAGTCATTTCTGGGAAGGGCGGCTCCCACTTCAACGTATTTCCTAGATCCCCATGTGTTCCGACCACACAGAGCCAGTCACATTGGTCCGCGACGCCAGCATGGAGTGGTCTGCAAATCTCGTAGGTCAAAAGCGATGACGTTGCGACGGGCGGAGAGTGACAAGCAGACACATGCTCTGAGCCGTCCGGGAAGTCATTCTCGGTAGCGTAATGATGGTCGATCACGAGGCCTGTGTGAGGGTTGTTTGCCAGGGGTGGACCTGATCGGCTGCCTTGATCTATCACGAAGACGTACTCGGGATTGTGACTCGAAATTTTCGCTCTTTCTTCCTCACTATGTACAGTATGGCCTTTAGTGAGGAGATGGACATGGATTCGATTCTGTGGAAGACCAAGCATGATCAGAGTGCGACGAAGAATAGCTCCGGCGGAGAGTCCATCTGCATCTTTGTCCGGCACAATGACCACATTGCCTTTGCAGCTGGCACTGCCGATGAGTTAGTCGAGATATCTCAGAGGCGCAGATGCCAACATACTTTGCAGGCGCATTGGAGTCCACGGAGCCGCACCGGTTGAGCCGCAATACGTTCTATGAAAAACCCTGCATCCCCCACGGACCTGGTTGCCAAAGCATGCACTGGTCATGAGCCTCTGAGCATGCTAATCACTTACCTGCTGACGATGATCTCTCGTGCTCTGGCAATCTGCGCACTCGGTGCTGGCCATTGGACTCTCCCGTCCTGTTCCTTGACAGTCGGAGTGAGATGATATCCCGGAACCTCGATCCTTGCTCGCTTGGCAGGTGAGTTGTCCTTGCCCGGAGCCGGCTTCCGCTTAGTGGAGCTCATGAGGCGTCTCGGCAGCAAGTACCACAGCCGCGATGGTTGTGAAGGCTCGCTGGACAGCGGTGACGATGTCGATGTTGTGCAGGCGTTGGGTTTGGCACCTTGCCAGATCCGTGCAATGCGATTCAGATGCCGACGCCACAGCATTGGATTGTTGCAGGGCCGCCTCTGAACGCAGGTTCGTGAAGGTCCGAGATATGCTCCTGCCGACAAGGTCGCAGCAATAATGCAGCAATTCTGACCAACATGTCGCATGATGTCGATACCCGCCACCGGTACCTGCCGCGCGCGATCGAGGACATATGTGCTGGATCGCGCATATCGTCGATCACAGGTCTGACGGTGTGCCAAGCCCAATGCCCCGTGCCTCTCATCATACACGGCAGCAATTATCTCGCCACGACCGTGTTTTCTTTTGGCCTGCACCAACGCGAATCCCGATCGCAGGTGGAAAGGGTGTCGGCCATTCTATCCGGCGCCGAGGAGTGGTATCGGTGGCATGCGACGGTGTTGTACAGTTGTAGGCGTGGGTGGAGGATTCCCAACCGGGGGTCGACCGGGCCAAGAGTCGCGTGCGGAGGATTGGTCGAGCAAGCTAGTTGCGGCGGTCTCTACGCACGCGGGCGAATTCCGTACTATCAGCATAATAATGATTGTTGGTTGGTCTTATCGTTCATTCTCCGGTGAATCGACTGTGCGCACTCGGCCGTACATACGTGCGTGGGTGCGCTGTGTAACGAGTGGTTCACGCAGGCAGCACGAGCGCGGCTCCAGTGGCAGTGGCAGTGATCAGCGCTCCTGAAGAACAGCGAGCCTGGGGTCTGGACCGCAAGGCTTGCGAGGGTACTGTCCTGGAGGCCCACGCACCGCTCGGCTCGACTCCAGACTCCAGACTCCAGCCTCCAGTCCTCGACATCTCTCGACCGACTGCACTGCACTGCACCGCTCCGCTCCGCACCGCACCGCCTCGCACCGCCCGAACAGCGGCATCTGGCACTGAGCCTCATCTCGTCCCTGCCCCGACACGCCTGTCCCGGCTTTGCGACTGCACCTTCCACCTCTGCGCCCACGCCCACGCGCACGCGCGACGTCATCCTCCTCCCCATTTCTTGGGCCTGCGAAAGTGAGTTAGACGTGGGTCCGCGGTCGCTCCAGTCACCGTGACCCCTTCACCACCAACCATGCACACGGCCAGTGGTCGCGAGATGTTGCATTCGATGTGTGCCTACCTACCAGCCATCTGACTCCCACATCACCACTGGGCCTGCGAGTGTCTCCAACCGTACCGTCTCGCTCACCTGCACACCAATAATGCGCCCGCCTCGCTGTTGAACCCATCCATCTCCATCCCTTCACACTCACCCATGCCACGCCCGTAACCGCGATGCAGGTGGAGGCTGAATGCATGCGATCCGAACTTCACTGACCTTGTCATCAGGCGTGGCACCTCGTGCACATCCTTCCAGCCTGGTCACCATATACGCCGACGCCATCTTGTAGACGGTAGACCTGCGCGCTTAGCTACATGGTGGTGGTGGTGTTGGTGCTGCTGGTGCTGGTGCTGCTGTATTCTTCTGCACATTGACGCGCAGTCGTCCTTTCCTGCCCGACTGCCCGCTTTGGAACAGGAACGCGTCGAGTGTGCGACTGTACGATTGTTCCCCGGCCGAACTGGAGCCACGCACCAGCAGGTGCACGGCGTGGATGCCTCTGGTCGAGTAGACTTCCAGTAGATTGCCAGGACCGCGACGCTCCGGTCGGCACGTTGCATTTCCGCGCTGGTGCGCCATTGCCAGTCGAGGTCCCAGGACGACTGCGGGATCCACGAGAGGCGAAATTCCCAGCTCCTCGAACCATCGGAAGGCTGAGGTCGGTCGGCCCAAATGTCAGAGGGTTTTTTGGCTGATCAGCCCGAGCCGCAAGCACACAACAGCCAAACTCAGAACTGCCTGGTCGACGGACTTCACTTCAACATTCGACTCGACGCTCACACCGATGCCGTATCTGCTGCCACGACCAAGGATGCCTTGAAGGCTACTGCGGCGGCAGCAATGCAAGAAAGTGACCGCGCTGCCAGCGATTTCGACGCCAACGAGGACTCGACAGCGCGGGCTCGAGTCGATTCTGCGCAGCAGAGTTCGGATAGCGTCCCGCAACTGCGTCCAGAGCACCAAGCTCGTAGCAGCGGTCAAATCTCCCCTCCACTGCGACTCAAAACGGATCCCTCGCATGGGGAAGCGAAATCTTTGCCATCACAGGACACGATCGCAAACTCGCCGACGTTGCGGAAACATGTTCTACCGATCGAAGAAGGCACAGCTAACACTCTACCGGCTGTCCAACCCACGTCTCCGGCCGATCCATCAGCATCCTCTCCCAACTCGCAAAGTCTGCCCTCATTTCGACAACTGACGGGACAGCTCACCGAGTTGGCAGAAGTCGCCACGCAGCAAGACCCACGAATGCCACCTGCTCCACAGCATCATCACAGTCAGTCATTCGGCTCGGCAACGGCACAGTCGCCCATGTTGCCTTACTACACTTCGTACGCGAACAGCGCGCAAACCTCTCCCACCAACTTCCACGGCTTTGGACCAAGGTCGCCCACCAGCACCATCAGCGACAGCCACCACTATGGTTCACCTCAGCAGTACCCCACCGCCGCTTACTATCCAGATCGCCGAAGATCCTCGGCACTGACAGAGACTGGTCCGCCGCTGTTTCCTCCCCCCGTACCCTCACTTCCGTCGAATTCCTCCACCGAGAGTCACGGACACGCGAGCTCGAGCACGGATGGGTACAGTACAGCACAGACCACTCCCATCGACCCCTCGATTCCCGTCGACGGAATGCCAAGGCCCATGCTCCCACCACCTCCCGGCATGTCTGTCATCCCAGCAGGTGGCTTCAAGTGCGACTATCCAGGTTGCTCTGCTGTGCCTTTCCAGACGCAGTACCTCTTGAGGTTAGCTTTTCCGAGGTATTCGACGAGACGTTGCATGACTGACATGTTGAAGTTCGCATAGGAATGTGCACTCGCAGAATCGTCCACATTACTGCCCGGTGAAAGACTGCCCGCGGAGCGAGGGTGGCAAAGGCTTCAAGCGGAAGAACGAGATGATACGTCATGGCCTCGTGCACAACAGTCCTGGATATGTCTGCCCCTTCTGTCCGGATCGTGAACACCGGTATCCACGCCCAGACAATCTGCAGAGGTAAGTGCTCGACGGAGACAGCACTCAGGAAAGTCCCCTGCTGACAACGATCGCAGACACGTTCGCGTTCACCACGTCGACAAGGACCGCGATGATCCTGCGCTGAGGGAGGTACTCGCGCAACGGCAGGAGGGCGCAGGGAAGCAACGACGACGGAGGACGCAGTCGTCCAACCTCCAATGATCGATCAGCGTCGCACACGCTGTGTACATGTATTCGACGCGGGCTCTGAGAGGGTTGACTTCTAGGTCGAATTACCACTCCGATGGCGTTTGGCGAAAACGACAGAAAATGTCGTTGATGACTCGGCACAGGATGAGGAGCCAAAAGGCAGGGAAGCGCTTCGGCGTCCGAGGCACATCCTACGGGATTGAAGAAATGTTGCGACGTATGCCCAGAGTCAGACTCTCTTGAGCGGCTCTTGTAGAAGACATGGGCGGATTGTTTTTGATGTCGCGAAAGCGCCCTGTTTGCAATAGATCACGAAGGGATGATAACGGAGGCTCGCAGCTCTCCACAGAAGGTGGAATTAAGGCATTACTTCGGATTATGTACACCCAGTGCCCCTCCCTGCACTGTCTCGCGCTCTCGATCTTGGGTTTCTTCTATCGGGCGGTCGCCCCGAGACAGGTGGCATGGCCACGTTGACACTGTGAGTATAAAGAACGGAGTGCACACCTGAGTGAAACACTACTACTGCTACTAAAGTCGGCTCGCCACCTTTCGCCTCCCGACGTCCAGAGTGCCTTTGCCAGTCATGTCGAGACTGGGGGAGACGATACCTGGGCGGCGTGTTCATGGAATGGTGGTACAGCATATATCACAGCATCTCCGAACAAAAAGATCTGCTGAATCTTTGATTAGCAGCACGAGGCGTCGTCCAGGCTCATCATCAGACAACAGCAGAGGCTGACGAGAGAAACGTACCGGGCGGTCTCGCTAATCTGACCACGCCATACTAATCGATGCCGTGTGCAGCGTCGAGTCCGGCGAACTCTAAAGCTGTCCGACCAGTAGTGACAGCGTGGGCGGCGTGGCGAGATCCGCGGCGCCTCTGGTGATGGAAGGACTCGGGATGTTTGCGCGGGCCCAGTCGGCGGAGGTGGGATTACTGTATAATAAGCACTCTGTCACTTGCGCCGAACGGATGCCACGGTCGGGATGTAGTGGCAAGTGCTTCAGGGAATGGGAATTCGTGTGTGTATATGTGTGTGTGTGTGTGATTGTGAGAGTGGTACAGTAGAAGTGTGGCATCCATGGCATGCATCAATCCGGCTGACCTCCCCCATACCCTGTCCAATCTGCCATTTGCCAGCATTTGGCCGCCAAGGTCACTGCGGACGGGAGGTTCTTTCGCCAGGTGAGGCGGAATCGTTTGTAGAGTTTGTGGCGCTTCTAGACTTCCGACCTTCGCTGCGTCTTTGGTGGACGAGTCGGTCTCTCGCGCGTGCCGCACGCTTGTCTCACCGCGTGGCATTCTGGGTGGAGTAGACTTACAGGCCAGACGGGAGAGAGTACAAAGGGTGCGTGTGAGGCCGCTTCCCACCCGGCGGAAGGTCGAATGTGAGCAGCAGTCAACCTGGTCCCCGTGCAGGCTTCCCCGCCCACTTTCGAACAACTGACCACGAGGCGCACCAGCTCGAATTTTGCAGAGGGCAAGCTTCAGGGTCTGGGCCGATCATTACGACAACAGAACGACGAGCTGTGACAACCCTCCTGTTGCACCACCGCCTCTCTCCTCCCGCCAGCTTATCGTTCAGCTCTCGACCACCGACCGACTGTCCACCGGCAGCGCTGGCAAACACACGCACCACCAACTGGTCCTGATCTCCACCCAGCGCGCATGCATTGACCGTTCTGATCCCTTGCCAGGTGGAGCTTCACTCGCTTCTCACATGCGTCACGCATGAACGGTGCGGGACGAAGAGCGTGACCGGTGGTGAGAGACATCGCGGGCTCGATATCATCATGGCCATTGTCACCACCATTACCACCGCTCCCAGCACGCATGCAACTCCCCGGCGACAGGCTGCCCCGCTGCACATTGAAATGCCCACGGAGCCGCATCAGGCTATGTCGGGCACACGGGCTCCACGGCCTTCGCGGCGAGCAACCAGCTACTACAACACATTCCAGACATCATGTACCGTGTCCAACGATCCTCCACCGAGTTATGCCGTCGCGACCCGCCATCGACCGCGGGACAAGGTGCGCGACGTCAGAGACGTGCTCCCGAAATATGAATGCACGGTCGGCATTGAAGGCAAATTGTTGCTGAACCTCGAGTCGACTTCGCCGCTGCATGGCTCTAGTCAGGGCGAGTGGAGAGAAGTGTACGCTGTGGTTCGCGGGACGATGATCAGTTTCCACCGAGTGAAAGACGGAGGTGCCGGAAAGCTGCTGCGCTCGTACACTCTGCAGCATGCCGAAGTGGGCTTGGCATCGGACGCCCAGCACACCGTCCTGGTGCCACAATCGCGACTTGCTCACCTGGTGCCTTCTGGTGCGCGGCGACGAGCCTGGCACAAAGATCCCGATCTTTTCCACGCCGTGCCGCAGACCATTCTGCGTCTGCGCGCCGAGACCGACCAAATATTACTCGCAGACTCCGAGGAGAAGCGGATCAACCATTTCATCTACGTGATCAGTGCCGCGATCGACATATCTCTGGCGATCGACGAGCGAAGCATCCCGAGACAATGCACAGTGCCGAGGCGAAGAAGACGGCAGCGACCCACGAATGGTGATCTCACCGATCCGGCACTTTTAGCCGAGCAGGAGCGCATCTTCCGCCAGATGTATCCAGCATTCTCGTCTGGCGGCAGACCTGAACTGCAACGGGGAATCACTGCCGAGTCGCACAATGGCCTGGCTAGTCCTGCTCGCGAGGAGGAGGAAGTGGATTTGTCGATGTTCAGAGAGGACGCGGCACCCCAGTCGGCGGCGTCGACGGAAGACAGGTCAATGCGGCCGGCAAATGTACGGCAAACCACTCAGACGACAATTCATTCGACGTTTTCGAACGAGATGATCTATTCCACCCCAGCTTCCAATTTCGATGAGGAGAGGAAGTGGCACCCTCCCAATCTCCGTACACCAGCTCAGGTTGACAGGTACATTCGCCGTTGCATGCCGGTCCTGCATGCTGACTCGGTAAGAGCGAGCGACATTGTGATTGCAGATGGCAGGAGGATGAGGATCAATTGGCGGATGGAGCTGATGGAGCCGTGGGAGCTGCAGCCTCCCACCTACAAGGCTCACAGTTTCGACAATTCCAGCGACGCTGGTCTGACTCGCACGCAATCCCACCACTCGGCAACTGGCAACCCTTCGGAGGCGGGACACCTATCCTCGAGCTCCGTGCTTGCCACAGAGGACCAAATTTCGCCGGTCGAGTCAGGACTGGAGCGTCTGCAACTAAGCAAAGTCTTCACAGCCGACAAGACAACACATGGTTCTCCTCCACGAAACGTGAACTCCTTATCCAAGACCCGTTCGACTTCCCAAAGCGTGACGGAAGTCCAAGGCATTGTCTTCTGCTTTTGAGCGAGCTCTCGATATTACGATTACGAATTACGACCATCATCATTATCACCACCACACCACGAACCAGTGCTTCAAGCATGATGCCATCAGAAATGGAACCCAGTCTCTTGTGTATACATTTGCCATCGCGGCATCCCTCTACCATCGTCAGCGACGGCGCCAAAAGGACAGTCACTGTTAATGGCGAAGAAGGGCACAGATACCGTCTCCTTTTTCCTCTTCTTCTATTACTGAAGCATATTAAGCGAAATTGACCACACGGGCGAAGATATTACTTCTCCTTCCCCTTCCTGGATTTGAGATACCACCACCTCTCGCAGCTACCGAATGCAGAGACCGCAATGCAGTATACATACATGTACATACCTACCAATCCTTATCATGACTTTATCTATCATTCCCCATCCCGTGATGACAATCCCGAGCTCGCATGTGTGATCAGCTTCGAAGACTTCTCCGCAGTCCCCCGATCCGGACGCGCAGGACGCTAGTCCGTTCGGCATCTAGAGATACATGCCGTCTACTATATATATATATATTAGTGTACTAGTACATTATATCGCTTCCGATCAAAGAGCTAAACGTGCATACATACATACATACATACATACATCCAGTCCATGCACATCGCTCTCCGACTTTTTTCCAACGCGAATCAAATTCCGATGCCAACCTTGAGCTCGATTTAGGAACGAAGAATCGAGAAGACAGTGTGTTTTTTGGGGGGTCTGGATTAAGGTAATATATGTACAAATTAAGTGATGTGTCTTAAGGGGTTCTTTCTTCCTTTTTCCTAACCCGTGTTATCACTACTACTACTAATACTACTACTGCCCCGGTTCCTGTCCAAACTGTGCTGTGTGTGTGTGTGTGAGAGCTCTTTTTTCCCCCGGGTTCGACGCCTACGCTAAAAGAAAGAAAAAATCATTTTCCAAAAAAGAGATCAGCACTTGATCTTCTATACCCAAAGGCTCAAGAATATGACGAAAATGGTCACCAGTCCGGCGGAGGGGACGGGTGAGGGAGGAGCGGTCGACGACATCTCGATCGTGGCGTCGACAAAGGTGGGTCCGCAATTCATCTGGACCTGTTCTGCGGCTGACACGTAATCCGTGCTGAGGGGCTGACTGGTGTTGCCGGCTGTTTCGGCGAAGATACTCATGGTGTTCTGGAGACATGGGGTGCATGCCATTCGTGATCCCCCCGGAAGCTGGACTCCGAGAGGGAGATAGTAGATATAGCTGCTGGCGGGGGCCGAGATGTTCGTGGCCGCGTTGGCGTAGCAGTAGTTGCCGCTGTCATCGGTGAGACAGCCCGCGTGGTATAAGGTATCGTAGGCTTCGAAGCCATACAGGGCTTGCGTGACCATGGGATTCCCCAGGGAGAGGTCGGGACCGCAGTTGTCATCGGTTTGGATGTCTATCGCGAGCTGGGCCATGAGGGCGGAGCATTGCGCGAAGTCGACGTGACAAGTTGCGTCAAGCGTCTGTGTGAGTCGGACCAGGGATCTCGAAGCTGTGAAGAAGCTGTTGGAAGTCTAATAGAACGCTCGTCAGCAATGACACTCGTGGCACGTCCGATGGTATCGGTCGCTGACCTGAAGAAGCAAGGATAATGGCAAGCAGTCCTTGAACGTTTGGTTATGGAGAAAGTGGGCGAAGAAGGTCGGACATGTCGTTGTGGTGAAGTTGTTGCCAAGATTGGTATCGAATGGCTCGGGAAGGGTCGTGGTCGTTTCGGTCGCAGTCTGGAGGCTGCTCTCCGTCACCGTGGCAGAGCTGGAAACGTCACTGGGTCGAATTGTCGTCGAAGGCAGGACCGACGAGCTGTCTTCATCCTGCCTTTTGTCTAACAGCATTCGAGGGAGCGTAGGCGGCGGGCTTCTATCGAACAGAAGCTCCGTGGGAAACACGTCGCTCGCCCCGTAGACCTGGCCAGCATCGGTCGCTCCACAGAATATGAGCAGGCACAGGATGAATGAAAGCGTGAAGCTTTGTACGAGGCCCCGTCGTTGAATGATCGGTCGATCACGAGGCGAATGTTTTGACTGCTTTGGGAGGTGTCGGACATGCCGTGACCGAAGACGGTTACACACGTTCATGTTGGTTGCATTCCAGCCCGGGTCTTGACGCCGACAGCACCGCCATGGCTGCACAGCAAGAGGCGGGTTGCGTGTTGAGCTGCAGGACGAGAATGCGCATGTATCCGTTGTCATCGCACCTTCTCGGCTGTGCTGTGTCGTCCTCTCATGTCCAGTATGGTTCCGCAGACTTCTGTTCTGCACGAGGGAATGGCTGCACCACCGACAGGCGATCGATTGAGGCTGTTGTCTTGCAGAGCCGCTCCGATGTGAGACACGGGAAGACGAGAGGTCCAGCGGTGTTGGACATGAATCTAGACTCTCTGTAAGCCAGACATTGGATGGGATCCCTTGCACAAGATGTCGGAGAGCGGGCCGGGATGTTGATGGTGTTGCTTTGCTAAGCACCAGACGACCCTGTTGTGGTTCCTCGTGTGCCCGTTGCAAGGCCGTTGTCGACGTAGAACGTTCAACAGTCGTCAGGAATGATGATGATGATGATGATGATGATGATAATGATGATGGGCAGCGGATGGGCGGTGGTTAAGAGGTTAGTGGACACGTTCCGTAGCCAACGGCCGTGGCGGCTGCATGGACCTATATCGCACGCACGCCATCAACGGCAATGGATCTATTGAGTCAATCTGCTAGCGCAAGTCCGATGAGCGCCACGGGCGACTGTCCTGGACCAACATACCACGAGGGGAACAGTGCTCCCCGTGGCGCCCACCAGCGGGAGGGATGAGTTCGACAGGACAGGGCATGTGGGTGGAAGGGGGGTTCGTCTAGGCCTGCTAGAACGCATGCAGAGCCACTCCCATTTCGATAGTGAAATGCCTCGCTCTGCACGCGACGGCAGAAGAATTTCCACTTTTGCCAGTGAGGAGCGACCTTACTGTATGCTCCCGTGGTTGTACTTCGCACGAACCGCCGTCCGCTCTGGATGTGCGCGAGAATGGTATGGGCGCATGCAAGGAGCCGCGTTGGTAGTCAGCTGCGCGGATGGAAGCAATAAGCCTCAACGCCTCTCCCGGTGCGGCAGGACGGTCCATGCATGACATTTCATGAGCGATGTCTACTGTACAGTACATAGTACATGTATAATCCCCTGCGGGTGACTCGGCAAGAACGCCAGCAATCTGCTGCGGCCAATCCTTGTCCAATAACACATATCCTCCATACGAGCCTCCACACACCATGGGTCTTGATTACACTACGTACTGCGGCTGGAGAGCCGTGGTCTCCGGTAAGCCGGCGGTCCAGCATCGTGCAGTGAACCGCGTGGAGAAGATGCATCACCGGGTACTGTACTTGTACGTGCATGTGTCTTGGCCGCAGAGAGATGCAAACACACACAACAAGTACATGTAGGTGCGTCCGCAGCCGGCCTGACATCGAAGGAAGTCACTTGTGTTGTGGCTCCGGTCGGCGGTGGAGATGGCAGTTCCCAGGCGTCCTCAAAGCAGGGTATGATTGCTGAATCTCTGGCCTCGACCAGTCACGAAGCGAATAAACGAAGACGGAAATCATGTCAGTGCTTCACAATGACAGTCCAACCAAATGACCGCCTTCGTGAAGCAGCTTGCCAGAAGCGTGTACTACTGGGCACACTTTCTGGACTGCAATTTCCTAAACCATTCGATGCCCATGGCAAATTTCTCGAATCCGAGAGGTCGGAACTGACGTGGTAATTCGAACATGATGCCACACTAGTCGTATGGGAAAACAAACCTCGGCCACTTCGTGGATGAGCAGTCATGGCTTGTCACGAAACATCCATCCTTCCGCATTCTAGCAAAGCGGCCATCGCCACGGGATGGGAACGTTGCGACCGTTTCGCCATGTGGGCTTGCGAAACCAAACAGCGTGGATCGAGCGGTCAACGGCGAGGGCCACGGCGCAGCCCTTTCATCTGGAACTTCTTTTTGGTTGTTCACTACCCACGCTAGTCTTTTGCATCTCACGATCCCGTAATGAGAGCTCACTTCAGCGGGACACTGGACACCAACGATGAGCGGGCGCCTCTCACAACTTGTTCTCCCTCTTAGCAGCGCTATCAATTCTGACCCCTTCATCATCCTGCTCCGCCACCGAAAGATCGGGCATCTTCATTGGCATGATCCGCCTCGGCGTGCTACCAGGCACCAGGGCATATTTGCTGAAATCGGTGATCCCCTCATGTTCTCTCAAGAAGTCTTCGTCCAGCAACGTCTTCCCGTTCACATCTTTCGCTGGTGCGTTGATGATCGCCAAGATAGCATCCGAGAAGATCTGTGGCTTTCTCAGCTGTTTCTGCCCCTCCTGAGGAGGATAGGAGCGTGAGTTCTGAGTAGCAGCGGAATCGATCGCCTTGCACCACATACACATCAGCATACATCACAAGAAGGGCCCGCGTTCTCCACCACTTACCACCGCCGGCCACAAACTCGTAATAGCCAAGCCTGTCCTCCCCTCCCTCTCAAAATCCACAGCCATTCCAATCGTCAACGCGCTCATCCCAAACTTGCCCTACGCTTCTCATCAGCATCCGTCTGCACCAAACGCATCCCCCGCCCCCTCAATCTGACCCACCATCGCATACGCCGCCTTCCCTCTCGTAAACCTCGAATAAATCGGCGGACTGATCACCACAATCCGACCCCGCCCCTTCCCCCCATCCGTGCTCCGATACAGATGCGGCAGCACCGCCTGCACCGTCCCGTACAAGCCCTCCGGGTTGATCTGCTGCATCAACCGAAACCTCCTCATCGGCGTCTTCTCCACACTCGACCACCAGATCGCCCCGGAATTGTACACCACCACATCCACCCGTCCATACCGTCTCACCGCGCCCTCCACCATCCCACCGATCTCGTCGTACGACCGTACGTCGCACGCGATCGCCTCCGCCTCGCCATCGTAGATCTCCACGATCTCCCTCTGCACCGTGTCGATGGTGGAGGAAGAACTGTTCGGATCCGGCGGGAAGGGCACGCATTGGGACGCGTCGGATCGGCTTTTCGCGGAGACGACGACTGATCACCACCACCCGCTCCCGGGGGGGGGGCCTTCGAGTCAGCGTTGGTGAGAGCAAAGGGCTTCGTCGGGCTTTGACTTACCTCGATACCCATTCCGAGCCAAATCGATGGCGACTTGTCTCCCAATGCCTCTGCTGGCGCCGATGACGAGCGCTACGGGTTTCGGCATGTTTTTCCTCTGGAACCACGCAATGTGCGGGAGGACGGGAGGGCAAGGTGGAGGAGAAAGATGTGTGTTGTCAATGCTACCTACTTCTGTGCCATGAATATATATGTCAGGGCACGCGACAATGTCTACTAATCGCGTGCATTGCTGATCCGAGGCCGAGCTTCTGAGTTGTCAACATGAGCTTGCCGAGAATGCGGAGAGCTTCAGAGCTTGACGGTCATGATTAGTCTTGATCACGTGCGACAGGATCGTGCGGCAAGATGGAACGCGCACTGTTGGGGTTTTTTCACAAATCCTTTTTCAGTTCAGAACTGTCAACCACTACTAAAGTTACACAGAAAGCTTTCGTCAAACCCATGAATCCCATGCTGATGCTTTATACCGCACCTGTCCAGACACAGAAACGCCGGTAGCTTTCATGTCTAGCCTAATGCCAAAGTCCGTAAGTCCGTGAATACATCATTACATGTCAGCGATGCAGGAGCGCAGCATTTAATCCACCTCCTCCATGGCGCTCTCGGTGGTAGCATCGGCTGGTGCGGCGTCGGGGGCTGCGGCCTCCTCGGTGGTCTCGGCATCCTCGTCGACATTTAGACCCAGCGACACGAGCTTGTGGATGCGCTCAGCGTAGTCGGCGGGTTCGTCAATGGTGAAGCCGGACACGAGCAGCGAGGTCTCATAGAGAAGCGTGGTGATGCTCTTGACCGTGCGGTCGCTCTCACCATCGGTCTCAACCTTCTTCTTCAGCTCCTTGATGATTGGGCTCTTGGGCGAGATCTCGAAGGTCTTCTTGCTGCTCATGTAGCTGGACATGGAGGTGTCACGCAGCGCCTGAGCCTTCATGATACGCTCCATGTTGGCAGACCAACCGAATTGGCCGGTACGAATGGCGCAAGGAGAGCCGACAAGCTTGTGGGAAACGACCACCTTCTCGACCTTGTCGCCGAGAACGTTCTTGAGGGACTTGGCAAGAGCCTCGAACTCCTTCTCCTCTTCCTCGCGCTGCTTCTTCTCGTCCTCGGTCTCCTCAAGCTCGAAGTCCTTGGTGATGTCGACAAGCTTCTTGCCGTCGTACTCCTTGAGTTGAGTGAAGGCGTACTCGTCAATCGGGTCGACGAGGAAGAGGACCTCGAAGTTCTTGGCCTTGAGGGCGTCGAGGAATGGTGACTTCTCCACAGCCTTGATGGACTCGCCGGTGATGTAGTACATCTGCTTCTGGTGCTCTGGCATGCGAGTGACGTAGTCCGCGAGCGAGGTAGTCTCGTCAGTGGACTTGGTGGAGTTGTAGCGGAGGAGCTTGGCGAGTGCCTGGCGGTTCTGGGTGTCCTCGTGGATACCCAGCTTGATGTTCTTGCTAAAGGCAGTGTAGAACTTGTCGAATTGCTCCTTGTCCTCCGCAATCTCCTGGAAGAGCTCAAGAGTCTTCTTGACAATGTTCTTCTTGATGACCTTCATGATCTTGTTCTGCTGGAGGGTCTCGCGAGACAGGTTGAGTGGCAGATCCTCAGAGTCGACAACACCCTTGACGAATGACAGCCACTCTGGGACGAGATCGGTAGCATCGTCAGTGATGAAGACGCGGCGGACGTAGAGCTTGATGTTGTTCTTGGTCTTCTTGGTCTCAAAGAGGTCGAACGGTGCGCGCTTGGGCACGAAGAGGATGGCACGGAATTCGAGCTGACCCTCGACCGAAAAGTGCTTGACAGCAAGGTGATCTTCCCAATCGTTGCTGAGGGACTTGTAGAATGCGCCGTACTCTTCTTGCGAGATGTCTTGTGGGTTGCGAGTCCAGATCGGCTTGGTCTTGTTGAGCTCCTCCTCCTCAATCTTGGACTCCTTGACCTTCTTGGTCTTCTTCTCCTTCTTCTCTTCTTCCTCGTCGTCAACCTCCTCGACCTTCGGCTTGTTGTCCGCGTCCTCTTCCTTGGTCTCCTCGGCCTCCTCGTCGGGGACCTCCTTCTCCGTCTCCTTGAGGACGTGGAGGTAGATGGGGTAAGAGATGAACTCGGAGTGCTTCTTGACAACTTCCTTGATCTTGCTCTCGTTCAGGTAGTCGGTCTGCTCATCCTTGAGATGGAGGACGATCTTCGTACCTCGGCCAAGCGGCTCGCCCTCAGTGTCTTGGGAGATGCTGAAAGTGCCGCCAGCGCTGGACTCCCAGATATACTGCTCGTCATCGTTGTGCTTTGAAACGACGGTCACGCGGTCTGCGACAAGGTATGCAGAGTAGAAACCGACACCGAATTGACCAATCATGGAGACATCAGCACCAGCGGAGAGAGCCTCCATGAATTGCTTTGTACCGGAACGGGCGATGGTTCCGAGGTTGTTCACGAGGTCGGCCTTGGTCATGCCAATACCCGTGTCGCGAATGGTCAATGTCTTCGCCTCCTTGTTGGGAATGAGGTCAATTCTGAGGTCCTTTCCAGAGTCGAGTTTGCTGGGGTCTGAGAGAGCTTCATAGCGGATCTTGTCTAGCGCGTCGGAGGAGTTGGAGATGATTTCTCGCAGGAAGATCTCCTTGTTGCTGTAGACGGTGTTGATGATCAAGGACAGGAGCTGGGAGATCTCCGCCTGAAACTCGAACGTCTCGGCCATGGTAACGGTGTTGTATGAGGCGTATGTGATGGGATGTTTGAAAGTCTGTGTGATGTATGTCAGTGAGATGTTCGAGGGAGAAAAGTGTGTGTTTGTCTGTGCAGGCTGAAGGCTGAAGCAGAGATTGCTCTGGCAACCAACGGCGGCGTCGACCGGTGGAGTGACTTACAAGTACAGCAGTGCCTCAGAAGCGGTGCGTGTGAGAGTGTGTGATGAGTTGACCTGTGGTCGGGTATCAAAAAGAGTTTCTGGGTGTGTGTATGCAGGGAGAATGCAGTGAGGTTGTGCGATGGACAGAATTTAGATGTTTGGTAGTCGCAGCACAGCTCTCTCCAGCGAAGCTTCGGCGTTTCCATCGAACCTGCCAGAAAGCTGGACTGCCAAGACCTGGTCTGTGTGCTCGGCAAGAACCCAAATCCAGAAGCCGCATCCAATTCTAGAATCGCGAGGTTGGGAGCCGCTGAGCATCACTCCACCCGCATCGATTGCTACCTGCAGGATACATGTATCGAAATCACACGAAATTGGGAGTTGTGTGTCGGCATCCACAGTGATGGGGTCTGCCCTCACGTGAGGTTAAAAAGTTCAAAAGACTGCCAACGATCAAAGGTAATTATGTGGGTCATGAACTAGATACAAGACCATCTCACCGGCCATTCTTCAACGGTCTCTGTCGAGTTCCAAGGATGTGATACGACTACCGCAATAACGATTCTCGGATCATGGCAACTGCCACTGATGATCGGCCCCAAAACTGTCAAAGTGTTGCTGTCGGTATTTGACTGGCTGGCTCATTCTCTCTCTCATCACTTGCATGCTCTCGCTCTCAAAGCTTAGCACTGCCGCCCGTGATCTTCTCCCAATCTTCCTTCTGAAACTTCTTATACCTGTCTGATCCAGGTGGTAGCCAGAACAACTCATCCTCACCGGTTTTGCCCGGGTCCACCCCCTCGTTTCTCAATGCAACCTTCTGATGCTTCATGGTTCCCGTGATCTCGAATTCCTTCATGAGACGCAGGAATATCGGCACTGCGTATCGCGGAAGGCGTTTTCGCACGTGTGTCGCGAGTTCCCGGCCGAGATTGTCGTCGAACTTCTGGCCTTCCGTCAGGCCAATGGCGGCGCATCCTGCTCTGCCATCGTGGTTTGGCAGCTGGACGCCATATACGTTGGCTTCCTGCAGCGCACCATGGGTGCCCAGAGCTTCCGACACTTCAGCTGTGCTCACGTTCTCTCCTTTCCAGCGGAAGGTATCCCCAATGCGGTCTACGAACCACCATCTTCCGTCAGCGTCTCTCCGCTGCAGATCGCCCGATCTGTAGTACGCATCCCCTTTCTTGAAAACATTTCGGATGACTTTACTCGAGGTCGCTTTGTCATTGCCATAGTATCCCTGGAATTTGTCCTCGATATTCTCTGGGTCCAGCCAGTAGCAGAGCTCTCCAGGCTCATTTGTCTTGACTAACTCGCAGAAGCCGGTCTTGACGTTCCGCCACGGCTCGTCGGTTTCGTGGTCGTGCCTCAGGAGGACTGAATTACCGCCGAACAGGGTGCTGGTGATGGGACCACTCTTGCCGATGGCGCCTCGCAGGAAGCTGTTATTGCTGTAAACGAGCGAGGCACCGGGTCCTTCCGTAGCACCGTAGAACTCGACTATTGTTTGGATGTTGAATCGATCTTTGAACCTTTGCCAAACATCGGGGCCTGGTGGCCATGAACGATGACTGGTTAGCAAATTCTTAGGTAACGTTGTGACGCTCTGACTTACGCATGCCGTTTCCGAACGCTAATCGCACGTTGTGTGCTTGGTCGTATGGTGTGGGAGGACTGCTGACAAGGTATCTGCACATCTCGCCGATGTACTGTATGACGGTCGCCTTGGTCTCGGTCACCTGTTTCATTTGCGTTCGTGGTGAGAACTTGGGCGCAAGAACGATCGTACAGCCCGGCCCGAGCGCTTGACATACGCATAACACGGATGCGGAAGAGTGATACAACGGCATGGCGGTGTAGTAGCGATCATCCGGCTTCAAAGCCAGGGCCTTTGGAAAGAAATTCACACCGGACAATGGCTTTCCCCAAACAACATTCGCGGCCTTCGGTAGACCAGTGGTGCCGGACGTGTAGATCAGCAGGCATGCTCCCGCGGGTGTTGCACCAGATCTCTCCTCATCCGGTGCTCTGTAAGGTTGCAGGCTATGGATGCGAGCCTCTGTCTGCGCGTCCAAAATGACGGTATCGACCGCACGACCCTTCTCATCGGGGGCAAACTGGGATACCGCATCGTCTGTAAGGCATTCCGACAGGTCGGGATCGAGGATGAGCAACCTCGTGGTCGAGACTTTCACGCAATGAATGAAGGCTTTATCTTGCAGATTACAATTGATGAACGCAGGAATAGCACCGATCGACCAAAGGGCGAACCAGAGCCATATGTACTGCGGTTTGTTCTTGAAGTCCATGGCGATGATTTCGTTCTTCTTGATGCTCAACTCTTCTTTGAGCCAACGCGCATACTGGAGGGTACGCTCGTACGCCTCGGCGTAGGTCCATTCTGTCTGCGCATTCGGGTTGGCGTCATCTTTCGGGACAACCAGGAACAACTTGTTGGCCTGGTTTGGGTTGGTAGCAAGCTCTTCGAATCGATAGAATACGTTCACCCTGTCTCGCTTCTCCAGGCTACTCAGGTGGGCGGCATGTTTCAAGGCAGTCACGATCCCCCAGAGATCCTGTGTGATCTGGTATTTGCCGTTCAAGTAGGCAGCCGCTGTCGCTGCCAGAGCTGCATTGATGGGAGTCACCCTGGGCATGGGGATGCGAGGCAGGCCTGTCCCCCGTCAACACTCAGGCCAGGGAAGCTCGGAACCGCGCTGAGGATACGTACGTGCCATTATTATGATGGATGGACCTGTTGTCAGTGGCTCGTGGCTCGTGGCTACTGTCAGGGAACACAATGGCGCGAGCACGTCCTGTGCCGCTGTGAAGGTGGTGAGGGCTGGCGACCACGAGGACAGAAGAGCATGATGAGGGTCGCGAGTCGAAGGAAAGTGTACAGGCAGTTCACCTACTAGCCATCGTGTCCAGCGTCACTAACGTGCCTCTTCCACCCTACTATCCTTGCCGCTCTGACGGCTCCGAGGCTGTTGCGTCTGCACCTCAGCATTGGACAAGCGAGACAGGCAGCTTTACCTTTATGCGCGGCCTCGAGCTTGCATACCTTCGGCGCAGCAGCCGAGGCACACGTCGACGCGACCCAATGACGATGGACGTGGCTGCGCGCACTCCGGGCTGGGCAGTACAGTATTGTGCTCGGCTGCTGATGATCCGTCTGGACAGACGGCTGGGCAAGCAGTGTCCGAGTTGTGGTTACTGATAATACTGTACCATCATAATAATATGCAGTTCGCCAAACGGGAGCGGCGGCGCTGTCTCGATGGGGGCAGTGTGCTCGGCAGTCATCCTCCGGCTCGCTCCACAAGCCGTAGAATTATTCTGGTTACAATAATCGCCGGAACACCGCACACTTCTGCTTATTTACTGCGGCGCCTGAGGCTCTCCAGCGGTCTCCAGTCAGCGGGCCCACAAGCATCCTCGCAACTCGTAAGCATCAACCTGCCGAATACGGTCTCAACATGGCCGTATCTTGGCCGCGCGACAGCAGAGAGCTGTGCCTATTGATTGCCTATCACTGGCCCGTCGTCATTTCTCAGGTGCAGCGATACCACAAAGGCCAAGTATGGATTCGTTTCCCATGCTCTCCAAAGCTCTCTACGACATTGACCTCATTGCCCTTCCCTTCAAGCCGGAATCCTCCACATCTCGTGTTTCGCACTGCATACAAGCACTCTGTTCCTCCTTCGTATCCCCTAAGAGGAAGTTCAACCCCCTGACACGCGAGTCTCCGTGCTTTCAACAGATCGATGACTTCGCAATTGAGTATGGCGTCATGGCAGGCCGTGGCAGAATCGCGTCAAAAGCATCGTGAGAGCACGATACGAGCGGTAGATCCGCCAGTACCCGGTGTGCAACGAGATCTCCCACGAAACGTGACCGGCATACCTCAAAGACTCCTCCCAGCCGAAGTCATCTCCATCACTGAAAAGACCACCGAAGCACTGCTGTTCGACTTATCGTCCGGGAATGTATCGAGCGAAACCGTAACGAAGGCTTTCCTGCAACGAGCAGGAGTGGCTCAACAGCTTACCAACTGCATCACAGAGCTTCTTCCTGAGAAGGCAATCGCGCGAGCCAAATTTCTGGACGAATACCGGGCCAAGAATGGAAAGCCGATCGGTCCACTTCATGGCTTGCCCATCAGCGTGAAGGAGCATATTTCAATGTCAGGCTTGGATCTCAATGCAGGATTCGTGGCTTGGGTTGGTCGGACGGGGATTGATGATGCTTTGATACTGAAACTGCTCTGGAGTGCGGGTGCTGTGTTCCATGCTCGGACCACAGAGCCTCAGACTCTCATGCACCTGGAAACGAGCTCGAATATCTTTGGTGTGACTGTCAATCCCTACAACACCAAGCTCACGTCCGGCGGCTCGAGTGGTGGGGAGGGCGCCCTGCTGGGAATGAAGGGAAGCTGTCTGGGCATCGGCACTGAGTACGTGCGCCAATCCCCACGGGGTGATTGTCCTTGAAGAGCTGTTTGCTGACCGTCCGGCTTTACCCTCGCAGCATTGGAGGCTCCATTAGAAGCCCGGCCGCAAATCAAGGCCTTTTCGGTCTGCGTCCAACCACTTATCGCTTACCTCTTGACGGATTCGCCGCCACCATGCTTGGCGAAGAACAAATCGTCCCTGTGAGTATATTCCGATGCAGGAATCGCTTCGATCAGTGACCCCCAAGCTGTGCATCGCCGTGTTGTCGGAGAACCCTACCGAAACGATCGTGTGCAGAATCACTAACCCTATTCATAAATGTAGGTAGTAGGTCCACTCAGCACAAGCCTGGAGGGCATCAAAGTCTTCATGAAAACACTCATCGATCAACAACCCTGGCTGTACGAGCCCAGCCTAGTCTCGATGCCCTGGAAAGAAACCTCATCCCACAGCAGTCTCCTCCGCAAGGGCCCCGACGGCAAACGCAAACTCCGCATCGGTGTCCTCTCCGACGACGGAATCGTGCGACCCCATCCGCCCATTCTGCGCGGCATAGAGCACATCACCTCGACGATCCGCAACCATCCCGACATTGAGATCGTCGACTTCCCAGCCTGGAAACACGACGAGGCGTGGCGCATCATTTCTTCTCTGTACTTCGCCGACGGAGCGCATGAGGAAACCGAGGCGATTGAAGCCTCTGGCGAGCCGTGGAGACCTCTGAGCGAGTTCATCATCAAGGAGAATCCTAACGTCAAAGCCCTCAGCTTGCCGGAGACGTGGAAGTTGACGATCGAGAGGGATGCTTACAAGGCCGCGTATGGGAGACATTGGAAGTAAGTGAGGCCAAACCCACCCTTTGGGAATTTGGGCTGATCTCGTGCGCTTCGCGATTCACAGTAGTATCAATACGACACTGCCCGGGCCTGAGTCAAAGGAGCTTGTACAAGTCGATGCATTGGCAGCGAAAGATGACATGGTCGATGTTATTCTATGTCCAGTCGGTCCTGGAGTTGCGCCGCTACTCGATACTGCGAGATACTGGAATTACACTTCGCAATGGAATTTACTGGATTATCCCGCGCTTGTGTTCCCGACCGGACTGGCTTGTGGAGTGGAGGACAAAGTGGAAGCAGGTTATGAGCCGCGAAACGAGAAAGATGCGTACAATTACCACCTCTGTAGGATGCATGATTTCCCTGCTCTGGTTTTACACGCTGCTGACTTTTTACCCCCTTTTCATCTAGATGAACCCTCGAAATACCTTGATGCGCCGATTTCGTTGCAACTCGTGGGACGGAGGTACGAGGATGAAAAACTCATCGAGGCACTTGAGATGATTCTGGATATCACTCAATCAGCAAAGGAAAAGGTGAACTCGAAACTGTAATAACGCGAGGATGTGCCTTCCGAGACGCCGAAGCCATGCTTCGAGAAGGGAATGTCGAGCGCTCTCGCTCAATGCCCATTCGAGACATTCTCACTCTGCGCAGCCTGATCCCGCTGACTGTCCGCGACCAGGAACGCCAGCTCCAGCGCCTGCTTCTCGTTCAAGCGCGGATCGCAGTAAGTGGTGTAAGCCTTGCTCAAGTCCTTGTCATCAAGCCCAGTACTACCACCCGTGCATTCCGTGACTGCATCCGCAGTCAGCTCAAGATGCACACCACCCAGATAAGTGCCGCATTGGTGGTGAATTCGAATCGCTGCCGAAAGCTCGTCGAAGATGTCCTGGAAAGATCTTGTCTTGATGCCCTCGTCTGTCGAGCGAGTGTTGCCATGCATTGGGTCGCACTGCCACACGACGACGTGTCCAGTTTTGCTGACGGCTCCGATATGCTTTGGCAGCAGCTGCGTGACTTTGTCCTTGCCGTAGCGATGAATCAAAGTCACTTTGCCGACTTCTCTGTTGGGGTTTATAAGGTCGAGGAGCTTGGCGAGATCTGCTGCGTCTGTCGTTGGGCCGACCTTGATACCGATGGGATTCTCGATTCCACGGGCATACTCAATGTGAGCATGATCGACTTGTCTCGTCCGGTCACCGATCCAGATGAAGTGAGCGCTAGTGTTGTAGTACCCCGTGTTCTCTGCGACTGAGACGGAGGACGTAACAGACTCCCTTCGCTGCCCGGGAGCTACTCGATTTCGTGGGTGCTTCAGTGATCGCGTAAGTCCCTCCTCGTAGGCAAGCAGAAGCGCTTCGTGGCTGGAATAAAGGTCAACGCTACTAAGCTGGCTGGCCGTGTCTGCTCCCACAGTGTGCATGAAACGCAAGCTCTCACGAATACTCTCCACGATGCGGGAATATTTGGACAGCAAAGCCTGGTCCTTGACATAGCCGAGCCCCCAGTCCATGGGGCTATGAAGATCTGCGATACCAGAAGCAAGCTGAGCTCGAACGTAGTTCAGCGTTGCTGCAGAATGGAAGTAGGCCTGGACCAGCCTGTCAGGGTCTATCTTGCGACTCTCGGGTGCATAGCCATTCAATATGTCGCCTCGATAGCTCGGAATCTCTTTACCGTCGTACATTTCCGTCGGTTTGCTTCTCGGCTTGGCATATTGTCCTGCCATTCTCGCGATTCGGACCACGGGTCTGTTGCCGCCCCAGATCAGAACGAGGGACATTTGTAGCAACAATTTGATCTTGGAGTCGATCGAATCGCCATGGCAGTACTCAAACAGTTCGGCGCAGTCGCCTCCTTGGAGCAAGAAGGCTTTCCCGAGAGCCACATTCTTCAGCGACTGGCGTAGTTTCCAGATCTCAGTCGGTGTGACAATGGGCGGTACATGCTTGAGCTTTGCTAATGCCACGTCCACCGCCTGTTGATCTTCGTAGTTGACGGCCTGTGCAATCGGTTTCGACCTCCAACTTTCAGGAGTCCAGTTGCTGGAACTGCTGCCATTGGTAGCCATGCTCAGATGTGACTGGAAACGACAGCAGCAGTCGTTCGCAATCCTGTCTAAGAGGGCTGACTCGCACAGGAGCCCGATTTGTACCAGGCGTCTGGGTTCGAATTTGACGATTAATGGCTTGTACTTGTCTATTTCCTCTGTGTGAGTCAGTCATGGGAAGCCACCTACTTCTCGTGGTTGTTAGACGTGATCCTAGCTTGCGGACAGAGACCACCAAAAAGCTTATTCTAGTCAGGTAGCACGTACATCACACCTCACTTTGAGATCCGAGCACACGCGCACAGCCATCCTTCACCCCTCCACACACACATAATGGCCGCAGAACCACAACCCGCCAACGTCCAAGAAGGCGCAGATGCCCCCGACGTCCTCCCCGCCAGCAAAGAAGACCGCAAGGCCGCCCAAGCCCTATCCTCACTCGACGCCAAAGTCAACGACGATGCCGCCCCGAAGAAAGAGGTGGATCTGAAAGCGCTGGGAGAGGCGATGAAGAATTTGGAAGTTGCCCAAGGCACGTCGCAGAAATCAATGTCGGCCGTCAAGAGGGAAGAGGCGCCGAAGAAGCCTTTGGTCAAAGTTGCTGCTGAGGATGTGAATTTGCTGGTGCGTATGATGAGTTGCTCTGGAGCGTGCATGGGTTATGAGCTGATACGGGTGGTGTGGTATCATAGGTCGAACACTTGGATCTTACGAAAGCGAAGGCTACGGATTTACTACGAGCCTACGATGCAGATGCGACCAAGGCTATGGGTAGGTGACTAAGTTCCGCGTGAGGTCAAAGATGTGCTAACGTGGAAGCAGATGCTTGGGTATCATCCTCCGCATGATCTCTGAATCGTGTTCCGCACGAAATATTCCAGCCTGACTGCCGTGATGCACAAAGACGGCGATAAGCCCAGAGACGGAGAAGGACTCTACACGCCTCGCACCAAACACGATGCACACAAAGCGTGCTGCAACACAGGAAGGCTCAAAAGTGACACGGCATGGCAGGACGCAGAAGCTGACAAGTGCGTCCCAACGCTTCGCGTCAGATGCGATCAATAATGACAGGTCTACGAGATACGGAAAGCGGGCCGAACATACTGTCCACATCAGACAGAGTCCCAACTGTACAGTGCCTCGGTCTCCACGAAGTCATTGCAAGACCGCCATCATTCACTCGAAAGCGAATTGACATGTCAGTCTCTCCTCAAAACTCCATATTCGTAAACGTCAAACGTCGAGCCTGGTCCTGGGCCTTCAGGTCGAGCTTGCGGATGCGCTTCATAGGCGCAGTCTGTTGTACAAGCTGATCAGGCGCAGCCAGATAAGCCGGAGTTGCGGGTGAAGAGCCGGCATCACTGTCTTCAATGTTCTCCTTGTCAGCCACATCCACCTTGGGCGTAGCCTGAACGCTGTCACAAAGCCGATCGAAAGTCCTCGAGGACAGACGCCCGATAGACACCCTTCCCAAGCTGCTTTTCCGATCCCGCACAATATTGCCGCCATTGTTGAGCAGGCTCATAGGCTCCATGCTCTTACGACGACGTTTTGCAGTACGAGGGGCATCATCCAGATCCACGGCATACTCCTCATCTGTCTCAGACATGCGAATGCCGTTCGCATCGCAGTCATTTACCCACCGGCTGTTGACACAGAACACTTCCTTGCCAGACCTCGACTCAGCAACTTGTTTGTTGTGAATAACCAGCGTTTGTAGAAGCTTGGGATGACCGTCTTTGAACACGACGTGTGTAACACGGTCACTGAATGTCTTGGTAGTCTTGGCGCCTAGTCGTTGCAAAAGTTGCGAGAACGGTCCAGTCGCGCAGCCGCCATCGCTTGTGTATATGTCCACAAGAGCGACAATTCCTCTCAGTGGAGCTTTCGGGTGAGGTGTCATCTGCCCAAAAGCGGGTGTCTCGGCAGGAGCCTTCAATGAGGACTTGATAGGTGTGCGAGAGCCGTTTGCTGTCAATGCTAGCTTGCGGAGCGACGTCGGCTTTTGCGTCGTAGCAGGACGCCTTGTCGACCGACGCTCTGGCGTACCGAATCTGGTTGCAGGCATAGCAGTCTTCGCGTGTTCTTCATACGATCGCTTAGCCGGCAGACCGGGAAAGCGTTCAACAGGCTGCGGCGTCGACACTGCGTCAATGTGCAGAGAATGATCGTCAACCGAACGAGATCTCGTGACTGGCGTAGCATCTGTAGGTGTGTCATTGGTGGGCTCTGCTACGTTGGTAAACGGCGCATCTTCAATGTCTTCATATGTCTGACGAGAAGGAAGGCCGGGATCATGCTTTTCAGCATTAAACCTCGCAGCATCGAAGCGTGGGTCCGCATCTATGTGGGCCTCGGGAGTGGCCAGCAGTTCTTCGTACGTCGCCGCTGATGGCAAGCCCGGCATCCGCTCCTTCGAGGCAGACTTGGGCCTGGTCACCATGCTAGGCCTTGACGACTTCGAGTCTAGTGTTCTGCCGGCTGAAGTTCGAGCATCCGAATCACTCCTGCTACCGGATGAGGTCCCAGGCCTGGACAGCGAGAGCGATATTCTTCTCGCAGACATGGATATTGGGTCGAACACATACGGCTTTCCGAATGAACTCCGATAGCCGCTTGAAGTTTTTGGCCTGATTTCCGGAAGACTAAAGTCCGGACGCTGTGTAGAAGAAAGTGATTTGCGCCTCGAAGCATAAGTGGGAAGTGCGTAATGTGGATCTCCTGCTTGGCTGGCCTCGTGCAGATTGAGAGGCGTGACGTCTGTTGCACGAGGGCCATTGACCAAGGCTGGTGTGGCGGTCGTCTCAGATGGTCCAAGTGTGTGGTGTTCAAGAATCAGAGTCACATCGCCCTGCACGACATCATCTTCCTCAGGGTAGTCCTCGGCCACGGTCAGCTTGATGGGAGAAATTTCTACTCTAGGACCGCCGGCGTGTTGCTCGAGCAACATACTCATTTCGCCGTCAACGGCTTCGTCCTCATCTTCGCCGTGCTCGACTGTGGCCAACTTGATGGGAGAGCGTCTCGCGCTGGCCAGGTTCTCGCAATTTTCCAGCATCAACGTAACGTCACCCTCCATAGGCACTTCTTCTTCGTCAACGTGCTCAGCGGTAGTTAGTCTGACTGGTGACCGCCTCGCGGTGTGTGGTGTAGTTGGATCAGCGTAGAGCATACTAACTTCGCCCTCAATCACAGATTCGTCCTCTTCGACGTCATCCACGGTGGCTGAGTCTGCAATGCCATCGTTGACTCCTGCAACCGCCTGAACTTCGTATGTCTGTCTCGAACCTGCAAGTGAAGCCATGTCAACGAAGTCGCTCAGGCGAACTATAGACTGCCGCCGTGACTGCTTCAAGACTGTGTCGTATGGCTGATGCCCAGCAGTGTGAATATCCACGGCACCAGCAACAGCTTGGTCAGTCATTCCGTCTGTCTCTGCCTCTGAGAACCCCAGAGAATGAAAAGGGCTGACATTGGCATCGAAGTTGAAGGGGATGGTCACGTCCTCGTGGATGTTCTCCCAGATGAGCGTCTCCGGTCGTGGAGTCACTGCTTGAGGCTCATTACCTGCGATGGAATCTTCGGCGTCCTCTGCATCCGCCGCCACGACTTGATGAGTGATAATGACACTATCGATAGTAGCGAAGGAGTCATCGCGTTGTGACGTCGTATCGTCTTCCACCTCATCACTGGTGACAATAGTCTCGTCAGGATTCTCAGTTCCATTAATTTGAACTCGCGTCTCAGCTGCATAAACCTGTTCATGACGGGTTTCGGGCGACATTTCCGCGCTAAGACCGTCCTCGGGCTGTTCTCCATGGTCGTCTAGCATGGAAACATCCTCAACCACACCTGCCCTGTTCTCTGGGTCTACAAGAAGGCTGAGATCAGGATCTTGCTTCAATGTGTGGTCGAAGCTTGGTGCTTCTAGACCCGTCACGCCCGATCCGGAGTCACGCTGTCTGTGTAACGAGACCGGAGTATGCTCATATGAGATGGGACTTTCATCGCTCTCAGTCTCAATGTCCATATCATTCTGTTCGGTCTGCGGCAGTGCTTGAAGGCGCGGAAACACCATTGCTCGCGAATGTGCTCGGATGACTGTCAACGGCCTTCCATTTGACATTGGTACCGCTGGCTTGCAGTATGGCTTCTGCGTCTGTGGCGTTCCTTGCTGCGTACCGAGTATAGCGAATCTCCTTACTGGCGTTTTGATCGGCACATCAATGTCTGGGAGAGCGTTTTTAGCAGACGCGTATTTTCTTGCGTCGCGAGGACTCAAGCGCTTCATAGGAGACTTGGGCCCAGCGAGTTCATCTTGTGACGACTGCTCGGAAGCATCTTCATCCTCGTCCTGGCCTTCGTATTCTGAATCATGCTGTTGAGTCACCAATGCCTCGTCCTGCAAATCCTCTGAATTTTGCGCGATGGATTCGAAAGGAGTGGAAGGTCTAGGTTGTATGGGTGTGTCGTCTTGAATGCCAAAAGGTGATGGCGCTCGCTTACTTAGGCTCGTAGCCTTTGCTGAGGACTTCTTGCTTGGGCTGGCTTCGATCTCGCTTGCTTCTGCATGAGTAGGAGGCGCAAGATGCGGGATATCTGCATTCTCGTCTGAGACGTTTCCCCGCCTACCAGCTGGCCGTCCTCGTTTCGCAGGCTTCGTTGGAGCAGGTTTGTTGCTTGTGCCGCCAGCCTTGCTTCCTGCAGTCTTGGTACTTCGGGTAGACGCCTTCACGACTTGGGTGATCTTTTTTGGTGATAGCGGTGTTACTTTCTCCTTAGCAGCCGTAGCTCGAGTAGCTCGCGTTGCTCTCGACTGAGTGGTAGGCTTAAGAGCTGGCCTCTCTGCTTCCGTGGTATTGATCTCCTCCTTCCCTATCTCTGGCGCCTGCTCCGCCGCGTTTGCTTTTGTGGCTTTCGCGGTGCTGCCCTTGGTAACCGTAGCCTTAGCAGTCTTGGCTGGCCCTTGAGTCGCTAGTTTACGGACCGCTACTGGTTTGGTAGGCTGCTCGATCTTCTTCACACGGGTAGCAACCCTTCGTGTTGTTACCGCCGGCGCTGGCGCTTCGCCCTGTAATTCATCGAGAGTGTCGTCTCCACTGCGTTCGGCATCTGACTCGGGTTCTGCTTCAGGCTGTAGCCTCCTGGAACGTGTCGACTTCGCCTTCGATGCTGTTTTTGTGGTCGCCGATGTGCTTCTCGTTGCGATCGCTGGGGCTTTCGCCTTCACCGTCCCTCTGCGAACTGGTTTCTTGCGCAGCATTGTGCTTGGGTCGGCGTCGGCCTCGTCTGCACCGCTCGTGCGAGTGCCACCACGTGTCGATACCATGGCTAATGATGAATGGACCGTCCTTCGTTTCTTGCATGGGAGTTGCTCGTTCGGAGAAGGCGCGTCTTCGGGCTGGTGTTGGTCAACACTTCCGCGGTTGCTGCCCAGGCAACCACAGCGAGTGACGTCACAGCTCTCCTCCTCCACTCCACTCCCCTACCCGACGTCCGTCCAGCTACTGTATATATCCAGATCCTGGAACATCGGTATGCTCGTTGCGAATGGATCCCCGAGTGGTTCTCTATGCTGACTACATGTACCATAGAAGGTGGAGGCAGCGTGATATCACGTGACTCATTGCTATTGTTTGTCACGACATCTTGACATTGTGAGCAGTCGCGATTCACCTGGAGAACACTGCCTTTCATCATTCTCATGTCGATGGGCCCAGCTGTCGAGCGAAAGGATCTCGATCTGATACTCAGATGCGAGCAAATTGCATATGTCTCACAAGAATGAATCTGATAGCCACTGGGTGAAGCGTCTTTGCCTCAATGTGAACGTGCTACGCATGAAAGGCATCCCCGACAACGAGTGGAATACCCCATTCCAAGATTCATGGAATTCCGATGAGAAATGCACACACGAACATTGCAAGATCCAAATCCAGATCATATCCACGCCTGCTTTGCATACTGTGAGTAGTATCGTACAAATGTTCCTATACCGTATCAACTAGGGTCTCCAAGCCGTTCTCTTCTGCAGCACCATCCTGCTTCTTCTTCTTCTCTTTCTTCTCCCTACTCCAGTCCATCTTGCGCCTGCGTTGCAGATCTAGAATTTCTCGAAACGTGAACCGCGCCATATATTGCGCACAGAGAGCCAGAGCCGGGAGGTTGGAAAAAGAGACAAGTTACGCGAAAATGAAGAAGCAACAAGCAGTCGACCTGGGGTTCTTTCATCCTTCCCTCCCGCATATCTCTTTCGTCACCTGCGCTCTTGCGATCGGGAATCGAGTGAACAAAGACCAACAACATACAACAAACGCCCGCGCTGTGGGAATCACAAGGATCAGGCCGTCGACGAGACAACAGACGCACAAAACAACTATGGGTAGTCAGATGCAACCAGAGAGACCAAAAATGCCGCCTTTGACGTTCCGCTCCTCGTAACCGCCGATGCCGCTTTACTGAAGAACTCCGACGCCGATAGAAGAAGGAGAGAGGACACAGAATTCTGAGCGTTGTTCAGGGTTTGGGTTTCTTGTTCATTCGAGGACTGGGCTTGACTCGGTTGGCATTGTTGGCGTCACCTCCGCCATCGTCGCCCTCAAGCTTTACCGTGCTTCTGCGGCGCTTGTTGTTGTTAACATTGGGACTTGTGTTCTCACTTGCCACGCTGCTGTTGGTACCTTGTTGACTGTGCTGAGGCATCATTTGTGGAGCGGCCATGTTAGACAGATGCGGCGAGGGCGTGTGCGAATTGGGCATGCCCATGTTGGGTGCACCTAGTGTCCCTGGCGTGTTCCCTAGATGTGGAGAGCCATTCATGGGCATCTGCATGTTACCCATACTCGGGGAATTAAAAGCTTGTCCGTTCGGTGGCATTTGCATATTGCGCATGTTGGGTGTTGTCGAGCCTTGGGGAACGCCATTCGGCGGCAGATTGATTTGCAGATTTCCGCCCTGTTGCGCTTGACCGTTCGGCTGAGATTCGTATTGTGCTACTAGGGCCTCCAAAGCTTGTTCCGGCCGCATTTTCTTGTCTTGTGCATAATGCATCAGGTCCGACATGATGTTCATCGTTTCACCAATCTGCAGTGGGTTAGATTGTGGCCACGCTTCAGTCGACGTTCGTTCTGGCGCTCACCTCAAGGAAATGCTGTACTTTGGAAGTAAACCCCATGGTGCCTCTCGGTGTCTTTGGAAAGTGGTCTATCGTTAATCGGCTCTCAGCTTCCTGCAACTTCTGCTGGGCTTTGGGGAGCTTGTTCTTCGCCATCTTTGGTGAGGCTTTGTTCGCCATTGTAGGCGAGAAGTCTCCCAACACCTTTTCAATCTGAGCTCGCGAGACGATTTCTTCCGTTGCAGTTGTCTCGAAAGAGAGAATGTCGATCTGATCCGAACCAGCTGAGAACAGGGCATGGAGAGAACCTGTCATTTCCAGACGAGCGCCGTTCGGGTAGGACACCGAGAATATGGCATGCTGGCAGGTAACCTGGTGGCTCCCATTTGGGTGCGGTACTTCTCGCGCGTGTTCCGTGTGCAATCGTAAAGAGCTTGCGCCTGAGTCAAAATATGAGTAGAAGTATCTGGCGACATTCGGCCTGAGCACTTCATATGTTTTCGGCCGTCCGGCAGCTGGATCAGCAAAGGTATGCATCAGCCTCCCTTCCGGCGCGAAGTGCTTCTCAACAAAATTGTGCCAATGTGTGATGTTCTTGCCATTCGCTGTCTGGCTCTCATTGGGCACGAAATTGCTGAGATGATCGCTGAAGTTCATCAATCGTAAAATAAACATGCCACCTTGGGAAGCATGCTGTTGTTGCGCTGCCATGGACCTGGCTTGGTAAGCTTGCTGCCGCTGGAGCAGTGCTAGCTGTTGCCGTTGCTGTAGGCTCATGGCTTGCTGCTGTTGTGGCGTATGCTGTTGACCCTGGGGTTGCCCGCCTTGCTGCGCTTGAGGTTGGCTTTGCTGAGGCTGCGCTTGCTGTGGATGTTGTGGCTGCTGACCTGATTGCGCTTGCTCGTTGGGATTGGCCATGCGAGACTGGGGTCGCATTTGTTGCGCCGCAGCCTGAGCAGGAGTGGCCTGCGGGTTCGTTGTTTGCGGTTGCCCTTGATTACTCTGCTGGGAATGTTGCTGCTGCATAGCCAATTGCTGCGCCATCTGATTTTGGTGCTGCTGTTGGGCTTGGTGCTGCTGCTGCATCCGCTGCTGCATCATCTGCATCTGCTGCGCTTGTAGATGTGGCGTAAGTTGCACGGCTTGACCGCCCTGCTGTTGGACTGCATGCTGATTTTGTTGTTGCTGTAATTGCTGCGCAAGCTGAGGGTTCATTTGCATTCCCGGCTGCATCATGCCGTTTGCTTGAGCCTGCTGCATCATCTGTTGCTGTCGCAAACGCATCTGATGGTGTTGCATAGCTAATTGAGGATTCGATTGCACTGCCGCCACTGTTAGCGATTGCGCTCTGATGAATGGCAACGATGTCGTGCTAGGGACGTATCTCGTGGGAGCATTTCAGGATGTGTATGAGCTGCAATCCACGGTTTCTCACGATTCCAACGCTCCAGGATGACTTACTAGCTGCGATCTGAGCTTGCTGATGCACCAGCTGCTGCTGCGGCGTCAAGTGACTTAACGCCTGTGCATTGGGCATTCCGCCAGCCATGCTCTGGCCACCCATATGCGCAGGCATGGCCATTCCGGCACCTGGATGCTGGCCGCCCATACCTCCTGGGCCCATCCCGTTTCCGCCATGCTGCATGCCCATCATTCCCGCCTGCTGTGGGGCATTTGAGACGCCGGGATGCATCTGCATCGGTTGGCCCATGTGCTGACCTGGATTAGGAGCCATGCCCGGGTGGCCGTGAGGCAAGCCTGGATGCATGCCTCCAGGCGTAGGCTGATATGCGGCCATCATCTTGCTCTGCTCCGCTCCGCTCTGCGTGCTGCCACTGGGGATCTACAGGCCAATATGTGCTGTGCTAAATACGGTCGCAATGTTATGATGTCGCACGTTGGTGCCGCCGGCCTGAGAGCGGTCGAGCAGCAGTCTCAGACCTGGACGGACAATGCATAGGGCGGTTCGGTGGCTCGGGGGTGCAGGGCGGAAGTGCGCAGGCTCAAACACGTGCTGTTGCTTGCTTGGTTGCTCTCAAGGCCGCCAAGCGGGACGCGGGTTGTTTCTGCTGCGTATTCTGGTTCTGGCTGGTCGCGGAACAATGCGCACGGGGCGGGCGTGGAAGATGGGGCGGTGTATACAGATGCTGATAGATGGGGACGGCTTCTTTGCGTGTAGGATGTAGTGCTATGGCCGAGTGTTCACGCGCATCCAGCAGACAGTGCGAGCCGGGTGAGACTCAGCGCGCCGGCATCCAGCAAGCCGGCAGAGCGTCGATCTTCAGCGAGCCAGGAGACGGTGTTGCCGCCGTAGTACGAATCTCGAATTCTAGTCGGTCCAGGTCTCGGCACAGTCGAGGGGAGAAAGGGAGAAGGGAACGAGGAACTCAGAGTCGTCGTCGCATCGCGAGCGGCGGCGGGTGCGCAGTATTGCTGGTTTGCGCTGGGACGAGGTCGGGGCACCAGGAGACGGGAGAGACTCTGGCTCGTGGCAGCTGGAAAACCTCTGGCACTGGTCGGCCATGCTGGTGTCGAACTGCCATATCTTCCTGCGGCCGAGAAGCTTACAGTAGTATGTAATCATGTAGCGGTAACACTCAAGTATTTATTCTACAGCGCGACAGCATCTTTGGCTCCCTTGGCCGCGATTCCATTCAACAACCCAGCTTCTCTGTCCTTCTACACCGTGAGTTCTGCCATCGTCTGTTTGCCGACGGATACCGCCGCCTGCCGAGGGGCTAGCGCGCGCGGTCTAAATTTCTCAAATGCAGAAGCAGCTTCCTTTCCAACTGCACCCATCTTGAAGGCAGTCTTCTTCATACTCTCTGCGCTCCAGCACATCGTCCATGCGTCGCTTGCAAATGGTACGTAAGCACTCCTCCAGTCACACACCCCATCGTTGCGAGATGACAACCAAATCATTGTCTTCTTTTCCCAGCTGAGTCGCCCTTGAAGAAATCAGTCTTCTCGTCCGCCTTCGCCGGCGGATGTATACTTGCCAGTAATTTTTGTCTGACAACCTTGAGACACCTATAACACACCGGCCTGCCGCTATTGTCGTGCTTTGGCTAATTTTACATCTCATAACAGGTTGACCCCCGATTTAGCTCGCGCACGCATGCTGGGGTCGAGTTTTGCAACGTCTCGCGTCGCACGTCGAGCCTCCTCGAACCAAGTGGCACCCACTCAATGGAAAGGGAATGCCGTTGTGGCTGTCAGAACTGGAAGTGGAGCATCAACTATGAAGAGTCGGTACCCGTCCATGGCCTTGCGCACGCCACCGACGACCATGTCCCGCTGCACTTGGGCGTGGACAGCATCGTACGGCAAAGGTGGCCATACAAGAGGTAAGCTATACCCTATCTACACCCGTCTGCTGGATGATGAAAACCGTACCACATTCGCAGTTTCCACTCGAGCCTCCGCCACGAACCTATTGTAGGAGGCAGATGAGGGCGCAATCTTCCTTGGATGTCTGACCCACCCCAGCAAATTTTCAAATTCAGTCGCACATCTTGAACTGCTTTGCGAGATTCGGCTGACCACATTTAGCAATTCAGTGCCGTGCCATCATATGCCCGTCCATGCGTGCATGACGAGACGTTTTCATCTTCTCGCGCGATTCCGCTCGAGCAGGAGAAGACTGGCGTTACATAGGTATTCTTCACGGCTGCGTGTGGTCGGTCTTGTGATAAAATGAGAATTGGTTGGACTTCAATGAGAAACGCCAATCACTACACTTCTCCAGGCCAGAACGTGGGTTGCCAGTATATCTAACATTCTTCAGGGAAGGACGCAATGCTGTTGCTACTCAATACAATCCCCCACCCATGTTTTATGCATCGATCAAGTTCTCGCTGTCACCATTCTGCTGCTGTTGTTGCTCCCCATTCTCGTTCGAGCCATCTTGCGTGTCTTTCGAGCCCTTCTTGCTCTGCCTCTGGTAGTACTGATCCAGGATCTTCTTCGGGATACGGTTGAGCAATTCCTTGGGGTAGATTCTGAGGAGCTCCCAAGCTTGATCGAGACCGTCGAAAATGGATCGCTTCTCGTACGCTCCCTGTGAAATATACGTCTTTTCAAACTTTTCCAAGAATTCGAGTGACAGCTTGTCCTCATTCGACAGTGCTTCCTCGCCGACAACAGCTTTCATCGAGGCTGCATCACGACCAATGGCGTACTTGGCGTAGAGCTGGTTGGAGACATCGGAATGGTCTTTGCGGGTGTGCCCTTCACCGATGGCAGACTTCATGAGACGGGACAGCGAGGGCAAGACGTTGATTGGTGGGTAGATACCCTTATTATCCAATTGTCGGTCGACGAAGATTTGCCCTTCTGTGATGTAGCCAGTCAAGTCAGGAATAGGGTGCGTGATGTCTGCGCATTGTTAGCTCAAATCAAAAGATCAAATTTCAGGGGATGCATACCATCGTTCGGCATAGTCAAGATGGGAATCTGAGTGATGGAACCATTTCGTCCCTCGACACGACCGGCTCGCTCGTAGATTGTCGACAAGTCAGTGTACATGTAACCTGGGTAGCCACGACGACCTGGGACTTCTTCTCTCGCAGCTGAAACTTCACGAAGAGCGTCGCAGTATGAAGAAAGATCAGTCAAAATGACAAGGACGTGCTTCTCCAGTTGGTATGCATAGTACTCTGCGGTGGTGAGTGCGAGACGTGGAGTAATGATGCGCTCAATGGTCGGGTCGTTGGCCAAGTTCAAAAACAGCGTGACGCGCTCCATACTGCCGTTCTCCTCGAAATCCTTGGTGAAGAATCGTGCTGTGTCCAAGTTGACACCCATGGCACCGAAGACGATAGAGAAGTTGTCCTCGTGGCCGTCGTGTACGCCCTTGGTCACGCCGTTGTTCTGCTGTACAAGACCTGCTTGTCTGCAGATCTGCGCCGCGATCTCGTTGTGTGGCAGACCGGAGGCAGAGAAGATCGGAATCTTTTGACCCCGAGCAATCGAGTTCATGGTGTCGATAGCTGAGATACCGGTCGAAATCATCTCCTCGGGATACACACGAGAATATGGGTTGATGGGCGAGCCATTGATGTCCAGATAATCCTCAGCCAGGACTTTCGGGCCCTTGTCGATAGCTCGTCCCGAACCATCAAAGACACGACCCAGCATATCCTCCGACACTCCCAGCTTGAGACTGTGGCCGGTGAATTCGACTTTGGTCTATTTGCATTCAGTACACCGCAGTTCCGACAGCGAAATTGAATGTGTATACCTTCTTGACATCAATGCCTGATGTCCCTTCGAAGACCTGGACAACGGCGCGGTTGCCTGGTGCCCATTATTAGCTCCCATGCCCAAGCCCATATATCTGTACTATCGCTGTAATACCTCTTGCCTCGAGCACCTGGCCTGATCTTTCTGTGCCATCGGGCAGCGTCAGAGATACGATCTCATTGAACCGCGGAAATTTGACCTGATGTCCACTGCTCAGTATTTTCGTCCAGTTGTGCCACCTTTCTGGCGGTTACATACGTTCTCGAGAATGACCAAGGGTCCATTGACACCTCCGATGGTGTTGTATCGAATGCGAGGTGTGATCCTCATCATGCGAGGGTCCGCATCCTCGCCTTTTGCCATGCTTGCTTGCGTGCGCCAACGACTGGAGGTATCCTAATTTATTGACGGAGGACGGACGGCTATGACCTGGAAGACGGACTCGGCTCGCGCGTTATCGTGGAATTGCAATGTTCTCCACGCAAGTCGGCGATGTCGTGGTCGAGCGTGGTGGCTTCGGTCAGGTACATGTCTGGAAGCCGCGAAGCTTGCCCAAGCTGTCGTTCATAATGCCAAGAACCACCACCAGCCTCGTCATCGGCCTGTCCTTTGCTGCTTCACCATCACGAAAAACATCGTTCACCACAACAGACACAGCACATAATCTTTGGCGGCACAGGTCTGCACAGATGGAGAGAGTAAATACACGATGTGATTTCTGACATATAAAGATCTATATACGGACATTTAGTTGCTTTCGAAAGGAGTCTCAAATGGCCTCTCCGCTCGTGGTGTCAACCTCGCTAGATGCCGACGTTGGCCGTCCTGCCAGTCCAGCAACGCAGTGTGCGAGGTGACCCTGTTGTCCCACACTATGACTGTTCCCTTCTCCCTGTATGCCGGGTTATGGTCAGTCCAAGTTCAGATTTTGAAGATTCACATCTAGCTTCAACGTACCATTTCAAGCGCGCATGCATATCCGCGGAGTATGCAATGTGATCATACAAAAACTTCAACAGATAATCGGACTCCTCCTTCTTGAAGCCCACAATTCGTCTCGTGAACTGGGGGTTCACGAATAAGGCCTTCTCTCCAGTGACGGGATGCGTACGAACAATCGGGTGCACATTGCTCACTGGCTCGCGGCGAACGATGGAGCCTCTGGCAAGCGCAGCCTGGGCTTGCTCGTGACCTGAGTGCACAGCCTTAAGGCCATGGAGTCTCTTCTGGAACTCTGGAGATAATCTTCTGTATGCTGCGGCCATGTTACAGAACAGTGTATCACCACCAGCGACAGGACCGTCAAGGAGGTAGAGGAACGTCGTAGAGGGCGGCTGGATCTCATATGTCACGTCAGAGTGCCAGGTGATGGAGTTGGTCCGCTCCTCGAAGTAGTCTCTCGCTGTGGTGTCACTGGCACTGCGATGGACGAGATGGACCTTCGGGAAGCCCTTCGGCGCACCTGAGGCGGGATGAATGTGTGACGGTCCGAAATATTCTGCGATGTCTAAAGCTTCTTGAATTGGCAGGTCGGCGAAGTCCTGGTCACGGAACGCCACGACCTTCTTCTCGGCTACAAATCGCGCAAGCTCATCCTTTCCGGCATTGTTGAGCTTGCTGATCTGAACTCCAGAGACCTCAGCTCCGATATTGGCAGTCAAGTCTTTGACCGTCGCGCTGGCAAGCAGGTTGGGAAACGTTGGGTCAGCGTTTTTCCCAGGCTCAACCGGCTCGAATGGCTCATATGGTGGAAATTTGGTGTCTTCCCAATACCTTCAACAATGTTAACGGGAGGCTTAAGATACAACACGGTTAGGCTTACGGAAGGTAATTTGGGTAAGCAGCCGGAGCGTGTTTGCCGTCCGCTGTACCATGCAGTTCAACATCGTACTTGGTGGACTTTGCCCCCTGCGCAAAGGCTTCCTTGTACTCGGCGCTCTGCTGCTTATCCTTCTTGTACAAGTCTTCAACCTCGCGATCAATTGTTCGGTCTGCGATCGCAACTGGATTATCGATGAGTGCTGGCGCCATCTTGGGTTGGTATTCAACAGTAGAAAGTAACACGAAGTTCGTCAAGCAGGCCAAAGTCTAGGAATACAAGAATGGAAAGGATAAAAATGTGCAAAGAATGGCGCAACTCCACCTCACATATATCAAACCATTCGCCATTCCGGCATCGGCTCAGCATCACAATCATTGATCTTGCACATGTGCCCAGCAACAGCTTGGCCTCGCCACGCCTACTCGCCTGCTCGCCTGCTTGCCTGTGAGGTGAGCTGACCAAAGAGAAGCTGTGGACCCGCGCGCGACCTCAAAGAGCTCCATCTTGCTCGCTGGGGTTGCAGTTCGATCAACCTTCCAAGCCCGGCGCCGAGCAGCACCAAAGCGGGGCAAACATCGTGACCTATGGTTGAAAGATGAAACACATGCAGATAAAGCATCAAAGCAACGTGGGAGGCGCGTGCCGTGCGAAGCCGGACTGTCGTCTAGATACCGCGAAGTAGCGGCGGCCTGTCGGCATTGGCCAATGGTGTGGATTCGCAGACGAATCCTCGAAGGCATTTATGTATTGCTCAAGATGTTCCAAAAGCACGCCATACAACTATTTGCCTTTGTGATTGGCAGAAAGTCGGGCATTCGCCCCTCGACTTGGGATGATCCGAGCGCACGTCTCATCACTATTGTCTCGTTGTGCTTGCAGGATTCTTGCCCCTACGTAGCATTGGGACCGTTTCTTCGTCTCGCGTATGCCTGAAGGCCGAGAATGCAGTCAAGGCTACGTACGTTCGATTCCGTTGTGGATGCTAAGGCTCACTCGTGCCGCGCGAGCGTGTTTTATCTGGGCATTTTTCGGCCACGACCGGGAATGGCTACCGTTTCGATATGACTAGCAGATCCACAGCAACGTGTGATGCTTGTTCTTGAAGACGTTTTTCCGGCTCGTTGGGTGTGACGCCAATAGATCGCGTTGTGCCCACGTTTCTAGCGGGAGCTTGAGCATGCTTATAGTGCTCTGGGCACCGTGGTCTTTGCCGCTTTGCGCCAACTAGTTCTTGGTGTTCGTGATCTTGACCGACTCCTTGGCAAGTTCTGTGAGAAGTGAAGATGGGGCGCCCTGACCATGAAGAATCATCCAGCGACAGTGCGGCAGATCTGAAGGCGTTCCCGGTGGCAGCTATTGCGGAGCCAAAGCTATTCTCACGAACGGGAGGGAAGACATTCGAGACCGATTCTCTCGAATCGTTCTACAAACCGATCGACGAGTATGAAGGCGCTCATCGCTTCGATCCTAAATTTGAATGGGAGTCCAAAGAGGAGAAGCGAGTTGTTCGCCGGGTATGTTTTGTTGTTTGGGCATCGGTCGTGCAGGCTGCTTCAATTACGAGGTATCAGGCCAGATCATCAATCAGGTTCTGACATTTTCACAGATCGATTGGCGGATATGCTCGTGGGTTTGTCTCATGTTCTTTGCACTACAGCTCGATCGTGGCAACATTTCCCAGGCACTTTCGGACAACATGCTTGACGATCTAGGAATGTCGACTAATGAGTACAACACCGGTAATGCCCAGTGTTGACCCAAAATATTCGAGACACCTACTGATCATATCGGCAGGGCAAACCATCTTCTACCTGGCATTCTTGTTCGCCGAATTGCCTTCTCAACTGATTTCGAAAAAACTGGGCCCGGACAACTGGATCCCGATTCAGATGGTTTCTTGGTCGTTGGTGAGGCACCAAAGGCGGATATATGGCTGAGGAGTTCGCTAATCAAGTGTGTTCTCCACTGCAGGTGGCCAGTTGCCAAGCATTCTTGTCCGGTCGCAGTTCGTTCTGGGCATGTCGGGCCTTGCTTGGATTGGTCGAAGGAGGATTTATCCCAGATGTTATCCTGTATCTGAGCTATTTCTACACCGGCAAAGAGTCAGCAAATTGTGTTTCATTCAAAAGCATTGAACGTCCTGCTGACTTGGACTCAGGCTTCCGATTCGGCTATCATTCTTCTGGACGGCGTATCAAACGACTAGTATCATTTCCGCATTCCTTGCCTATGGAATCCTGCACATGCGAGGCGTGAGTACAGAATGTTAGGTCTCTACGCTTCGCTCATAAGCTAATCGTTGTAGATCAATGGCCTGGCTGGCTGGCGTTGGTGAGACTTCCAGGCTCGAAAGTCTTGTTGTAAGATCTGCTGATCATTCATCTTATATTGATAGGCTCTTCGCACTCGAGGGCACACTGACTGGCCTGATCGGCATTGTGAGCTACTTCTACCTTCCACCCTCGCCGACGCAGACAGCGTCTAGATTTAGGGGTAAGGATGGTTGGTTCAGCGAGCGAGAGGAGAAGATCATGGTCAATCGAATCCTGCGCGATGATCCAAGCAAGGGCGATATGTAAGGATACCGCACGATTCCTTCGGTACGGGACACTGCTAATCTGCTGTAGGCATAATCGGCAAGGTCTCGATCTTGGCATGTTCTGGGCTTGCCTCAAAGATTGTCAGTACAGCAAACAAGTCAAAGGCATCTTGAGTCTCGGGTGCCGCCGTCAGACTTGCCGGATTGGAGACAAATGCTGACCGTTGTGCGCTTTGCTCCCAGATCACATGTGGCCCATCTACCTGTTGGGTCTCTCCTGGATGCTGCCAAGCATACCGATCAACAGCTACCTAACACTGCAGCTCAAATCTGTCGGATTCGGCACTTTTGAAACGAACCTGTTGACGATACCCGCGTATGTACTGTTCATCATTAACCTTCTCGCTTTTACCTGGATTTCCGAAAAACTCAACGAGAGATTTTTGCTGGCTACTATCAGCCAGTGGTGGTGTCTGCCCCTCTTGATTGCTCTTGAGGTTCTCCCTGCGACTCGGAGTCCATGGACAGCCTGTAAGTATTATCCAATAACCTCCGCTTCGCACTTGAATCGAGACACTTCACTAAACCTATTCTGCCTCTCTGATAGGGGTACTTTCGGTTCTGCTGTATGCAGAGCCCTATGTGCATGCCGTGATCGTAGCGGTCACCTCTAGAAATGCAGGGACTGTTAGAACAAGGACCGTGGCTTCGGCGATTTACAACATGATGGTCCAGGTCTCGAACATCATCGGCAACAATGTGCGTTGCTAGCATAGCGCAATACCTGTCATAAACGATTAGCTAACCACAGACTAAAGATCTATCGTACCGATGACAAGCCGCAATATTATCGGGTATGTAACACAAGCATAGCCCTAATATCTGGAGTATGTACTAATCGTCCTTCGCATCCAGGGCAATAAGGTACTTCTAGCACTCGTGGCCTATAATATTGTGCTGTTTGTCGCCGCGAAGATATTCTACGTCCGGGTCAACGCCAAGAGAGACCGATTATGGAGTGCTATGTCGCATGAGCAGAAGCAAGAGTACTTGACCACCACAAAAGACAAGGGAAACAAGAGGTTAGACTTCCGGTTCGCTCACTGATAGCGCACCCACAGTGTCATCGGTGGACTAGGCCTGGAAGTATTACAGCGACAGAAGATATTTTTCCAGCCACGGTTCTGACTAGTGCTTGATTCCACGGCATTCTCAACAGAAGGACTGAGTGGCTGGTTTCGGAGGGTTGGAAGCAATTCAAGTCGCGTGACGGGCGTTCGTTAACGATATCAAGATCTCGCATGGACAAGGCAGCGGGCCTCTAGTGTCGCGGACCAGCAGCCGGCCAGCCTTCGTTGCACTGTGCCCAGTGTTGAGCCCTTGAAGTCCACGTCCGCGTTGGGCGTCGGACCTTGGAAGATGAAGTCGATATTTGGCCCAGCCTTGGCACCACTGGATGCCGGCTTACTTAATACCAAGGTATGCCCAATGTTAACCTTGTTGATTCTTGTTTTGTCTTCCTCTTCTCTTATCATCATCAGTCACAACGCAAGCGCAGGAAGCGAGTGCATCGGCGACCAAACAAGATATCAACAAGGGCTATATGCTACGCTCATGGATCACGATTGGTAGATGCCACCAGAATTGAGCGTAGCCGACGTGGTGAAGAGGCTCATCTTCTTTCGCCTGCCTAGCTCTCTCTGAAACACAGGAGCTGTTGCTCGCGTTGGCGTTGGCGAATTGCGCGTCCAAAAGAAACATTTTACACAGCCCACTGATACCATGGGACTCTTTCGACAGCGTACGTGGCAGCTGGCCGGCGGCGCGAGGCAGCCTTCTTCACAGCGCGGCGCCTCAGGTTCTGCTGCAAATTCGCATTACGCCGAGGCTTGGGATGCAGAGTGACGATCGAGGCATCGAATCATGTTGTTCGTAGGCATCGAAGCATGTAAGTCATCTTGAGCTTGATTGATCGCCTTCTCAAGCATTTGTCTCCAAACAGATGCCAAGACGGAGCAGTCCATTGTTGGCGAGCAGGGTGAGGCAGCTATCCCATGTCAGAAGGCTCAGCAGTCTTGGCTTTGCTGTGCAGCCCTCACGAAGCAGACTCGAGCAGCAGTTTCAGGTTATACACAAGGCGCAATTCGCTTGGCAAAAGGGACGGTCTGCTATTCTTGAGCTGTGCAAGCATTTCGTGCTGCCTGATGAAGAAAGCAACACTCACCTGCGGTCCAGGGCCAGATGAACATTTCTTGGCTACACTGCAATCAACAACGTATTACCTATGATGCTCTTCATGGTATACAGCAACAGTCAGAGAAGAACAGGCTTGGCACCTGCAGACAGCTGGCGATGCTGAAGGACGCCGCGCTTGGACTTGCTTCAGACTCAGCATCCAAAGCTGTCGCGCTGCTCATCCGCCCATCCCGTGGGCGACGTGGGCGACGCAATACGTCGGCTGCCAGATAAACACAGTTCAGTGATGGGAGGTATAAGTATGGTGACGCCAATGCAGGATTCTTTGCAATAGGATGACCAGCTCCAAGTATTGAAACTGATTACTATTTGCTCTGTCTCATACCACGGGAAGGCCTTTGAGAATGCACACGATCTTCACAAGAATCAGGTCTAGATTTGTTGGCCAACATGCGACTCTACGACCATTTCGCCTGCTCGTTCAAGATGTCTTTAAGCTCATTCAGCGTTGGCGTTCTGACTGGACAATCTTCAATTCCGTAGTGCTGGCCAGCTCAGTGTTTATCTTTTTCACAAACGTATGTGTCTGTGACTTCGCTCTTTCTGCGTGACGAACTAACATTTGTTTCTTGCCCCGTAGTTACTGCCCGGAATCACATTCGCTAGCGAACTGTACTCACTGACGGGCCAGAACTGGGGAACAGTCGAAATCATCCTCTCAACAGGTCTCTGTAACATCACGTTCTCAATTTTCGGCCTTCAACCACTCACTGTGCTGGGTGTCACCGGGTCCTTCACGGTGATTGCAGAACACTTATATTCATTGGTGACCGAATCCTTTGGTGTGCCCTTTTTACCCTTCATGGCGTGGTCGTTGATTCACACGTGCTGGATGCTCTGGATACTTGGCACTTTCAATGCTCACGAATGGACGATGGTCTACGTCACGGATTTCACCTGCGAAATATTCAGCCTGCTGAACTCGATCATATATTTCAATAAAGCTCTGCAAGAATTTCGGCGCGGCCACGAAGAGATGCCATTTGACGCCTTCCTGTATTCGGTCATTGATGGCGTGGGAACCTTCCTGTTCGCACTCCTTCTGTCGTCAGCGGAAAGATGGAAAGTGTTTCCACAATGGTTGAGGACCATGATGAGACAGTATGCTACTGCCGTCGCTGTCATATTCTTCGTCGGCATCGGATACGTGGGCGAGGCAAAAGGTCTTCAGAAAACACGATTGTCAACAAGCAGCGATCGTTTCGCGCCCTCTTCTCCCGATCGATCGACCTTCTTCGTGCAGTTCTGGACGCTCTCTCCAGATCGCATAGCAGTCGCAATGCTTCCCGGACTGATCATCACCATCCTCTTCTTCTTCGACCACGAAATCAGTACAATTATCTGCACCGCACGTCGTTATGGCATTCGCAAACCAACGGGTTTGACGATGGAGATGTTTCTACTTGGGATGACGACCGCTCTCTGCGGCGTGCTGGGCATTCCTCCAGCCAACGGGCTCCTGCCTCAAGCACCACTCCACTCGGAGAGCTTGTTGCATATTGAGGTAGAAGAGACGGACGGCATTGAACATCCAGTGCTACGTGTATACGAGCAGCGCTGGAGTAAACTGATACATGCTGGAGCAATCATGGCCTGCATTGCTCCGCCCTTACAGCTGGTGCTTGGTTTCACTCCCACCAGCGTCCTGGCCGGGCTATTCATGTTCATGGGCCAGCAAAGTTTATGCTCGAATCCCATATTCGGCCGGACTCTCAACATTTTGACTCCCACCTCGCAACTGCCAGCTCTGCCATCAGGAATCCCAAGCTACTGGCCACTTCATGGATACACCATCTTCCAGATTGTGATCACGGTGGTGGTCTTCATTGTCACACTGACCATAGCCGGTCCGGCCTTTCCCATCATCATAATAGCCCTGGTACCATTCCGACTGCTTGCCATGCCGCGTATCTGGAGGCGAGAGGTCTTGACATATCTCGACAAGTAAGTTGGCTTGAACGGCAAAAACTTGACGAGACATGTTCAGAATTTGCTGACTTTGGTTTGTGTGATCTAGGTGGTCATGCCAAGACGGTACACCAGAAGACGAAGACGAAGAGAAGTTGGACTGTGTCGAGGAAGATTTCCCAACCAGGCCGCTGATACCGAGTCTTGTGCTGTCCGATGTGGACCTCGAGAGAGCATGGCTGTCAGAAAACCGACGAAGCTTCGTCAGCAGCAGCAACAGCAACAGCGCGAGTACGAATAGGAGGCGATAGGGGACGCGTCCTGATTTGCGCCTGTCATGAAAATTTCAGCGTGGATATATGTATTTCTGTTTGATTTGCGATAGCGTAGACGATAGACGGTTCCTGATTCAGCTGGTCTGATCGAACCACAGCATGTATAACGCGTTGATTAGCCGTCCCCAGTCTCGGGTGCACTTTGTCAACTGTGTGGCGGCAGTGTATAGTAGAGAGGCAGAATAGTGATGTCGTGTGTATGAAGTGCTCGAGTTCCAGATGCCGGTTGGTGGGATCGTCATGATGCAGCGTGAACCTTGCAGCAAGAAGCTTGGACAGAAACATGTCGACGCTTCCGACCCAAACTCCTCGCCTGTGCATACCTTATGCGATAGCCGCGACTCGGCGCGTACTGTCACATCCAACATGTCCGGCACAGCATAGAGGGACTGCAATTGTATGGATGGCCAAGAAGGCATTGGTGTGGTGATCGCACGTATACATGAATGATAGGATACAGAAATACCACCCTGCTCCACCCAGAGTAGGCAGATGAACGTGAGATGGACAAGAAGACTTCCCGGACGCCTGCAGTAGGCGCAACCCGAAGTAGCACGGCCGACGACGCGAAGAAGACGGCGACGACAGCAGCATCACGGCCGAGCCTGTCAACGAGGACATCAACGTCGACATCGAATACGGGCTCGCCAGTCGCTACCAGGACGAGCACACTGAGTTCACGAGCCAATGGCACGAGCACTAGCAAACCGGCGTCCCGGCCGACCGCATCCACTGTACGCAAGACGACCGCTGAGACAGCCAAGACAGTCACAAAGGGCGATGAGAACAAGCGAGTTGCTGGAGCGCGTACTCCCACCACCACCGCCGCCACGGCGGGCGCACGTACGTCGAAGCATGACTCCGCGGCGAGCACTACAAGGAGAACCACGCTGGGTGGTGCGACATCGACGACAGCCAGTGCTGCGGCCAAGCGTCCATCGAGCGTAACGTCAGCCCCTCTGAAGCCGCGCATTAGCACTGCTCCGGCAACTACCACCGCCAATTCTACTTCGACTCCCAGAGCTCCTACCGCCGCGTCTCCAGCTCCTGCAGCCGCAGCAAAGCCCAGTGCGACTCCGCAAAGCCCTCGCAGTGCCGTGAGCAGCGCCACCACCAGCTCGTCCCGCCCTGTCACCCGAGACACCATTCCAGAAGAGCCTACCGACACCGGTACAGAGACGGAACATTTCGACGACGATGCACCGGAGCCCGGCTTGCAAGCCTCGTCACCTCGAAAACTGGAGATTCGATCCCTGAAGTCATCCACCTCGTCGCTGCGGCCGCAGTCCGTGTCTGATGCCGAAGTTGAGCGCAGGCCCCGAAAACTGGTTCACACTCGAGCACAATCCCTCGACGTTGGTCGGCCGTCATCGGACCAAGTACGTGATATGCGCGAAATGGAGGTCATGCAAGACTTTCTGCGCGAGACTGTTGCCAGGGATACGTTGTCGGCAGAAATCAAGGATCTAAAGGCTGAAATCTCCAGGATGGAGCGACAGAACCAAGTATTGGAAGAAGCTGCCAAGAATAATTCCGCGCAGGACCCCGAAAAGAAAGGTAAAGAAAGCGTGCAATCTGCCACCATCCGCTTGGTTCGCGAGCACTCTGCCGAAATCAGAGAGCTGAAGACCGCCCACGAGGCGACCATCGAGTATATCAAGTCCTCACACGCTACCGAACTCGCGAAGTTGAAATCTGAATTGGAAAATCATCGTCGCAGATCTTCGCGTCTGGAGGGTGTCGAGATCAAGATCGAGGCTGTCGAGGAGGCGCTAAGGGAGAGCAAAGAGAAGGCATCGCTGAACGAACAAGAGCTAGAGCAGGAACGGCAGAAGGCGGCCGATCGTGATCAACTGGCCCAGGTGGTCGAAGAGCTGAAGCAGGAGATCGACCGGTGTCAGCTGAAGCTTGACGAGGATAGTCAAGTTCAAGCCAAGGAGACAGAGGAAGTACAGAAGCTCTCTGAGCAGCTACGTAAAAACCTTGAGGAGGAGCGTCAGCGGAGTCAGGCTGCCGACGAGAAAGCTGAAAGAGCCGCATCTGAGCTGGAGGAAAGCCGGCAGCGATTTGAGATGGAGCTCAAGGAGATGCGGGAGAGGACAGAACAGCAGACCGAGGAGCTCAGGACTGCTGCATCGGAGGCAGAACAGACGAGCAAACGTCTGCAGGAGGAGATCGAAGAGCTTCGTGCCAAAGATGCAGAGAACTCGGAGCGAAGCAAAGCTACACTCGAGGGCTCAACGAGTACCGTGAAAACGCTGGAAGACGACATTGAGCGCCTTCGAAGGCAGCATGATCTTCAGCTGGAAACTTACACGAAGCGAGTAGAAGAAGCTGAGAAGAGGACGGAAGAAGTGCAAATAGAGCTAGAAGAACTCAAGGAGTTGCGCAAGTCAGAGCAGCAGAGCAGTGCTGAAACAAGAGAAAAGACAGAAGAGGTCATACAAGACCTTCAGAACCAGCTGCAAAAGCTCCAACTGAAGGGCAGTGATGAGAGTCAGGTCGTCGAGGAGCTACAGACGAAGGTGCAGAAGCTGCAGCAGCTCAAAGACGAGTCTGAGAAACATCATACAGAGGAGGTCGAAGAGCTCCAAAACCTCGTGGAAGCCCTTCAGAATGATGTACAGGAGATGGAGCGAACGCGTGACGACTTCGTGACGAAGAAGGAACTAGAAGCCAAGGACAGTGGTGCCATCGTCCAGGAGATGCAGGACAAGGTGATCGGATTACAGCAGCAACTACAAGACGCTACGAATGCCCGGGACGAGAGCCTGAGGCAGCTTCAAGATCTGACTTCCATAATGCAAGAGGAGGCCAAAGCGTCGGATGATGCTGCGAATGCTGCAGTCGCAACCAAAGAGCAGGAGAATGCTGAGCTCGCCAACTTGGTGGATGAGCTGCAGACCAGAATTTTTGAACATCAACAAATGGCTGCAGACGCCAAATCTCAGGCGGAGAAAGAGACTGCAGCACTCAACGAAGTTGTTCAAAGCCTGCAAACGGAGCTAGAAACACTGCAGCGCAGGGTACGAGACGAAGAAACTGCACGCCAGCTCTCGGATCAGAAAGGTAATCAGCTTCACGAGGTTCACCAGCGGGTCGTTGAGGAACGAGAGGCTATTCAATCGAGGCATGATTTCTGGATGCAACAAAGTCAGGAGAAAGATGATCGTGTTGACGAGCTGTCTGCATTACTGGCAGAAGTCCAAACCAGCAAAGCCAATGCCGAGGAAAAGCTATGGAACGTCCAAAGTGAACTCCAAGGCCTGCAGAACGTTCTCGAGGCGCTCACGGAGGACGCCAAGGTGAAACAGGAGAAGCACGATGCTGCGATGGAGGACCTCAAGCGAGAGCTGACAGTCTCTCACGCGGCGTTCGTGAAAGAACTGCAGGAGACGCATGCGAGTGAGATCAATGACCTTCGACAGCAATTGAGCAGCGCACAAGCCGCATATCAAACCGAACTTGAAGACTTGAGAGCTCAGTCGTTCACCAACGATGGCCTATCTGCGGTCGCCGTTCAGCAAAGGTACGAGGCATTACTCGCCGAGAAACTCAAGCTGGACCAAAAGCTAGGAGAACTCACCATGCAGCACAATCGGGAGCTGGAAGAAGAATCGCAGCGCCATGAGGCCATGTATCGGGATCTTCAGAACAGTTTCGTTCAGCTGAAGGAGAACCAACAACGTAACATCGAGGAGGCAACCAGAAGTTCTCTAGCGGCGCAGGCTGATCTTCAACGAACGGTATCTCGTTTGATTGCAGAGCATGAGCAAGCTTTGTCGAATCTCACGGATGAGCACGCCCAGAGCATGCTGCAAGTTGAACTGGCCCACGCAGCCAAGATTGCAGGCATTGAGGCAGCTGCGGCGACTCGTTCTGAATCGGATGCTATTGCTTCGATGCAAGCCGAACATGATCAGGCATTGAGGTCTCTCGCGGAGGAGCACTCGCACACAACGCAGGAACTTACCACCTCTCATGCTTCCCATCTCGCCGAAATCGAAGCTGCCACAATTGCCAAGATGCAAGAAGGTCATGATCGGGCCATGATCGATCTCTCAAACGAGCACTCGCAAAAGATCCACGAGCTGAACGTCTTACATGCAAGTCGCATTGCCGAGGTGGAGTCGGCAGCTATTAGGGAAGCTGGCATTGCGGCAGAAGAGCAGGCGAGATTATATGAGTCTGCAATTGAAGCACTGCGAAATGATCACAAAGCCGCGATCGAGGCCCTGCAAGATGGGCATACGGAGGCTTTAAGAAAGGCTGAAATTGCCGCAGAAAATCAACAGCGAGAACACGAGGCAGCCATCGCCGCACTGAAAGCTGAGCACGCGGTCCTGTTACGACGGCAAAGCGGTGCGTTCTCGGAGCTAAGGGAGCCCAATGTCACTCCGCCAGCAGACGGTTTATCGCACATCTTCGTCAATCGCGACGAAGATGCAGAAGATGAGGGTGGGCAGCTGGCAGATGGTCGACAGGAGACGCCATTGGCATATGCTTCAGAGGATGAACAGCACTCGCCAACACCAGACAGGGCCGGTGTGCGCGCTGCATTCGTACGGAATGGTACGCCGCCTGACGATGCTTTGCTGCAGCTTCGAAACGATAACGCCAACCTACGACTGGCTCTCAAAGCTGCGCAAGACGAGCTGGCGACCAGCATCAACACTGCCATAGGTGGACCCGACCTTCCACAGCCACAATATGAGCCAGAGAATGGTCACAAGGATGATCCTTTCCGCTCACCCACCACCACTGGCGACAATGGCGCTAGCCCGATCAATGACGATGAGGACGGCATTACGCTTGAAGGCACCCTGGAAAGCTTGAGAGTCCAGACCGAACAATTACTGGAAATCAATAATGATTTTATTCTGGAGCAGCGACGCTGGAATGGCAGGCTTGGATTGAAACCCAGATGTTCGCCACTAAGGGCTGCATCATAGAGTGGTGAGTACGAGCCTGTTGGACCAATTGGAGTGAAGAGCCTTATGGCTTGGGTAATGGACTTGGAGTAACCTCCCGAGTTTCGGGGAGCGCATATTGATACCCAGCATTATTTGTATACCGGAACCCCTTTGGAGTGAGAGGATGCCGAGATTGTTAATGAAATTCAAGTTCGGAACGCTGCTCTTTGTACAGACAGAAAGACAGGCAAGATAGTTTAATGCGCCATGATACCCACTCCGATGCCTGATGAGATTTAATCATAGCTTAGTAAATCGGTATAGAACTTCCACTTCGCTCTACATTGCTTGCATCTCCCGTGTCTCGTCATGCTTGCTCAGACTCGAAATCTCTGCTCGCTGGTAGGTCCCAAAGCTGCGTCTCCACTCGTGAAATGGACTTGGTCGGAAGCCGCTGCTTTCACATGACAGTCTGCTCCACCAAAAGTGAGTATTCACATCTTCATACCTCGATGGACTCGAACAGCGATGATTCACGTACGCAAGGGATGATGCAACACTGGCAATCGTCGCCACACCAGCATGGTTGCTTCACTGGAGGCTTGATAATGGCGTTCTTCGTGGCAGACGATGAGCCACTGGATGCGATTGAAGAGGCCGACGTTGCTGCTGGAGGCATTGCTGTTTGCGTGGGAAAAACCGGGTAGGGTGATGCTTCCTTGCTTGCTTTTCAGCTCAGGTCTTCCTGCAGGTCGTGAGGAGCTGAGAGATGTACACCTTGTATGAGAGCTTGTGGTGTGCTGTACGGAAATAATGCTTGTCGATTTGGGTGTTGTGTTTCAAGTGCGGTGGAGGTCGACAAGGTGTGCTGTTGCTTTCGGTGTGGCTGACTGGTTGTGTTAAAAGACAGGACCGGTGGTGACGTCGGGTCTGCGCCGCAGCCAGGAAGCAAGCCTGCCGTGGAAAGCTGGCACGGCGCCTGGCGGTGGGAGATCGCCAGGGTTCTCCCTTCACCGTTGCGTTTTGAGTGTGTGGCTATGGCACGTGGAGATCCTTCTGGGTCACATGTATTTGGGCGGTTTGATGCACAATAAAAGGCACAGGAAGAGAGTGCACGATACTTTCGAAGCACTACTCTACAATCAAAATCTCGCAGCACTTGGTCGAGCTTCAGAGACTGGCAGTAAGTGATCTGTCAATGGGATCCACAGTTCAATGGCTCACGTCAACTTTAGCTTGCGCAAGAACCGTGCACTCGATCTGCAACACTGGTATAGCAAGAATGTGTCGAGACCAAACCTCCATCTTGGCCAACAAGCCAGTTGCAATTCAGAAACCAAAACAGCCTTGCATCGAAGTCCCATGTGGACCAGGCTGCGACTGGTAAGCCATTACATACTTTTGGTCTGTAATCGATGCTGGACTAATCTCAACCATAGTGGCTTTTGTTGCATACCATGCACGATCATGTAGAGACTTCAGCAATATGGATATGATCTTGCCTGGTGCTTGGGTGATGGAATATGCCGTGCTGGAAGATAGCCTACGAGAGGCGTACAATCGTTGGCTAGCATGTCATATGTTGCATGGTGGTAGTATACTGAATCGAAAAAAACGCTCGCTGTTGCTAAACCTCCTTCCACCGGAGCCCACTAGGTTCATTGAAAGGTGTTTGGACAGCGTTTGAATCTCCAAATGGATTGTCCTCGTCTTCATCCTCGCTCTCTGACTGAGGTGCTGGTGCAGCTTTGGGTGGCATCGGTATAGAGACGGGTCTTGGAGGCTTAGCTGGCGGAGGGTCGTCCAAAGACAGTCCCGCTAATTGCTCTTGAGTCTTAGAGGGGCCTGTTTGTCTTGTTATACTGTCTTCCCAAGCATCACTGTCGCTATCATCACTGATACTTCTATCCATGATCTCGTACGCCGTCAGGGCCTTGACAAGCTCGTCATTGGCATTGACCAGACTCCCAATCCAGTCGTCAGACTCAACATGTTGTATGTAATACAGTATTCGGCGTCTGAGAGTCTTGCAGGCTTCGAAGCGACGTACGACTTCAGCGTTCGCAGACACTCGCTCGTTCTCCCGGTTAATAAGTTGAAGTCCATTGAGTAAATTTGTCGACGCGATAGATGCTTTGGCGATAGAGTTCGTCATGTTATCTTTCTCGCGAGAGAGATTGAAAGGCTTCCCGGACGGGCTTTTCTTGTCCTTGAAGAATTTCGTTGATAGGCTTGACGATGTAGATGTCAGAGTGACCGGATTGGGCGCGGGAGCCTTTGAAGGCTTCTGAGCCGCAGAGCCGGATCTCGAGCGCGCCGGACTCTCCTCTTCGAAGGGAGACTCGACAGGCGGCTCAGTCTCCCGAAGCACTTTTTGACGGGCAGCGGCTGGACGCTGTGTTTTGGGAAATTCTTTGTACAGATTGGCAATACGCTCCAGTCCAGCAGTGCCTTTGTAGGCATTTGCCCATTGGGTGAAAAGGATCCTACACTTCTGCCGGACGTGCGGGTCCACGGCTTCATCCCGTGCCATCAAACGCAGGCGCTCGAGAAGCGGTTCGTCGGCAAATGCACGTTGGAAGCGACCGCCAGCATTTTGAATCAGACCATCCAGAATGACCAGCGCCCTGACTTGCCTGTGTGGACTTCCATATTTGCTAGAAGAAGTGTAAGCTTGTTGACACAGAAATAACTTTCCGTACTGACAGTTTCTTTCGAATTGCTCTTGCGGCTTCTGTCGGTCCTGAGTCCTGAATGCGTATGACCTCGATGAGCTCGATAATGCCTAGCAGGAAATTTTACAACGATCAGCAAATATTTTGGCTTCAGCAACTCCGAGCACGGTAGCCGAGACTAGCCTTTTGTCCGCCACGTGTGCGATCATTGGCTCACGGCAGAGTCACTCAGATGCCTTGCACCCATTGCTATACATACCACTGATATCATCTTCCTCATATTGTTCACTAGTCATGCGATCGACCTGAACAGTAATTGCGGAATATGGCTTCCGCTGAAATTACAAGTATCAGCACATTAAGCCACCAGTGTCGTTGGGGAAGGAGAAATGAGGACGTGCTATCGCTCCAGTGCTGCTTCCGGCATTGATAGTGATAGCTGAAAGACAAGCAACTAACTCTTGACTTATCCTTGCGTCCAAGATAGATTGCCATGGCTTAGCAAAAGGTTGCCGAATTATTCAACGGACTGCAAATCTCGAAAGAGTGAAGATATACATGAACGAACAAGTGCCAATCCTCATTCGAGATTTCGAGCAAGACAACACTGGAATCCTACTCACCGATCCACCAAACATGGTTTTGGATATTCTTCAAGTGCTTCCTGGTGCTGTAGAACTTGACGGTGGATCTCCTGGTGCTGCAAGCGGAATACAGCCTTGCGCTGTCTATGAGTCGGTACTGCTTCACGCTAAGAGGTGCAAAAGTCAGCCACACCGAGCAAGAACGCCGCGCTTTATCTTGCTACGAATGTAAGGCAGCAGTTTTGCACTTACTGGCCAAGATCACCTGGAAGATCTGCCTCCCAGGGTGCTTGCTTGATGAGCTGGGCTTCCGCACTTGATCCGAGCGTGAGTTTGTTGGCAGATGAACTCACGAGCGTCCTAGTATCACCGCACTTTGTGTTGATGCTCCGTTCAAGGACCACGATCTGCAGAGATTTCGCGTGCAACACTAGTAAGCTATGCTATCACCAAAGGTCCATGTCGTTGTATGATAACAGGAGGAGCAACAAGCATAGCCGGCAGAGACAGAACTGGGCTCGTCATGTGGTCAGAGCCTCTGGCTTGGCAGAGCGCTAGGACTAGATAGTTATAGCGGCTCTACCACCTCACCTCGCACTTTTCCTCATCAATCACATGCGCTCTGCAGTCTCAGGAGTCACAACAACGTCTGCTGCGCTTGCGTGATCAAGTACACTTCCATAATGTCGACTTGGCGCGGCTGGAATGAATCGCAAGTGCCTAGCACGGGCTTCACCGCTATCAACGGATTCGATGTGAAGCGATGTGCGTCTAAACAAGACGAAGATGTCTTGACGGCTAACGCACAGTCTTGCAAAACCAGCAGTTGCAATACTACAGTAAACACTACAGTGAGACGCACCGTCTCCGAATATCTTGGACGCGGAGATGGTCAGCCTGCGGCTTCTACAATGCGCACTAAGGGCAAAAAGCGGAAAGTTGCTGCGAGCGAGAGAAGCAGAGCATTGAAACGACGAAAGTCCAGCAATACTATCGACGATGCCATGACGGTATCCAAGCCCAATGTCGAAGCCCACAGAACTGATTCTGCTGAATTTCGTGATGCTCACGATCCAACCCAATGGAACTCTAAGAGATCTGCGTCGAAACAAATTGACGCTCCTCACTGTCCAAACACGCCAGTAGGTATGAGTACTTTCACTGAGTTCACTGAGGGCGCGAAGCCTGTTCCAATTTATTACCAGACCACGTCTATTGTGCAAGCCGTAGATTCAACATCTATGCGTACATCAGTCGATTTCGTCAAAGCCAGTGATGGACATGGATATACTCAATACCAAGGGCCGTCAGCGTCTACTCGCTCGCCAAGTAACGTACAGTTCTCTCAACCGTGGCTCAACGCCGCGATTGCAAAGAGCTCTCACCTGCCCGTAGCCCAGACGCCGAATCAGAAGTTGAGCAAACCAGACAATGCGAAGAATGACAGAGCACGGCCACGACCTCTCAGCGGAAATGCCAAAATGGTCGCGAAACAGAACAAAAGCGACCCGCTCCGACCACAGGGGAATGGGCCATTCAAGGTGGCAGCGGCTGACCATCAGAGTCACCTTAACGGCAGGCATCTTACCCTGGAACGTCATCGTGGACAGGCACCACCAAGCTGTTTCAGCGATGAAGATGAATTCAGCGAAATAGACGTAGAGACGCTTGTCAGTTTGGAGAAACCAGTGGAAGCCGACCCTCAAACACCACTTGGGCGGACCTACAAGCAGAACGTCCGCGAAGTTGAGGAGGACGAGGACTATGGAGGAGCGCTTCTAACAGACGCGGAGCATCAATTACTAGGTGAGAAGATGAAGAGATAGTTCGACTCAGATGTACAGTGTTGACCGGGTCCAGCCAGATCCAAGCAATCCGAGAACGCTGTACAGCCAATTGTCCGCAAACCTTTCCCGTCTGCCATTCTGGACCGTTCCCCTATCTTCGGAGCCTCCAGCGAAGTCCTATTGCGGACCTGTTTCAGGCTGGGAGAGGCCATCAACACAGGCTCCCAGGCCCTCCGCGGAAACAAGAACGTGGTGATCGAGCTATACGCAAGAGTCACTTGTTCATGGCGTGAGGGCAGAAAGCAGCATTTCGTGTTCAGAGATATGTATCACGACAAACCCCCGTTCTTGGAAGGAACGTTTGAGCTCTTTGACCAGTCAAGCCTGTGGGATCTGGACAGCAGAGCCTTCCTCGCTGCTGTTGAGACAGGCATCACGTGCCGCGCCATAGGAAAGATGCGGCGTGATGCACAGAAGTGGAGACTTGATGTCCTGAGCATTTGGGAGGCTGATTCCTCGGACGTGGAGTTTGCAGCGGGCCTTTGCACTGACACTGTGCGAGATTGAGCGACAGCAAAAGATGCTAGGCAGAGAGCGATACAGTGCAGTGCATTGTTCGCTCTTTCTCACTGATCGCAGCCTGTGTCGCAAGGCGTAGGCAGCAGACTTGTGCCTTTATCTGGCTCGGAGGCGCCTTCAAGACACTTGCTTGGGCTGAGACATGTGCGGCTTATCCACGAAGTCAACACTAACCATGTCGTGCCCTGTTGCGCACGCGTCGCTGACGTGTGACGTCAAATTTTGCTTCATAGCAACATCAGATAAGCAGAGCATTCTTATGACAGGCCATTTCTTCTCGCGGCTTCGTCAGGCTCACTGAACTGCTCTTTTAAAACCCTCATTCCACTCCGGATACTCGCGCTTTGAGGAGCTAGAGGGCGCTTGCCATTGGTATTCAACGGACTCCCATTAGGCGGCCACGGCGTGCAAGAACCTTGCCCGTCTAACCTGCGTCGTTTGCTTAGAGCGTGGCCATAGCCATCGTCTTCGACCTCGCCTTCAGCATCAACATCAGCAGCTCCCGCCATTCGCTCGTCTTCGTCGGCACCGGCCACCATACCAGGCTCGGGAGGCGTCTCGTACGACACTCGCTGTCCCTCGTGAAGTGAGCTCGGGTCCGGATTACGTGGAAAGGGACCTCCAACGTTCCACACAGAGCCATTCATGATCATGTCATCTCCAATACTACCTTTGTAGGGTTCTCGCTGCTTTGGCTGAGAGGGCTGAGGCGCCACACGTGCTGGACGCATTGTGTGCTTGATAGTCGAGCGCCACTTCGCTATCAGAGCATTGGCATCATAATTCACCTCGTCTGCCCCACAGCGTAACTTAGTTGACCTGACTTCGCGCATAACCGCTGACGGCACCGGTACCGTGTTAGGAGGATGCATGAGATACTCCCGTGGCAGCTGACAGCGAGAGAGACGATCGTATTCGGCTTCAAGGTGTCGTATGTGTTGCTGCGCTTGCTCCATCTCCGACTTGTAGTTTCTGTTTCGCTCTTGAGCTCGAGTGTACGATCGAAGTATTTCCAATTGCCATGCTGAAGCTCGATCACTTTCGGACATGGCTTCCCAATGCTCCCAAGCACCAGAAAGATGCGTATGGTGCTTGAAAAGGACAGAGTCTGGTATGTTTTCTGTCTTGCGACGAAGCACAGAGCGCTCATTCAGGAGACGAGTCATGGTTTCCCATTGCCGCTTTCCGGGTGGCGTAAGAGTCCAAGAATCGCCAGATGGAAAAGGTGTCGGACTGAACAAAGTCGTCGGAGGTGACAAGATGGCCAAACACAGCCCCGGAAAGGAAAGGGAATAGAAGTCGAATTCGTCGAACAGCACCTTCGGCTCCAGCTTCTTGCTCGCAGCTTCCACACTACCCAGTATCTCCCTCAATGCCATTTCTGCTGCACGGCCTAGCTCCGCGTCCTCTTGCAATTTCCACATGCTTTCGGCCTCATACTGCGGTCGCTCAATCCTGCTTCCTGTATCGTCTCGTCGCATCTGTTGCGCGCGCTGCGCCTGCCCAGCATGAATCTGGGGAGTTTCTCCAGAGTCTCGCGAGGGCGGTCGTGGGGGCAGATTGTTTATGACGCCAGTAGCTTGCCAATGCGCTCTGTTAAACAAGGTATGTGAGTCGTGGTTATCTTTCGTATGCAAAGGCGAATCCGCGGGGCTATCCTGTGGCAGGCCTCCCGCAGCAGGACCGCGTGGTGGTCCATTTGACGCGCTATTTGGTGTTCCATGACCATGACTGTCCTGCCTCGGAGGCCCACTGCTACCACTCACGTTGCCGGCTTTTGCGCCTGTCCTCGGCTGGCGGCGAGTAATGCCACCACGTCGCTTTTTGATCTCTTCAACGTCGTGGACCCCATCCGGGGGCTTCGGGTTCTTCGGCTTGATATACAGGTCGAGATGTCGCCCGAGACTTGACGAGGTGAACGCTTGACCGCAGAAGGGACATTGGCGATCTTTCGGTGCCTTGTTCGCGCTTTGCTGGGCGGTGGACGAGGTCGGCGTGGATGCCTCGGTCTCCGGGTGATTGTTTGGTTCCTCTTCAGCCATCGAGGTCTGTAGGCCTTGGACTTTGCTCGAGGTGCCTGAGCAGTGTATTGGTAGATGCAAGTCTTCTCATCACATCGCGATCGCTGTTGTGCCAAGTGGGCCTTACGTCTTCCTAGAGCTTTTGAGGTATCCCCAATCTGCTGCGAAGCTTGTGCCTCTGCTGCAGCGAATGCCTCTCGGTGCTCAGTTGTCTGAGGTAAGCGAAGACCAGCTAATCCCCGATGTCGTGCCGTCCAGAGCCACAGAGCCACAGGGTTCGGCCACGGCGCTACCGTCTCAGGGTACCCATGCGCTGATCGAAGCTTACATGTATGTCTGCATTTACAGTGTGCAGCTTTCTTGAAGCTCACGTTCATTCACTTACGGTCGAACACCGCGCGCTACCAAACTCAAGTGCTGGACAGCGTCTATGGATCGACAGAGCAATCGTTCCGCTACTCGAACATACGCTGGATCGTCAAGTGACTTGCTCGACGCCGCGCACCACCTGTCCATCAATTCACTATTGCAGCTCGTTCCGCAACGGTATTGAAGGCATAGCTGTCTCTCAATGTTCACAGCCATTGCGCGGCTTATCTTGCCCTTTTCAAATCGTGTCAGCTGTCACGAATCACGACAGCCTTCAGCGCTATGCCTACACATGATGAATGAGATAAATGATGCCAGTTTTATTCAAGATAAGGCCTTGAGCAGAAACAGCGCTCAACCACCTGTGGTAAGGTATCAGATCGGGACCGTGATAGGCTATAAAGTTGGTACAGCATTGCTCGTGTCTTTCCTGATGTGCGCGAAGATCTCAGAATGATGGGAAATGCTATCAGATCCGCTGTAGAATTAGCGGGAATCTCGACACCAAATATCTTCTTCTTAATATTCGCTTCCTTCCCGTTCACAAGGCCAAGCTATCAAGGCTCAAACACGTAATGGAGGCTCAAGACATGTTCACGGAATCTAGACGAGTCCATATTCAATCTTCGCATTTCCCTCGTGGTGTCGATCATGAGAAGGCCGGGAGCCCGATTGACATCTCCCCTGCCAGGGTCATGCTCGATCACGAGCCACAGCCTAGGCTTGATCTTCATCTACTGAGAATGTGATGTACCAGCGCCACATCACCTTGCATGCCCTGTGTTTGCGAGTGACCATGATTGGTGCTTTTCAGAGCGCAGAGTTCCGGCACTTGAGGTGTCGTACTGTCTCGTCAAAATAATGTTCGCAAGGCTAGCGGCTACCAGAGAATCTACGCTAGAATTACTCAAGTCTGACCTCGGTGAAGGCTCGCCAAGTGTTCTGTCCACAATCTCATCTTGCTGGTTTACTTTGTCCCTTCAGATGCATGAAACTCGAGGGAGAGGTGCAAAGTCTCGTCTTCACTCGAGGAGATGAAGGGGTGACGGGATCTGGGCCAGCCCATCTCTTGTGGCTGTGCAAATTGCTTAAGATTCATGGTGTGCTGCTAAACTGCTTTGATCACTGGCAGACCAGGTTTGTGCACAAGGAATGACGTAGAGATCTTCATACTGCTCAACACGCAGGTCAAACACGATCGCGGAATATTTCGAGCTGTGACCTCCCACTGAGCGGAGATATATACACTTCAGATTACACCGCACGCTGCTAGAGATAGCATCTGTACGAATTGTCCCCATCCAGTCGTCTTTGAAGCAGCCTCACTGTGAGTTCTGGACACCAGTCTGTTCTTCGCAGATCTGGGATACAACATCCTAACCTCAGATCCCATCTCCGCACAGTTACTAACATCAATAGCAGGATACACCCAACCCATACACAGCCGCCAAGATGACTTCCCCGATCTCTCCGTCACATCAGTCTACGCTGCCCACACGCTCCAGCACTCTTGAGTCTGACGAGGCCATTCCTGACGAGGACAGCAGCGAGACCACCAAGTTATTCCACGAGCGCCTGCAGGCATGGAAGCATGCATGTGCATACGTCGAAGACTATATCCAAGCAACGGAGAAGTTGCACAAGGACAATGCTAAGGACTTTGAGAAGGTTCTCAAGACGGTCAGCCATCCGCTCAAGGAAGGCCATCACTTTGACCAGAACCTTGGAGGTGTTGCGGGCATGTTTGACAACATACGTTCCAACACACAAGGCTTGATCAATCTTCACAACGAAACATCTGCCTCGCTGAAAGGATCTGTTTTGCCAATTTTTGAGCGACTGCACAGCGAGATCAAGCATAAGACGAAAGAGCTTACCAAGGGCGCTGGTAAGGGCTCCAAGGCCGTGGACAAGGCTCGCAACACATCACAGAAGCATATTGAGTTCCTCGGCCAACATACTGCTGCTTTCGACTCCCACGGCGGCACGGTCAAAGCTGCTGAAGATCCCTACATCCTCCAGCGCCAGGTGTACCACCGCCTGAACAAGCAAGTCATAGAGGAGAACAATAACCGAGAGGACATGCTTGCTGTACAGAATAGCTTTGCCCAGTTCGAAGCCCATATCCTGCAGACTTTCCAGCAGGGTATGTCGCAATTCAACCAAATAGTGACCCAGGAAGCGGAGAGCACACGGACCATGTATGGTGATATGCTCGGAAACGTAAGTCCTGGACACGATACCTAACCAGACCTCGACTGGGACTGACCTCTGCAGATTCAACGTATTCCTCCAGACTTCGAGTGGAACGGCTTTGTCAAACGCAATGTCGGCACGCTGATCGATCCAAATGCCGCGAAGAGGACCGTCGAGAGCATTCGATTCCCGAATCAAGATCACAAGGCTACACAGCCATTGATCGCTGGCTCTCTTGAGCGCAAGAAGATGCTCAAACGCTATGATGCTGGGTATTATGTGGTCACTCCGTCGAAGTTCTTGCACGAGTTTAAGTGAGTATAGCAAGTGGCGGAAGGCGTCTATCCTTTCGACATGAGAGGGAAACGCTGACCCTGCATATTTGATTTAGGTCGGACGATGATTTCGCCAAGGACCCAAGTCCAGAGAATTCACTCTACCTGCCCGATTGTATGATTGGGGCTGTGGACGGTGTCAAGTTCAACGTTCGCGGCAAGGACACGAGTGGAAACGCTTTGATGAACAAGATGAGCAGGGCACACGAGTTTGCATTCAAGGCCCACACGCCGTCGGATGCGCAAAAGTGGCATTCAATCATCGCCAGCGTTGCCGGACAGTCCACGAACGAGATGCCCGGGGATGAAGAAAGCCCTGCGGCCAGTCCATCACAAGCAGCACCACAGCAAACCACTGGCTCGGTGGCGCCGCAGACTGTTGCTGAGGAAGCTACTGCTCCCCAAGCTGTGCCAGTGACGAGTGAGGCTGCTGCCACCCAGCCAGCCGTTCCACACACCACCGGGTCAGCCTAGCATGATGACTGCTTGCGGAAAGAGATGGGTCACCTCGAGAACTGCAAGTGAGGTTCGCCGCAGCGATGAGTGTTTCGGCAGTACACGATGGTGTTGTCCATTTATGTAATTCCTATACCCCAGCGATCACACGTCCCAGGTAGCATACGTAATGAAGGAAGCTTAATATTGCGATCTGCCCACTCACCAGCACTCGAAGTACGACGTATGCCCAAGTCAGGGATCACTGTTCTCCGAGCGATCAGTCACAGTCTCCGGGAGCTTTCGATTGGCGAACCTTGATGAAGCAGGACTGACAGAAAAGCATCGTGGCCACGAGCACGGGATGAGACGATGGTGACCTGTAGCGTTGCTCCATTTGATCCGGCGCATCGCAGGTCTGATAATAGTAGACAGCATCATTCGACCGACAACAAGTCCATGTGTGAAGTGAATAAGAAGAAGAAACGGTGCGCTAATAAGCTTTTTCTGATAAGATATCGGGGAAGCAAAACCCTGATGCGTCATCCATTGAACCGCGAGTTCAACAGACCTCCACGAGCTAGCTTCATACATACCTCCCACAGAGCCTCAAACCCCTCGAACAAGCTAGCGATCGCGCCGCGCGCGGCCATTGCTTTTGTCCGTGTGATAGCAGCATGCCACTGGCGAGTTCCAGAAGATGACGAGAACAGCTGCCCGCCTTGCAGGCCAAAGCAAACAGCGCGTGGGACTGGGCGCGGCCGAGACCGGATCGACTTTTCGCGTGTCCATCAGTTCACTAGCACTCCCGAGGGATGGCCAGCATCGTCAGAGAACCTTGCAAAGATGCTCCATTCATAGCTACTCTTCCTTCGCGCCACCGTGCCCTTCGTACGCTCCCGCTGGCTCAAATTCCTCGTTCACGATAGCTTCGACTGCGACTCCTCGTAGTCACTCACTTTCCGGCTCTTTTGGATCTCTGCCTCTATCATCCTCCCTTCATAAACGACCGTTTTCTAGCTCACCCATGGCTCGCAGTTTGAGCATTAACAATATCAATCCAAATGTGAAAGAGGCAAAATATGCCGTTCGTGGCGAGATTGCAATCAAGAGCGAACAGTATCGAACACAGCTAGCCAATGGAGAAGGCAAAGATCTGCCCTTCGACTCAGTCATCAGCGCGAATATTGGAAACCCACAACAACTCGATCAGAAGCCGATCACCTTTTTCCGACAAGTTGCAAGCTTGGTGGAAAACCCACAGCTGTTGGAAAAGGAAGAGGTGCTGAAAGACGGATTGGGATACAAGAGCGATGTGATTGAGCGTGCGAAGAAATTGCTGAAAGACGTGAAGAGCGTTGGCGCATACTCTCAATCCCCAGGTGCCCCCGGGATTCGCAAGAGCGTTGCAGAGTTCATTGAGAGGCGCGATGGCTATGCTGCGGACCCAGAGAATATCTACTTGTGCGGAGGCGCCAGTGCTGGTGTCAATGCACTGATGAGCATCATCTGCTCCGGCCCAAAAACTGGCGTTCTGGTACCAATTCCCCAATACCCGCTTTACACTGCTACGTTGAGTTTACTCAAAGGCCAAGTCGTGCCATACTATCTCAACGAGGAGTCGAACTGGAGTACCGACGTCGGCGATATGCGGTCAGCACTTAAGGAAGCGCAGAAGAAGGGCGTGGATGTTCGTGCCGTGGTTGTCATCAACCCTGGAAATCCTACCGGAGGTTCTCTCGACGCGGAAAACATTAAATCAGTCATTGAGCTTGCGGCCGAGGAGAAGCTCGTCGTACTTGCCGACGAAGTCTACCAAACGAATGTCTTCGAGGGAGAATTCATAAGCTTCAAGAAATCCCTGCGGGAATTGCAAAAGAGTGAGAAGAACAAAGATGGCAAGTTCGATCAGATCGAGTTGGCTAGCTTACATAGCATCAGTAAGGGCATGGTGGGCGAATGTGGACATCGTGGTGGCTACTACGAAATGGTCGGCTTCGATCCTGAGGTAGGGTTCTTGTCCGTCCGATTCCATGACCTATGCTGACTCGTCCAAGGTTGTGGCGCAAATCTACAAGTTCGCCAGTATTATGCTTTGTCCACCGGTGGTGGGCCAGTGCATCGTCGAGCTCATGGTGAATCCACCGAAGGAGGGAGATCCTTCATATGCACTCTATCGAGAGGAATATGATACAATTTTCAATAACCTTCGCAGTCGCGCCATGGCCCTCTACGATGCCTTCCAGGAAATGGAAGGTGTTGAGTGCCAGAGTCCGCAAGGCAGCATGTATCTGTATCCCACCATCAACTTGCCGCAAAAGGCGATCGACGCGGCGAAGGAGGCGGGCAAGAGCCCCGATGAGTTCTACTGCCTGAGACTGTTGGATGCCACTGGAGTATGCATAGTGCCTGGCTCAGGATTTGGTCAAAAAGAAGGCACTTTGCACTTCAGAACGACATTCCTTGCGCCTGGCACAGACTGGGTCTCGCGAATCACCAAATTCCACCAGGGGTTTATGGAGGAATATAGGTGATTCCTATCGATGGACCGTCTACCATAACGTCGCCCACCAGGCTGCACGGTGTTTTAAGGAGTGGCAGACTCTACTTTCAAATCAGCATAGAGTACGCAAGGACACTTTGTAGAGAGAGTCGAGACGGAAAGGAATGCTGTAGTAGGCGTTCGACCTGTACCAAACTGCCGGGGTTTTCATCATTTCTGTATCGAGTCCCTCAACTTTGCCTTTCACATTTGCATGTGCTCGAAGACAAATGACAGGTTAACCCACTCCCATGTAATGACTCGCGGTGGGTCGACACGTGCTTCTAGAAGGACCCTTGACTTGGCACAGCCGGGCCGCCCCCGTTCAGAGCTCTAATTCACCACTTGTTGTGCACGACAACCAGACATTGCGTCTGCCACCTGTCTCGTTCCGGCGTCTGTCCACTCTGACCATCAAAATAATCCCGTCCGCTTGCCCTGTAGGCACACGTACCGACCGACCCTCGAGTTCGAAACGCTCCCACGGCGCAACCTCGACAAGGCCGCATGAGTGCTAACTTGAAATACACCCGACCATCCCCGTCTTACTGAGTACCGAATCTGTCGATTTCCTGAACGGATACCTGAAATCATGGCCACCGAGGCTTCAAGCACCAGCGGCAGCCCTGGCACCGCCGGCCTAAGCGCCGCCGAGAAGCTGATGCAGCAGCACGCTGCGCATGAGTCGCACAACCCAACAGTCGAGGAAGTTCCAGATGAGGACGCCTCGGCCCATCCACCGCCGTCCGCTGCACCCTCGCTTCCGATCAGCACCGACCCGTCTCGAGTGGCCTCGCCTGCTGCAGAACCGACTGGTAAGGCTGCTGGCAAACAGCCAGTCCGTGATGCGCCAGCTAAAAAGCCCGCCCTGGACACCAAGTCTGAGGAGCTCTTCCCTGCTCTCGGCGCACCAAAAGCTGCTGCTCCCGTCGCACCCAGCATGTGGTCGAAGAAGCCAGCGGCTGTTGCTAAAGCAGCTAACGGCATTCCCAATGGCGTGGTTAACGGGACCTCAGGTGGCACTGATGCGTCTTCCCGTGCCTCCACTCCAATTTCTGGTATGGTTACGCCAAGCTCCACTGCTCCGTCCCAGCGTGGACCAGCTCAAGTCTCTCTGCCTGGCCGGAACTCGGAGGCCATTGACTTGCACCCGAACGTCATGACCCCTCGCGAGCAGTTGAAGAAGCCAGTCGAGCACATCTTGCGCGACATCAACAAGCGCTCCAAGGCCAATGTAGTCATGAAGTCTGGCCCAGGGGGCACCTATCGATTTGAGGGCACCGGCCCGACCGAAGCCGTGCGCGCGGCATTGAAAGAGGTGGCTACTCAGCTCTGCTCCAAGAAACAAGAGAAAGTCCCGATCCCGATGAGCCTTCGTGGCAGGATTGTGGGAAAGCAGGGTGCTACCATCCAAGCAATATCGAAGAGGACTGGTGCACGGATCAATATCTCGAAGCAAGAGGCCGCAGAAATTCTGGAGGACGACGATTTGGACTCCACTGTTGATGTCACAATCGAGGGAGATCCATTCGCTGTCCAACTGGCTAGGCAAGACATTGAGAGAATTGTCAATGAACATACTTCTTCAGCAAGCACACGCATTAAGAACATCCCCGCGGAATACTATCCATTCCTCTCTCCGTCTTACAATCAACGCTTGGGCGCTCTACAGCAGGGTCGTGACCTCAGGATGCAAATCCCGCAGTACCGCACATGGAACGAGCAAGCTCAGCCTCAGCTTCCGGACAACCGTCAGCCCGCATCTTTCGCGCCTCAGGCTGGCCTGCCAATTTCTCTTTCCGGTGATCGTCAAGCTGTGGCAGATGCTCGAGCAGAAATTGAGCGTCAAGTGCAAGAACTTCAACGCTTACTTACACTTGAACAAGTTCCAGTAGAGCGGGGTCGCCATCAGTTCATCGTCGGGGACAAGGGCAAGCCTCTCGAAGAATTCCTCGCAGAAACTGGCTGTACTGTGATTCTGCCGCCCGATGGCGCGGACGACGAAATGTTGACCATCATTGGTCCTGCCGATAAGATCGACGAAGCTACGAACATGGTCATGGAGTTGGCGTCCAGTATGGCCATGGCTAGCGCTGATATTGCTCGTGCCCACGCCAATGCCCCTCGCGGTGCTCAAAACCACGCTCGCGACATCACTCGATACCTGCAGCAGCGTCAAGCCATAAAGGAGCTGGAGCGTATTCATGACGCTAGCATCGTACCAGACAGTACTGGCAACTGGCATATCTATGCACGCGATGGCAAGAACGCCGTCAAGGCTCGTGCTGACGTTATGAATCTCATCGCTGGGCACCCTCCGACACGCTTCCATCCCGTTCAGATTGATCCATTCTACCACCAGCATATTCGCGAACATGCAGCATCCAGGATCAGGGAACAGCACGGTGTACGTGTCGTCGTCCCAGATGACCAGGGCGATATTCTGTTGGTCTTCGAGGATCGGGCTCCGTCTCCAGAGTACTCTCTACCGCGAAAGGCACCAAATCAACAGGAAGCTCAGACATTCCAGCAAGCCTTGCAGAATGCTCAGCAGCAAATTCTTGCCCTCATGAATGGCAGACCCGATATAGTTTCGCGCGACCTGGACGCGCCACCAAAATTCCATGACAAGATTCACCGTCATGTGGCTCGCCATCATCAATCCCTTGGCGCCGATCAAATTCCAGTACAGGTCACGTATGGTGGTGCATCCCAGCCAGCAGCTCGACGTGGTCCTGCACCGACTGTGGGACTCCGCGGCCCCCAGGACTCCGTGGCTGCGCTTGAGGAGATCCTGAGGGCGTTCATTGAGCAAGAGGAGAAAGACGAGCTGGAGCGTGGCTTCACCTTGAGCTTCGATTTCCCCCAACAGCATGCCAATCATCTCATTGGGAAACGTGGAGAGCACATCAACCGATTGAGGGAAGAATTTGACGTGGATATCCAGCTTAATGACGGCAAGTGTGAGATTAAAGGACCAGAGGCGAAAGCAAATGCCTGCAAGAAGCATATCATTGCTCTTGTGAAGAAGCTCGACGATGAAGTCACTCATCGCCTGAACATCCCGCCAGAATTTCATCGGGAGCTAATCGGGGCCCAAGGCAGTCAAGTCAACAGGCTACAAGATCGCTACAGCGTCCGAGTTCAATTTCCGCGCAACAAGCAGGCTGACGATGACACATCCGTCGTCGAAGGTGCATCTCGCCGCGATAACCAATTGCCGAATGAGGTGATCGTCAAAGGCCCGAGCAAGGGCGCAGACGCTTGCCGGGACGAGCTCCTGTCACTTCTCCAGTATGTCAAAGACAACTCACACTCCGCAACTGTCTCTGTTGCCCAGAGCCAGCTACCATCTCTCATCGGCGCTGGTGGCAAAGAAATGGAGGCTCTGCGACTTGAGACCTCGGCACAAATTGACGTTCCAAGTGTACGAGATGCTGTTGGAGCTGATGGTCGGGTCGAGATTAAGCTGAGAGGTTCGAAGAAGGCCGTTGACGACGCAAGAAAGCTGATCCAGGAAAAGGCAAAAGTCTTTGACAATACCGTCAGTCGTGACCTGGATGTCGATCGGAAGCTCCATCGCCTGATCATAGGACCACAAGGTAAGCATTTCGCCGCTTTGAATCTACCAATACGCTCTAGCAGATGCGATCGCGTCGTTCTACGCAACTTCGAGAGCGCAGCGGTCATTGTAGCCAACGTATTGTCTTTCAGGGCTAACCTTTACTCTAGGCAGCAATTTACGACAGATCATTATCCAGGCGGGTGGCCCTGAGGAGACGCGTCTACACAACCGTATGATACGGTTCCCCAAAACTGACGCCGAAGGCAACAAGATCCATATCGAAGGCCAAAAATCAGTTGTTGACAAGATTTGCGCAGCCATTCAGGCTCTCGTCAAAGACCAAGAATCGCAGACCACAGAGATTGTTGAGGTCAAACCTGACAAGCACCGACTACTCATTGGTCGAGGGGGTGAGACTCGCCGTCAACTTGAACAGAAGTTCAATGTCTCCATCAATATTCCACGACAGAGCGAGACGGGTCCTCAAAGATCACAAGTTCGTGTCGCGGGTCAACCTGATGATGTCGAGAAGGCTAAGGCACACATCCTCGAAGTCACAAAGGAGCAGGAAGGAGAAACAATCAACATCCCACGACGCTTCCACCATGTAATTGCAGACAATGGCCAGTTTTTCCGTCGCCTACGAAACGACCACAAGGTCACGGTGGACCACAATGGCCAACGGCCTCCACCAAAGCCGACGGCCCCGGCACCAAGCAGGGCCAACGGTGCTGCCATGCCTTTGATCACCGATGACCCTGCTGCAAGTGCTGGTAGCCACTCTTGGGAAGTGCACGATCTCCACACATCTGCCGAAGATGGTGAAATTCCATGGGTTCTGTCAGGACCTTCAACAGATGCGATTCAAGCCGCACGCGCCAAGCTCGAAGCAGCATTGGAAGATGCCAAGAAGCAGGACTCTGTTGGATTCTTGATCTTGCCAGATCCACGAGCTTACAGACACGTCATTGGCCCGGGTGGCAGCGAGATCAACCGCATCCGTAAGAAGACTGGCACCAAAATTCAGGTTCCGCGCGACCAGAACCACGGCGAAGCGATCGAAATTCAAGGCGATCAGGCTGGGGTCCAGCAAGCAAAGGACATCATCTTGGAAATTGTGCAGAACCACTCGTAAGATGGTCATCTAAAGCAGATGTGTTGTTGTAAATATTAAGGGTGCTAAGAGTCCGAAGGCCTGCCCCTCGATGGGATTGAGTACAGACGGCAGGGAAAAAATGCGCGTTGATCAAGCGTTCTATTCATTGTAAAATAGCGGCTCTCAAAATCATATCACTTCTCAAGCTCACCGTGTTCCTTTTGCAACTTGATACCTTCAAAGAGAATATAGATCGCAAGCCACTTTCGCCTTTCCGAGCCACTGGATGGCCTCGGCGGAAGCGCGGAAAGGTACCGCCCCGTCTTTGGACTTTTCGAGATGACTTACTCGCCAATTCTTGCAACATGTTCACCACATCGGCCACAGCATGTCGAAACGCAAACGAGACGACGAGGGCGCCGAATCACATGGTCGGGACACAGCGAAAGACTATCGCCGGCAGCGACAGATAACCGACACATTCTCGCACAGCGCGAAGCAGCTGGCGCATGCCTTCAAGCTCGCCAAAGGCTTCGAAAGGCAGAAGCTGGGCAGGCGGAAGAAGAACGCGGTACGTGAGAAGAACGAGTCAGAATCGCAGCGGATCGATGCCGAAGTCGCAGCTCTGAAGACGCTCGAGGCCTCGACGTCGGCACGCCATTACCTAGCCAAATCGCTGCTCAAGATCAAGGCAGTCGCAACTCACCCAGACCTGCCCGACGACATTGGAGAAGCGAGGGCTGTGTCGGACGATACTCCTTCCCGTAATGTGCACGCTCGCCTGTGCAATTCCAACCCCGTCAAACAAGCCTTCCCTGCTGCCATTGCCGCTGTCAAGCTCGAGTTTGGCATCCAGGATGATGTCTGTCAGTCTCCCCCGAAGAAGCGTAAAAGGGCAAAGGATGTCAGCGCGAAGGAGGACCGCGAGAGATGCGCCAGTGCGGATGAAGACAGCGGCCTGGATCTGGATCGATTCGCCGATCAACTGGCTTCATCGGAGGACGATGGCGACGGGGCAAGACCCAAGCTCCTGCATTCAAGGCACAAATCAGATGATTTCAGCGAAGATGAGATCCCCTCCTCCGACCTTGATATCCAGGATCTAGAGCGGCAACTTGAGGAGGAAGGCGTGCAGCGCGACAGCCACGCTCGTCGTCGAACACATGCAAAAGCTTTTAGTGTATCGAGCTCTAGCGACCTTGAAGATGAGCCCGAGAGTGAGGCAGAGAGACTCGCAAAGGCTGTTAAACCTAAGGCAGGAGCGTTCATTCCCTCCTTAACTATGGGTGGCTACATCTCAGGCAGTGATTCTGAGATTGAAGATATAGACGACAGCAGACCGAAAAAGAACAGGCGGGGTCAACGTGCCCGCCAGGCCATTTGGGAGAAGAAGTACGGTATTGGGGCCAAACATTTAAAGAGTCAAGACCGTAAGCAAGGCTGGGACCCCAAGAGAGGTGCTGTAGATGGCAAGCCACAGGCCAAGAGGGATCACAAGGGTGCGCGGTTTGCAAAAGCTGCCAACGCCCTGCCTCTTGGGAAAGACAGAACGGCGGGGACTTCTGGTAAGAACACCACCGATTCCAAGAAATCACGGGATGATACCGGGCCTCTACATCCAAGCTGGGAGGCCGCAAAACGCGCGAAAGAAAAGAAGAGTGTTCCCGTCACATTCACTGGGAAAAAGATCAGCTTTGACTGAAGCCTGCGATGGCGTCCTTCTGACCATAGTCTACGTCACGCGTTCGACCACTTGATCTTGTATATGGATGCCTGATATTGGTGGGGCGCAAGACTACTTTACAAGACAGGTGAAAAATCTCAAGCCTCTCGAGCGACGATCATTATGTCAAACCGCCATTGAGAGTGCATTTGAAAGGAAGGGACAGCGAAGTTCCCGAAATCAGGAAGCAGGAATACAGCTGCGCCTTTTGCGCAGCCAACAAGTCGCCATTGGGGAAGACAGATCGCTGAAAAAATAGCCGATGAAGATCTCTCCGAGGGAAGCACGCGCCACTTGCTCCTGTGGAACCATCTCAACCATTTCGTGCCTGCTATTGGAAAGTGACGGCGAGTGGGTCTGCCGTCATCCTGCCGTCCTGTCCAGAAACATTGTTGGTCGACTACACAGCCTCACGTGAAATCTTTAGCGATGGTGGTTCTGCCACATATCCACTGGCAGCAAATAGAACTCTGCGTAGGGTAGCATGCGAGCAGAAGACGTAGTTGTAGGTTATATATGAGAGTGCTGATGCCCCGAGAGCTAAGCCATTGAATCACACCAAGGAACGCACCTCCCCAACTCTGCGTTGACACTACATCGAACGAAGCATCAGGCCATAACAATCTGAAATACCCACGGTGACACGCTCCTCACCAGAACTGTCGACCCAAGATATGTCTACCTCCGCTTCCTCGCCCAACGATGGCGTCGGATTCGAAAAGTACCGTTACTCTCCATCGCTCGCAGCAGCGGTCACTTTTATCATTCTCTTTTCCATGACAACCCTCCTTCATTGTTACCAAATGTTCCGAAGCAGAACATGGTTCCTCATCCCCTTCTGCCTCGGTGGACTGTGCGAAGTAGTCGGCTACATTGGCCGCGCCATCTCCGCCTCGGAGGACTACGGCACTTGGACCTTAGGTCCCTACATCATGCAATCGGTCCTCTTACTCGTCGCTCCAGCACTCTTCGCCGCCAGCGTCTACATGGAACTGGGAAGAATCGTAATGTGGATCCAAGGAGAGCAGCTCCTGTTCCTTCGACGCTCCTGGATGACCAAGATCTTCGTCACCGGAGACGTGATCTCCTTTCTCATGCAAGGCGCAGGAGCCGGACTCATGGCTGGCAGCGATTCGGATCAGGCACGGACAGGACAACATATCATCGTCGGCGGTCTGGGCGTTCAAGTCCTCTTCTTCGGCCTGTTCGTCGTCGTCTCGGCCATCTTCAACTCACGGATCAACCGTCACCCCACAACGCGGTCTTCGGTTGTGCCTTGGAGAAGGCATATGCATTCGCTGTACGCTGTCAGTGTCTTGATCTTCGTTCGATCGATTGTGAGGATGGTGGAATTCATTCAGGGTTTTGAAGGATATATCATCTCGCACGAGGTCTTTCTTTATGTCTTTGACGCGACGATGATGTTCTTGGCGATGGTTCTTATGAGTTGGATTCACCCGAAGGAGGTCTCAAGGGGGATTAAGGAGCAAGAGCATGAGAGGGAAAACAAAATCGGCGTCGCTCAACCAGAGAATGCCGTATAGTGGAGCGAATGTTCAGTAGGTGTGGATGCTTGGGCGTCTCACCTCTGAGTTATACACCGGGGGTGGTCGTTTATCTACATGAATACCGGGCACTGGCGTTCTACCCACGAGGGAGATCATGAATTGTTTGTATAGAGCACTGCGAATGTACAAACATGTCTCAATGTGGGTTGTTATTCTTTCTACAGGAGCACAATCTGTCTGTCTCAAGGTGGAGACCGTCCTATCAGTGGAAAAGCAACAACCGCGATCTCATGCCCCTAGTCCATAGAGGGGGACCGGCTATGACCTCGCAAGCAGTCCCACTTTCCGTCAGCTACCCTATGTGGGACCTCGCGCGTAAGGATTGTGGAGCCTAGAGACGATCTCCGGCACCTAGAAATGGTATACGTGAATTGGAACCAGAGAAAGCAGAGGACGTGGCCCTGGTCTCCTGGAGGATGCATTAATGGTATGGGTCGTGGTCGACAACAGTATCTACACGCACGGCTTCTTCCGCACCGACACCATGTCATGCACAGCCGCTGCTGTACAGTATATGAGGACTGCATCTCACAGCCGGACCGACGCAAGTGCGCAACCGGTGAGTGCTGGATTGGCAGTTGAAGTTTTTCGGGTCAATGCCTTCTACCATGCTCCAGCACGTGTCGATGGATCAGCGTGCTTCCTGGTGACGTCTTTGCACTACGCTTATCGCCAGTACCATTGCACCCGCAACCCTGCATCGGATGGGGAGTGAGTGGACACGGAGCTTCGCAGCCATCGAGGAATTCCGTCTTGCTTGCGAGCGGTACAGCAGCTTCACGCGATCGGAGACAACGAGGCCTGGGGATCGAGGCAATGGAGACCTCTGTCGCTTCGCCGCATGCGCTTACCGCCTACGAGTCATATAGAGTGGCTCGATGGATAATTTCGGAGCCGTCGTCGACAAACACAGGCAACCCTACCGCCGGGTCGTACAATACCTTACGCTGCATTCGCAGAGCGGGTGAGCGAGCCTCGAGCCGGAGCTGTCGACGGACAGTCTAGAAGCTAATCCACCTCGAATCCTTCCATCCTCCCACCCATTTAGGTCTCCGGCTGGTCTCCTGGCACTTTTCGCGCTAAGCCTTATGCCAAGCACCTCCTTCGAACCTGACCCTCTGCCCTAGCCTGATTCTCGATAAGCCTTCTTCAGCTCCTTGGCATGAATTGTCACCAGCCTTAATAAGCTCGACCAAAATAGGCTGGCAATGAGAAGCCCTGAGCCCTGACTATACACTTCATTCTAGCTGCAGAGAAGCTCCACCTATCCTTCCCGGCAACACTTCGTCGCTGGTTGAGATCGTCCAGGCTCTGGCGTCGCGCTCCAGCTTGGACTCGTCTTTACCTTGTAACGACTGCTTGCCGGGAGCGCCACTAGTCCCGCCATGCTGTCGAAGGAGTGCGTTGCTGGAAGCAACTCTGGAAGTGGTCGACGCACCGTGCTGTATATCCCCATACTACGGTTCCTCCCGAGCATGCTGGGACTATGTGCGCGGATCCTGCATGATAGAAGACAGTTCTGCATGGTTTCTGATGATCAGTCAACTTCGCCTTGGCAGCCCATGCCCAGATCTAATTGAGACGCGCTATTGCGGCTGAGGGCGTGTGCTCCGGAGGTCATATAGATGTGTCGAAGCCACGTTGTGCTGGAGTTTGTAATCTTCATGGCTGATGTATCGAGGATTGATAACCTGTTGTTGTTCTAAGAGGAGACCAGAATGACACAGCTCGGAACCAAGAAGTCTCGCAAGGGATGCACGAATTGCAAGAGGAGAAGAGTGAAGGTTCGCGAGTGTGATCTGTGAATGCGAGCCCCAATCTCGGGTTTCTGACGAGCTTCCAGTGCAACGAGTGCGCGCCCTGCTCAGCATGTCAAAGGAGAGGTGAACCGTGCAGTTTATTGGGCAGCCCTCCACCCAGTGTACGTCTTCCAAGCCAGGCTACGCCATGCGGTAGCCACGGCATGCTTGTTCACAGCCAGAGACACTAAGAAAACGATGTCGATAGTCAGAGTTCGATCACGACGAGCATGGACTGCCAAGATCGCCCGAGGAATGGATGCAGGACCTTGAACTGATGCAGTAAGTCACCTACGATCGAGGTCTTTGTGCTGGTACGAGACTTGATGTTGATCTACCATTGTGTACCTCCAGCCATTATGACCGAGACGTATTGTTTCAGCCGATGGGAATTGAAGAGGACGTCCAGGATCTCTGGCGGGAACACATCCCGAGGGAAGCGATCAAACACCCCTTGTAAGCATATCCAAGTGGTCAATACCAAGCAATTATAACTCATGCTGTTCTTCCAGTCTGATGCATGGCATATTGGCGCTCTCGGCATTACACATCGCCTTTGAACAACCAGAAAACTGCGACAAGTACCTCAGGCTGTGCGATAAACATCAAACGAAGGCATTAGAGCTGTACAGTCGCCCTTTCCGAAGCCCAGCATATAGGTCTTGACTGACACGTATAGCGAGCAGGTTCCGAACGGTCTTGATGACCGACATCACACCGGACGTGAGCACCGCTCTCTTCGCGTTGTCCACAACCATCTCCATCCTATCCACGGCGCGATCTTGTGCAGATGCTTCATTGATGCCAGAGCCCCAATTCATCGGCATGCAGCAGGTTGCCGAGCTGTTTCTCCTGACCAGAGGAGTCCGCGATCTTATCCTGACCTGTATGGACTGGGTCAGTGCTGGTCCGCTCGGACCAATGCTGCAGAATCACGGTGAGTGACTATAATCATCATGCTACACTTGCGCATGCCCGACATCTAGACACCAAGCTGACCCCGAATTTCCTTCCGGCAGATCTGCCTCGTCGATGCAACGTCCATCTCCCCTCATCCGTCCAACGCCAATTCATCATATTAGAGCACATGCTGGAGGAATGCTGCGCGGACGAACATCGGTTCGAATGCGAAAACGCCCTCCACAGTCTCGAAGACATTTATCGCAGCATTTGCGACGTCTCGAGGACGAAAGAGGTCGATGTCCAGCACATCTGGCGCTGGATGCTCCTCGCTTCTCCGGAATTCGTACGCATGGTGACCGCCTGCTTCGCCCCGGCTCTGATCATCCTGGCCCACTTCGCGGCCGTGTCCCTGACGGCTCGGAAATCTTGGTACACGAAAGACTGGGGACACTACGTCCTGACTGGGATCAGTATGACGCTGCTCGGGAGTGAAATGCACATGTATCTGGACTGGCCTATGGAGCAGGCGCGAAGTCAGATGTCGGTTTTGACTCGTGGGGATGAAGAGATAGATAGTGTGCTGGACGACCGATGAGCAAGGCCGGGTGGCATTGTTCGACCATTGTTCGCTGGCGGATCCTCCCTTCCAGCATGAGCCCCGATCTTATTTTTATCCAAGGTCCCCAAAACCGGGCTCTCCTGAGTGCAGTCGGCTTGCGTTTCGACTTCGTCAACGGCCGCCCTTCTGACGAAAGGATGACTCCTCGAAGCTGGTTGAGTACCAGCCTCGCGGACTTCAGGTTAAAAGGTGAGATGGTGAAGGGAGAGGTAGATGGGCTTGCGAGCGCACCAGTATAGATAGAGAAGAATAATTCCACCGTGTCTCACATCACGCTGCGTGTAAAGAGACCTCGGGGACGCACAGCACCCATAAACCAATTGTCTCTCACATTAGCTATGCCAGCCTGCTCGCGTTCAGAAGAGTCTCTAGTACAAACGGACGGGGGAAATGTGAAGCGCTCGCCCACTGGAACAGTCATCAACAGCGTTTCGTAGACGATTTACGCAAATAACGTTTCCCCAGACCAGCGATCTACGGACGGCCAGAATATATATAGAGTATCTATTGGGGTGACCTGACTGCACACAACCCACATTCACGATATCTCCAACGGCTCTCTCAGCGAACTCGTCCGCCTTTGCCTTCCTCCTCTCCCGAATCTCTCTGCCTCCCACTTCACCTCTTTATGACTTGTTCTGGCTCTGCTGGAGGTAGTTATACGCAAAATACGCGACCGCGGCACCGACGAGGACAACCGCATAGACACCCGCGCCGAGCCCGCCGGAGCTCTGGGTCGTCTTCCGTGCATCTGCGACTTGTTGCGTGGCCGATTTGGGCGCGGGGTCGCCCTCCTACACAACCACCCACACGTTAGACAAGACCGGGCGAAATGTGGGAGGTCCGTGGGCCGCCATACCTGTCTCTTCAGTGTCCCGATCAGCAGCCCTTCGAGGATCTCGCGCGCCTCGTCGCTGTGGCCGACGTCCTCGAAGGCCTCGGTGGCATCTTGGCCTCCCACGTCGAGCAGCACTTCCTCACCTCCGCTGTTATAAGATGGCATGTCAGCTTTTTTTTTTTATCATCCTCGCTCCGCGCGTGCTGGCGATCGCAATGCCACTCACGCATGGGGGAGCGGGGGCGTCGCGGCGACGGTACAAGGAGCTGGGAGATCGGATCAGACGTACGGGTGCTCGTCCACGAAGCTCGACGAGTCGTAGACTTTGTCGTGGATCACCAGGTAGAGGTCCTTCTTCGTGGTGTGCTCGGAGACGTCGGAGTAGGTGAATTCCTTGGTGTCAGACATTGTGGGACGATGAATTGGCGATGGAGGCGAGACGTGGCCGGTTTTCCTTCACGACGCTCGAGGCCTTGGTTGTGCAGGTAAGCAAGGTGGTGAGTGAGATGCGTGTGTGGATGTGATAGCACCAGAAGTCGGCTGTTGAGCACGGGGGGCTCTCCAGGGTTCGGACACACGAGTTATGCAGCGTAACAAATTGACGTGCATTGGTTGGTCGAAGCTGTGCGCGGACCCGTTCCGGAATCTTCTTCACAAGCACGGAGACCGCGCTGGCCGTTGATGTCGTTGCGGAGAGGGGACGGTAGAAATGCGGGATTCGCTTGTTCCGTTCTGGTCGGCATAACCACAATCTCACCCTCCCTCTCCATCCGCGTTCTTATGCCTCGCCAGGCTGTGAACGTCGATGGTCGTGCGCATAACGCTCGTGACAACCTCGGCAACCGTTGCTCAAAAGCCGAAATCGATCAGCCTAAGTACAGCAAGTATAGCTACTTGAGTACATGTAGCTCCGATACGAGAGCGACGACACGCTTGGATTCCGTGGAGTCCACGCCCGCCGTGGCATGTGGTCAATGGTGGCTGTGCATAGCATGTCCTCGCAAGGTAAGAAATTCCCCTCACTGCGCTCCGCATGCTCTTCGCCAGCCTTATCTCCCAATGTGACATGCCCGACTTCGCAAGTCCGCTGCTGGCTGATTGGAATAGTATATGCGCACGAAGAACATGTCTGAACTGGAGCCATTTTCCATGTGTCATTTCGCTGCTATTTGTGCACAAAGAGCCTCACGCATCCATTTCTATGCTCGAATGGGCGGGCTGGGACGTAGTAGTAATATCACGACCCCCATATACTGAAGAGAGAGACTCCATGGAAACGTTAGCACCACTCTGCCTCGTCACTCTTCATACCATCATCATGACTCCGAGCTGTCTATAGTTGCAAACGCCGTTCCTTTGGGCGTTGCTCCCCCAGCGCCGCTTTGCCCAAGGGGTTCCGTGCCGCATCGGCTCATTCATACTCAGGATCAAGGACCAGTGTAGATCTCGATATCCGTGTACGAGAAATCTGCGCCCTGCGGAAGGGAGTGTTTTACACGCCGAACGCTCAGTATATGCTGAAAGCAAAAGAAGATATTCGGTTGAACGAGGCCAAGTAGCAGTGTGGAGAGAAAGGCAGGTATCAGTATTCGTGCAGGAGCCCCAACGGCCTAACTGCCCTTGTTCTTCCTTTCTTCTGCTCGGGCGAGTCGCGCTGCTTTGACAAGCGGCGCGAGTGTCGCGAGCGGTTCGGCTGTCTGAATGAATGCATGCTGAATTGTGGTTAGCGAGGGTTGCACGTTTAGGCTTTGCCTTCTTACCTTGAGTAAATCATGTGCAGATGCTCTTTTCTCCGGATCCACCTTCAGCGCAAATTGCAGGAAATCTCGGAAGACCGGGGTCAGATTGTGCTCCTCCTTAATGGTCGGCGTACCGTTTGTGGCAATCAAGTATAGAGCTCGCAGCGGTGACTCGGTCAGGTAAGGTGGCTCGCCCTCAATCATCTCAATGGCCATGATGCCAAGCGACCAAATGTCAATCTTCCGTCCATATTCCTTCCGCGTGACGACCTCGGGTGCCATCCAGTACGGAGTACCCACCATAGTTGTGCGTTTCATATGCGATTCATTGATCTGCGCGCAAAATCCGAAATCGGTCAGCTTGATGCTGCCCTCCATGGATAGCAGAATATTGTCAGACTTGATATCGCGGTGGATGACGCCCTTGGAGTGTAAGAATTGAAGGCCGTGCAGAGTCTCCCGACAGACTGCAGATATCTGGCCCTCGGACATCATGTTGAAGGTCACCACATCAGTAAGGCTGCCACCTTCCATGTATTCCATTACTACCCACAGATCGCCTTTGACGAGAAAACTGTCCATGAAGTTGACGATGTTCTTGTGCTTGCTGTCCTTCATCACCAGAATCTCGTTGATGATGAGATCCTTCTTTGGCTGCTGCTCCAGATTCATCTGCTTGATGGCGACGCATCTGTTGGTGCCGACTTCGAAAGCCGTATACACGCCACCGCTAGCACCTTGTCCAATCTTGATCAGATTTCGGTACTTCTTAGTAGGATCTGCGGTGTTGCAAATGTGCTGGAGTTTGGCTATTACCTCAGCATTGGTGATGGACTGCCGAGGTCGCTGTCTAGGTCTCGGAGCCGGGCCCACCCTGGGATCGACGGCGGGATGAGGCACTTGGCGAGATTCCGAGGGATGGGGTATTTGCGGTTGCTGTTGTTGTACGAAGCCGTTGTTACTTGCCGGCTGACGCTGCGACTGTGATCTTTCCAGCGACTGCTGCTTCAGTGCTTGCTGGGCTGCTTTCATGGCTTGTTCCTGTTGCTGCTGATACTGATGAGGCGAAGAAATAGGCGAAGCATTCTGGTACGTGGGACCGGTGTTGGCACGACTCCTGTTTTGTGCTGGCTGCGCGTTTGACGAGATATCCGTGATCGTGGGTGGCGCATACTTGACTGCAGGCAGACCATCATCGGGCCTGGGTTGTTCTCGCTGCGGACTGGGGACGGGTGGAGCTGGTCTCTGTGGCACCATATTTGCGGATTGGCTTCCGGGTGGTTTCGGGGCCGGCCTCATGGGAAGCAAGTTGCCATTCATCGGTGTCGGCGGGCTGACTGGGCTTGCGACTCCCATACCAGCAGCTGACATCCCTCTTGGTACCGGCGGAGGCGCTCTCGGATTTTCGAAGCTCTCACCCTCGTTCTTAGGGAATCGGGGACTTGCTGGCGGACTCATCACGTATCCGTTGGGACTGAGACTTTGCTGGTAGTTTTGAGCCGCCAGCTGGCCCGGGCTGTCCTGGGGTTTGGCATGATCGAATTTGTGGTAGGTCCAATCGTCTGAGCTCGTATCGCCTTGGTTCTCGTTGAAGAATGTGAAGACATCAATGATAGCTTGAGGGTTCTTCTTCTGCTCTTGCTCCGTAATGCCGTTGGCTTGCAGTGTTCGCTGCCATTCCTTCGGAAGTCCCTTTGATAAGAAGTCAGCACAGAGATATAATATCAGAGAGTGACTGATGCTGGCAAAGACGCTTGCAGCATGCCAGCACGGCGGCTCACCGTGAACTCCCCCGTCTCTTGATCGTATCCGACGTGTGTCACATGCACTGGGTTTTCTGGTGCCGATATAGTCGGTTTTCGTGGGGCGCCTACGAGGCTGGACATCAGGCTCGAGAAGCCGCTCTTCTTCTTCAGCACCTTCGCCTCCTTGCCTTCGTCGCTGTACCGCTGCCGCGGACTCCGCATACCGCTCAACATAGAGTCCTCCATGGATGCTCGGCCTTGCGCCGCCAAGATCTGCGACAAACGCACAGCGGGATTGGCGGCGGCAAGGGTGGGCACGGGTCGCTCAGGTTGCGAGGGCGGTAATGGGTGCAACTGGGGCGCAGTGGCGGGCTGCTGGGCGAGGTGCGGCGATGCGGTGGTCGACGCGTTTGCCGATGCAGATCCGGGCTGGGCAATGGGATAGTCTGACTGGTAGGAGCCGGTTACGGCGTTGATGGCGAGCAGCGCGTCGTCGTCAAAGCGCTGCCCGACCAACTCATGCGAGGTGCGGTGGGTTACTGATAGAGGGCGGGTCGCGCCGTGGAGGTGGTGCTGATGCGGGCCCTGGAGGTGGGCGTGATGTTGGCGGCGGAATGGGTCGCTGCTGGCACCAGTGTCCCGATCCTCTCCCACAGCTGTATCGCGGCGGGGCGGCTTCGGTACGGGAGGAGGTGAGCCGGTCCTTTCAGCGCGCGAGCGACGGTGAGGCTGCGAGTGAGAGGTGTGATTGTTGGGGAGGGAAGGGGCGTGGTGCTCCTGGCGTGGGTGATGCGACTGCGAGTGCGAGGGCGCCTTCTTCTTCAGCACGTTCCGTTGCGTGTGTTGTTGATGCGGTGCAGCCGGCTCCGGTTGGTACATATCGACGTTCGGCTAGCGCCCGTGAATAAGAACTGGGCTCGGCCTGATCGTCTTCCTCTAACAATACTACGTGCCGGGATGAGAAAATCACAAGTCACGCTGCTGGCCTTCGCGAGCTCAGAAAGCAGCTCTGCTCTGGGCTGGGCTGGGCTCCCACTTGCACGCAACCGTCTTGTGATACGCTAAGGCTAGCAGTGTGCCTACCAATTGGCAATTGCTGCGGGCTGCTTCGGTGTCCCTCCACCAAGTCATCCCACCCCTGTCCGCGGCCACCCTGCTTCCCGCCAGCACCGCACCGGCGGCGACGACAACAACGACGACAACGACGACGACGACCATGACCGTCTGCCGCCCCCGTGTTCTACACAATCGCTGCCGTGTCCATCGCCACACCCACCGCTGCCCTACTGATCTGTCAGAAACAGCCCCCGTTCGCCCATCGCATCCGCCCGCCGTGCTCGCCGTGCACCAGAGCAATTTGTGCGGCGAGCACAAGCGACCGGGGTGTGCCCAGTACAACGCTGCCGTCTGCCGCTGCGCCCGAAGACATGTGGCGTGGCACTGCACCGTACATACAGTGCACACTCTACGCGCAACGTGGGCTTCGAATTTTGCCCTCCGGAACGTCGTATTCTCCCATGTTTGTTGACAACAACACGACGCATGCAGCAACCCAATAGCCGCATCCAGCTTGCCCTGCGTGCATGTCAACTGACCGCGTTCATGAAAGCATCGCTGGGCCCCTCGCGCCCTGGCGGAGTGCTCCTGTGCTTCACGTTGCGCCCGGTTGTGGCACGTCGTCCGTCCCGCTGACAGAGTCGAACCGCAGGCCCTTTACGGTTTCACTCTGTTGATGATGTCCCTGGCCGAGGTGCGCGCGCTCTGACAACAGTCAATGATGTGATGGAGGTGGGCGATGCGACTCTGTGTATTCGAATCAATCGACCTGCGTAGGGACGTAAGGCAGCGGCTGTCAGCCTGACTTCCACGTCTGTCTCCGATAGCGACTCACCGAGCCCGAGTGGGAACTACCTGCTACCGATCGCGCCGCAGCCCGCGTATCATCCTGGAAGTGACTACCTTAGCGGTGGGACACGTGCCTAGTCTTCGGACATATTCCCCAATACTCGACCCGCTGAGGTGGATACTCATCTCAACCTCTTCATGTACGGAACACACGATCAACGGAAGGTGAGGAGAAGCGCCCGATTTGGGACTCGTACAGTCATTCATAGGTCCTGCGTACTTTGCGCTACAGTGATACAAATCGCTGGAAATCAACAATGTGGTGGACGTTGCATTATGGTACATCTCGCGCTCCATGTCACCTGTAGAACTCCTCTCCTGCATCCCCACTCGGCATCTGTTGCTGCTGCTGCTGCTGCTGCTGCGAAGAATGTTGCTGCTGATATGGCTGGTATGCCTGATAGGGTGGCTGCGGCCCCGGCTGCACGCCCGGACTTGATGGAATGCCTGGCGGAGGCGCACTGGGCTGTGGTGGTGCCTGCTGGAAGTGCGTGCCATCTGGTTGGGATTGGTGCAAGCTCGCCGGTGATTCGAAGCTGTGTGTGCGCTGTCGACTCGGAAGACCATCGCGATCATTCCTTGGTGGATAAGGATCGTAGCTTTGTGCTGGAGGCTGCTGCATCGGCGGAGCTGCTTGCGCAGAAGGATAGGAGTGTCTATTGTCAACCGGTGATTCATAGCCTCCGGTCGCCAATTCTTGCGGGTTTCCGCTGTTGAGGGTATGTATAGAATTTGGACGAATCTGGCCTTGGAAGCCAGGTCCTGAACTGTACGGATCGCTGGGGCCAAGTGCCGCTGGTGCCTGCGGACTGGGTTTCCTTCTGACCTCCATTGGCGGCTGTGAAGGCTGTACTCCTCCAGGGATAAAGTGGAAGGGTGCTGCGCCGCCGTTCGATGGTGGAACACCCGGTGGTGGCCCATTTTGCGGAGGATAGGGACTACCTAGGCCTGGTTGCTGAGGAGGTTGTTCCTGCGGCGCTGGGGAGTAATAGCGCTGTGGATCCTGCTGTGCAGGAAGGTGCTGCTGGCTTTGCTGGCCGAAGGATTGTGGAGGGTAGACTTGACTTGAGACTTGGGGTGGATAGCTTGACGAGGATGGCGGTGGACCACTGTAAGGCGGTTGTTGATGTTGGTAAGGCTGTCTTTGTCGAATAGAATACTGTTGTTGTTGATATTGTGGCTGAGCCATCGACGCCTCCAATAATGCTTCATAATCCCGTCGTGCTTTGATGAACTTCTCATTCAATTGCGTGAAATCATCTGGTACGCTGTCAGTACATTCTTTTCGATGACACGTACCCACATGAATTACCCTTTTTCTGCGAATATCTGGCAATGAGTTCGATCAATTTCGGACGTATGCTCAACGTCCGTTGATAAAGCTCGCTGATCTCTTCTTCCTCTCGCTCTCCTCGTCTGCCGCCTCCTTCTCCGCCAACACTTAGCAAAGCCAACAGCTTCTCAACATTCTTAATCTCGCCAAAGACCTCGGACTCCATATGCGCATCTCTTTCGAGCTCTTCCTTTGTAGGGTCCTGTAGCTTTTCAACGTAATTAAGGGGAAATATACCGGTTTGTCCGCGAAGACTGCCTTTCCACCAATCTTTGTAGACTGATTCCAGAACGGCGATGATATCACCCTTACGGAAGGCTAGCTCCCCAGCCTCTGAAGGAGTGAAGTCATAGAGCGCCCTGACTCTGCTCACTGTCGCAGCTGTGGTACCCTGCTGGGCTCCTGGTTGTGATTGAGGTTGCTGCTGCTTCTGTTGATCTCCATTCGTCGTAGCCGGGCCGCTACTGCTCGGTCCTTTGTCTTGCACACTCAAGGCCAGTGCCATCTGCAGCTCTTCATCCTCTTTCCGCTTGTCTTCGCTGCTAATCTGTTGCTTCACAGGCTTGCTGGGCGGCATCAATCCTGGCTGCTGCACCCGCAGTTTCTGATATGCTTGCTCCATGATGCCCAACTCTGGCGACGACTTGAACTCCTCAGACCACGAGCCCATGCGCTCGAGGACTTTCTGCTTGACCTGGCCATGAGTGGTGCGGTCTGCTGCCAACCGGAGCAATGCATCGGTGAAGGCCTTCGATGCAAGCTCGCGGTGCAGTGGTGGTCCACAATTCTGCGAAAGGGCGTTCGCGAGTTCGAGTGTATAGAGCTGGACGTTGGCGTTGCGGTGTGCCAATCGCTTGATCAAGGCAGCTGTCGCCTGGGCTGGGCCGGACGAGTTGGCGGACACACGATCGCATACATCCAGAATGTACTCCCAATTTTCGCTCGTGAGGTTCTCGTCCGTGGCTTTGACTATGGTCGACTGTTAGACCGTGCTCTGCCTTGCCGCCACGCCTGAAGCATGGAGCCATAATAGTCCATTCCACCTACCAACAGAATCGTCCATCGGGGAGCTCGTAGCGCGGAACATGTTGGGCGGTTGATAAGGACAGTGTTGGACCGCAACACACGCAGCTTAACCACTCGGCCGCGATGTATGCAAATATCGAGTAGCTGCCTGCGACATGTGACCCTGGAGATCGATGCTCATGCGCAACTGCTGCAAGCGCAGGCAAAGGCCAGATCCCTGTACCACGGAGCCACGCGTATACGTCAGAGTTCAAGCCGAAAGTCTAAATCTGACCTCGCCGCCGCAGCAGGCTGCGGCTTAGTTGACTTGGTCGCTTCACCAGGATTTCCAGTATGTCAGAGCATAAAGAAAGCGGAAAGGTAGTGGTGAACACCAGTTTGATGAAGTACATTTCATACCGCGAGTGAGACTATCATTGCAGTAAAAGATTCATTGACAAGGCAGCATGTGGTGTGGGGATACATCTCCTCAGACATTTGTACAGGTCATTAAGCATGTCTCATTAGGCATTCCGCCAGTCTTCCAGATATCGAAGCCGTGCTGTACACTCGTCCCAGCCATGCTTCTTCTCTAGACCCTTGAGGCCCCTAGCATCACCACTCTCGAGCGTCCTGTCCTCCGCTTCACTCCAAATGCCCGGCACGTCATCGGGCACACCTTGCCCTGCTTTGGTCGATACCAAAACCAGATGTGCGAGGTCAACCCGCAGCGATGAGCATTTCAAAGCTCGAATGACTGACGCTTCGTTATGTCCACGAACTTGCATCAGCGCCATCCAATCGTCGAGCCTCGCAGCATCATCCTGTGGCGAAGAGATGTCTTCACGACCATCCTCATGGTCGTCGTCTTCTTCGCCGCTTGGTTCAGCATCCGAGCGTTGAGCAGCAGGCTGATCATTGAGACTCGAGGCGACACCAATATTTCTGCCATGGTTCTGGGTCTCGTAATCAACATCATCCTCAAAAGCTGCTGGAAATGGCACCTCAAGTTCTGGCTGTTGTGTCTCGGCATTGTAGAAGTCTTGCGTCTCGATCGCGTGGCCCAATCTGCCTTCGCTGTGGCTATTGAGCGGGTCACTTCGCTCCGAAAAGGCGGAGGCTTCCATTGGAGGACTATGAGCATGCGATGAGATATCCAGGATGGGCGCTGTTTTCGCTTTCAATCTTGGCATCAAGGTCGTCACTCTCTTCTCATGACCAGGGATCTGAGATCTCTCATGTGCATCTACGTCGAATGGATGACTGCGTCGTTGACGCTGCTCTGGGGACGGAGTGAAGTTGAAACCGCCCTCCGGCTCAGGAAGACCAAGATCGATCGCGCCAGGTTCGAAATCTTCCATCTCTGCGCTCTCGAAGAACTCATAGCCGTTACCATCGCTGTGATAATCCTGCTGGCTGATTGTCGGGAACGGTGAAGAATGGTCATTCGCTGCCTGCAACTCCTCTTCTTCTACACTGCTACGGTCCTGCAAGGAAGTACCATTTATCTGCTCCAAGAGAAAGGCTCCGGATTGATACTGAGTGAGAGCGGTGTGGTCTCGCGAGGCTAGCATAGAAGCTTGCAACCGAGTTCCGAACGCCGGAACTTGTTGCTCTATATTTCGAACTCTCTGGTCCGGCGCCATGGGCCAATCAAGAGTTGACTCCAGTGCATCAGGAACGTCCTCTTGTGATGAGACGAGGAGATGGGATGATTGCGCCGCCACATCAAGCGGACGGTCGTCTGATGTTGGTATGATCTCTCGGGCAGGGTGCATTGCAGCTGCTGCCCGCTCTCCTCCTCCGTGACCATCACTCTCGCGGTCCGTACCTTCAACCAATATTTGCTCCTCAAGCTGACTAGCGGGCATTCCCATGGTCTGTTTTAGGTATTGGAGGAAGTCGCTTTGATCTTTCGTTTCGTCATCCTCAGGCAAGTCCATGCCACGTGCTTTCCGTGGTTTTAGTTGCTCTTCTTGGGCAGCGAGGTTTGCCTCAGTGAGCGCGAATCCGGCAGTCTCAATCGCAGCTGAACGCGCCTCTTCTCGATTTTGCTCTTCTACAGCAGCGGCTAATGAAGACGATGGCGTCCCAGAGCGCGAACGGCCAAAGACGTCCCGGCTCGTTCGTTTCGGGCCTTGCATGCGCTCCTGTAATGGTAGCTGGCCTTCGTGATTGACCTCTGAAGTCAGAACTGCAGTGTCTGCAACATCACGAGCTACACTATGTTTCAACGAAGACGTGGCGTGAGGCAAGCGGTGCAGCTGCCGTCCGAAAACTTCAAGCTGATCCGGAGATGCATCTACCACTGGATTATCTTTAGTAGATTCTGCTTGAGGCTGTAGCTCTGCAGCGTGGTTGGCTTCTGATGTCGCTATTGGATCTTGCGATGCATTTTCCACCCGTGTATTCAACTGTGCTTCTGCTGAGTTGGTGTGCGTCCGCTGTCTTGCAACTTGAGGAGCAACCAATCTCAAATACCTCGATCTATCATAGTGATCCGAGCCATTGCTACTTTCCTGAGAGCTATCAATTTGTACTGGATCTGTTGAAGGGCCTCCAACGTCAATGTGCGGATCTGTAATTCCAGGTGGTTTGACTTGAGGAGCTTCGGACCACTCCTCTCCTGGGGATGCGATATTATGAGCTATAGGAGACGACAGTCCTCCGGCTTCCTTGGGAGGCGTGGCCCGTGTTATTTTCTTGCCATGAGCAATTTCATCTGCTGAGGAGTGCTTATCCTCGAACGGATTATCGTCGTGAACGAAGTCTGCACGCTTTGTACTGCCTTTTGCACGAGACAAAGGTCGAACCTTGGCAAAATAGAAAGCTCTCCAATCTTGTGCGGTGCGCTGAGGATACGCTTTAGCAAAAGAAGCCCAGGCCTCGGCCTCTCTGTCTTCTGGAATAAGCTCAATGTCGTCTGCCTCGTCCAGAAGTAATTTAATATCACGCTCCTCAATGGCGTATAAGTGTTCTACAGACGCTTCCTCGTTCTCGTGTGTAGAGGCGACCTTTCGCCTTTTCCTTGATGGCGCTTCGTGTTCAAGTTGTGCAGCCTCTGACGAGTGCGCCCCTCTTCCTTCGTGAGAAGTGGGTGCAGGGCTTAGAGGTGTGCTTCGAGGTGCCTTTACCGCAAGTGCAACGCCGGCTGGAGGTTTGTCCATCAGTCTCTTTATGTAGCGATCGCGCCAGGCCTGGTATGTGTGTCGCGGGTTCGCAGCTTCTAGTCTCTTGTATAGCTCGTTGCCTTTTATCGAGGACCCTGCCGCCTTTTCCCGCTCAACCCATTGCCACAAGATCCTGTCATCTTCCAATGTGAAAGGCGTCCGTGTTCCCTTGGCGGCTATTGAAGTTGATCCAACCTGTCGAACAGAGCCACGATCGCGTCCCGTCGCGTGATCCCCAGGACTCGGCAATTTGCCATCCCGGATTGCTGCTTCTACAAATGTGTAGGAGTAGCTGCCACCCGGAGCATCTGCGCGCATATGATCCGCAATCAGGTAGTCGGCCTGGCTCTCGTTTCTGACCACCCTACCGCCATTGGCCTCGATGTCTGCGATGAATCTGCTCCGTGCTGGAACGCGCTGTACCAGGAAGAAACTTATGCCATCAAAGAGCTTTCCGACGACAGCATTTCCGCCGCTGGCATTGGTAACTATCACCGGCGCATTCGCCATGGTTTGCGCCTATGCCTGGAGCGCCATCTTGCATGGGGGAGTCGATGTGCGAACGGATACATTGTCGCGGGGTGAGGTGGGACGCGACTTTCGAACGCGCTTGTGCCTGCTTGACGTCTGTGCATACGGCTCCTGCCACTGCAGTTCACTCTTTCCTTAGACTACTCAAGCCATCAGATCATAACAGCCATGAAACGACAAGTGTAGACACTGGAGCCAAGGACAGACATACGCCAGCAAGATATCAGCCACAGATCAGCGCCATTCACAGCTTTTCTGTTCCCACACCTGCCAGTACCAGACTGAGCTGACTCGATCACCGCTGAACCCAGGAAGATGATCATAACATGGGCGCGCTACGCAATGTCATCATCGGCATTCTAGTAGTCTCGACACTTACCTTTGTTGCACTCTTTGGGCGACTGCCGGCACTGAGGAAGACGCCGATCGGATGGCTGAACCGGCTTCTATGTCTACATATTCCAGGTGAATTCCGCCGAGTCGATCGTGCTCTCACTGGAGGTAGAGTCACGCGCAAGAGCCAGCGAGTCGGTCGATACTTGTTCTATGAGCAGAATCCCATTGTCCTGGTATGCGCTTATTCCAGCCCTTGAACAATACAATAGCTTCAGCTAAGGGTAAGCATAGATAATCTTCTTGGGTCTTTTGAGCGGCAGTGCTGGTCTCTTCCTCTACAATACACTTCACCTACTTCCTTCGCATTTCCTGGTTCCCATTCCGCCATTCCTCCTAGCACCGTACATTTTCACTTATCTTACAGTGTCACACAAAGGACACTACATTACAGCCTTCAATCACAGGGCTAAGATGCAAGAATATCCCTATGACCATATACTGTTCCAGCCGAACAATGTATGCAGGACTTGTAACCTAATCAAGCCAGCTCGATCGAAACACTGCAATTTCTGCGGCCATTGCGTCGCTAAGTGTGACCATCACTGTCCCTGGGTGAACAACTGCCTAGGGACTGGCAACTACCGCTGGTTTCTGGCACTATTGCTCTCTTTGGGCGCTCTCGAAATCTACGGGGCTTACCTCAGCTGGCACATATTGAAACCCTCCATGCAGATCAGTCAAGCCACTCCACTGTTCAGCTGGGCCCGACTCGAAGATATTGGCAACGCTGCACTTGTCGCGGTCAATAAGGGCGGTCTTTCTATTGCAGGCGTTGGTCTGCTTGCAGCAAGTACTGCATGTCTTCCTCTCGGATTGTTGGCCTATCACATGTATCTGATCTGGGCTGGCATGACGACGAACGAGTCACAGAAATGGAGCGATTGGGGAGACGACATGGCAGATGGGTTTGTGTTCGTAGCGAAGCGGCAGGACTTGAAAATGCATCACAGAGTACGGAGCATCGGGAAATCTCTGGTGAAAGAATCTGCAAGCGCACAATCAGCAAATCCGGCCATGTTGGATTTCGACGGTGCGAATGATGTGACTTGGCCGGTCAATACTGAACAGGTCTTGGTTAGAACTAATGACGGCCAACCGCCGCGAGGTCAAGATGGACTGTGGAATCGCGTCTGGAGCTTGGATCATATCGATAACATATATGATCTTGGCGCACTACGGAATTTCTTGGAAGTGCTTTATGGCAGGTAGCCTCAATCCAGGCATCTAGAGCAAAGGATGGAGTGACTACCTAATATCTGGAATGGAGGGGAGCCCAAGTGCGACAAGGTTACCATCTACAGTGTGCAGTCCTCAGACACTACATGAACTGGGGCAGTGATACCTCTCGGCCTTCTATCGGAGCCATGAGAAGTATCGGAAAAAGCCTCGAGATACCGCACGGATCAAGTAGTGTTGAGGTGTGTTGTGACTCACTTCATGGTCTATGCATATGTACATACAACATTACATCGCCTGTACTTGCGCTTGCTCCCTATCATACATACGATGGCCCTATGCCACCATGATGCCCCAGTCAACCGCGAGAACTTCTAGTAAGTGGAGTGTAGTGTCGTCCTCAACTCTTTCAATCAACCAGCTTCCGCTCATCAAACGCCCGATGCTCCACTATGCCCTCTTAGGTTGAAGTTGCTAAACCGAATGCTGCCTCGCAAAAATGAACGCCTCGCCTGTTCCCGATGAACCTCTATCCAGTAGAGCAAAATGAGGGTGTAGGCAGCTGATAGCCGTCAAGCTTGCAGGATGCCTTTTAAAGCAAGCGCATGGTGAGCTTCAGGCGCAAATGAGCCCCAATTCTGCCATCTCAAGAGCGCGAACAGCGAGGGGTGAAAGTCAAGCTGCTGCCAATCTGCCCTCACTCCCCGTTGCTCCTGTGCTGCTTGGCGGCGGCGGAGGCAGCTCTAACCGTGTATTTTCTGCCATCATCCTCTGGAATCCGATCCCCACTCCTTCAATGACTGCTAGGAGGATAGCACAACCGATCGCGCCGTTTCGAATCGCTCGTGGACCACCCCGAACTGCAAGAGCGCCTCCAGTGAAGAACCCAGCAATGATGGCGTTCCATGGATCTTCTTTCTGACGTACACCTTTCACTGCGCAATCGAATGTGCTGAACATGCCGCCCCAGACGCCAAAATTTCCGCCGAGAACCGGAGCCCGAGCTTTTATCGCTGTTATAGCTGCAGACAGAGGATCAGTGATTGCCATTAGAGATGTAAGTCCAATTCCAATATAATACCTCCTATCCGGCGCTCGCCATACGGACTATTTCTGAAACCTTTGACACCGTGCCACACTGCTCCTCCTATTGCCTGTGCAGAAGACCATCAGTTACGTGCTGCCGAAGCGCTTCGGTGGCCAACATACACCCATGCAAAAAGCACCTCCGAAGTCTGATAGAGCCACCCATGGACACGGGTCTCTGGAGTGGTCCAAACCATGGCCTTTTTCCCCCATAGCGCAAAGTCGATGAAATGTAGATCGGTGGTAGCAGTGGAAGCGGCTTCGGCGCACACAATCGTTTCGTGTGAATTGGACGCGAATCAGTCGATGGCGATCTGTTTGATCCGAAAAGACTGGTTGGCAGTGGAGGCGATGGGTTCTCAGAGGTAGGATGTGTCGAGCAAAAAGATGTGACGATGGACGGAGGCCAGCGCTCTTTGCTGGAGTGGAAGAAGGTTCATGCCCGTCAGCCGCCGGGTATCGGACCCTTGCGAGCCTCTGGTAGCCCCAGGTAGGCCTACACCTCGATATCGGTGCACAACTGCATACATCCCGTCGCCGTCACCATCGCTGACGGAGTTCTCGCCCATATGTCTCGCGTGGCCCAGTACAAGTCATCGCCTATCGCGAGAAACAATGGCGCGGGCGCGGGCGTGCGATCCGGTGGCGGCGGAGATGCAGCACAGGATGGTGAGCATCCACTCTTACCTTCGCGCATGAACCACCTGTCCCTTGACCACAGGCACCTCCAGGACGCGCCTTTGACTAACAGCATGCCTTCCGAAGACATCTGCCCTGTGTGCAAAAGCAGTCGCTACCTTAACGCCAGCCTACGCTTTCTCGTCAACCCAGTATGCTACCACAAAATGTGCGAATCCTGCGTGGACCGCCTCTTCTCTCATGGTCCTCAGCCATGCCCCATACCCGGCTGCAAAGAGACACTCCGAAAGAATCGCTTTCGCAAGCAGACATTTGAGGACATCCAGGTTGAGAGGGAGGTCGACATCCGACGGAAAGTCGCAGCAGTCTTCAATCGACGCGAGGACGAGTTCGAGACCGTACGTGATTACAACGACTATTTGAACGACGTCGAGGACATCACATTCAATCTCATCAACAACATCGACCTAGAAGAAACGGAGAGGAGATTCGGGGAGTACGAGCGAGCTCATCAAGCCGAGATCGCCGAGAATGCTTCGTTGGCACAACAGGAAAGCATGTCATATTCGAAACTGCAAAAGGCCGAGCGCGACCAAGCGAAGCAAAGGCGCGAGGCCGCGAGACGAGAAGAAGCAGACGAACGCAAAGAACAGCAAGCCAATAAAAAGGACATGCTCCGGCGATTGGAGAACGGCCAGGATCCGCATCAAGTCTCCAAGGCTTCGGAAGGACAGGGCATCACGTTGAAGAAACGTCTCAATCGCCAAGACGCCGCTGCTCGCCAACAACAGCTTCAAGCAGCCGATGCACGCAACGGCTCGAGCAATCTCGTCATCAAAGGCCTCAAAGCGAAGGTCAAAGCCGAGCCTGAAGCTCCTATCGACCCATTCGGTGGTTTGAGCTTCGAGGGCATGAAGTACTACAGCATCCAGGACCGGTACGTCTGGGATATCTTGGAGCGTGCGGAAAAGGATCCCAACGCCACGTCTGGAGGCTATGAAGTTGCATCATTCACGTCGAGGGCATTGTGCGAAGCTTTCAGTGGGCTGGGATGTTTCCTTGCAGACGCGGCAACTGAAACGGCGAAAGCGACGCAAGACGATGGAGTGATGGGAACGACGAGTGCCCAAGCTTTGGCAGCTCAGGACGTCGAAATGGAAGATCCGTTCTGATCTTCCCGGCAATCACGATTTCGTAGTAAGATACCCATGAGTGTTAATTAGCGTGGCGTTGGTTGGGCATTGCATCTCGCAGAGATCGAGAGGTTCGAAGCATATGATACTAGTGGCCAGAGTTCAAAATCTGTATTATACACTGCGGCTCTACGCTGCTAATGAGCCGGTCTACACATCTACATCCTTCTAAAGGTGTTACCGCTGGCGCTCCGTCTCTCTTTCCCTCGGCCCACCTGCCTGCCATTATCTTCGCCAGTAGGCTTTGATCGTGTCTTGTGCGAGGGCTTGCTAGGCACAAAGGTAATTTCCTTCTCGCCGAAGGGCTTGTCGTCTCCCATGGCGGCTCCTTGTTTCCTTCGTTCTCGAGCGGGAAGTGTAGAGGCCAGGTCGCCGAAAGAACGGTCCTTCTGCATTTTCAAAACCTTTTGCGTCGACGAGGAGACTCGCATCTGAGGTCCTTGTTGCGACTTCTTACCAGATTTCTTGTAGGAGGTGGAGCCAATTCGACCTTTGGAGGCTGCCAGCTCGTCCGGTTTGCCTTGACGCTGTCGCTGGTGGGCATCACTCCTGGCTTCTTCTTCGGAATCTTCATCGTCCTCATCGTCTTCACTATCACGCAAAGATTGTTCGTCTTCTTGTTCCACGGCTGTAAGTCCGCGAGGCTTGGCGCTCGCCGTCGGCACAGTGGATGGGTTGTGCATAGCAAACTCTCGACTGTTTTCGTCAATCTCAAAGTCTTCTTCTTCGAAGAGACGCTTGAATCGATCGTCGAGAAGAGCTTTAGGTGACTCGTCCACTTCGGGGGTCTTCTGGGGCAGATCACCACCTTGCCGTAACACTCTTTGAGCTCTCCGTCTTTCATTTGCTTCTTCTTGCGCTGCCAACTTCTCTGCGAATCTACGATTGACCTTGACTGCCAACTTCTTTGAGCCTCGAATTCGGCTTTCGCGCTCTTTATCGATTTTCTCTTGTATACTCTTCTGTCGTTGTTGCTCAGCCAGATCGGGATTGGTCATCAACCTCGCTTGCTCGTACAGCTTCTGCGCCACAAAATAACCGTGCATGTACGGACGAAGCAAGTTCGTAGTTCCGATCAGATGGTCCAAGCTAAGACCACGCAGCTGCTTCATGTCCAAGAACTTGTAGTTGTCGTACACCTCTCCCGCGCCAGCGCCGGCTGATTTGAATGCATTGGGATCATTGGCGTCCTCGGCCATTTCTTCAACCAAGTTGTCCAGGAACGCGCACCATTTTGGTGCTGGTCCGAGTTGCGGTATGAAGAAAGCGTGCTGCTGTCGACCTTCGTTGGCTGTGAGTATCATGCCGCTGTCTGGCACCCATTCCACATGGTTTAGGTCGACAGCAGGTTCTATACCAGCCCAGTAATCGCCTGAAGTGCTGTCCCATAACTTGATGCCTTTGCGGTCTGCGCTCAAAAGTTTTCCGGATGAGAGTGGGGCATCGAGGTATTGCAAGCTTCGGACAGGATAGTCGTATCCTTGATTCTTTTCCAGCAATGGCACAGGCGATCGCAGGTCGTACGTCCGAATGATGCCATTAGCATTCCCTGTTGCAAAGTTCAGCCCTCCCCGGTGGTACGCGAGTGCTGTAATATCGGGTCTCAGATCCGTGTCTGAAGCGGCCAGTACGTTCGGCGCGCCTAATGTGCTCACGCGGTTCCTCGAGCGTGAATCCCAGAATTCCACGGTCCCCGACGAAGTTCCAAAGGCAAGCAATCCATGACTCTCGTCGGCAATAGCAGCACAATTCACGGAACCCGCCTCAATACCGCCCTGCAGCGCTCCGCCACCGAAAGAGTTCAAGTCGTCTCCTCCCACGTCGACCTCGTAACCTCTCATGAATCGACCCAGTTCCAGGTTAAGGCGAAACACCTCCCCATTTCCGTCGGCGTTGACCCCGACAGCGGGAATCAAAGCCTCAGCATTTCGCCTGTTGTATTTCAGATCTCGCCCATATCGAGGTATTCGTGTCGAGTAGTGCAAGCCACCCGGAGTGTGGAATTCTAGAGAACGATCGGACTGGAGATGTAGCGATTTACTGTAGTCCTGCGACAGCAGGATGAAAGTTTCATTGACAGTATTGGTGTGTCTTGCAAATGAGAGCGAGAGATGCGGTAGATAGTGCGTGTGGATTTGAGGTTTATATGTGCCTACATTTCACTGTCAGCGATCAGCTCATAGCCACAAAGGCGTTGCCAGTCGCAGTAGCATAGGAGCCTGCCATGTGCATCACTCACCTGTACTCATCACCCACTGGCCGTCCTCGCTGACCCTCACACACTGGCTGGCCTCCTCGAACTCGAAATCTTGCAGCAGCTCCACACGATTCGCGTATTCCACATCTTTCTTGAGACTGCGCTTCCGCTTGCGTGCAAGCCACTCGGGCAACGGCCTCGCAGTCGATGCTCCGGCGATGGTGTATACGGGCACGGCACCATGACTGGTGAGCTTCATGGCGCAGTGGCAGTGGCAGCGGCAGTGGCAGCACTGTCGCAGCAGTCTTGTCCAATACCCCCACAGATTGGACTGGAACTTTTTGTCGCGCTTCGGCGATAAGATCCTTGCCCTGTACGGGCCGTGACGTGCCGAGACGAGCAGCGGCAATTCCACCAACCTAATAAGATCTCTTGTCGGTGAACATGCCGACATGGAGCTCCGAGGCTAAGAATACAGCTTACCACGCCATATGGCCCACTGCGTGATTGCCTTCACCATTCACACCGTCGCGAGATACACCACGTCTCTCTTTCCTCCAGCACTTGCCCATGCACCGAACAGTCCGCCCGCATCGCATCTTTCGAGGACGACGATATCATCTTAATGTTCCTTGACCACCCATCTGCCGATACCCGTCGATGACCGAGCATGGACTTTCTGAAAGCATGCACCACCAATATCCACGCGGTAGAAAACCTAGTGCAGACCGCCTATTGCGTCTACGATTGGGCAGACGGAGAAGTCGCGGTCGCTGAGAAGTGGGAACATGCGCAGACCACTGTCGCCGCACTGAGACGCGACAATGTCTTGAGCACCAGTATTGGCCATGCCGTGTGGATTTTTGGCCATTTCGGGGATGAGCAGAAGAGCGCCTTGGATGGCAGTCGCCCAGGATTCTCACTTTCGCAAGAAGGTACCCTCGAAAGCCCGCCAGCAAACGCGCCGGACGGCAGGGCGGTCAGAGACATTCTTCTTGAGGCAATTGAGCACGCTCTGGCTCTTACACTAGCCCGAGATCCCGCCATCGTGCACATTGGGCCTTGGACCTGGTTGTACCGCAGCGTATCTTATGACAACAATCCGCATGAGACGCCCGAGACTTCGATCATACATTTATACACCAAGTTTACGCCTAGTGGAGGCTTGTATTTGATCCCAAACATCGTTCCTTCATTGTGTCAGCCTATTTCTGGGGTCTCGGATTGGGAGGGGAGCGACGTAGTGTTGGCGCCCTTCGGTAAGATCGCGAGACTGCTCCGAGATCCAGATGACAAGCCTGTGCTCTCCGAAGACGGTTGGAAGTCGAATTTAGCCAAGGGACTTGAACCTCACGGCCTCGGGCTGTCCGAAAATACAAAATGGGTACCCGTCAAGCTGTACGGGCACGATAAAGCCGCTGCCTGCATGTGGCCCGCAGATCTCTGCTTCGCGCGCTCTCAGCAAAAGCGAAACTGGAGTCTGTTCACCCACGCTGACAGCGACTGGCGTCGCTGGTTCATCAGTACTGAAGAAGGTGCTATTTTCCGGAATCCTTTGTCTGTAGCTGAGGAGTGGTTCAGGGGCGCTGCCGACCGGGAGCAAAACGTGAAGGATACCGCCAACTTAGAGACGGTGGGGAACTCTGACGACCAAGGGACCGTCGATGGTGTTATATCAAACACGATCGCCAGTGATGCTACCGCAATGACATCGCCTCCTTTTTCCCAGCGTGCTGTTGATCAACAGGCTACAATGACAGGCATATATCCTACTCCGCCAGATGGGTATGCGCCAACTCATACTGTTTCGCAGCTCAATGGGACCACTCCTTCAATCGCACAGGCGGACCAGAATATCACAAGCGGAGATCTGGCACCTGTCAGTGATGAGATGCATTATAAACACGTGGAAGAGTCAGCTCCTGTGCAGGATGGGTATCAAGGCGAAGACCAAGAAATGCTCTTTGGCGATGAAGGCGAGATGGATTTCGGCGAAGACGACATTGGGGATGCAGACTTCAGCTTTTTCGATGACCCTGACAATGATCCTGCGACGGCACCTCTGCCAGACGCAGAATTGGATGCGACATTGAAGAATGAACACGAATTGGGAAACACAGACATGATTACCGATGCAGACGATATCCAGTCGGCTACTCTTGAGACAGAGATATCCGGCGAGGAGCTCAGCCTAGCTGATGTTGCTTCATCAGTGCAAGCCGAGTTCTCTGATCCAGTCATTGACAGGCATGAACCCGCACATTCGCCCGATGCAGGTCCAAGACCGCAATTTGATCGCACAGAGACTGAGCCTGAGAAGCCTCTAAGTCCATTTGGTATCCGTGAACGTCTGCTACCGCCACCGGTGCCTGCTAGCCTTAGTCAGCCTGGTCCAAAAGAGCAAACAGAAAATCGGCGGACTAGCACATTTGCGCCAATAAGTTTCAGAGAAGGTCTTGATTTACGCCGCAAGTATTCAATTGCTCCTGCCACACCTACGAAGGATTTGATGACCATGGCGCCTGCGCTACTACCGAACATTGGTCTGCCAGCTGCTCGCAAAAAAAGCCGTGCCGACGTCAACGAAGGCTCCGACTCCGATTCCGACTATGAAAGTGAGCAAGACTCGTACGAGCCTTCTTCTAGTGAGATGGATGAAGAAGAGCTTCCTCCTCGTCTACCTTGGGAGAGCAAGAAGCGCAAACGCCACGTCAACCAGGACAATATGCATCCACTAGCCCAATCGCTAGAGCGTATATATGCCACCGAAGAGCTTAAGAGCCGTGATACTGATCAACACACGCCACATCTCGTTGTCAGTGTGCTTCAAGAATGTACGAGCCCACACTCTGCCGGCGAGATCGTATCTCTGTTGCGAGAACGTTCAGAGACAGAACAACAGCATGTGCCGGCTAGCGATGCAGGCCCGATAGAGTCGTCGGAAGTCTTGTTTGGACCTCTGCCAAAGATCGAGAACTTCTACGATTTTCCGAAGGAAGACCTGATTTACATATCTCAGATCATCAATGAGCAGTCCCTCACGGCCCTGCCGTACCGCGACCTCTCCGCAACTGCTAGCGGTGTCAGCGATACCGGTCTGCCTATTGGTGTTGCAAATTATATCCACACCAGGATAATACAAGGCATCGAGACTGTGTTCCCTGACGTTGATCAGTGCGATCTTGCCCGGCTTGCGCTGACCAGAGAGCCCTTTCGAACCCCTACAAATCCTGGGAAAGCGCCACAAAGTGCACCTCGCGCACCGCATCGTTCTGACAGCATGGTGCTTGGGCCTGACTACTTCCATTTGCCAGCCCCTTACGTAAGAGTGCAACGGAGCTTGGAGACATGGGAAATGCTTCCAACTTGTTTGGCATTCTGGGAGACTTTAGGCTTGGGACCTACCAATGGTGCCAAGAACCTGCGGGCCTTCTGCATCTTCCCTGAGAACGAGGACTTGCAGCTCCTGGTGGAAGGTTTAATGTTTGATATTGGGACGGCATACGAGAGTTGCAAGCTTGGATCTCACGTACATCAAAGGAACGTGAGCGAAACTGACGAGCATGATACTTTCGAGAACGGCATGGCACCCGTTGAACTCAACGAGGAAGCTTCCCTTGAAGGTGCCATGAAGTCTTATGCTGCTACTTGTGCCGAACTAGGGAAAGCGCTTTCCAACATTGCTCACCAGGACAATGATCGAGCGATTGTTGTATACATGCTGAACCCTTTTCCGGGACGAGAAGCACAGCAGCATCTCTGTGCCTGCTTCTGGATCTTGTTCAAGGCCTATCGCGACAACTTACCCAAGGCCCAAAGACTTCAGGCTGGAAGCGACATCTTTCTGCAATTACTACCGATCAACCTTGTCGCCTCGTACGATGCCTTGGTGGTGCCAGACGCGAGACAGATGGCAATTTTGACCCGCGAAGTGTACGATCGATGTCCTCCTTCTTCGCCCTCCTCGGACAACACATCTACCTTGCCTATTCTTGCAGCACCCGCAGTAGAGCTGGCAAGCGCTGCTCCTAAGAGGATTGGCTTCCAGCTTACAGCTGAGCCACCGACAAACCTACTTCATGAAGGATCCGTCCTACATCTAGCCTATTCTGTGAGCAAGGATGGCTATTGGATGTCAGTGGCTTGGGTTGACATTACCGGCAAGCATCAGTCCAGCACTTCGTTCTGCCTTCGTGGTAGATCATTTGCTGAAGTCATCGAAGATGTCTGGGAGTGCACGCGAGACATTCTCGCTGCTCGTCAAGTGCTCTGGCGAATCTTCATTGTGACGACGGATGTTGTCGATAAAGCAACGCTCCAATGCTGGCGCTCGCAGTCGGCCAAACCTCGACCACAAGCGATCTGCGTAACGCTTCTGACCATTGACACAGATCCTATTTTGCATTTATCGCCTCCCATGGCAAATGTGGATAGTCAATTGGAGTCGAAGAGTGACGGCGGCTTCCTAACCCCAGCATCCACACCTCAGGCTGGGACGTTCACTTCATCTCCCGACGTCACTGGACAAGGCGGCAATGCGCCACCGACTCCGGCGCCAAGCGAGACAGCAGTCTCGCTCGCCGAGAATGACCCCGATGCTCATCTCACAGATCTTACCGACGAGACCTGGGGCGTACTCTTCAGCTCAAGGCTCAACAATGTTGGCTCCTGTACTGGTCTTGCGAATGGTGCTATGTTCAAGCGCGGCGACGTTGCTATACCCGATCTCGAAGGCACAATCGCAGATAAGCTTCCATCGATCGGCGTCAGCATACATTGGACCATACAGGTGAAGCCCTCGGGTGGTGTAGACGAAGGTAGCATCAAGCAGGCGGAGCTCACGTTGCGAGAAGTGCTGAGGATGTATCGCAATTTGGCATTGCTGACAAGGTCGAGAGCGCTTGGCCATGGAAAGACGAGCTTCTTGCCTATTCACGTTGCAGCCGCCATGTGTGGTGCGGCGGGACTGACGGGCATGTTGGGCGGTGTTGACGAACCGTAAAACTGCCACCTTAATACCCATTTCTCCATGCCCATGTATCCCAGCTTTCACTTCGCATCATTTATCCCTCCCGCCCATATCTCTCTTCACTATCTCAATCTCATACCCAAATGTCAGTCCCTCAAATCGACACATCGACAGTCCCAAGGCCTCCGACTATGGGGCTTGAGGGTTTAAGGCTTGAAAGCTTGTTTGCCTGATGAATTGTCTCTCAGGCAATAACTCGCACATCATGTCAGATGAGACTCAACATGATGCGAGACAGCAACCTCATCACCCTCAAACCCACAGAACGGGCACTTCGCCGTGGCAGTATTGAACGTATATTCTGCCCTTTGAGATCCCATGTCTTCTTCCCGCTCTCTCTCCTCGTCCGGAAGAAACTGGGCCAAGGTCCGAGGAGGCGGTTCTTCCCGATATTCCTCTGCCGTCGATGTATAGTCCCAACGACGACCTCCACCTGGTCCATGAGTGGAGGAATTGACAGGCATCGACGCTGGGTCGACTTCTTCTGCACTGCTGCTGTCGACCATCCGCTGGACCCGTCCAACCCGACCGTCCCGTAATCTGACTTTGATGCCGCGCGGGTGTTCGCCGGAGGTCAGAATGTCTTGGACGATTCCTCGCACTTCTCGGCCGCTGCCTTGGTCTTGTTTCAAGACTATCGATACTGGTGCGCCTACGAGCACCTCTCGCGTGCTCGGCACATGATGATATTCTGGTCGTGATGTTTGGCGCGCACCTCTGGCTCCATTACCGCCGCGACCGCCGCGATTCTTTCGACCTCCACCCCCACCCGCTCTTGGCTGACGGTTGTGTGGTCTGTTCATTGCTGAATGTAATTAGAGGTCGCGTGGTCGTGTTTGAAAGTTCTAAAGAAATCATACAGGAGGTGGAAAGGTCTCGGTTGAAATTGGTTAATTATTTTGATTGGACGTAGTGTTTGCGCGCATAGCTCAAGGGCTCTCCCGCAGCAGATTGCCCTACATGGCTCTCTCGGCGCATGACTATTTGTTTCCTACTTCGAGTGGCATAGTATCCCTATCTTGTTCTCAAGTATTCTTATTGATCCTGTCCCACACCTGCTTTTCTGCCTCTGCAAGACTGTTCCCTGCAGTATTGGCCCACGCCTTTACTGTATTCCACATACTTGCTGCCGTGTCATTCGCACTATCTCCTCCAAGACCCAGATTGCTTACGAAGCCCTTTTCCCGTTCTTGCTGCTCCAGACTAGCCCGCGCCGCTGAACCGAGCTCTTGAGCATCGGCATTCTGGTGATAGCCAGGTGGGTGAGACCCAGCAGTCATTTGTGGCGCTGGTGCTCCTCCCAAATCTATAGTCGTAGGCCCAGCTCTTGGTTGCGTATATGTAGCCAGCGTTGTGCCGTGTACTGGGGCATAGTTCGACTGCGGTGGTGGTATTGCCATCTGCGGTGGTGGTTGTGTAACCTGCGCCTGTTTTTGTGCTGCTGCCTCTCCTGGCTTGGGTGGAGGTGGTAATGTACTTGTCGAGGGAGTTTGCTGGTTGACAGGCACTGGCACAGCACCTGGCTGCGGCGGTGGAGGGCTGTAATTTGGCTTGGGTGTGGTTCTGGTAGGTACAGGGTGTGGCTGCGCATTCGGGGCGTAAGGCGTCGGTGCGGGCACAGATGCTGCTCCTGGTTGTGCCAGGAGGTATTGTGGTTGTTCGTTGCTTGTTGTAGTCGCTTCGTTGGCTGTAGGCAACGCTCCATCACGCGTCTTCGTCGGCGTGATGGGATCGTCTATATGGACCGGTACTGGTGGCATAGTGGTCTGTGTGTTCGCAGACAAGAAGCCAAAGATCTGTTACTAGGCAAGAAAATTGCGCCGTCAGTTTGCTGCGGAGAAGGTAGTTGTTATGGAGCTGATTGTGGACAACTTGAAATTCAGAGTCGCAGATGCGCAAGCTGCAAGGGACCATAAAGATGACGTGCCAGGGTCTGCTCGTCACGTGAATGTGAGTCGCAACGAGAGGAAAGGGTGACACAGACAGAAATCTATACGCCTTCAGTACAAAACCAATTGTAATACAGGTAGAGTGATGCCCAGGCCGGAACAAAGGTACATGCTCTGCGCTCTTCTGAAACGCGACGCAAAGCTCCATGCTTCCGCTCTCCTGCCCAAGCCACTCCGGTGCGAGAACAGCATTGTACTGCACTCTTTCTTGATCCGTGTCTGCAATCCCTGCGGCATGCAAACCATTCCTTGTGTCATCCTGTAGCCATTTTTTTTGGCTCGATAACGTCGGCTTTTGGGGCGAGTAGCTTATTTGAACTTCTTGCCGAACATAAGCACTTGCATTTGGTCGTAAATGGAGAGCACACCAGCACCAGCAACACCACGGAGAATGTTGGCACCAGCACCCTTGAACAAAGACTTGACACCCTCCTTGGCGATAATCTGGCTGGCGGCATCGAACGAGGACTTGTACTTGACGGCCTGTTTATTTCGTTAGTGACTACAAAATGAGTCGCAGAACAACGTCTATTACTCACCTCACCAGAAGTCATCATCATGCGACGACGGACAGTGTCGAGTGGGTAGGAAGCGATACCAGCACCAGTGGTGACAGACCAACCAAGGAGGAAAGAGGCCAAGAAGTTACCCTCGAGAGAACCAGTGAGGACGACAGGCTTGAGCGAGTCGTACATACCGAAGTAGAGACCACGGTAGACGACGATACCAGCGACGGAAGGACCGAAACCACGGTAAAGACCAAGGACACCATCAGAGGCCAGAGTCTTCTTGTAGACGTCGACCAGACCGTTGAATTGACGGTCACCTCCACTCTTGGCGTTCTTGGCATCGTTGGCAAGACGGGTACGGGCGTAGTCGAGGGAGTAGACGAAGAGAAGGGAAGTAGCACCAGCCAGCTGTGCAATGTCAGCCGTCCGCTCTGAGGCCCATCAACAATTCTGATTTTGTACTCACACCACCGGAAGCAAGGTTGCCAGTCATCCACCACCAGTATCCATCACGGTCCTTCTTGTAGCCGAACATGGACTTGAAGGTATCACGGAAGGCGAAGTTCAAGGCCTGAGTTGGGAAGTAACGGATGACGTTGGCGGTGTTTCCACGCCAGAGGGAGACGACACCCTCATCTGCGGTGGTACGACGGAAGCAGTCCATGATACCGTCGTACTTACGGTCGAGACGACCACTCTTAAGCATCTCATCCTGTATTGAAACATTGTCAGCTTCGCGCTATTTCTGGCCGGCGGTGCACCACACTCTGCGATATCGCAAAACTTACCTGGTTCTGAATGAGGAGCTTGATACGCTCGATGGGAGCAGCAGCAGTCTTCGAGACAGCGGCGGAAACACCACCCACTGCAGAAGATTATTAGCACATGATCCATTGACCACGCTCGCGCAGCTCTTATCGCCAGCTCAGCGGAGCTCCGGCCATCGCAATGCCGGCGGCAGTTAATCGGGCGGCTAAGTAAGAGGGGTGCGGACGTACTCAAGAAGTCGACGAGGAAGCCGGGCATGCCCATGAAGGACTTCTCGGCCTGGTCGACTGTTTACCAGCAGATTAGCACAGGCGCTCGAAAAGCTGGTCGGCAGCGCATAGAGCTCTGGCGCGTCGCTTACCATCTCCCTTTGCCATCTTGACGGTATTAGCCTTGATTGGCGACCTGTTTCAAAAGGAAAGAAGATGAATTGAGTGGAGTGGTGATAGAACCAGTGATGAGGGAGAGAGATTGAAGTTCAAAAAAAGCGATCCAGCTTTTTGCAAAGGAGGTCGGGTTAGAACGGAAGGTTCCGCTCGTTTCGGGCAAGAGCGAAATATTAGCCGCTCTGTGGCAACGCGTTGGGGCGTTGAAGGTCTCGCTCCAAAAAGCTCTCACTAAGTGGAATGCCGTGCCGATGAATACAACAATCTATGCCATTCAATGCCTTCGTCACCCGTACGTCTATTGATCACAGACTGGCACGTGATACAGCGCAATCTCAGGCGTGCTCGAGAGGCCTGCAAAAGGCATTCGGTGACCGGACCCTGTGCAAAGACCCCGGTAGCCTCGGCAATGGGCATTCAATCCGCCAACCACAATAAACATTCTCGTTTCACAGACAGAAACCTCACTCGGTGTAGTCGAAGATTGGGTGCACAGAATCATGATCATCATTGAGCCTACGACTATCCATCGGTAACCAGATCAATGTAAAGATATATATTCAGCTCCTGAGGATATGCTCTCAAATATGGCGCATTGATCTGATAAAGCACTCCTTGATGAAACATGGTGTCTCCCTTATTAGCCCGGCGTCACTGCGAGCTGCAACCTCTGACCAGAGTCAACGTAGTTTGCTAAACCAATCATGATGCTCCAGTTTACACCCTGTTTCGAAGCAGATGATATTTCTGTCTTAATCGCGTCAGTGACCCGTTCACCAGGGGGGGTCTGTTAGGGCAATATCAATGAACCCTAGGATCAACTGTGCTCTGTGGGTTGGATGTCCAGCCCAATACTTTCAGGGCCGGTCCAACCAAATGCTGACTTCCCGTGATAAGTGTCTTCATCCCCTCGGGACTCAGCCTTCTCGCCAAGGCTATGGCACCCTGTATGGTAGGCTCATTCCACATCTCTGCATTCGGGCTGATAGATCTCCAGACATTGCGAAACAACTCCGGATTCTGCGGTGGCAGCGCACTATAGCTCTTCAATTCAGACGTCTCATCATAGGTGCTGAAGATAACATGTTCAATCTTCGCATCGGTGCGCGCCAATGCAGTTCCCAGTGTCTGCAATAAGGCTGCGGAATCTCGCAGTTCGTTAATGTGGCTGAATATCAGAATCCGAGGTGCGTCAGCGCCAGTCAATTCTTCTGCTGCCCGAGAAAACCACTCTGCGGCAACTTCTACGCTCATGTCGTTGTGCGCAGAATCCAGAAACCATGAAAATGCACCTTGGCGTATTATTTGAAACCTGCCTGGCCATTCGAAGGACTCCAACGCTGCAGTGATATCTTCACAGGCCAAGGACCGACGTTCTGTAGGCATTCGTTGGTGGAGAAAAGCCTCAGCGGCTGCCGCAGCCAGTGAGGCATTATGCTTTTGAACGCCTGGCTGCAATGTGGATATTTCAGCCGGCAGTCGCTGATCGATGCCAACAAATCGAATATCGAGACCCTTCTCAGCGGCTCGTCGTTCAAGCACTTCCGCCGGAACCGTGTCTTGCGGCGCAGATAGTGCAATTGCTCCAGGCTTGAAAATTCCACCCTTATGCCATGCAATGTTCTCGATGGTTGGCCCAAGCATGTCGATGTGATCCATGCCTAAAGTAGTTACAGCCGTGACAAGAGGCGCGTCCAAGATGTTGGTCGCATCGTACTCTCCACCACAATGGGTCTCCAGAATAGCAACATCAACTTGCTCCCTTAGAAATGTATGGAGTGCGAGTAGTGCAAAGAGCTGTAGATACCGGGGCCCTCTTTCAACAGGATCCTTTGATACGTCGTATGGCTCTCTGAGCTGCGGTAGGAGTTCGCACATCTCGAAAAAGTATTTGGCGAACAATTCCGGTTTCATGGGCTTCGAGTTCAGACGAATGCGCTCCTCTGGCACCATCAGGTGCGGTGAAGTGTAGAGGCCAGTGCTTTTTGGGAAACCAGTCCGGCGACCATGGGCACTAAGAAATGCCTCTACAAATGCGCACGTGCTGCCCTTTCCCTTTGTCCCTGCTACATGGATCACGCTGAGCTGATTGAGATCATGTTTCTGTTTTGTATTAGCAACCTCCCAGAGCTTGGTCGGCAATGTGGCCAGTTACCGAATGTCCCAACTGCTGCAGCCATTCGTGCATGCCGGTAATCCCGGGACTCCCACGAAGGCCAGGAGTGCGATTCCTGTTGGAATTGGTGCTGTTCTGTTGCTCCGTACTCTCTTTGGGTCTTGCTTGCCGCCGCCTGGCATCGATGATGCGTATAGCGTTCTGTGATCGCGATCTGTCAGAAAACACGCTGTTCGAAATGCCGCTTGCGCATACCTCGTAGCTTTGGTCACTATTGTCCCGATACATTTTGGTCAATGCTTTGCAATCCGAAAACCAATGTGAGGCGCGCTTGCTGATGTGTGCCCTGGTTGCACTCATGTCAACATGCAATCATTACTGCTCGCGCCTTTCTCTGACTCCATTACAGCTTGGAAGAGTCTGCTTCTAGTTTACACCAGTTCTAGTTATTTTTGTGGCTTCGCTGTGCCAGTGCTTGAGCGGCGAGGAGCTTATGCTTGCGGGTTGCCGGCATGACCACGGGATCACACCCTAGACATGCTCCCAGAGACCGTAGAATTTCGACTACACCCAGGAGTATCCGTGGTATGTTGCGGGCAGACGAGCAATGCACGGAGAATCATGATTTATCGACGCGCCTGAAGAAATCATTACCCTACTCCAACGTTTATAATAAATATACTAATGCCAGCGATGAATGGTCGTCGCCAAAAGAAGAGCGGGAGCCTATCTCGGATCTCTGCAACTGTACAAAGTACGGCTGCCTCCGCGACTCGCCCTCGTCCTTCGAAATGAGCCCGACGGAGGCTATGTTATGCCAGCAACGTTGCAGAATTCTTGACCACTACTTCACCTGTTACTATAGGACTACTCGTTGTTAGTGCTCGACACCATTATCGATAGGGTTAGATGTATCTACTTCCATCGACATATTTACTCAAAATCGGAGCAAGTCGAGGTACTATAGTACATATCAAATTATTGTATACGGCGACAAGGGGAGTTCAACTGCACGAAATCTCCAAGGTTATCCCCTCTCGCCGCTTCAATTGAGTTAGCACAATCCTAGCACCAAGTTTCCAACACCTCATTTTGGCCTTAACGATTTCTGTTTCATAAAGAGTCTCTCCACGAACCGACTATCACCCGCTTTGTACACTCGCGTCTCTTATTAAGGCATTACTCGCGGCTTGCTCAACCTAACACGCCCCGTACAGACAAACGAACATGGTCGGTCTTCGCTGGGTCTTCTGCCTATACTCTATTTTTGCCGTTGTAAGCGCAAAGACGAGATACGGCCTCAACATTACAGCTCGCTATATCTTAGTAGATGCGCCAAGCAATCTAATAGAAGTCTAGGAGAGTGTATCAACAATGACGATTGCTGTGTCTGCGATCCTGCTACCTCGTGCAATATTGTCTGCCAGAGTGAGTACATCTTATAGACCAACGAATTGCGCACGAATTCGGACGATCCTAATGATCGTAGGTGACCTTTCATCAAAGACCAAGGGCCGTTGCCTGCTCACAAACGATTGCGGGTACTTTAGTTGCAAATGCAATTATCCATAGGCTCGGGACAGCGTATGGTTTGCCTCGCTACTTTGTCCATATTCCGAACGTCTTATTGCGCTCGGCTATCCACTCTCCGCCCACACCAGAGACAGTCTCAGTCTTGCGCTCCAAGACGAAGGCCGAAGTGAGCGAGATGTCGAAGCGGCCGAGGCAATCGAGGGACTGGGGCGAAAGGGTTTGGCACGAAGGAAGTTGGCCGGCTAGTATCAGCAACTCATATCGTTCGCAGTTGCGCTGATTTCCGAGGCCACAGACCCAGTCGCTCCTCTGGTGTTCAGTTGTCGAGCCATAAACACCAAGCCTAGCCGGCAAGCGGATCGGAGCCACGGCCGCTTTGGGTTCACACATTTTCCAGATGGAGATCAAATAGCTGTATATTAGAACTGCAGCTGCGGACGCTATGCTGGGCGTACCCTTTGGAGCTCTGCGTTGGAAGTTCCAAGTCCCTTCTGAGCTGTATCTGTAAGCGTGTTCCCAGTGATGATACGAGGAAACCGATCAGGATAGCAGTGATTTCCCGCCATCTGTGTCTACTCCTTCTCGCACCCGGAAGGCTGAGAAAATCTGGCGAGGTCCTGAATGCAGACCAGGAGGGCAGCTGATGCCGTGAAATGTGCTGTATGCTCAGAGAACGCCGCGCCATGCTAACGCAACGTGACAACGCTGGGATCTTATACTTCAAACTCCTTGAACCCCTCCAGCAGTCCATCTGCAGTTTTCGTCACAGCAGACCAGACTGGCCCGAAACGCTTCAGCTCGTCGAAGGCTGGTATATCACCTAGCCTGTTTGCGTCATTCCATACGCACCATGCTCTTCCCTTTTGACCTTTAGCTGCACCAATTGGCCATGTGACATTCACTTTGAAGGTTTTGTCCCATGTGCGACTTTCTAGCCTGATCTCGTTGCTGCCACTCTTGCTCACTGCCGGCTGACGAGGGTTGTGAGGACTGTCTTCGACGCGGACCTGAGAGACAGGATTATCCAGTGCTATTCGGCATTGCTTTGAGTTCAAGCCACGAATACTGAAAAGAGCTGTAGAGCCATCGTGCTTGATCTTGAGATCGAGCCAGTTTCGATGCGCATGCTTCTTATTCGTCGAGTTCGATGGCAGACCTAAGTAGCCTCTGGGGATAACATTCGGAGGTAGGCCATTCCACTGATGACCGAAGGTTAGCAAAAGTATGACAAATGGCGCATGGTTCGAGGGCTTACCGAGCATCCCAAAAGTCCATTCCTGTTTGACATTGCAGAGTCTCCACAACGCAGAGGCTGTCCAGAAGCGCTCGGCATTTCCGAAATAATGTCTTGTATGTAATTGTCGAGCCCAAGTACCGTTACGTTATTGACACCAGTGTCGAGATCCATTGTTTGAACAAAGTAGTATTTCAGCCTGCAAATGGTACGCGGTCAGCCACTGTTTTCCGTCGCAGCCAATATTTCCTCCTCGCTCACTCAACAGCTGCCGAAAGCAGGCGCTTAGACACAGTCGCGGCCGAGGCTATCGTGACATTGACAACGGGCCTCATGGAAGACTTCAAGCTTATGCGTCACTCACCTCGCGTCCCGGGAAAAAGGGAAAGCTACCAAATTGTAGATCAGACATCCGACAAAGACCAAAAGCAGAGCTGTCGGCACATGGAATGTGAATCGGTGTAAAAAGGGGACAATTGGCAGCAAGAGGAACACAGATAGAGTTGCCAGCAGAAGGTAGATTGGTAGTACCGCGTTGCCATCGGCTGGTGTCTGGTGCGTCGCTGAGGTGATCATCAACGCGATACTTCCGATGAGAACGACATTGATTGGCACCAAAAGCAGAAGCTGGATGATCCAAGTCCACTGGGGTAAAGAGCTAGACCAGGATTGTTCACTCATTATAGCTTGACTCAACAAGGGATCTTCCGTGTCCTCTGGGACTTCGTGGCGATCTGGACGTTTCCTGCTGAACGTCTGCTGGTTGCTCTGGGTATCACTGTGTTGCAGAAGAGAGCTTCGTTCGGTGGCCTCCGCTTCGTCAGCTGAGCCGGCATTGTCCAAGAGTCTCCGCGATGACTGGCTCCCGGGTCTGATTGAGGTCGAGTCAGTCTGAGCACCAAGCACTCGTCCCACGTATTTTGTTATTTTCGGCAATGCCAAAAGCTCCAAGTAAGACACTAGTAACGCAGCGAAGATCGAAGCGTTGTAGATGACGATGAAATAGCCTGAATTTGAGATGCACAGCAATCAGTGAATATCCTGAACCCAATGACTTCGAGTGCGGAATCCGAGCCTCAGCTGCTGTGTAAGGCTGATGTCTCCATGTCACATGTTGACAGCGGAGACACTTAGAATCCTTCCGCTCATTATTGTACTTACCGCTGGCGATATGAAGTTGGTGCTCCCCGACAGTGGCTACCACAAGGAAGACCCAGCTGAGCACATAGAGCCATAGGAGGCAAAACATGCGGTGGAGCGCGGTTGGCCTGATCTCGGCGGCGCCAGCTAAGAAGAACCACGCAATCGCTAGCCAGGCCGAGATGAACATAGCCCTAAGATAAATGCTGGTTAGCAAGCGCTTCAAATCTGGTCCGAAGACATGGCGTGCAGCTCAATGTTTCTCCATGCTCAGCATCATCGCGACTCCGCGGCTTCACCTACCAGACGGCATACTCTGAGCTGTAGATGATATAGGGGTTGACTTTGGTTAACAGATAGGCCAGCAACAGGACAATTCCAGTGGCAACGACGAACGTGAGCGGGAATCGGAAAAATCCTCTTCTGCCGTGCAAGCGGATTGCTTCGTCGTCGTCAGACGAATGAAGGTACCTCTTCCCCCCAAAAGGATACCACTTGTCGCTCTTTCGAATGATCACCTCGAGCAAAATGAGGATAATCGGTCCGGCGACAAGCAGCGCAACAGAAAGTGCGAATAGAGTGTTCAGTTTGCCCACGGCGAATGCCCGTCCAAGCACGTCGAAATAGAAGCCGTCACTGGAACGGCCTGTCTTTAGCTTGCCATTGTCTTCGACACCTCCCTCGAACTCATTGCCTTCGTGAGAAGTCAATTCCTGCATCGTAGCCAATGCGGCGGACAGCATGTGCCACAAGGAATCAGGACTGGTGTTTCGGGAATCATCCTGGTCTGTGTGATAACGAGCTCGTGGTTCATAGAAAGCCACATCCAGGCCACGAAGGCCTAACTCCTCGTGGAACACAGAGTAGTCCGTACCACTTCGAATGAAGCCTCTCTTGAAGCCATCACCGCTAACCACTGTCCCGAAAGGATATGGGCTCTTCGCATATGCTTTAGTGACCTCTGCGTCAGTACTGCGGAATAACAGTGCTCTTCCGCCGGCCCCCGCGCCTTCTAGGTTGAGGAATGTATGCGGAAATTGAGCCAAAGGATGCCGAACGTATGCCCGTGCTCCATACAGCCCAGGCTCTTCAGCATTGTTTAACAGGGCGACTATGCCTCTACGTGGACGATTGCCGTCCGCGGTGAAGTGTGAGATCAACTGGAGAATGGTGACTATGCCCACCCCATCGTCTGTGGCTCCGAAGCCGGAGGACACGCTGTCGTAATGGGCGTTGACAAGAACACCACTGCTCCCGTCATAGCGTGTGGTCTGGTTCCACCAGTCTCCTCCCTTGTCCGCAGACCCGCGGATATACACGAGTATGTTGTCGGATTCCCCGTAAAGTGAGACCGGCCGATTAGTCCAATCATCGAGACTTGTGAAGTTGGAGCTATCGTTGGCAAACACAGTCACAGGCTGCACGCCCTGAGTGTCTGATACCCAGCCCCTGTCGGTGGCATATACGCTCTTGTAGTCCACCTCGTTCGTCTCTAGAATCTTGCCGATTCTTCGTAGCAAGTACCGTTTGACGATCTCATTCCTCCGAGAGCCTACAGGATGATAGCCATCGGAAAGGAATTCAAGGTCACGCCAAGCCTGCGTGAGGTCGATACCACTAACAGGGTTGGGGTTCGAGGGAGCTGGCGGGACGGTGACATGGACCACCACGAGGACGGTGAAAAGCGCGACGTAGACGAGCGAGCTGACTAGGGAGAAGGCGAAGAAGGGTTAGCACATGTCTCGATCAGACGGGCTTTCACGTGGTCTCGGTACGTTCTGTCCTGCGCGTTACTTACTGATCGTGACCTGGGTCGGCAGAAAGGCCAGCGGATTCCAGGAGCGTACCTTCGTCATGACTCGCTATCTCACGGCGTCATTTGGCCAGCCGTCAGTCGAACACTTCTTGCCTTTGAGCGCGAAGGAGAAGAGGGAGAGTTGTGGACGATAGCGGGAAAAAGGCTTGAGCATGGGTGGCATCGGCTTTGGCACATAAAGGGTGGGCCTCGAGCAGGTATCATAACGACATCTTCCTAGCTCCTAGTTTGGGGCCCAAGCTCTCGAGCTCCCTTCTCCCACATACATCACCGGTCATGGGACGAGCAACCATCCCAAGGGTCGTAAGGGGGATTAGCGACAAAGCTTACCGCGGAGTAAAAGTGCAACATCGACCCCCCAAACGAAAGCTTTTGGAGCAAGGTTGTTGCACGACGATGTGTATAACTTTCGGCTTGTCGCTGTCCACCTTCACGGAAGCTAGCCTGCCTACCAGTATTGAAACCAAACATCGCGCATCAGACATCTTCACGATCAGTAAGGGAACGGCGACATGCCCTCACACTCACAAACCAGGTCTACATTGCCTTGTCTACCATATCGCGAAGGTACAGGATGCCTCACACAATAACACCACGCTATGCTACGCAAACGCCCTGCAGAAATCGTGGGTATCGCTTTGTATCGTGGCCGAAACGGACTGGCTCATTACATTAGACCCCAACACCAGCAATATGCTTCACTTCATAATATGTCGTCTCTTGGCTTGTTTCCGCGAACCAACTTGCGCGTAGTCTTTTACTGCTGTTGATTCTGGTAACCCGAATGCATCACATTCATCGGATTCCATTCAGCCCCGCCGAACAGACCGTGTATGTCGATGTCGGAAAGATTTTGCTGAAACGTCTGTTGCCCTGGCCAATTCTCTTGAGGCACTCGCGATGCGGGAGGAGCGCTGGTTGGCTGGCCGTTGTTGTAGGCTATTTGTTGAGGGTAGCCCATATTTCGTTGAGCCATCTGCTGGTGACCTTGTTGCTGACTTTGCTCAATGTATGGCGGCAAAGTGAAGAACTGGGCCTCGATGTTCTCATCTCGGCCCCTGCCCGAGGAACCAGCAGGGCTGGAGTTTTCCATCCCAGCGAGATTCTGCTGACCAGCAAATGCGTTGGACTTCCCGTACTGTATGTTGTTTTCGAACGTCGTTAGTGGCTGGTTGGGATACACGAATGGCTCGTCGGGGGCCGGGAACATCATCGTGGAAAGATCGGTCAGAGCTGGATTTGCAAAACTCGGGGGCATGGAGTATTGCTGCATTCCTGTTGCCAAGGGATGTGAAATGCTTCGTTGCTGTATCGCAGAGAAAGCGCCGGAGTCGTAGGACCCACTGGTCGGGGTTTGTGGCCCATAAGCATTATGAGACTGAGACCAGGAGCTTTCGTACGGTGGCGCAGTGACGGACGTGTCTCCGTTTGGCATCGTCGGGAAAGTGCTTGCCCTTTTAGCGCTAGGGGTGTCCTGTGCTGTGGTCGAAATGTCTGGGTGGCTTCGTGAAGCTTGTGCGCTCGCGAGGTGTTGAAAGGATCCTTGGTCGAAGGCCCGTTTCTTACTCATGCTGGGGTTTTGTTGACCTTTTCTCATCCACGCAGGAAGTCGCCCGAAGACAATGTTCAGTGTAGCCGTGCATCGATCTGCAGCCATGCTTCGTGACGCCAACGATGCCAAAACGTCCCTTCCCTCGATCGCATCCTTCATCACAGCCGCTGTGGTAGCATTATCCGGGTTTTCGGCTGCGAAGTAGACCAGCGCGAGAATGGAGAAGAATGTTGTATACATGATGAACCAGAATGCACCATTCAGCAGGCCGCGTTGTTTCATCTGCGACGCAATGTGTATGATGTTTCGTGATACGTTCACGAAACTCGCTGCACATGCGTAAGCTCTCTGATCGACGGGCTTAGAGCGTTTCTCCATTGCAACGAAATGTAGGAACGGTCGGTAGAGAAGGACCTGCGCGTGTGCATACGAAAGCCGCAGTAATTGTTGAACTCTCGCGTATCTTGGAGGCGCGTCGCAGGGTGTCAGGATTGGTGGTAGGCTTGTTTTCCATTCTTCCAGCTCGCCTTCGATCTCGCGAATGGTTGAAAATGGTATTGAGTAGGACTTGTCTCCAGGGTTTTGAGCGTTCTGCACCTTTATGGGGTAGATTTTACGAACGATCTTTTGGAGCAGTAGCACTAAGCGGGTATGTGCATTGAACGCTGTGGTCAACGAAACCACTCCTTCCGGCATTGGCAAGATCCCATCCTTGGTGACATATTCGTCATCGACCTCAGTCGGAAATTCCTGATCAATATCATCGTCACTGAGCGTTTGCGGAAGACCAAGCATAGCGCCGACATAAATATCCATTTTGCGAACAACCCAAAACACTCTTTTTCGACTTTCTGCCTCAATGGGATCGAAACGCCCGGCTGCAGCGCGATGCAAGCCCATCCTCAGGGCTGACCTCAAAGCAACACCAACGTAGGCATAGCATTGCGACATTTTCGCGGACGATTGCAGGAACAGTATCATGAAAACGACTGCTTGTATGGAGGATAGGTCTCGACAGTCTGCTATGTCCATCAGGTGCCGAGCAGTCCTGAAGTACGTGAAGCCCTGTTGAATTGCGCTTTCATAGCCATCTCGGTCGATGCTGTTATCATCATCCTTACCAAAAAGGCTGCCCAACGCAACAGCGCTGTAGAACAGCGGCAGGAACCTTTGGTCGTCGTTGCTGTATTGGTCAGGAGACTTGCTATAAATGGTTTCAAAGCTTTCCCAAAAGGACGGCTGGTGTATCATGCGCAGGAGAGCTGCAGCATCATTGACGGCGTACATGCAAAGCTGCCTTGCCATCTCCTTGGGCGGAAGGTCAGTACTTATCGGGGACATCTCTCCGACTGGGGACTCTGCCGCAGACCTGGGCGAATCGAGGAGCTGTGACATCGGCCTTGTCTTCACAAAAGGCGTCGCCATGGTTTCAGGACCCATCAGGTCGCCCAATTGCTCTCGCATTCTTCTCACAAAGCTCAACCCCGACGAGTGGCCGTGATAGTCCCAATGCCCTGTCTCATCCATATCTAGTTGTGCGACGGCGCGCACCATTGACTCCAGATTGGTGTCTGACCTCTTGTCGGAGTTCGGGACCGGAGGTGGACGTAAAGGTTGAACATCAGGCGCTGCAGCAGCCGGGTCGCCCTTCCCCGGTGCACCAGGTATCCATCCTTGAGCAACGGCTGCATCGATCCCTGGGTCGTTCAGGTCGAGGTTCGGAATCAGGATGTGTAGCAACGTCTCGGCACGATGTACTCGATGTTCGAGATTCTCCACGTACTGCGGTGCCGGGTTCCTCCGTCGGTTGGAGGGTTGATCATAAGTACAATCTACATAGTGCTTCAGCATGGGGTCCACGGAAGCGACCGGCATCAGAACAAACCATAGCTGTAGACCGTGCAATGTGTGCACGGTTGCTTGCCATCACATTTGATTTTTTTCCTGCGACATTCTGCGCCGGTCAGTGCCCTGTTCTCATCCACGGGTCTTGATCCGTACCATCGCATGCGCGAGTGACTCGTCGACGCTTTTGTAGAGGGCCGGGTGCTTTCACATTTGGCGCATTCTTGCCAGCTGAAGCAGCAGTAGGCGACCCCTGCGCAGACTCTGCCTTGATCTCTTGCTCATGCTCCTCATCACCAGATTCGCCCTCACTGACATGCTCGTCGTATTCCTCGGGCGAAGCATTCTCCATGACCAATGGAGAGAGGCGCACAGATCTGTCGTTCAGCTACCTGAGATGGGCTCGGGGCATTGGACGCGGACCAGCGCAGGTCTGTTCTCGGAGCAGCTGGGGGAGAGAGACAGACTCGTGAGGGAGAACAAGAAGCAGGTCGGCCTTTGCACGGTGACGGGCCTGAACGCCGCTTGGCGACGGGTCTTGGGGGCTTGACAGGTTCGATGTAACGGCAGCGCAGCGGCCTGGGAAGAAGATCCCAGAGAGTTCAGCCTTGCGGTGATCCCAGAGACCAAGTGGTGGATCGCTGTGGCAATGCAACCAGGTCAAGCGAGCGCACCGGGCTTTTCTTCGTCCAAGCCCTTGCAGAGCGTGTGCTAAAACAGAGGAGAAAGCCACACGCACTCCAGCGGTACAGTATGTTATGCGGCCGTCACTCGCCTTCCCCACGCGCGTAGGCCAAGCGTCGTGGCAAAGTTTCTCGTCGAGTTTAGTGTGCAAAACATCTGCAACCTTGCGATGAATGCATGCGATCCGTCCTTGTGCTGCGCTGCGTAATCCGAACTCTGGTGGTTCTTCCGACCTCGCTTCGGACTTAGAGGACCTTAGCCCACCTGCAGTCGAAGGATCGACAAGGGAGGGGTCCATTCGCCGTCGACGCTGCCATCATCATCATGAGGGATCACTTACGGTACACTTATCCTGGAAGTCCTCGCAGCGATTCTGCAATCAGCTGCACCGCTGTGCAGCCGTCAACCCTTCCTCGACAGCCATTGTCGAAGCTTAGACCCCGCCCGGTGCACCTAGTCTCCTTGCCTCATGGCATGGTCAATCGCTGTGGTGAAGCCGCTCTTGGTCCAGGACATATAGAATTTACAAGGATTCAGTGCGCCACGATGCAGATCTCTCGCACGGAGGAGATGCTTGGCGATGAACTTCAGGCTCTCGGGCTCAGGCAAGTTGGCGCGTAGCATGTACAGTACTTCACCAAGCTCTTCCACCGACATGGCACGTTTGGCGCCAGTGAATGCCCATGTGGATGTCACTTTCTCGGTACCGCACTTATGACGCTGCAAGACGTCTAGCCACCTCAGCATGGCTTTGATTACGGCATTTTGCCATGAATTCTTGCCTGAATCCTGGTTCGGCCATTGTCGTCGGTCTTCGAGGAGGCCGATACGTCCCATTCTCGGCAACCAAAAAGACTGCTTCCTCCAGGAACTCTAGATCATAGCACTACGTACGGTACGAAGAGAACGAGAATAGAACCGAGCTTCTCGTTTGGGCCTGGGTCCTGTGGCTAGACCCGAAAAGCTTAGGGGTTATTCGAGTCTCGTTCGGGAGGTCGTCGCCACATCCATCGATTCGCTAGCTAGTCTCAGTTCACTGTATGAACAACACAATCCTGTGGAGCGCTTGTGGAACGCGCTGGAAAAGGCTCGTCGCCCCTCACCACCCTTTCGAAAGTGCGAGCGATAAAGCATAATCCAACCTGGACCACGACACGAAAATGGCCATCAATCGTGCATAGATGTTGATTGACGCAGATTCCACCTCTTAGGAGTTCGACAGGCAGAAAAATTCCTTGCATGCGTTTCGATGCTGTCGCAACATCAAGAGTGACGTTTGCGCGGGCACAGGTATTGGAGACAGCAGCGCCTGCTCATGAGATGTTCCTGCTTTGTTTCGTCTTCTCGTACTTGCCCAGCGGACTTGTGAGATCTCAAGCATGGAGTTTAGAAATACTAAATTACAATACAGTAATTAATTTTGAGACGGGGATTTACCATCGAGCGTCTTTCTGCTCTTGACTCAAAGAAGCACACTTAGCGATCATGGATCCCTGAGTGGTTGGAAGCCACGCACGGGCTACCCTCCCATCCGCATGCTCGCGAGCTCATCACTTGCCTGCAGTGCAGCGCGGCTATCACTTCACCTGATCCACACCGCAGGACTTCAATCGAACGGTGGAGCAGTTGATTTACAGTCCTACACAAATCCAGGGAGCTGCCTACTTGTGACCATCGTTCCCCGCCTCATGCTTGACTATGGAAAAGTCTATCGTCTGATGAACGGTACTCTCGCCGCTCAAGATGAAGGTAGTCGATCCTCTCGACCACATGCACCCTGGAGAAGTTCTTGTTGCCTGCTTCTTCGAGGCTACAGTACTTTCATACTTCAGTCGCACTTACCGACCCCGAACTCATCCTGGTCGTTTCTGCCGAGGCCGGGACGTGGACGTGTGGATGCCGTGCCCCCGGCAACGATGTCACGCATACATCATGGCAAGCGATGACAAGAATGCTGAGAGCCAGTGCTTCAGCAATTGAGTCCGAGCTTGCTCGGATTTCATGCTGCGATATGCATTGATAGTCTGCTAGAAGTAGACCCAAATGATACTAGCAAGTGGTACCTGCATCCCAAAATTATCGCCATATTACGAAGCGATCAAACGATGTACGCGTCGCTGTCCTCGACGGACATGATGCTCAATTGAACTACGTGTCTAGGCGGCAAGCGAAGCGACTATCGCAAGAGCGGAGGTTGGCCTCGTAAGTGCACAGTTGTGACACCGTCCCTTGCATAGGCTTGCGACGCACTCGATTCCCTCGTCAGACGACCTGCAAATTTTACAGAGTGGTACAGTCTTTCGTCTGGTCTTCAATCCTCATGGACTCGTGGTAAGTACGACTGTTCAAATCGCCACAGTACCACGAGATCTGGCTGTGGAAGGGAAGTAGACCGCGTTCCACGTCAATGAAAAGAGGTAGTAACTGGAGAATGTGAGACCGTAGCCGATATAAAACCCTACTCCGGGTGATTCAGAGCTACGAGCTGTTTTTGTAGGACTAGTAACTGGCGAAAATTTTGCAAAGCCTAGTATACGTCCAGATATAAGCAAAGGCAATCGACGCAGGTTTTCCCCGATGGGAAATCCAGCCTCTACCCATCATAGTCTCTCTGGATGGAGCGACCGTTATCTTATGTTGATGTAGACGAGCACTAACGCTTCTTCTTCTTCTTCTGGTTCTCCCAGCCCTCGATCAAGATCCCACGACAGCATCACTGAATCTATGGCTAAATGATAAATCCAAGTGGCCGGACTGTTCTGACGAAATGTGACCCTGCTGGGTCGATACCACTCTCAAATGCAGTCGAAGCTCGTCCACCAATGTCAGCAACATTCGTATCTGGATCAGCCTACATATACTGGCTTCACCTATTCAACACCCGTAGATCGCTACATTGAATCAGATACTCGACGTCTTATCGAGCTCAAAAGTGCAACGTGACCGAGAAATTGTCCCGGCTAACTCATGTTCAACACATGCTTCAAGCAACGCGAACTATGCAATCAACAACACCACAGCACCAGATGTCTGGGCAGGGTTCATCAGGCTTGATGGGTGTTTTAAGCACCGACGGAGATATGGCTTGGAAATATCGACGTGTAGAGGCCGAGATCTATGTAGTCGTCTACTGCAGTGTGCCGAGCCATTTCCTTTTTGACCGACGTCCAAAACTTATCGACTCTAATATGCTAGCTTCAAGGGCTGATCTATTAACTTGGGATTGATCACGAAGGGCTCGCGATGACGCGGACAACATCAGTGACTAGACAGCAGGAGCGTATGACTGGAGCAGCTCCTCTTGGTCATGAATGCCAACCTTGCTTGTTTCCTCTTCAAGGCTGCTCGACAGCAGACCTCAGCTGTACTTGCACAAACAAGGGCAGGACGAGTTCTTGTAAAGTGTCATGCATACATTTCAGCCTTTTGCAACGTTTGACGCTATCTGAACGCCCCGAACTGCTTGAACCCATGCCAGAGCGGCTAATTCTCCGCAGCTTGAATGATCATGCATCACAGCCAGAGACAGCAGGTATCTTGCCTCCACCACGAACAACGCCCATCGTCCTTCCAGTGTCTAGTATCCGTATTGTGCAAGCTGCTTGGTCACATCGCTCGAAACCTTGCTCTGAGCCTCGGCCAGGTTCTTGCGTGCGGCCTTCTTCTTCTCGTAGTACGCCAGGCCCTTGACCTTTCTCCGCTCCTCGAGACGGGCAACAACATCCTGGTACTTCCAGCCGAACTCATGGCCAAGACGGCCGACGGTACAGTACTTGCGGCCTGGCTTGAGGCGGAGCACACGGAGAGCTTGTGGGACGACCATGCGCTTCTTGCGGTCGTAAGGGGGTGGAATGCCCTCAAAGACCTTCAGGCGCTCCAGTGCCTTTGCGCCGCGCTCAGTCTTGTGTGGAATCATGCCGCGAACGGTGCGCCAGAACATCTTGGCAGGAGCGCGGTAGTGCCATGGTCCACCACGGGTTGCATTGTAACGGGTCTGCTTGCGCATGAAGGCGGAATACTTCACTGTGCAATCAATCTCGTCAGTTTTATTTTGCGTTCTGCCTTGGTCATCGGACTATGCTGGGTGGTGCTGGTAATGCTGAATTCGGGGCAGACGTACGCTTGGCGCGGAAGAATTCGCCAGAGATGTTGAGGGCCTCACAGCGGACGACCACGATCTTCTGACCGTTCAGGAGTTGCTTAGCCACGGTCGAAGCGAGACGACCAAGAAGATGGCCCTTGCCATCTATGACAACCTGTGAGTGTATCTCAGCATTGGCACTTTCCCACTCATCATCCGTTGTGCGTCCGAGGTATCCTCAAGCGCATGACAACAGGCTCCATCGCTTTTGCAGGAAGAATTTGTAGTCACGTACCACCGGCTCGAATGTCGACATCTTTGCTGGGCGAGAGTGGGTGTCGGTGCTCGTTGGGTGTAGAGTGCGGCTGGCGTCTCTCGTCGCTGGAGACGTCGTTCGAATTTGGCAGATGCCTCACTTTTAGCGCTAGTGGTGTGCATTTCTTGGCAGACCAGTGCGGCAGTGTCCGCCACCAAATCAATATTCGCTTGACCAATTTGACTGGACCCTGAGCCTCCGCTTTCGTCACCGCAGATTCGAACATCTTGTTCGCGGGCGTCGATAACCGCACCGAACAGCACAGCACCGCGCACACCCTCACACTCTCACACAGCACAGAGAAGCCGACTTTCGAACCTCCTACACCCACCGCTGGACCTGAAGTTCCATCGCCCACCGTGGCTTCGCTCTACGACGCGCTGCTACAAGGCAACTTCTCGACCCTCGTGCCCCTCGCTGCCAATCTCAGCGCCGCTCTTACACATGCCACCAGGACGGTCGAGCAACTTCTAGGTATCTCTACCACAGCTACACCACAGCTTACTCAGCGTCCGAGTACCGCGTTCGAGAAGCTCGCGACCTCTCTCATTGACTTTGCCTCTGACCGGTCGGCTCTCGAAAACACTTCCATCTTCCTTGCCCTCGGTACCTTTACATTCCTCGCAATGTCGTGGGCTTCGCGCCTAGGTAATCTGGGCCGCTTCTCGCCCTTCACGCGATCTCCACCCCAAGGTTCAACAAAGGTCAGCGATGCCGACTTCAGCTACATCACAGCAGACGACCTGCGCCGACACCAAGCAGAATCCATGAATTCGCAAGGCGACACCGACGACTTGGGTCCTCCACGAGACACAGATGTTCTCATAATACGGAATAAGAAGATGGAGTACGCCGTCCACTTTCCGGCATATAGCATAGCCAAGGGCGAGCTCAAAGTTGGACAGGTGCGAGATCAGGCTGCCAAAAAGACGAATGTGGGCGACCCTCGCAGAATTAAGCTGCTGTACAAGGGCAAACAGCTCAAGGATGACTCAAGGCCTGCTAAACTGGAAGGTCTTAAGGATGGTGCAGAGCTCATGTGCACCATTGCCGAGCCTATGTCTCCCAGCTCCAGCGACGAGGACGATGACGAATTCGGCGAGCTGAACGAGTCAGGTGCTACCGATGCCGAGACGAAGCGACGAAGGAACAGAGGGAAGAGAACCAAGCGTCGCAATAAGCGAGGAGAGCGTGATTCACACTCTGGAACATCCACGCCGCAGCCCGGTCAACCTAATCTTGGTGTACCGAACAGCCAGCAACATTCCCGTACGCAATCACCTCGGCCAGCAGCATCGCCTGCCACGCCTTTTGACAAGCTCAACGCGTTGCATCAAAAGCTTCAAACTTACATTCCAGACTGCGAGAAATTTCTCGCTGCGCCTCCTGCTGAGCCCGCCAAAAAGGAGTTTGAGCACAAGCGGCTCACCGAGACTATCCTTGCGCAGGTGCTGTTGAAGCTTGACGGTGTTGAGACGGAAGGTGATGAAGATGCTCGATCACAGAGGAAGGCTCTTGTGAAAGAAACGCAGGCGCTGCTGAATCGATTAGACGCCGCGATGAGATCTTCATAGGCCGTTGCATTTACGTGTATCTGGATTGAAGTATCGACTCTCGTGCCTTGATTTTATGTTGCTGCTTTCCACGATGTTCGCATGAGCGCTACGAACGAATAGCATGGCATGGCATGGGCGTTTGGGTTGAGGTAGACTGGACGAGCCAGCCACTCCACATGGGACTGCATGGCACCTGGCAGCATCACGGTATACATGTATGCATTGGCTTCTTGTCTACGACTGGTTACATCTATTGCTTTTGCATCCAATCGACTCGCTCATCATCGGGCGCCGTGAGCAGCAGTTTCCGTTTCCAGGACCCGCTTCACTTGGCTCGTATGTATCAGAATCGATTGATGCCAACAGTGTCAGCTGCACCGCGTGATCACGGCTGTTGTGAAAGTTGGGTAAGCACGACCAACTTCTCTCTAAGTGATTGAACTTGCCAGCGACGCCGGCATTGTCAAGGAACATCTTCGAGCGTTGCGCTGGTCCCGTTCGCGATGCAAGCCGGCATGGTATATGTAATCTACACCGACGCCACGCAAGCAATCCTGCAAATACAGACAAACTTACCTGGCCATCGTGGCTTTAACAGGTGGTGCTCACAGTCAGTTGCGATATCCACCAAGCCTCGGATCCGGCCCACATCAGCCACGCAGCTTTGCCAAGCACTCGATGTTCCATGTCACCGGCTCCATAGACCCCACCGTCCGACTGCCCAGCCAGCTCCGCAACCTACAACCTTCTTCCACCGGCGAGCTCGCATGTAGCGAGAGTATGTGCTCTCTAGAACAGCACTTGTCTCAGCCGATCCCGTTCTCGCACATCCAGGCACAGCACGCCGTTCCTACCATCTGGCCCGCCAGTTGCGATTCATCCACGATCTCGTAGTCACTACCCTCCCGCTTGTCTCAGTCATCCCACAGAGCGCTCGTCAATCTAGAAACACATTGCGTATTGTATATAGTGCTTTGAACTTTAGCCCACAATGTCGACGGCCATGAAACGACTGTCAACCCTTGCTGCACACTTTGCGCCTTCATCGGGAAGTCCAATACCAGCAGACATGAGCACAATGTCCCCACCTGGATGCCAGCCTTCGCATCACATACACCAGCTCAGTCCTACCTTCTTCTTACCGCGCGCCGCTACCATCGAGCCCAATGCCATCGCATGCGTTCACAGGACTGCCAATGGCAAGATGTTGAGGAGATCATATCAGCAAACGGCAGATAGAGCACGAGGCCTGGCATACTATCTCAGAAAACATGGTTTCAAAAGAGTGGGCATACTTTGCACCAATACACCCGCATTCCTCGAATCGATCTACGGAATTGGTGCAGCTGCGGCGGTCAACGTTGCGATCAATTACCGGCTCAAGAAGGACGACATCACATACATCTTCGATCACGCCGACGTCGATTTGATCATCGTTGATGCTGAGTTCAGACACCTCCTCAACGACTTCAGCCAATCGCACCCGAATGTGCCTCTCATCATTGATACTGACACTGACGAGGACAACGGCCCTTACGACCAGGTTGTTCTCGAAGGGCTTCAGCACGATGATCAGACTGGCGGACATGGTTGGGCAGGTCTTGAGACCCAAGTGCCCAACGAAGACAGCCTGGTCGCGCTTGCCTACACGTCTGGCACAACCGCGAGACCGAAGGGCGTGGAATATACTCATAGATCTGCATATCTTGCAGCACTTGGCAACGTAATCGAAAGCGGCCTGAATTCCGGCCATGCTCTGGCCACGAGATGCCATTATCTCTGGACACTGCCAATGTTTCATGCGATGGGCTGGACTTTCCCATGGGCTGTGACTGCTGTGCGCGGCACACATTATTGCTTGCGAAAAATCGACTACCCGTACATTTGGAAGCTACTCAAAGAAGAGCATATCAGCCATTTCAATGCAGCACCAACCGTAAATACATTGCTTCTGGCAGACCCGAATGCAGAAAAGCTCCAATACCCAGTGCGCGTTACTGTGGCAGCCAGTCCGCCAACAGCTCATCTCTTCCAGCAAATGGAGGAGCACAACCTTCGTCCCGTCCACGTTTATGGTTTGACTGAGACGTACGGACCTATCACCAAAGGCTATCAGCTACCAGAATGGGAGGATCTTGAAACGAAGGAGAAATACGCCAAGGTGAGTACTATTGGTCCTACCGTGCCCACACGTCAGAAGGCACACACTGACTCCAGGTGCAGATGGCTCGACAGGGCCACGGTTTCATCACCTCGCTCCCCGCGCGGGTGATCAAGACCAACCAGGACGACAGCGGCAAATGGGACGCCAACGAAATCATCGAAGACGTCGCCAAAGATGGCAAAGAAATTGGCGAGATCGTGTTCATTGGTAACATCTGCGCGAGAGGGTACTACAAAGACCCCGTTGCCACCCAGAAGCTTTTTGCAGGAGGTGTGCAACACTCCGGCGACCTGGCAGTCTGGCATCCCGACGGCGCGATCCAAATCCTCGATCGTGCGAAAGACATCATCATCTCCGGCGGCGAGAACATCAGCTCCGTGGCTCTGGAGTCCATGCTCGTGACGCATCCGGATGTGCTTGAGGCAGCTTGTGTGGCGGTACAGGATAAGCACTGGGGAGAGCGGCCGAAGGCTTTCGTGACTGTGAAGGCGGGTAAGAAGGGCGGAGCGATAAGTGGGGATGATATCATTCAGTGGGCGAAGAATCAAAGTGCGATTTCCAGGTTCATGGTTCCGAAGGAGATTGAGGTTATTGATGAGTTGCCCAAGACTAGTACGGGGAAAGTCAGGAAGAATGTGTTACGTGATTGGGCGAAAGGTGCGAAGAGGGAGGCGAGCTAAATGGGTGCGTGGTTGGGACAAAACATGCTTTGCTCAGGCTGGGAAGCTTTGTCTATCTGCTGATAGATTAGGTGTTGATGATGATGTATAGCAGTGTACAATGCTTCATGCCGACATGTTCCGGTCGAGTTTGTCAGCCAAACTTTTTGGCCGAGTCTGCGATCGCATGAACCTTTCATGTTGGTTCATTCCCTTTCACCATCACCATCATCACCGATGTAGCAGCCCATGCAAATGCTAACTTTGACGACCTCTCGAACCACCATAGGCGGGGCCAGGGCATCATGCATCAGTACTGATGATGCTCAACCTGAGTCCCGTGCACAGCTGTTTAGCACCATCGCGAGCCAAGGTTGATTGGATTGCAAGAGAGTTGAGTGCGGATGTAGTAACCCTCTCACATGCTGAGGCCTCAGAATAAGTCATAACGCAACCTATATTCCCTGAAAAGATCAAGCAAATTAGGTTTTCACCTTCGCTCTCGGATCCTCGACCGCGAAGGGATTCCTTGCGAGCCAAATTCCGGGGCATCGATCACGAAAAGTCCAGCTTTCTCTAGTAGTGCTCTATTGGGTAGTGCTCGTAGCCTCGAAGCGATATAGAGCGGATCAGAAGACAGGTGGCGTGCGCCCGCCTTCAGACCGCCCAGGACGGCGCATGCTCGTTGTTGGCTTATCGCACAGTACACGTCCTGCGCGTTGCAATTTCAGGCCTTATCTGGCGGCTCATCAGGCAGCGCGAGCGCGTCTGCCATTTTCATCTTGAATTTTGTCGCACGCGCATCGCCAGGCGGAGCTCAGATCAACTAACGTCAACGGCGTACATTGAGACTTTACCGCACGAAGTCCTGTTTGGCGTGGTGCTTCTCCTTTCGGCGTGCAAATTGCCTCTGGGCTCTTGCATATGCACATCCCGTTCCGCCCTGAGTGTCCGACGACACGTGGTCACTACTGTCATTGGATTGTCACACCAGCACCAGCGATGATGCTCCGCGAATTTGAGCCTGAGTCTGATGGCTGGTCTTCGGACCGTCTGACGCACCCCGCGACATGGCGGAGGATGGCGAGTCTACGGATTCACAGCCATTTCGCGTGTCGGCGTGGAAGATGGACGAGCAACTCTCGCGTCACGTTTGCATCTAGGACAGCCGGTGTCTCCCGTGTGCCGCTGTCAAAGCGATGTCAGGACACAGGCAACGATGAATTTTGTGCATGGTCGCATATGTTTCTGTACATGTTGCCTGAGCCGCTGAGCAAGGGGTGAAAATAATACAGGGAAAGGCTATTTTCGAAGGCCACGCAGGCACGGCGGGATCGCGCGCATCACCGCCCACAATGCACTGCTGAGAGTGCGCGTGGCATGCGACAGAGCGCCCTCCCGTGATGCCCGCATGCGCTCGCCAATATTCGTGCCATTCTGCGTGTTGAGTGAAAGACTGTTCAATGTTGTTTGGACAGGTAGAAAGGAAGTAGCCGTGCGCTGCATTAGCGTTTGCGCTAAGTGGCCACTCGCGCCTTCCTCAAGATTTATAGGGCACGCGGTCCTCGCGCTCGCCCACCAGCAACACTTCCGGCTTCATCTGGTCAGCTGACTCGGCCTTAGCTGCCTGAACTCCATTGTCGCACCCGTCGCCGCCAGACTCTGCCGTTGATCGATGGGGGCGAGAGACGTGTAGGATTTCGATGGAACTTTCCGATTCTGCCTCCGCTGTTCTTTACGTGGGATTCATCGTCGGCGTTGGGGGGCGAAGGCAGCGATGACCTCTTCACGGTACGTACTGTACCTTCGCTTAAGGTTTGGCGCACATCTAATACCAGGCTGACCCGCTCCACAGCCTCGACCGCCTGGTCGTCCTCTTGGAGACCGGAAGCACTCCTCTGATCCGTAACACTGCCGCCCAACAGCTGGCCGATGTGCAGAAAAATCATCCCGACGAACTGTTCAACTTACTCACCAGGGTTGTTCCCTATTTGCGATCACCATCGTGGGATACCAGGACTGCAGCCGCTCGAGCCATTGGCGGCATCGTCGAGCATGCAGAGAAGTACGATCCCAACGTGACCTTGGTCGACGTCAAACCAGAAATCAGAACCGATGCCGCGGGCGACGTCAAACCGGAAGACTCCACAGCAGATCCCAGTCCGGATCAATTGCAATTATCGACTCTCGATGTGGAAGCCATCCTCACCCATGGGAAGGAACTCCTCGGTAGTGCTGGCAAGCAATACGACTTTCGACTAGCAGGTCTCAACCCGACCGAGCGTCTTGCAGCCCAGAAGAAGACTCTTACAGCTCGCTTAGGCCTTGGTGGGCAGTATATTGAAGAAGAACTGATGACTGAGAAAGACATTGCTATCAGAACTGGTCCGACCAATGGCACTCCTACTCTTTCGCGGCTCGAGACCGATGCGCCGAGGAACGGCCACGAAGATGTGTTGATGAAGTCTCCTGATGAGGCTCCGCTACAGACTCCAGTCGACGGCATGAGCAAACGCCAGCTTAATATGCTTAAGCGGCGACGGAAGGAAGAGCTCAAACGCGATAACAAAAAATTCAAGTACGATTTCGCTGCGCGTCGTGGGAGCACTAGTGTTGTCCAGACACCTGCCGACGACATCAAACAGGAGATCAAGGCCGAGAAAGATGAAAGTGGCAACCCGGACTACTTCTCACTAGATCGCAAAGGCGCCGATGACGACTCGAAAGTCGTCTCTGAATTCAAAGGCATGCCCATCCCGGAAAAATCTACGTTGATCTCTGAAGCCGAAGAGGAAGGCAGCGGATGGCCATTCGAACGTCTCTGTGAGTTCCTCACTGTCGACCTTTTCGATCCCGCATGGGAAATCCGACACGGAGCAGCCATGGGTCTTCGCGAAATCGTACGTGTACACGGTGCGGGAGCTGGCAGACGAGCTGGTAAGACCGCTGCTGAGAACGATCAGCTCAATCGAGCTTGGCTGGATGATCTAGCCTGCCGGATTTGCTGCGTGTTCATGCTTGATCGCTTTGCGGACTACGTCTCCGATAATGCAGTTGCACCCATCCGCGAAACAGCCGGACAGGTTCTAGGTGCAGTCCTACAATTCCTCCCAGCATCATCTGTGCACGAGGTCAACCGAATCCTGTATCGACTCGTGATGCAGAAGGACCTCAAGGTGTCGCGGCGCATATGGCATGCCTGCCACGGTGGTATGATTGGAATGCGGTATCTGGTTGCAGTTCGCACAGATCTTCTATTCCAAGACCGCTCACTCATGGATGGCGTTCTTGAATGCGTGATCAAAGGACTGGGCGACCAGGATGACGATGTGCGGTCTGTCAGCGCTGCAACGCTCATTCCTGTGGCGAAGGAATTCGTCAACGTTCGATCTAACGAACTCGGCCACCTTATCAGCGTGGTTTGGGAATGTCTTTCGAGTCTATCAGATGACCTCAGTGCCAGCACTGGCTCGGTCATGGACTTGCTTGCGAAGCTTTGTAGCTTCCCGGAGGTCCTTTTGGCCATGAAACAGAACGCAGCAGCTGATCCACTGCAATCTTTCGATGAGCTTGTGCCGAGGCTTTACCCGTTCTTGCGCCATACAATCACAAGTGTACGGTCGGCCGTCCTACGGGCCCTGATGACATTCATTGGCATCGAAGGTCAAGACACCAAGGGCTGGATCAATGGCAAGGCACTTCGTCTTGTCTACCAGAACCTACTCGTTGAACGCAATGACGGTGTTCTAAAGCTCTCGTTGGATGTGTGGTATGCATTTGCTGACGCGCTGGTCGCCAAGGGCGAAGATGTTTTCAGGCAAGAATTCGAACCTCATGCAATCCCGCTTGTAACCTTGACTGTACATCCCATTGGCGTCAGTCGCCATCCGATCCCAATGGATGCGACTTTGTTCATCAAACCTTCCGGACAGACTTACGCCCCACTTGCCAGTGCCCACCGACAATCTCCTGTCAATGGATCTGAGCCATCCAAGAAGAGGAGGAAATCGGACAAGAAAGAAAGCTCACTACCACCTCCGACCACAACTACTCATAACATCGACGCGGCGATCATGCAAGGCGACATCGACCTTGTAGGTGCCGACGTGATGATTCGGAGTCGCATATTCGCCACGCGCGCCCTCGGTAAAGCGATCTCCCTCTTCCCAGTGAACCAGCGCCAGATGTTCTTTGCACCAAAGGTCCTGCCAAGCTTGAGATCACCCTTCGCATCAACCCAACTATTCACCGCAATGGCTTTGGAAAGCTATGCCTCTTTCTGTTCACAACAAGACCAGCTAGCAATAGATGCTTGCGTAGAGCTTCGATCCCTGGTCGAGGAGGACAAGCTCGGCTGGTATAGCGACCTTACTAGCTACTTGCGCATTGCTAGAGCACAGTGCCAACAGTTGCTGAACGCTTTCCAGGAACAAGGGCATGTTCCTGGCAGCAAGCTGCCGATTATTGCCGTCGTGTGCCAAGGCGAGCCAGAGGCTGGCAAGAACGCGTTCTCAATCACAGACGCAGAGAAGATCATCAATCACGACTACGAGAAGCTGAAGAAAGGATTGTCCACCGTCCAGCGAATGACTGCGGCCGAAGCTCTCAACACTGCCCGACTCGACGCGGCGACAGCCATATCTGATGCGCAGGTTGCACGTGCGCAAGCGGACCTTCGCATCCGTTCGTCTGCCGCTGCGGCGCTGATTGCTTTCAAGGCCATACCGAAGAAACCACAATTTACAATCAAAGCAGTGATGGACAGCGTCAAGGAAGAAGACAACCTGGATCTGCAACACAGAACAGCTTCGGCCGTCGCTGCACTCATCAGCCAGCTCGTCGCCAATGAGCGACATAAGGTGGTCGAGAAGGTGGTCGGTAATCTTGTAAAGTTTTGCTGCATGGAGACAGGGGAAACACCAGAATTTCATCCAAATGCCGATAGGGAAGTCGGGATACTTTCCTTGCAGAAAGACGAAGATATCCAAGACCGCCCAGATGCTGCAAAATACGAGCGCGAAGTTAAAGCAGCGCGAATAACCCGGAGGGGCGCCAAAGATGCTCTGGAGCAGCTTTGCCTCACCTTCGGCGCGGCCATCTTTACCAAGGTACCAGTGCTACAGGCTCTCATCGAAGGACCGGTAAAGCAGTGCTTTACGAGCCAGCTGCCTGCGAACATCAAAGATCCCGATACCACCATCGGCCAGGAGACCGTAGATGCCATGTCTACTCTCCGAGCTCTTGTTGCCACGCTAGATCCTGCTCTGCATCCATGGGTGCTGCAATTACTGCCCTTCGTTGCCAGAGCACTGCAGTGCAGCCTCTCGGTGCTCCGCTATACTGCGGCAAAATGCTTTGCGAGTGTTTGCAGTGTCATTACAGTGCAAGGCTTCACTATGCTTGTTGAGCAGGTAATCCCTCCCATCAACAATGCTCACGACGTCGTGCACCGCCAAGGTGCCATCGAATGCATATATCATCTCATTCAAGTCATGGGTGATGGGATTCTGCCATACGTGATTTTCCTCTTGGTGCCTGTCCTTGGTCGTATGAGCGATTCCGATCCAGGCGTCCGACTGATTGCAACCACTGCATTCGCTACTTTGGTGAAGCTCGTGCCCTTGGAAGCAGGAATCCCAGATCCCGAGGGTCTGCCGAAAAGTCTCCTTGAAGGACGAGAAAGAGAGCGGAAATTCATTGCTCAGATGCTCGATCCAAAGAAGGTCGACGAATTCAAGATACCTGTTGCCATCAAGGCCGAACTCCGTTCTTACCAGCAGGACGGTGTCAATTGGTTGGCGTTCCTCAATCGCTACAACCTCCATGGCGTTCTCTGCGATGATATGGGTATGTATGCAGTTCAGATCATGATCGGCTCCTTTTGCTAATGGATATAATGTTCTAGGCCTTGGAAAGACGTTGCAGACCCTCTGCATTGTGGCCAGTGACCATCACATCCGAGCAGAAGAATTCGCCAAAACCCAAGCACCAGATATGCGGCGACTACCGAGCCTGATAGTGTGTCCGCCCACTTTGACCGGACACTGGAAGCAAGAAATTCGCACATACGCTCCTTTCTTGAATGCTGTAGCATATGCTGGACCGCCATCAGAGCGTGGCAAGGTTCGTGACCAGCTGGCGACTGCCGACATCGTCATTACTTCCTACGACATTTCTCGAAACGATATTGAGATTCTAGCTCCAATTAACTGGAACTACTGTGTTCTGGACGAAGGACATCTGATCAAGAATCCAAAAGCGAAGGTCACCATTGCTGTGAAGCGGTTAGTGGCCAATCATCGCCTCATCCTTTCTGGCACGCCGATCCAAAATAACGTCCTTGAACTCTGGTCCTTGTTTGACTTCCTTATGCCAGGATTCCTCGGCACAGAAAAGGTCTTTCAAGATCGTTTCGCCAAGCCAATTGCGGCGAGTCGTTTCGCGAAATCATCGTCGAAAGAGCAGGAGGCAGGTGCTCTGGCGATCGAATCTCTTCACAAGCAGGTCCTCCCATTCTTGCTTCGCCGTCTGAAAGAAGAGGTGTTGAATGACCTGCCTCCCAAGATCCTTCAGAACTACTATTGTGACCTGAGTGAACTGCAAAAGAAGCTCTTTGATGATTTTACCAAGAAGGAATCAAAAAGCCTTCAAGCCATGGCGGGCAGTGCTGACAAGGATGCCAAGCAGCACATCTTCCAGGCCCTTCAATACATGCGCAAGCTGTGCAACTCACCGGCCATGGTGATGAAAGAAGGTCACAAGCAGTATGCCGCTATTCAAGCAATGCTGGCCAAAGATGGCTCGAGCTTGAAAGACCCGAAACATGCGCCAAAACTGACAGCACTTCGCGACCTGCTCGTGGACTGTGGTATTGGCGTCGAGCCTTCGGACAATGGAGGCATTCCTACCGCTGATCAAGCTGTGTCGCAGCATCGTGCTCTAATCTTCTGCCAGATGAAAGAAATGTTGGATATGGTGGAGTCGACTGTGCTCAAGAAGATGTTACCAGGTGCGACCTTCGCTCGACTGGACGGCTCCGTTGAGGCATCCAAACGACAGGATATTGTCAATCGCTTCAACTCTGACCCGTCCATCGATTGTCTCCTTCTCACAACGAGTGTTGGAGGTCTTGGTCTGAACCTGACCGGCGCCGACACTGTCATCTTCGTTGAGCACGACTGGAACCCGCAAAAGGACCTGCAGGCTATGGACAGAGCGCATCGTATCGGCCAAAAGAAGGTCGTTAACGTTTATCGCCTCATAACGAGAGGCACGCTCGAGGAGAAGATTTTGAACCTTCAGCGCTTCAAGATCGATGTCGCTTCGACTGTTGTCAATCAACAGAACGCTGGACTTGGCACTATGGAAACGGACCAAATCCTGGATCTCTTCAACCTTGGCGAAACTGATCCAAATCTTGCCGTGAGCGAAGGCAAGGAAGCGAATGGAGTTGATGAGACGAATGCGGTTGATGCTGAAGGCAACATGCGTGAAAAGGGCAAGAAGGGCATGCTCGACGAGCTCAGCGAGCTCTGGGACGACAAACAGTACGAGGAGGAGTTTAACCTCGACGGTTTCTTGAAGACGATGAAAGCATGATTTTATGAGTGACGCTCCTCGAGTTTTGTAGCATAGCGGCACGGAACTGTTAAATTACGCAGCCACAGCCGGGAGGGCTTTAGACAGCAGGGGTGTAAGATAATATTGCCAACCACATGGCTGATTGAGTCCAAGTGGCGAAAGATGGCTTTAATTTTTGCATTGAACTCGTGCCTTCTGTCTTCATGTGCACTCAATTACCTTTCACCGCACGCACGACCCAAAGAGGATCCCGACGACCCATTCCCAAGTAACCCATCAACCCTTGAATTCCACCTAGCACCTGTTGACCAACCGTCTCTGGTCCGACTTTACCATTGCTCAGCTCTACAATCTCGATCTCCTTCCAGCCGGCAAAATGCAGAAAATCCCCGACCATCTCCAACCTCTCGTCCTCACTCACGCGTAGCCAACGACTAATCGCCTTGGTCGGAAAGCATCGATTACTGATCGTCAGATGTACCGTCCCTCCGACTTTCGTCGCTTCCCGCAGACTCGCGAGAACTTCCACCGGCTTGACCAGGTAGTCGATACTGACCACCACGGTCGAAGCGTCGAGGTGCGATGCCTCCGCGGCATCGATCGCCTTCGCTTCTCGCAGCGCTCCGCGAATGTCCGGATCCGAATTCAGATCTTTCAGAATGCGACCGCCATTCAACACCCGGTTCGCGTCGAGTTCGGCTTGGTTCATGCCCATGCCCCAGACTTGCAGTTCTCCGCTCACCGCGGCGTCTTCGATCGGCTCCGGGTAATGCGAGACCCACGAGGAACAGAAGTCTAAGATCTTGCCTTTCCGGGGGAGCAGAGTGGCGTAGTATTGGCGTAGGCTGGCGATGGCTGCATCGTCAATGTGTGTGACGAAACGTGGGGAACTGTAGAAGTCTGCGTCGCTGGATGGATCTTGTCTGGTGAAGTCGGAGGCGTTATATGGCCAAGTGCTGTGGCGAGGGGTGTATTGTTTTACTGGCCAATCTTGCGCAGCTGTTGCTGACATTGTTGAAGAGATGGGATGCTTGGAGGACGAGGAGAGAGATGCGGCGAGGAATAAGCCTGTGATGCCAATGAGTGGTGCTGGTCGTCGTAGGAGTGCCGGTGTCATCGGTAAAGGCATTGATGGCGCATCACCTGATCTTGATAGGAAGAACGCGGGCAAGAGTTGACCTTAGTTGAGCGTTCATGCAAAGCATTCTGTCATGACGTGCACGATCCCGATGCTTTAGAACGCGACCGCTGTTGTCCAAGGCGAAAGCTTGGCACCGTAAATGTCGACTTGTATACATCAGTCACGGCCTGTCTTGCGATTGACACTCAATGCGTTAGACCTCGTCAATTACGTACTTCTATGCTTCTATATCACAGCCTAGATCTCTTTCACCCGCATCATCCTTCTCTCACCACTACTACCAATTTCAGTTTCGACCATCTCAAAGTTCAGGCTTGGATACCTTTTGCTAAAGCTCTCCAGATCCTCTGGCGATGTGGGGGAGAACTCCATCAGGTTATTCTGAACTTGAGCATATGAGCTACTACCGGACGGAGGATAATCAGGCACCCCTTCCAAGTCTTTCGCGAGCAGGGCTGCAAGTCGACCTGTCTGCTCTGGTTGGACAACCTTGGTTGGATCCTGAGATGGCTTTACAATTGGACGCTGGGAAGATCCACCAGTTCTCAGCACCGTTGGCTTAGGCGGTGCGCTAGGCCTCGAAAGGACTCTTTGCAAAGGTGCCGGTTCCGGGGATGTGAGTGCCGGCGGAGGCGTAGAGGAGGGCGGTTTATCTACAGGCTGTGGCCTGGTCCTCATGTAGGGATTGCCAGTAGAGCTTGAGTTTGGATTCGGTTTTGGTGCAATGATCGGAGGTTTGTTACCACTTGGGGCGTGCTCTTGCGGCTGTACGAAGTGTCCTTGTTCCTGCTCTGAGGTGTCTGTATATCGGCCATAGCCTTCAGCAGTTCTGCGCGGTTGAGGTGATTGTCTCCCTTCATCGAGGAGAGACTGCACGCGCTTCTGTATTGTACTCGCTCTTGTGGGTCCGGCATTGCCGATTCCTTGGTTTGCAACTCTTGTCCGGTATTCTTCAGCCGCCGCGGCGACACGCTTCTCTTCCGCAGCGAGTCTTTGCCGTTCAAGTTCACGTTTCACGTCAGGCGGGAGGTCCTCGGTTTCGTCAATTTCCGAGTTCATATCAGAGTGTCTACTAGGCGTGGCTTCGGATCCAGTTATGGGCGAAAGCAGTTGCGGTTCATCTCCAGTGGCGTGTGCTTCCGGTGTCGCAAAACCGGGGGTTCGCTTGCTATCACTGTTCTCGAAACGCTTCAAGGCATTGCCAAACTTCTTTCCGATCTCTCCAAGACTCGATCTCTTCCTACCATGTGATCCTTTTAGCATCTTTCGGTGATCAGATGAGATTTCTCCATCTCTGAGAAAGTACACGTCCTCCTCAATCGCTGTCTCTTCAGGCGCAGAGTCTTTGCCTTGCAAGGCTTGTCGGCTATGCCGTCTCAATTCCATAGATGGTCGCTTCCGTTGCTGCTCTTGATCTCGCAGATAGTCCATATTTGAGCTCACATACATGCTTGAAGGCCTTGAGCGAGCGTTTAGTGACTTGGCCCGGTGTACACCTGACTCTGAAAGGTCTTGGGTAGATGGTCGACCACTCTCAAGTGATGGGCGGGAGGAGTTTGACGGTTGGTCCACTGTTGGAGTGCTGACCTGGGACTTCGAGCGATGTACTTCAAGCAGGCCAGGCCTCTGTGTTGAAGAGAGGTTGGGCTTTAGAGAAGATGCTGTGCCTTGCGCCTCCTCTGATGTACCAGGTGGGCTTGGTGGCCGGCTGGTATCTGGGACACGCCATATTGGTCGATTGCTGACATTCGGGAGTTTCCTAACAGACCCCGGGGGCGGGGAAGACCCGACTGCTGTAGACTTGTAGCCGCTGAAGCCTGGCCGAATGGGCAGCGGCTGCTCGACTTGATTGAGCTGCTGCACGTGATGCGCTACTGGCCGCGACGAAGTCTCCCGAGTCGCAGAGGAAGCTGTGGAGACACTCTTCTCTGGAGAAGGTCGCCCTGGTTGACTCCTGGACGGGGGCGCAGAAGATACCGAGGTCGCAGGTACACGTGTTTCCTGGGCCGTTGAATTTGGAGTTGGCGGAGCAGGCTTTAGCTTGGGCGAGAATACCTCATCGGCCAAGGCATTGGCCATCCGCTGACTGAGGCTATTAGAACCTTCGGCAACTGTAGATGTGATAGGAGGTGAACTGGGTGGGAATGAGAACTTCCCGCCATCGTGAGCAATCGAAAACTCATCAACGGACGGAAACCTTTTCGATAGCTCATCCACTGCGCCTGCCCGGACATCATAGTTCTTGGAGTCCAACGCAGCAAATGGGTCTCCTCTTGCGGGGGATGGAGCGGCTTTCGCTACTGTCGCAGCATTCTGGCTCGGTTCCGGCCTGCCTCGTCGCATGGGAGTTATCTCGGGAAGCTGCTGAACCTTGACTTGAGGTGCTGTCTTCTGCAAACCTACTGGAGCAGTCGATACTGCGTCTCGAGATGGGAGCGACTCATCGCTGCGCGCTTCTACCTGCGTGCGACCAGCGTATATGTCCTTGATAGGCACTTCCGTCCCTCGCATGCTGCACACTTCTTTGACAACCTGGTAGATGTTTGGCCTGTTCCTCGGATCTTCCTTTAGCATCCAACCTATAAACTTCTTCAACCGGTCAGAGAAGGGCGGATAGGATGGGTACTTGAAGCTGGCATTCAAGATAGCCATCTGTCCAACCGCCTCGAAAGGCGTAGTGTAATAGCATAACTTGTATAGTAGGACTCCAAGGGCCCAAATGTCGGCTTTCTCGTTTATGGGTTGTTTCCTCCAGACATCAATCATCTCAGGGCTACGATATTGCATAGTGGTATGCTTTTGAACGTCCTCCTCGATCAGCCTCCCCTCGTCTGCAGTCTTGGCCGCAGGTCGCGGTGGTGCTGCGCTACCGAAATCGCAGATCTTGTATACGGGAGTACCAGCAGTCGATTTCGATATCAAAACGTTCTCCACCTTCAGGTCTCTGTGCAACAGGGGTGGCTTCAGGTAGTGCATCGTGGCCACACCCTCGGCGCAGTCGCCAAATATCTTGAGGATCTCTGGCTCCGTCAATCGATGTTGCAGGCGAGTGTTCATGAAGTCAATCAAGCCACCTCCACTGCAGTACTCCATGAGCAGGAATACCTCATAGCCTCCACCCTTAAGTTGGCTTGCGTGGCTATCGTAGTATGTGACAATCTTGGTATGGCCCTTGAGCTTTTTCATGGTCTCGACCTCGGTCCTCATGTTGGCCAAATGCTCTTTGTCGGGCACTGCGACCCGCTTGAGCACGGCGAGCTCATGCTTGTTGTTGTCCCGGGGTATGCGTACCACGTATACATGCGCGAATCCTCCTTCTGACAGATACTTTTCGATATAGACTTTGTGGCTACCGACGGTGACTTTCGTGTTGGGGAGGAAAGTGCCTGGAGGCTGCGACATGATCGTGAGCTATCAGGAGCAGTACCGCACTGTACTGCCCTTTCGTTGCGAGTCGGCGCCGGCGAAGCAGCGGGAGTGTCTCGAGATAGCCCTGGGTGGTCATGCGTTGCCCAATTGCCGGTCGCAGTCGCACGGGCACGAGATCAAGGCATCGCAGAATTGTCAAGGCACAGTGTGCGTATCATAGTATGTCCCAATTCATCCAAGCATAACTACTGCCGTCTATCTGGGTGCCTTGAGGCGCCTGAGTTGGGTCCCTGGGCGATCCGGACCGCCAAGACTTCTCATTGAAAGGGCCCCTCTTGCTTTTGGTTGAACCCTTGAAACATGACAGCTGAGTGACACGAACGATATGCTTGGGAATTATTCTTTGTCTATCGCATCTGTCCTTCCTCAATTGGCAACCATATCAAGTCTCCTGGCCTCGCCTCTCAAGGTCTGCTGCCCATACCTCCGGCAACTTGTATCTACACCGCAGGCAACAGAACATCTTCACCGGGCTGGATGGTGCCGTTGAGAACAGCGCCGCCGTGAGCCTGTGCCAAAACTCCATAGACAGGATAGTATCTGGCCAGCCAGGGAATGACAGTCGTAGCCCCAGGAGTGTGTCTCCAGTCTCTCATCAAATCGCAGATAATACTGAACAAGGATACGATCTGCACACCCGCTCTGGCCATGCGATCATTGGAGACATCTCTGATCAGCTCCGTGGTCGTGCCAGATGCTTCAACATTGGCCCAAACACTGTACCCTTCTGCACGAAGACTGAGGGCGAGGAACGTGGTGCCTGTCGCAATCGGATTCAGTCCGATGTTTCTTCGAAGACTCTTCACGAATTCCTGAGGTTTATGACTTACAAACATCAGTGGTGATACCGCCAACAATAACCTGCTTTTTGCCAGTCGCCTTAACTGCTGCCCTGAAGGCCTCATTGTCCCACGCATCCACCTCTCCTTGTCTCTGAATGAGTGGCGCGTTGGGGTACATATCGAGGATCTCTTTGGGCAATGGTCCATTGGGCCCTTGTTGAGCAGATGTGGAGAGAATGACTGGCAGATCGAAGAGCTTGCCGATAGCAGCATGTGCGATCATGGCATTGTAGTAAAGGGTTGGGTCGAAATCTCGGGCAAGGGAATACAGGCCATCCTGGAGGTCGAGCACCAGCAGGAGGGAGTTATTCTTGTCGAGACGTTCGAAAGGGAAAACTAATACTCGTTAGAAAGATTGCTCAACATCGGGCTGTCTTGTAGCCGTACCGTCGGCGAAAGCTGAACCGAGGAGGCAAGCGGACATGAAATAAGAAGAGGAGAATGTCTTCATCTTGTATGATGGATGCCAATTGGGCTGGAGTTGGTTCGATGCTTGCTTCAGTCCTGCTGCAGTGCCTACCGCTCGACCAGTCTTATAGAACTGCTTCGGACTCTCCTACGGCTATTTGCTTCGCTAAGGATTACGTGAAGCATCTCCGTCCCCATGGTCGTCGGGGAATCATTATTGCCATCTTGCAGGCTCTTCATCTGGTGCCATTACTGAGTTGGATTTGTCGCTAAGAGCGCCGTTGCAGGTGCATTGCAGAGCATTGCGTAAGAGCTTCGAGATACAGATGATGGATTTGCATACGCTGTGGAACATGCAGAGCTTCCATGCACCATGTCCCGAAGTCCGTCCAACTAGAAGCGCCTTGGATGGTTGCATGAGGTACAATGCTATGCAAAGTAATCATAGGCAAGACCTACTTGTGATCCACAGCCTCTGCTCGTCTGGAATGCCATCAGCGATCAGTCAGCATCATCGCTGGCGAACTCTTGGCAGGCAGGGGTGAGGAGGCTAAATTGCAATGCTGTACGACAGAGGCGCCGAACGAGAAGATCTTGAACGGAAAATACCCTGGGTCTCTGGCAAAACGTACTGCCCGGCTTAGGTAGAGTGCCATCGAAACCAGTATCAGCATTGCTGCTGCGGCTCGACATAAAGCCGTTGCAACCCCACACTACTCGTGCTCTTCTTCATAGTCGACTTGTGAGTCCTCATCCTCGCCTTCTTCATCTAGCGCTTCTCTGTCGGGCTCGTCACGCCTGCGTCTACCTGTCTTTCCTCTCCTGTCTCCATTCGTCTGAGCTTCCGGGGGTGTCTCTCTCCTTGGTGGTTCAGCAATGCCCAACGATCTGTTCACTTTTTTCTCAAGGTCGTCCTCTTCTTCATCTGTCCTTGGAGCGTAAACAGTCTGGGTGAGTCCTCTGACTCCGTCAGCCCCAACCTCCACCCTACCTCTCGGCCCAACGATCCAGTAGATGTCGTCTTCTCCAGTGCCGGAGCTTTCTTTGATCTTAGTAAGGTAACCATCCTTCTCCATTCGTTTCATCAGTTTCTCATTCTTCTCAAAGTCTAGGATGGGCGTCTGATCATCGATCTTCAGCCGTTGAAGATATCGCTCCATCTTGTCGTTGTTTAACTGCCCACCAGCGAGCAGTATTGCGGAAACCAGGACTGAATAGATTGCGGTATATTCTGCTTCGTCCTTCGCCGTTGGTGCGGAGGGCGGTTGCAGAACAGCGGGATCGTGATATTCCGAAGGCAGAGTGGATCTGAGCATCCAGCTGGTCGTGCCGCTCTTAGACGCTTGAGTGTCCTTCCTGTGCGCGGCTGACTCTACATTAGTATCTATACCCTCACTGTCAAAAGGCTGACATACCTCGTCTCTGCTGCACCGTGAGCTTTTCACGTGTGGGCAGCTCAACCAATTCCATGCCAAACACAGCTTTCAGATGCATTTGTGCGAGATCAAACACTTTCTTGAACGCTCTACTATTCGGTCCCAATATCTTCTCACTGACGTCTTGTCTCCTAACTGGTTTCCGCGAGAACTCACATGCCAAGGCTAGTCGAACCATTTTTTTGGCCATTTCTTCGAGGCTGACGTCTTGCATTTTTTCGCCTCCCGCATCTCCTCCAAAGCTCTCGTCTTCATTTTCACCATGGGCTGAAGTCCTACGCCGCTGAGTCTGAGGCTCAGGCGATTCTAAAGGCGACTCCTCATCTTCCGGCTCCTGCTCCATATATTAGTTCTCGTACACGTAGTCACGCGCAAGGGTGGTGTTGCGCACCGCCCGCCGCTTTCTGCCTTGTACGAGTGGCATTTTCGTCGCAAAGAGATGAAGCAGGCAGGTGTTGGGAGTGGCGGTTTGACGATCTGTGATAAAAGTGCGTAAAAAATGATTGCCTCCACTTGTCTCCTCGTATGTACCGCTGTTGCGAGTGCTCTGGGGAGACGCGTAGCGCGTTTACGCTAGTCTGAGTGCCGAGCTGCCGCAAAGCTTATATATAGATTATTCAACGGGGCCTACCAAGCTTCTTCGTAAGTTCCCTCACGACATTGACACCGTAGACCAGCCACCACTGATCGACTCTCAACACATCTGCAAAACAATCCCGATTCACCGCCAGCACCTTTTCTATCTCCTCCAAGAATGGCCGACAAACTCCGCACCCAGCAACAGCTCGAGTCGCTCCAGAACAAATACATCGGCACTGGCCACGCAGACACCACCAAGCACGAGTGGACCTCGAACATTGCCCGCGACTCGTACGCATCTTACCAAGGACACCCGCCACTGCTGCACTACATGGCGATTGGGATGGGAATGCCCATGGAAAAGGTCAGACTGCACTGCATGGAGAAAATGGTGTTGCCAGTTGGGCCGGCGCCGCCGGTGGAAGAATGATGCTCTTTGATGTCGGTGGAGGAATCATGTGGCGACACCACACTAGCACGACTGGGCATGATGCGCGGTTGAGAAGTCTGCATACCAGCCATCTAGTCTCGCTTTCCAGGATGGGATGAATGCGAGAGTTCAATGTATCAGTGGATGGAGAGCAGAATGGAGAGTAGAGTGAACGTAGACAGGCACGACCAAGGAGTGGGAGTAACGAGAGTGCGGAGTAGCATTGAAGCGTAAGACTGATGGGATGAGGCTGGCCAAAGTCTGCGTTCGCGCACTCAGCAAGACTTCGGAATGACCTTGCAGGCTGCAGAATTGGGCCAGTGCTGCTGTGGCAGTCGGAAGCTATGACCTGCCACAACTGGTACACAGCCATTCACCAGATTGAGCTGTGAAAAATAGCAGGCAGCACGATATTATGTATGACGTGTTGCCAGTCACCGTTTCACCTGTCAAGCTGCACTCTCCGACGTTGTTTACCAGTTTGACGCACGGGAATCGGGACAACAATGTCTAGATACCACATTACAACCGCTTCACAGTATCGAGTCAAGAGTTGCTGGCGTAAGCCACAAACAGATGTTCCTTCTCGTACATCCTTCGGCCTATCGATGCTAGTCCGGAGCATCGCGGAATTAGCATTCAACGAATGTGGCTATAATGTTTCACGGGAGTATCTGAAACGTGCAGCGGAGATGACCTAGGCCCGGTGTTCACCTTATTCAGAAATCTAGAATCCAGCTTTGAACATGGGGTGCAACTTTATTTATGGCAAACTTTGAGACGCCATATCGTTCGGGGTCGCCTCGCTTCTCTTGCCGAGGTGCGCGCGTCGTTCGCATTGATGTCTCGACAACAGGCTGGGGCGATGTCGTGCGCAACTGCGAGCAGCGATGATGCTTTGACGTAGCGTGTTTACCAAGCTCGCGATACTCTTCGCAACCGACTATCCGGGGAATGGCTGAAGGATGTTTGCGAGGAAGACGTGTTCATTGGTAGCCAGAAGTGGCAGCCTCAAAGCCCTCTTGCGCCATTCGCTGGACCACTTCCGGTATTAAGATGTCTTTGCGAAATTGCTCTTCTTTAAGCAGCTCGAGGGCACGCAAGGTAGGTCCAGGATACCTAAACATCAGTCAGTCACTGTGGTAGTCCCCCAAATCATCCGGTACCCATACTGGAGAAAGCGGAGATATTTCGGTTCGCGGAAGTATTGCAGGTATTCGAGGTATGCTATGAATTCTTCGTTGTCCAGAAGCTTCTGGGCAGCCAGATGCTGCAAATAATGGGGATTGCACAACATTTGCACAAACTAGAGGTTACAGTCAGTACCGATATGCCTAATGTTCTGCCCTAGGCTACGGCGGGGATGTAGGGAGATGGCGGTGTGGGTGACGCGTGAACCGGTCCATGTCTAAACCGACGCAAGTGAACTAAAGGCTAGAAGAAGCCGAGGATTGATTTCGCCGGTACCTACTTCGAGCTCCAGGGTGAATCGGTCATGCCCGCCGTAGCGAATGCGGTGGGCTGTTGGACCATCACCATCACCTGCTGTTTGTTCAGACTGAGCCATTGGTGTACCAAAGTATCGATCTGCGATGGCTGAGACTCGAAAGAGGTCGATGAGGCTTCTCGGGGTGAAGGACCAGGCCAGAACAGGTGAGCGAAGGAAGACAAACGCCTGTGCGCGGGTGTGGAGAAGGCTAGCAGTGGTCCCTGAATGCTTTTAGCTCAAGCCACTGGACTAGAGCCACGGCAACGAGGTCAGCAGATGGGCATTGGCGTCACATGTCTGGAGGAAGTGAGTGCGCGGGCGCGCATTGAAGACAGGCAGCTGACGAGGCCGAGGAGTCGCGGAGGCTGGGCCGTCACAGATGTCTTGCACGTCAGCATGGGCTACTGGGGGGGCTCAAAGTAGATGATGTGATGATGAATGTCCAGAATCCAGACATGGTTCTCTGAGTCGGCCAAGATTGTTAGGCATTCACTCCCGAACCGCACAGGCCTACCTTACGAAAGCTTCGGGGGGGGAAGCCTCGACGGTCAAAAGCATCTCAGCATCTGCCTCTCCGCCCTCGATCGGCCGGTGTCAAAGGTCCAGCAATTCCTCCTCTCCCCCACCGACCACAAACAGCAATTGGTGGCAACTAGCAACAGCGACAACAGCGACACTCCTCGGCACGAATTGCAAGCATCGCACGACATCACAGGCTTAAGCAAATCCAGGTGGCACGAATTTAAGGAGTCGCATTCCTCGCAGTGAAAGGCGCATCGGGGCAGCATCTGCGCGACTGGACTGGGGGGCTCTCTGCCATTCGAGCATACAAAACCGCGGCTCGCCCAGCCCACCCAGCCCGGCCCAGCCCAACACAGCACAATACCGTACAACACAGCACAGCAGAGCACAGCACAGCAGCGCGAGCATTGATCACCCGCGCCACCGATACGAGAGCATCCGGCATCTATTGAACAGTCGACTCCCGGCAGCAGCAAACCAGCCCCCCGCGCACTGCTTGATCCACACATTATTGGCAGTCCAGGACAGCATGGCGCTCTTCGCCGGTCCGCCGGCGCCTGGTATGTCCTGTCCCACCACCCGCCCTTTCTCCTGTTTCAACTCCATGTCCGTCGTTCCCAGCGCGACCATCAACACAGCTCGCTTCGTCTCGTTTCCCGCTGCACACGCAGCACACAGCACAAAGCCACACAGTTACTGACCAACGCCGCGCGTGCTAGACCGCCGGCCCTCACCCGTGGGCTTGTCACTCAACCTTTCATCCAACAATCCCTTCCGCAATCGAGCCACCTCGCCCAACCCCTCGCCTTCGACACCCCTATACAACTCCAGCTCCGCCGCCACGCCACATCTCGCCGTCCAGCAACCCGCGCGACCGATGTCTACCAACCCATTTCTCGACGACAGCGAGCTCTCGCGGCCCAATCCACGCGCCAGGGCCAATGCCGCAGCTCTGCCAGACGACATCTTTGTGAGTGGCCCCGCGTCGGAAATAGCTCCATCGCCCTGCAACTTCCCTGCCTTAACCGGACGCTTGTGTCACGGATCCTAGCAAATTCCACTCTATCTCGCACAAATGCTCTACCTCACCTATCGCCCGATGGCTTGCGAGAACACACAAAACACGCCATGGAGCGCTTCCACCACTTCTGCGAGATGTTCGCTAATTTTCCCCGTCTGCAGAGCGAGCTTTCTCTGCTCGACAAGCCAACCTCCCACGGTCAAAACGGCGTGAGCGGCGCTGGTGCATGTGAGCCAAAACCAACCACTACGTGTGAAGCACGTGAGGGTCTAATTACCAGTACAGACATTGTGCGACCAACTACCAGCGGAGCTCCTCCCAGACCACTTGGACCTCCGCCATCCTATCGTCCTCCAGAGCGCCCTGCTGGTGACCGAGCGCCACGACCTGCACGAGGCCCGGGAAGCCCGGAAAAAAACGGAGTTGGTCGTCCCCGACCACGCAGAGCATCAGAGTCGTCCGTCATGGAGAAGGAGCGTCGACCGCGCATGGACCGCATCGATCGCGATGGGTTCGAAGCCCGTCAGCGTACGGAGTCGGAGGAGCAGCGACGCCGAGAGAGACGCAAAGAACGCGAGGAGCGGCACAAGCAGGAAAAGGACAAGGTTAGACGGGGCGAGAAGAAGCCGCGGAAGCCACAAGGGCTCGACATTATCGACAAGCTGGATGTCACTGGAATCTACGGGCAAGGACTTTTTCACCACGATGGACCATTCGATGCTTGCAACCCGCATCGAAATGCGAAGAAGGATCGCAAAGCGCCCATGCAAGCTTTCCCGGCGGACTCTGCGAACATGCAATTAGGCGGGGCTGGCCCGCTTCGCTCTCGCCTCGATCTGGACAAGTTTCATGGCCGTGGCGAAGAGAGCTTCTCAGAGTACGCAATCACACGAAAGCCAGCCACCACAGTGATCGATCCACTTCAGCGCACAGAACCTGTGCATGGGACGGAAACATTTGGACTGGGAACATCGACATTCTTGGAAGGTGCCCCAGCTAGCAGAAGCGCACTGCAGAGACGAGATTCGGAAGATGCGGAGCTCAACGGCACGGGAGGAGGCCTGTCACGGAAGAAGTCGCTTGCCCAGAGATTTCGAGGCATGTCTGCTTCTCGACGAGATAGGCCTGCCGAATTCCGAAGCCCAGAGGCACGCTACCAAATTCCAGCTCAGCCAAATGGCCCACACAGTCCGACGGTTCAACAGACCAAGGCCACCAGCGCCGGAGGTCCGTTGCAGGCCAGGTACAACAAGGAGAACGAAGTCAATCCATTCGACAATGATTACGAAGCTGCGTTCGACAAGAAGGGCGCACAGGTCAAGATTGCCGAGCAAGAGAAGCGTTCGTTGAGCCGTCCACGGGCGACCAGCAGCCCGAAAGCTCCGCCACTTTCGAGGAGCGTGACTTCTGACGCTCGAGTGCCCAGTCGTGGTAGAGGTAGCAGTGGAGAGGAGGATCGCCCAGAGAAGAGCGGCATGAGTGGATTTCTCAGTCGGATGAGGTCTGTCAAGGGAGGCCCTCGAAGGCCATCGAGGAATGTGGAATAGACGTCTTCACGCGCCAAGCTCATCTCAAGGAAATGGTGGGAGATGTGTCCGCTACCTGCACTGAGCAGAGAAGCGAGGCCGCACGGAAAGAGGATGGCCAAGAAAACCTGCATGCATGGCGATGGTCATGGGCGAGTCGAGTGCGGGCACTAGCATCGCCGAAATGTTATAATCCTTAGCCTCGGATAGGTCTCTTGGGCGCTATCCAGCTATAAAGCAGAGATACCAAAACCATACGCCATTTGTCCCCATTCAGCTGTCTCAAATATTGGGTATCATCAGTGAATTAACAGAACGAGTGTGCCCTTCTGTAGTCCGGGTGAGTTTTTCATGCACCATCGTTATTGCCACACAGTGTCAAAATTGCAACGTGAGGCTTTGGCTCCAAACATGTAGATGACGGTCTCTGCAATCAAGCTGACGTGCAACCGGCCATGACCTCGATGCACCAGCTTCTCCATTCAATTCTCCCGCCACTCTCGAGTACACTCGGTACACCTATAGAACCTCGTCATCGGCTCATCCGCGCTTCGAATCTGCACTTGTCTGAAATACGCTTCACGGCTCTCGCATTGCTCGTTGGGGCATTTGGCTAGGACGAATTTCAGCATAGGAACTTTCGCCATCGTGAAAAATTTGCCATTAATCGCTTTGCTCACCTTCGGTCTTGTCGACGTTCTTCCAGCTGTCGGCGCCTCCCAAGATGTCGTCGACGGCCTTCAGATTCATGTTCTTGCGTTCGTAGTAGCGTCGGTCGAGGACCATTTGGTATGGACATGTGCGGCACTCGAAGCGGTTCTTGCCCATGTTTGGTTCATCGCCGGGCGCGCATTGGCCCGGGGGGACTTGGCTGATGATGAGCATGTTGCTGCATGATGGGCAGACTTGGGCGACGTCAGTGTGTGTTCGTCGAATGGAACGAGCGGTGCTTACTGACAGAGCAGCATTTTCACTGTTGTTGGGTCGGCATAGAATAGTCATCAAGAGTGGAAGTGACCGTGGACTGGGCTGGGTAGATTATAGTAGCAAGCATGTGAAAAGGCAAGTGAATAATGAAAGCTTCGGCTGAAATTTTGATGACTCCGGTCGGGATCGGGGGCCGCTTGGGCCCGATTCGCGCTGCGCCTGTCTCGCATCGCATCGCGTCTCTGTTTGCCAGCAGGGCTCGGACTGGAGAGTGTGTCTCATCTCTTCCTGCGCTTTTCTGAACCTGGACTCCTCACGCATCCTCGACTCTCAGCGTTCACGACTCCCAAGCACGATCGCCACCACAGATTTGTTCGAAAGCTCGAAGTCCACCACCAAACCTCTTAACGAAGCAAGCAATCCCCTCCCACGACACAATGGCCGATGACGAAGGAGCGTCGCCGAAAGAACTTCTCCTGGAATCATGTCGCCGCAACAATACAACTTTGCTCTCCGAAGTCCTGGCGGGAACCCCGCTGAACTCCCAATCCTCAGCCATCGCCAGCTTCCTCAACTCGACCACCGACGCTTTAGGCTCCAGCGCTCTGCACGTCGCAGCACAATACGGTTCTTACGAGGTCCTCGATATGATCTTGGACCAAGAGGGTGTGGAGATTGACGGGCAGGAGAAGCGCGAAGGAGACACATGTTTGCATAAAGCGGTGCGGTATACCAACAACCTTTCCCAAAATGAGTGGGAGCACGGGAAGGCGGTGGTAGATATTCTGGTTGATGCTGGTTGCGATCCGCGGTACGTTTTCTCCGATCATACGGAGGCTGCTGCTACGTGAAGACTGACATTCTCTCGCTAGGATACGGAATAAGGCGAAGCTTCGGCCCATCGATCTCGTGGATCCTCGCAACACCGAGCTACGGAGTGTGCTGCAAAAGGCTGAGCTCATGCTCATGGCGGGAGACGACGCTGTGGTTGAGGATGATGACGAGGAGCCAGATGGCCCTGGGAGCGAGAGCGACTGATACTCGCACGTGGTGTTGCGAAGCAACAAGAATCATCTCCTTCCTGCATAGCATGGGCGTTTCACAGTGTGATAGAGCTGGTCTCCGCGAGACACGATTCGCTATGGAAGAAAAAAAGACCACGACATGAAATAGTCATGAATGCAACACAGCTCGTGATTCAAATCCCACATGCCCATCATAGCTTCTAAACATGAAATGATAGTTCCAGTCGAGGATCCTTCAGCCTCGATGGCGCGAAGCTACGACTGGATGAATGCTTCTCTCTGGTATGCGCTCGAACACTTGCAAGCCAGACACATCCGCCCTAGGGAATACACCAAGTGTCATCTCCGCCCCGAAGATTCCCTGCGAATCTTGTACAAAAGCAGTGACGCATCTAGGGGTCATTGTTAATGGATTGAGTAGTGAAAGATGACCGACCAAGATCGACACACTCTGCCCACGAATTACACACATGGCTGTGCATTCTTGTCTCCCGAGTGTATGATCTTGACTTCTTCGACCAGTCATCAGTCTAACTCGCATGAAGTTGAAAAGGAAGATTGTTGTCATCATAAGCAAAGTCTCGATGAGGCACCGCTCGCGAGCACGAAGCGGGGTTACGACGGTAGTCCTACATCAATGGCTTCCTAAGTTCAACCTGTGTCCACGAGGAGCGTCACCTTGTTGCAGTCGGGTGGGCTATGCATGCTTTTCACTATCAGGCTGAGTTGCAAAGATTGATCCCCAGCCCTCGCTCATCTGAAAGGAGGAAGAATGAGACAGAGACTGATGGACTTGATACTGTTTCTGCGGATGCACTTCAGCATACGTCAAAGTTTTGGACAGACTATACAAAACATTACAACCTCGTTTGTTCTCCTCCCATTGGAAGGCATTACCTTCGTCAGAACATGGCTGGTGTGCGGTCCAAATTCCCCCCAAATGTCAGCCAAATTTGCTGAGCGCCAGCCGTAGGGTCATAACACGGCGCGCTTGAACGCTTCAGATGTGATCAGAACAGCCTCCACGTCTCTGTGTGTGGTTCAGTATGCGATAAGTCAATGCTGCGAATGCTAGTCTCCAAGTAGATCTGCGTTGTCGGCGGTATCTTTCGTCTCGATGTACGAAAGATACCGCTCTAGTCACATTTCCTCGGTGAAGCGGCTGTTTCGATTGGGATCCAGGGTCGATGGTGTCTCACTACGAGCAACTCCCGCACCAGGGAAGCCGTATGGCCCACCCGCATGCACTTGCGGCTGTCGCCGCGGCCCCGGAGACATGGTCATCATCTCATGTGTGCTGTTGCGCAGTGCACCGTGACTGCCAGTCGGAGAAGTAGGTGAGGCGGCGGGAGATGCTGCCGAGGGTCTAGCGGCCTCTTCGCCATAGTAGCTTGGGCTGTCGCGATAGATGGCCGCGCCAGATGTGTCAGAGTCCACAGCTGTCGCTGTGTCCAGTGGCATATTTGGCGGCGGTGGACTGCTCATGCCCTCACTCCATGCGGAAGGAAGTTTGCGACCAGAAATACGCGTAAATCCCCGCTCAGACGATTCCGATTGTTCTGCGCTGCGGTTATGATGCCGGAAGAGACCAGGTACAGCGGCTGCCAATGGCATAAGACCAGCACGCTCGGCCATTCCCGGGCTTCGAGATAATTCACCCGGCTGTTCTGCACCTGGAGAGTCTGCTGATACGGGTGGCAAAGCCTGATGCCCAAGCTGACTTCTCCTCCGATACCATCGAACAAAGAGCATCGCAATGAGCACGATGACTGCCACACCAGCGCAGCCGCCAACGACGCCGCCGGCGATAGTTCCTGCGGGAGGTGTACTGTTGTTACCACCTTGATTATCGCTCGACGTTAGACCGGTCGTGGTAGTGCTGCTGGGCGCAGAGGTGGCTGGTGTGCCGTATCCACCCGCCGCAGCAGTGCTTTCGACTCGAGCAGATGAGGTCAGTGTACTGCTTTCATTGTCTGAGGTTGTTGCTGTTGCAGTAGAACTACTAAACGTGCTTGCAGAGTCTGAAAAAGCAGGTATAGTGAAGACTTCTCCATCAGCGAAAGTAGTTGTGTAGGCTGTCAAGGGCCGCGTAACGGTTGCATAATCGCCATTGGAAAGCGTAGCAATGAAATAGGCATTTGTGGGTGCAGATGTAACCGTCGAAGTGGTCCTTGAATTGGTTGTCGTGCCATTCTCGAATGTCAAGGCTGTATAGTGTCAGCAACGGCTGCATCGAAGCAAAATGACATGCCTACCTGAAGCCGTAATGCTATGCGATGCGCTGGTAATACTCAATGATGTTGAAGTCGATTCGTACGTTGAGTCGGTGGATGTCGAGTTCGTCATTGACGTAGGTGCGGCGGGCGAGGTGATTGATGTCGATGTCGTGGAGAATGTTGTAGCGCCCGAAATCGATGGTAGCGTGGGAAGGGAAGGCGTTGCGGGAGGCGTGTATAATATGGTTGTTGAGGCATCGACATACACTGTCGTCGGCGCAACACTGAGCTTGACGCTTGCGGAGATCGAGGCCAAAGTTCCTTGTCGCGGTAGCAAGACCTTGAAGTCCTCAATGCCTCCCACCGCAGGACGCACTTCCTGTTGCCTCGCCGCATCTTTTTGAGGACCAGAAGGGTCTGGTGTTGACGTGATGTCTGTGGAGTGTGAGGATACGTCTGGTGCATCGGTGCAGTTAACCCGATGTATTCGCAATGACGAGGTCCTCGAAAGCTTGCGCCGCTTGACTGGAGGTGCCATGGCAATGTCCATTCGACACCTCTGGTCTGCTTGGCACACTCAGGCTTGCGCCAGCCGATCAAGGTATAGAAGGTTTCTGACGATGCGCGAACGATTGTTTCGTGAAGCTCCCCGGAGCCTCGGGTATGTGGAGGTGTAGGTCCAGCAATGCTACCGGTATCCGTGACCGGGATGGATGCCAGGCTGTTCTGGAGACAGCGCAGGTGGTATGCGAAGGAGCGGACGACTTCGCAGAAGATCGAAGGTGTCGTTGGCTGTAACGAGCGGACGCCGGATCAAGGCCGACTGGTGAGAGTGACGGAGCGCTGGTGCTGTGGTCTGTTCGACTGTGGAGGTCCGGTGGTGAGCACTGAGCAGCAGGAGGTGTGCCTCCCCCGGGGCGAGTGCTGCACTCCGGCTTCACACCGAAGCGTTGCGTTTCAGAGATTGCGCTGCAACGCCGTCAACGCTGGGGGCAACGGCGCGGAGGGCCTGCAACCTATCGAGGATTGCGGCGTACGGCCAACGGCATGGAAGGTGAGGTCGAGAGAGCGACGGGAGGGCGGTTGGTCCGGATTGAGACGCAGAGCAGCGTGCCGAGAAGGTGGACCAGAGTTAAAGGTCAACTCTATCTTTTCCTGGCCGCTCCTCCACGACGGAGTCACGGACGATTCGTCTTGCTCTGCTCTGCTCTGCTCTGCTCTGCTCTGCTCTGCGCGGGCGTTGTTGTCTGCCGTTTGCCAGCCGACGTGAGGAGCGGGCGATACAAGCAACCAGTGCTTGTCAACACGCCTACAGCTGCATGCGACGATGAGCTGCTCGCAGCGACGTCCACACACCCGTCGGTCGAGGAGGTGCGCGGTGTGTGAGCGAGCGAATGATGAAGAGTGAAAGAATGATGCACTCCGCTTCACCACCGCCTGCAGCACTGCTAGCGGAGGTAGCTTATAGTAGCTACAGTACGACTACCGTCCTGTACCACCGCCAACGCCTGCTGCCGCTCGTCTCGGTGCAGGCTAACGACGAACGGTACACTCGCTAGCAACTCACTTGGGCGGATCGCTTCACGCTGCGCTGTGCACGTTGCACCAGATGAACAGGAGCCACATGTCGATTCGCTTCCTACGCGCATGCGAGGCTCTGGTTTAAAATGAGCAGAACTGCCACCCTGGTCATCGCTCGAGGGCCATCCCGTCACCGACCAACGCATGATTCCACCAGCACGACATGTCCTGCGAGACTTCACACAGCGCCCGTTCCGCACCATTCCTCTCCAAGCACCACGCGACGCCTTCCCGCCGCTGCAGTTGGCGGTCTGAATACGGACATGCTGGCGGTATGGTGTGGTCCCCGTGCAGCAAGCTTCAGCAAATACGGCTGTGCCTCGTCCCTTGTTCAGTCGCAATCGGACTTTCACCGTGAACCTAAACTTCGGCTTTCGGCGAGCACTCTTCGTCTCAAGTCCACGTCGACCGAGTCATCAATCGAAGCATCACAGCCCACGACCCACATGCGACGCTGAGGACATGGGCTTCTCGCGAGTCTGATGTCTCGAACAGCAACCTGACACCTGACGGAGGCATGGCCATCTCCGGACGCTTGTCCGCTATGAATGTCGAGCGAAAGCACGCGCCTGCGCGGTCCTTGGTGTGCCTGCGCCGGCAGCGGTCCGAGAAGTCGATCAATTGGTCTTGCAGCTGGTCGTCTCCACATGGCAATATTGATTGAGGTGCAGGTCTAGACTCCCGACGCGAGTATCTCTGATGATTGCAATGTGTAAGTCATGGCAATGTGACGAGCATCGTTGACTTGTGCCAAATGCGTTTCAGATCCTCAACGCGCTTCTCTCGGTAATGGGAGTAAGCATTGGCATCGTGACCCGTCACGATACTGGCTCATGCAATTCACAAACGAGGGAGAATCGCAAGAGATTCGTAGAGGGAGCGAATCCCTAGCATGCGCTGTTTCTGCCTTAAAGCGTTCCATCGGCTCTCGTGCAGCAGTCACTCTATGCTTTCTGCAATTTATACTGAATATAGCGGCGCTAGATTTTTCCATGTACCCAACCCCCAGGGGAAGAAGAATGAAGCCTGTACACTCCTCCACACTCCTCAAATCCAACCCTCTCGCTCCTTTTCTCGGTCTCGATTTCTTCGCGACTCCATCCAGTTCATGCTTCGCTCCTTGAGCCCACCACTCGCCTTCTTACGAACGGCTTGAAATTCAAAACGACTTCTGTCCAGTTTTTCCCGAAAACTCATGGCCGTACCAGAGCGCAGACTTGGGGTGTCCATGCTGGCCTTGCGGGTAATGCTCGACAAGCCTAAAGTGTAAGGACCGAGCTGCACCTGGTCCCTACACTGAGGAATGGCTGCTCGACTCTCCTGATCGTCCATACTAGGCTTCACTGCTAGTGTTGCTTGCTTGATCCGCATGGAATCTGTGCTTCTCATCTGCATCAACCGACCTCTGAGGCCCCCAAACCCGTTTTCTAACTTTCGAGCCATGTCCCTAGACGAGGGTGTATTGTATGACATCGCGCCGAGGACGCCCAAAGTCTCTGTACTCCGACTTGGGAATGCGAGGTTCGCGAGACTTGTATGGCTCGCGGTCTTCTTGATGGGCACAGCTTTGGACAAAAGAGCTGCGTGCTTCCTGGGCGAGGAATCGAGAATGCTGCGCAGGTCTTCCATGTCTGCCTTGTGTTCCCTCTGCCTGTCCAGTGACTGCTGACGCGGTGCTGCGAAAGCCCGACCTTGTGTGTAGGATGGCTGCCTTTTCAAGGCCACCGGGTCGATCGCAGACGAGAATGAGCGATTTCGCGAATGGCCGCTTCCTTGTCTCCGCGACCTTGACTGACTCCGCTGTCGATTTGCACGCTTTTCCTCGATAGCTGCAGCAACCTGCGCCACGGAGTTTGGCACCACGTCCAGCGAGTTCATGTGAATAAGAATGATCGGCAGCTGGACGGAGACCGCCTTGGAGTGTGATGTGACCGCTGTTACGTTGAGGAAATAGCGCACCTCAAAGTACTTGCCGCAGCGTACTGTCCCATGTCCGCGCGGCAATTCAAGCTCGCAGGTGCGAATATCAGCTGTGCATGGTTCCACTCCATGCCACCCACCAGTTCCAGACCTGAAAGAGGATCTGACAAGAATGGTTCGTTCGTTGCTTTCGAAAATGCGTGCCTGGCCGGCGGACTTTTCGAGAGTCGCCGCGGCGGCGTGCTTGTAGCAAAGGATGTCGCGCTCCAACGTGAGTTCCAGCTTTTTCACGGCCTTGCGACATTTGTTGAGACAATGTACGTCGACAAATATACTGCTGCCACTGACCCAAACTTGCCGATGCAACCCTGCTGTCACCCTCAGCGATTCCTGTCCAGTCGAACGCGGCAACCGGAGCTCATCCGAGGCTGTCAATGGGCTTGACAGAGATGTTAGAGCCTTCTCGGGATCATAAGTCGGCAAGACCTGAATATCCTGGGACGTTCTCACCCGGTAATGCTTCCCAGAGTCTCGCACCAACGCCGTCACCGAGAGCAGAAAGCGGATACTCGCATGTTTGGACTGGAAAGGCGGAGGCCCAGTGTCCAGAGGTAGACTGATCATGAACGGGAGCGCTGAACAAGAGGGCACCAGCGACCAAAACATCTCATCCGCGAAGAAGGGACTCGGAGACTGTACCATTGCTGCAGGAGGAGGGTGAGCCGCCTCGATGAGCTCGGTACCCAGGGCGAGGAAAGTGGCTTTGCGATTGCTGTCCATTTGTTCAAATCCAAGGAGATCAACGGATATGGCGCCGATGCTCAGGGAGCGTCTCTGCCTCGTCCGCTCGTTGTCGTCAACCGTGATCTTTACGTATCCCTCCACACTACCTCCCCCAACGAAAAGTGGCGCCGAGACTTGGAGTTCGAGCTTGATTCGGGGATGTTTGTAAGAGGGGTATTCCAATATCTCGGTGGGATGTGGCCTTCGAACGTGCGTACGCGAGGGAATTCTTCGCGCTTCGTCAGATGAGATAGGATCTAGCCTGAGTTGCGCTTCCTTCACCGGAGACTGGCTGGTACCGCGGTTCGGTATAGAGATGTATTGCTTGGCAAAAGGTGCTAGACTGGACGCCTGGTGACTGCGGATCGATGGTTTCCTGGTATGCGATGGAGCTTGTCGCTGGAATGAGGATGAGCGCCGCGGTATACTTGACTGAGGGATGCTGTAGAAGCTCATCTGCTCGGGCGTGCTGCTGTATTCCGAGGATGCCTCCTTTCCCACTTGGACATCCTTCATGACAAACATAGGTTCTGTCTGGAGCGGTTTGCAATGCACCTCGGGTTCGATAGAATCTTTCCGTTTCATGGAGCCGGCTCGCGATGCGCCTCTTCGATGGCGATGGGGAGGACGAACAAAATTGTCCATCAGACTCGGTTCGCTCAGCTCTCGTATGTCAGACAGTGGTCGGGGTGGTCCATTTGGCCAGGGCAATGGCTCTGCTGCCGTGTACGCAGCAGGCTCCGGGGGATTGGGTGCAGGCGGTACTGGGGCCAGTGTCGGTGGTGGAGGCTGCGGATCATACTGGATGAGTTGTGGTCTGGAGATTTCGTATCGCTGGGCACGACTTGTCATTGTCGCATATCTGCAATCATTGTCCTCGGACCAGTCTGACTCCTGGTCGGGCTTCGCATCTGGCGACGGGCCAGACGAGAAGGCACATGTGCCATGACTTCTGTTCTTTCAGGTGAACGTCAATAAGGGAGGAAGTTGCACTTGAGCAAGCAGCAAGCTCTTTGATCTCAACTGTGCCTGCTCAACTCTGCGAGGTCCGCATCTCACACAGTGCATTCAGGTTGGAGCTGGCTGCATGAGACCGACTTCCAGCCACAAGGATGTCATTCACCTCATTTGGACAGCAAAGCCTTGATTACTACTTAGGATCGTCGGTCAATGTTAAAATCTTATGCTTTGGCCGCTTTGTGTCTCTGCCAAGAAGACAGCCTGATCTTCAACCGCTTGGCAGGAACAGAACCCCCTCCGGTGATCGACTTTCGCCGCAAGTGGATTCATACAGTAGTGTACAGCGCAGTCCAGCTGACACCGAACGTGCAGTTGAAGCGAAGGAGCGTGTGTCGTCGAAAGTTAGTGAAGGGGGCCGCCCCGGATGACCGGCCGGGCGTAGGGCAGTCTCGAGCATGCCTTAATGTCAGGTTGTAAGGCCGATGTCGCCTCACGGACTGGAGTCACACCTGAAAAGTTCTCCTCCATCCCCCCACACATTTGAATCGCCGTCCAGTGCCGTGAGCGCACACGCACGTACGCTGACTGAGCGATACATGTAGCGCGGCCTCATCTTCCACGACGTTGGCAGTGCCATCAACCATGGACTCTACGTGTGCATGGACAGAGCCGATCTTCGTCGCATTTCGGCTTCGGCAAGTCGGCAGGCACAGAGGATCTCGTGGCCATGTTGGCAGCCGTAGCTGAAGTCAGAGTTTTCGAGCCTGTGCATACATGTAGCCCTCCATCCAACATGCACTGTTTCCCGCATCCTCCTCGCGCGCGCGCGTGTGTGTGCGTGTGTATGTGTGGTCAGGGAGCGTGCATGCGTGGGTGGATTGGCCGATGGCGTACCGCGCTCGTTGCATCAAGCTTGTTCTACGGGATTTTCTAGAAGACATTGGCCGCGGCTACGGCAGACTCCGAGGAGAAGCCAAAAGCTGGAGATGCGAAGGCGTGTGCTCGCGGGAACGCTGATTGGAGCGCTTGCCAGCAACTACCCTCTGCAGGCTAGCGACCAGAGACATCCCTGCGACGCTGCGACACCACAGCAGCGCGGGCCCGCAGCTCGATTTTTGCACGCGAGCTTGAGATGATGGCACCAAACGTCGTCGAGCAAATCACGCAACGATGTTCGCCGCCAGGCGAGACTGGGCACCTGCGAACCCCGAAAGGAGCTTGCGAGGGCTCGCGCGCCCATGCAATCACGGCCATGAAAGTCTCACGATCGTCATCCTGGGTCGCTGCCAAGTCCCGCCGCTGCGAGCATCAGCCAAGGCAGGAGATGACGGCCCTCGTGCATACCAAGCTGGATCTTGTGGGAGAGGAAAAAATTCTTCTGCTGTAGGCGTGGTCTGGTTGCTTTCTTTTGCGCCGGTCTCGCCTCCAGCTACCGGTCCGCGTGACCGCCATCGACTCCTCACTGATCAGTTTCAATTACCCAAACTCTTACCTCACAGTCCTCTTTCCCTTTCCACCGGTACTGCAAGGTTATCATTCTCATGCTAAGGTTATTACCAATTCGTCCCTCTCGCTGCTCACCAGCCAGGCCCGTCCATCTGGATGCAATCTGTTAGCGTCGCGTTACTGGCACTCTAACTGGCTTGGGGCAGTGCCTTTCCCGGGTACCTGCAGATGGGCGATAGCAGTCTCGTCGACGGCGATATGGCACCTGCCTCGACTAAGGTCGAAGAGGCGGCCGAAGCAGCGACGCCCAGCTCCATCGAATCTTCCCCGGACCACGATCAAGATGCCGGCGCGGAACAACCCCAGGAACCTGCCCAACCCCAGAAGCGCAAAGGCGGCCGCAAGCCTGTAAGTGTTATCTGATAGAATGACTCGCGCCCATCAACCAACACCTCCTGTCTCGCCTGCCCACACGACGCCTGACCCAGCGATAGATATACGCGACGTCAGAGGAGCGGAAACAGCGCAACCGTCAAGCCCAGGCTGCATTTCGTGAGCGACGCACCGAGTACATCAAGCAGCTCGAGGCAACCATCAAGCAAAATGAAGAGAACCTTTCGAGTCTGCAGCAGAGTCAACGCACCGCCGCTGACGAATGTCTCATGCTTCGATACAAGAACTCGCTTCTGGAGCGCATCTTGCTGGAGAAAGGTGAATGTGCATCGTTGTAGGATCGCCTTTCGTTTTCGTGCCCGACTGACGGTATCAAGGGATCGACGTGCAAGCGGAACTTCAGATGAAGACGGGCAGCCCAGTGTTAGGTCCCGGTTTCATGCACCCTGTGACGGGTGTTCCGTCGCAACCACCTCTGCAAAGGACTGCACTGCAAAGGCAACAGGCGAGAAGGTCTGGTCAAGGCTTCCTGCCAAAATTGGCACCCGGACACTCCAATCCGGACATGGCCTTTGCGACTTCACCGCATGCTCACCCGACCCCGTCTTCGCATGCCTCGTCCCCCAGTCAGTTGTCTACCAAATCACCGGCAATGCAACAAGGTGGGATGACCTCTCCTGCATCTGCTGTACTCGCTCAGCCACATGCACAGCATTTCCAGAGCTTCGCGCGCTCATCTCAACCGCAACCTAACCAAGCTTTTTACCAAGCCCAGCAGAAGAATCCGAATGTGCAGAGGCCGTCTCAGCAGCGACCGACCCCATCTTCTACCTACCAGGGTAGCCAAAGTGGCATGTCGAGTATGTCAGCAGGAAGTCATGGCCTACCTCAGCCTGGTAGTGCTGGTGGAAGCGTACCGGCGTCAGCCTCGTTCTACCCCAGTCCGTTCCAGAAGCATTTTGATCAGCTCGGCAAGTTCTTCCATGTCCCCCCAATAGAACTGTGTTCGTCCTAGGTTGACCCCGTGAGTACAGACCAAGAGTACGACACCCAACATTCGCGATCCATGCTTGACGAACCCGACGACGAAAACCTAGGGACGAACCGGTCCCCCGAGCTACAAGGCCAGTATGCACCACAGTTCGAGCATGGTCAAGGACAGCCGGCCGTCGGAGACTATTATCAACAACCCCAGGGCATGCAGCACCAGATGCCACCCCATTCACAGTATGAGCAATCACAGCAGATGATTCCACCAACGAGTCACCCTGGAGGAACGGATGACCATTACGATGTGGACCCCAACGACCCGATGCTCGACGCTGATCCCTTTGGCTTGAGCGCATCGATGCATTATCCTACCAATTATTCATTCAATCAGCACCATGGGCAGAGGTGAGCCGTATGGTTTCCAGAAGGCTGGAGTTAGGGCTGGAAACAGAAAAGCAAGTCATGGGGAGCGTTACAGTGCCGCTTGAGCCCGTCGCAGGCTATGATTAATGGGACCTCAAAAAGTTAATTATCTGGGAATTTGCATGAAGCGCATAGCGATGGTGTACGCGAAGCAGGCGTCGCCCATGAGCGCGCCTTGGGAAGATTATCTGTTCTTCTTAGCGTTTACGGTTATTGGAAAGACACGTGAAAGGAAGGCACGTCTATTTACACTGTACGAAGTCGGACCGAACGGTTTCACAACACCTTGCTGTTGAAAGATAACAACAGTGGTTGCACTACCTCAAAATTTCGATCGAGATTTCATCCGAGCGGCCGCGTTCTTCATACGGACGATGCAAGCAAGGTTGAATTGTGCAGTCTTCACGTTTGTCCATGACGAGCTCAGGAACCTGATGTGCTCGTATTTTTGCTGGATTGTTCACTAGAATGTCAAAGTGTGTTGCGCCTACGTTTGCTGCTTGTGGTGATAGATCAATGCTTTGGTCTGAAAAGGCTTGGCGACGCTTGGCATGAAGAGCATTTCGCAAACCCCGAAATTGGCAGCACCTCGCCTCACATTCTGCTTCGAAAACATGTCGTCTGGATTCAGCTCGTGACTTCCGCAAACATGAGCGCCATTGCAAGCAAGGTGAGTGGCTATCCGTCCGCAGTTGCTGCACTCTACTTTCACGCGCTCATGCGACCTGCGCCTCGCGCGTCGGAAGAGTCTGATGGCTGACTTCAATGCTACAGAACTTGTACGACCTCCTGGGTATGCAAACCATGATCACCGCCATTATCGTGAACAACACCGTGCACAAGTACTGAGCGTACTGACCTTCCATCAGGCAACGACCCGGAGCTCGACCCAGACCGCGAGCCTGAGCCTCCGACCAAGGTCATCGACAAGCCCGTCCAGCGTACTGGAAAGCGCAATGCCGGCGCCGAGGGACCAGCTAGGGACACTCCCCGGCCAGCCGCAGGCGGACGTGGTGGCAGCCATCAGACATTTGCAAGAGGTGACCAAGGTATGTTGGAAGTACATGTGACGGCAGCGGGCAGTCCGACAAAGCCAACGCGTGGAGGATTGCATGTCGCCTGGCTAGTCATCTCAAACGTGCACTGACTGACTCCCAGCGGGCTCTCTGAATAATCGCGCGGAGAACCGCGACGATGGTCTGCGACGTGACCGTCACTCCGATCGTACCCGAGGTAACGGCATTGGTATTTGCCGCTGTTGCTCCAGTGACTAACTGCTTTCAGAACCACGCGAGTACCGCGGTGGCGACCGTGGTGGACGTGGCAGAGGCCGTGGCAGAGGAGGTCGCGGAGGTGCACCACGCGACGACCGTCACAGCCATACTGGCATTGGGTACGTTGACATGAGCACTGTTGCGTGGGCAAACACTGACGCCGCGCAGTGAACATGACAAGCAGGCAGCTCACGGCTGGGGTGGTAACGACGGCAACGCTGAATGGGCTGACGAGGCGGCTGGCGAAGCCATTGCGCAAGCCGAAGTCAAGAACGACGCTGGGCTCACTCCAGACACCACCGCGCAGGATCCCGCTTTCTCGAACGGACCAGACGGCGAAGTTGGCGAAGAGGCGGCAGCAGAGCCAGAGGACAAGACCAAGAGCTACGATGCCTACTTGGCCGAACTGGCCGAGAAGCGTCTTGCGTTGGGCGACGAAGTGAGCATTCGCAAGGCCAACGAAGGCTCCAAGCAAAAATTTCCCGAGGGCAAGGCTCTCACGCGTGCTCCAGAGGAGGAAAACTACTTCGCTGGCAGTGGTGGCAAGGCCAAGAAGGCCAAGGAACTTGGCGACAAGAAGGAACGTCTCGCTCTGGACGGCCAGTACTACCAGGCGCCAGACACTGGTGATCGCGGTGGTAGAGGACGTGGTCGCGGCCGTGGTGGCCGCGGTGAGCTCCGTGGTGGTGAGCGTGGCCGTGGAGGACGTGGCCGCGGCGGCAGCGACTTCAGAGGAGGCTCTCGCGGTGACCGTGGAGCTCCTCGTGGTGGATTCGCACTGAAGGATGAGAGCGCATTCCCAGCTCTCGGAGCATAGAGTGCTCCCGCACCAACACCTGTGGCCGCATAAGGCATGCTTGATCAAATGCTGTCAATCCGGATGTCGGAGAGATTGGAGGCTGGTCTGGAGGGCGGTCGAATGTACCGAATACTGAACATGGAGAATCACTCCATTCTGAACAAAAGGAATCAATATTTTCTCTAACTTCCCATCCTCACGTCCAGTTTCAGTCCCATGGCGCCAGCCGGGCCATTCGATGACCTGCGCCTCCAGCATCTCCCTGCCACAGCACATTCGCCTGCCACGTTATATGCTTCCCTCTCTGCAGTGATGTGGCATTGAGATGTTCCTCGGCCTAGCCAATCTAATCCCCCACAAGCTAGGTATCGTGCAGAGCTCAGCCATTCTCTGGCAGAAGCAATTTGAAACCTCTCGTGCTCCTCAATTGAGCTTGCGCTACCACTGTTCTCGAGCCCAGCGCACGTTTCATGGATGAACCCTATCATGCTGTACGGCGGCCGTTGTCGCGTCGGACTCTGATTCAGGGCGTGTACAGTGAACTCGGCGCTTGCCATCTCGACACACGATTGTAACGATCGTGATCGATGCTTGTAGCAGCGTGAAGCAGTACGTATGCTATCATTACGACATGTATCAAATGCTGAACATGTGTTCGGCTCCGGCCATGGGTGCGGCATGACAATCTTGCGTTATTCTTAGAAATATGCCCCTGCAGAGGTATGAGGAACCAGCCAATCCCCGACTCCCACTGTCTCGTCTGACCGACCTCTACTAGGTCCTCGACTTCGACCTCGCCCTTGGCGCGAAGGACGGTCGATACTGTAGCCGCTTCCACAACATGCACCCAGCACTCGTGCGATGGCTCGCGGCGGCAGGAACATTGACGCGTGGATGTGCTGCACCGAGTTCGCCACGGAAATAGAGCGCGTGTCATGCTCATGGACGGAGAGGGTGGCATTGGCGCGGCGCGGCGCGGCGCCATCCATCCGGCTCTCCTCAGAGATCAAAGCAGCAACAAGCTCCTTCCTGTTCGCCTGTCGCTGACCTCTGTCTCAAAATTGATTTGACACGGTCGACTGTACGGACCCTGCTCGAGAATAGGTGTCCGAGACGTTGAACATTGGGCTGGGCGGTCGAGAGCTTGTTGGATTATTAGATGGCGGATGGCGGATGGCTCCTTCGTTGCCGTGGTGAGCGCTGCACGATCTGCTGCTTTTAATAAGAAAGACGCCTCCCGCGTACCTAACACGAAGCCTACACGGTAGGTTGCGCTACAACCCATTAGCTCCTTCTTCCAGACCCCTTGCCCTGTCCTCGTATATACTCTACTGTACCACGACCGACTTCTCGCGCTCTCCGTTGGCGCTTTGCTTTCGGGACTGCATCTGTTCGTGCAGGACCAAAGACCAGTGGTGGTGGTCGACATTTGCCAAGGCGAGACGATCTCGAGGACGACATCTTGGGCCATTGATTCTCAGCTTCCCACATCATGAAGACTCTCGCTGCTGCCCTGGCTGTGAGCCTTGGTTGGTTGCTCCAACAGTGCTGCACACTTTCTTCATAGCTGACCAGATGATAGGCCGCATAGCCTATGCCCAGTCCATTGCGAGAACATGCCCAGAGAGCGACATATGTTACGCTCTCAACATCCCCGAAACAACCGCCAATTCTGGAAAGGGCGACATCTTCTTCCAGGTCACAGCGCCAACCTCGTATCAATGGGTTGCCATCGGTCAGGGCTCCTCGATGTCGGGGGCAAACATCTTTGTGATCTACACCTCAGCAGATGGTAACAATGTGACGGTCTCTCCAAGATTGGGAACGGGCCATGTCGAACCACAACACGATACCAGTGCCGATATCGAAGTGCTCGCAGGCTCAGGGGTCAGCGATGGAAAGATGACGGCCAACGTGCGATGCGGCAACTGTGATAGCTGGTCTGGAGGTAGCATGGACTTCACTGGGTCTTCCAGCGACTGGATCTACGCGTACAAATCCGGCGACCCGTTGAATACTGATGACCTTTCTGCCAGCATCACCCGCCACAATAATGCTTCTCCATTCACATGGACTCTTACTTCCGCCAAAGGAGGCGATAGCGTGAACCCTTTCGTAAGCAATGCTGTCGCCAGCGGTACTGCGTCGGGCTCTGCAAGCTCTACCGCGACTTCAACATGCATACCGAGACCGGCATCTGGAACTGCAACTGCAGGCGCTCAGACTCTCGCTTCTCCATCAGGCTCGGGATGCCCTACAGCTTGGCCTTCCCACTTCTCTACGAGTTGGCCTACTGCGAAACCAACTTGGGCCGCTTCATGCTTTCCTTCGGGTCAAGCTTCGTGGCCCACGAACGCGCCCTGGAACCAGAATGACCACGACAAACGCCAGAGCTCCGATGTCGCCTATTGTGACGATGATGGCTCATCCTCCTCAAGCAGCGGCGACACTGGCTCTGCCAGCTTCCTGAACAACGGAGCACCGTTCGGCGGCGACTACGAGAAGGGCAATCGTATCATCACCGCGCACGGAATCCTCGCGTCTCTGGCATTCGTCGGGATTTTCCCCATCGGAGGTATCCTCATCCGCATCGCCTCCTTCACCGGCTTGCTCTGGGTCCACGCTGCCATGCAAATCATCGCGTACCTCATCTACATCATCGCCTTCGGCATGGGAGCCTACCTCATGTCCCAACTCCGCAACACCCTCGACTCCCACGCACACCCCATCATCGGCGGCGTCCTGTTCCTGGTCCTCCTGTCCCAGCCCATAAGTGGCCTGCTCCACCACAAATTGTTCAAGAAATACGGCCGCCGCACCGGCTGGTCGTACGCACACTTGACCGTCGGCCGTGCGGCGATCCTGGTGGGCATGATCAATGGTGGTCTCGGGCTGGCCTTGGCGGGAGCCGGAACAGGGGCCAAGATCGCGTATGGGGTCTTCGCGGCTCTCATGGCGATTGCATATCTCGTCAGCATCGTTCTGGGCGAGAGGAAGCGAAAGAGCAGCCAGCCGCCTTCGTACGGCCAGGCCACGAGGCTCAACGATGATCCGTCAGATGCACCGATTGGACTGACGGAGCATTTTGCCAAAACAATACATTAGAGGGCGCGAGGCATGGGGTGAGACAGTACCTTTTGATAGAATTTGGGTTACATGTATAGGAGCGGTATGGCAGCCCGGATCTTTGGTATGAACCTCGACCATATACTCGAGCTATAAGACCACATTGCGAGCTGCCCTATATCCAGAAGAACGCTGCCCTGCTCCGTCTCATGGCGAGTCCTCTTCCCAATAGGCCGAGCCGCGTCTCGTCGTGGATGCATGTGATGCTTGGTGGTTTTCTCAAAACGTGCCTTGCGTCTCGAGGCTATATTCGTAGAGCCACGTTCAGCCATGTCATGCTCCAGCTCAGCGTAATCTCTTCCGTCCGAAGGACTCTGCCCGCTACAAATCACCATGCTCTCTCCTTGTGGTATCATCTCATTCCGCTAATGCACTAAAAACGACTGGGGGACTCGTAAAGGTGTGTGGTATTTTCAGAATGTCTCTTCGTCACCAGCGACCTCAGCGTCTGCCTCTTGTGGAATCTCAAACCCCTCCTGCGTTTGCAAAGTTAGCCCGGATATGTTCTGGGTCTCTAGACACGGAATGGTCGCACATACCTCTGTGCTATAGAGAATAGTCTGTATTTGCTTGAGCAGGCTGTTCTCGTCCTCTTCGAGGGACGGGTCGGCCTCCATGGCTTGCTGAATCAAGAGCTCGATGTCTCTGAGCTTGCTGAAGTAGAAATCGCGCTCTCGCTCCAAGCCTCCGACCGTCTCCAGAAGCTCGGCGTTTTTCTGCTGCAGCGCTGCCGTCGCAGGCCCACCAGCTTGCCGACTGCTCGCTCTGGGGGCCGCCGATCCGAGCGCAGGTTTCCGTGCTGCAGCCGTCGCTCCCGAAGTCCGTGAAGATGGCATAGGAGGTGGGGCAGCGCTACCTCCCACCCCCTTCCGTCTTCCGACAGCGTCGTAGTCGCCGCCAGGATAGTATTGGTCCCAGTATCTCTTGGTCCATTGCAAGAACTCGAGGTTGTCCTGCATCTTACATTTCACTAGTTGCTCCACGGGAATCGGGCGGTCGATGTGGTGCTTGCGAAAGAGGTTGCTTAATATCTTGAAATTCTCGAGATAGGCATATTCGCTTTTCGCATCAAATTTGATGCGGGCGAGAGGAGCGTCGAGAAAGATGCTGTCGTAGACCTGCACCAGGGCAGCGCTGCCGACAAGTCAGCCAACCATGCTTCTTGCCAACACGCCTAGGGGTAACATACCCAGTGCCGCATTGCTCGACCTTGGTGAGATTGAGCTGCAGCAAGCCATTCAGCCATGCCAGCAGTTCTTGTCTGGATCGTAGGGTCAGTACTGTACTACCCATGAACTGGCGCAAGACAGCCTAATCGCCGCCGCCGCCGCCGCCGCAGCTCGCGTGCAGCCTCACCTGGATTCGCCCATGGTGCCGCCTAGAAGTGTCCGCAGTCAATGGAAACGTGAAGAGGAATTCGGTGGTAGCAGTGGTCGTGGCGATGCGCGCGACCCAGAATGTCAATGGTGGTTGCAGTATCAACGACAGTCGAAGAGGATGTGATGCGGCGGTTGGTGACGATGTCGAAGAAAGTTGATTGTAAACAGCCAGCGCGGCTGCGGGCCCCGCTATCCTCAGGTACAACAAACAGGCAAGCACGTGCATTTCAACCGGAGGGCGCGTTTTGAGATCGTGGCGAGATACACAGAAAGCTCGTACTCTTTGCACTTTATACATCAGGCCTGTACGCTATCTGAATGGCAGATGGACTTGGAAACTCGTTCCCTGCAAGAAGCGCAGCCCGAGAGTACACCACACCGTACGCGATCAGAATGAAGACCCACGCTATGCAACTTTTCCCTATCCACCCAACGTGTGTTTCCACCAAAGCTAATGACACATTAGAATTCCTGGCGAACATCGGTCTGATACTAGTACATTTGAACGGTGCATTGTCGTGTGAACCTGCCATGGGTGGGACAGAGCCTGGTTGGAAGACTTCCGGCATTGCATCAGCGCCCAGGGACGCAGGAGGAGTACCAGGAGCCTACACTTGAGCGCCTCCTCGGCCACCTCGCTGAGATGAGTAGCCACCACGGCCGCGGGGGGCTCCGTTGCTGTTGCCACGTCCGCCCTGGTAATTGCCGCGAGGAGCACCTTGGCCTCCGCCGCCGCGACCGCCTTGAAACTGACCACGGGGGATGTAGGGCGTAGAGCCTGGGCGTATGTGCCGCTTCTCAACATAAAGTTCCTCATCGCCAACTTTGAAGGTCGTGTTCAAAGCTTTGCTGTAAGCATCTGCGTTCTTGAAGTCCACAAAGGCACAATTCTGGCAAACGTTAGCAAGTAATTAACCGTAATCTCACCCAACATACCTTTTGGCGTGCAATGTCCAAGTACGATACTTCTCCAAACTTCTCCAATTCCGCCTGCAGCTTGTCGCGAGTGACATTCTCGCTAACATTCTTGATGTATCCGCGGTTGGTGGGTTCTTCTGGTTGAGAGACATTGTTGGCTTGTCGTGATTGTTGGCGGTTGTGGCTGCTGCCGACAGCCGTCCACTCATCTTGAGAGTCGGAGCCTTGGGCTTCCTGTCGTTGGGCTGCTGGTCCGGATGGGGCGGAAGATGCAGATGAAGCAGCTGTCTGGGCTGGGGCAGTTGGAGTCACGGCCTTGGGTGCTGGACGAGACACAGGGGCAGCGACAGCAGGTGCAGCTGGGGTGGCAACCTTGATGGCGGAGGCTGCTAGGCTTGCCCACGTCTTTGGAGCAGCGGGTGCTGCTGGCTTCGATGGAGCAGGTTGTGCCGGCGCTTGTGCTGGGGCAGGTGGAGAAGCAACGGGTGTTGGTTCTGGGTCCTGAGGCTTTTCTGGCTCGGTGTCAACCTCGTGAGCGACTGTGGTATCGGCAGCTGATGGCTGTTCTGGCGTTGGCTGTGCGGATGGCTTCTCCTCCTCCTCCGCAGGAGCTGACTCTTCTGCAGCTGGTTGACCATTTGTTGCAGCTGGAACCTCACTCTCCGCTTCGTGCACATTGTTCACAAGCTTGTCCTCGATCTCCTTATCCACCTCTTCAGCATCGTTCTCAACAGCAGCTGGATCCGCGGAGCTGGTCAAAGTCTTCGGCTCGGTCTCTGCTGCTGGGGGCTCTTGGAAGCTGCTCTCGGTACCTGACACCTGCTGGACCTCCTCTACAGCTTGCTGCGCCTCGGCCTCAGGCTCATCCTCCTCATCTACCAAGTACCTGAAGATGTCATTGAGAACAAAATAGCCGTTGGTCTGCGTAGCGAGAACGAAGGTCTGGGTGAACTTTCGGTGAGGTTGGCTCTTGTTGGAGAGTTCTCCAATGACCTGGATGACAATGTTCGAGTCCGATGCCTGAGAGTCGACGTTGGTGACGCGAACTTTGCAATCCTGAAACTCTAGCTCCTTGATCTTATCATTGATGGCGCGTTGTCCCACACAGACGGGGACCTTGTCCGTTTCCTGACCCGACACGAATTGCGAGCGCTTATTGTAGAAGAGGTAGAGCTTCTCGGGGCTTCGAGACAACGTGGTGTAGTACTGTTCAACGAAGTACCAGCCCACCTCATCTTTGGGAATCTCGGGCTGCGGAGTCGGCTGGGCGTTGGACGGAGTGGAGGAAGTTGGCGGCGCTTGCTGCGCGG